>OY986436.1:43874124-44610374 GCA_963920525.1 Dichetophora obliterata | reverse complement strand
GAAAGTGAAATTTGAAGTCGATTAGACAAAAATTGTTTGAGTTGATTTAAAAAAAGACTGCTTATGTCAGTTTTCGGACCGATGATTTTTTGTCGAAATTTATTCTTTCCAAAAGGTTTTTTGTTATATTTTTCACAAAATAGTCTCAAAAATAATTTATGTGAATAAATAATCCCAATATATCTTTCCAATCAAATCTTGTGACTTACTGCTTTAATCTGAGCCACGAATAAGAACACCGACTAGCGAAAAAGACGGGCGAAAATACAATTTTGCATGGAAGAAAGTATTGCATCTTGTGTCCTTCTCATCGTTGGTGTGCTTCTTGGCATACAGAATAAAGCAATTTAAATGTATTTTTTCGTACCATTCCCTATCTATCTAGGTATTTTAATAATACCTAGCAAGTGTTGAAATCAACGAGAAAATACTCAACTATACTCAATAGCAATAACCTTTATACCTTTCTACGCGAACAATACTCTGCATATTTTTTCTTGCTATGCGCCGACAAAGTCAATTCTTCGAAGTATATTTTGAAAAATTAATAATAGTAATTAATCTCCCCATTTTTCCTATTATATAGGGATATTTAAAATTTCAAAGTAATATATTTTAAGGAGTACACTCACGTCACGCGTCGGAGCTGATACACAGATTTTTACTTTACATATAATTCTTATTTTTGATAGTATTACTTATTTTATTTTTTTAGTCTTTAAACTTTAAGGAGAAAAAAGTAAATATAAATAAAATAAAAGTTGTATTAACAATGGGAATTTTTTCTATGTTTAAGACTTTTAACAGATTTTAAGGGATATTTTGTAAATTATTACTGGCAACACTAACCAAAACTCAATGCTATCGTGTGGATTGTAAAAGCCTGCTGTACTGCCTGAGTGTGGAATGTGGATCAATAGCGTTGAGCAACATTTTGAATTAACTGATATTTCGTCAAGAGATGCCAACTACCTTGTATGTATGTAGTTCTTGTCAATTCTTTTAAAGTTAAATTAAATGACAAATTCACTATATAAAAAAACAGAATTTTTCAAATCAGATCACACCTATTTTATATAAAATTTATACAAAAATTTTTGAAATTTTTATAAATTATTGGACTTTTTCGGCGTATTAGACATTATAAATAGATAATATATGATATTTGAGATGGTTTCTATCTTTCTTTGTTACATGATTTTAAAGTTATATGAAGATATAACCAATTCAAGTTCATAAAAATTAATTTAATTCAGAAACAATATACTTGAACTGAAAATCAAAATTTCATATTAATGAAAAAATTAACTTAAATTCATAAATTAACTCTATTTCGAATTAAGTAAAAATTATGTCCTCGAAATCAAAAACAAATCGTTTAAAATTCAGACAGAATTGAACTTAAGAAAACAGCACATGAAATTCAGAAATTACTTTCTTCTTTACAAACTATAAAATATCATCTGTATCAAATGACCTTTTATTTTTTCCATTTACATTTTTTAATTTTAATCCAACGATTGAGGAATTTTAATTAATATTTTCGATGAAATAGAAAATTAACTACAAAATTTCTCTGAATTCCACAGAATTTAAAAAAATCCATTTTTTACTTACAGTTGAAAATAGTGTAAGTATTGTAAATAGATTTTATTTATGTAGAGCTTAAAGATGGTTAGTAGAGTCATATTACAAAGTATAAAAAATTGATTTTCTGAAAACTTTTGTGAGTCAGCTTAAACTTTATAGTTTTGATAAATCTGTTTCTGTAGCATCTGACATTTTTAGTACAATTTGTAAATTTTAAGAAATTAAAAAACTTAGAAAGTTAGAAAAGCATTCCTTATTTGAAAAAAATTTAAAAAAATTTTAGTACAATATTTTCTTCTCTATGAGCAAGGATTAGGAAGAAGGTTAAGATAAGGATTAATGCTACACCATTTCTAATTGTAATCCAGAAACAAGAAATTGAAATTCACGAAAGATCCATTATAATTCAGAAAAGATTAAATAAAAATAGGGAAAGCTCCATTGAAATTTAGAAAAGTTCAACTGGCATTTAAAATAGGCTTATTGAAATAAAGAATAGATCTACTAAAACTCAGAACTACATTTGAAATTCAAAAAAGATAAATTGATATTCAGAAATTTCATTTGAAATTCAGAACATATCAATTGAAATGAAGAAAAGAACAATAAAAATGTCAAAAACGATAAATTCGAATTAAGAAAAGATTAAATGAAATTCAGAAGAGATAAATTGAAATTCAGAATTCCATTTGAAATTAAAAAAAAACAATTGAAATTCAGAATTCCATTTGAAATTCAAAGTATATTTAAATTCAGAAATTCCATTTAATATTTAGAAGATATCAACTGAAATTAAGAAATTTTATTTTAAATTCAGAATAAATCAATTGAAATTTAGAAAAGATTAATTGAAATTCAATAAGATCCATTACAATTTAGAAAACATTAAAAAGTATATAAAAATTGAAATCTACCATCACCATAATTATTGTCATTACCATTACCATCACCATCACCATCGCCATCGCCATCACCATAACCATCACCATCAACATCAACATCAACATCAACATCAACATCAACATCAACATCAACATCAACATCACCATCACCATCACCATCACCGTCACCATCACCATCACCATCACCATCACCATCACCATCACCATCACCATCACCATCACCATCACCATCACCATCACCATCACCATCACCATCACCATCACCATCACCATCACCATCACCATCACCATCACCATCACCGTCACCATTACCATTAGCATTACCGTTACCATTACCATTACCATTAACATTAACATTAACATTACCAATACCAATACCATTATCATTATCATTATCATTATCATTATCATTATCATTATCATTATCATTATCATTATCATTATCATTATCATTATCATTATCATTATCATTATCATTATCATTATCATTATCATTATCATTATCATTATCATTATCATTATCATTATCATTATCATTATCATTATCATTATCATTATCATTATCATTATCATTATCATTATCATTATCATTATCATTATCATTATCATTATCATTATCATTATCATTATCATTATCATTATCATTATCATTATCATTATCATTATCATTATCATTATCATTATCATTATCATTATCATTATCATTATCATTATCATTATCATTATCATTATCATTATCATTACCATTACCATAACCATTACCATCACCATTACAATTATCATTACCAATACAAATACTAATACCATGGTATACCAATACTATAGAGATTATATTATATGAAAATGGTGTTCAAATGATATGGTAATGATGTGGGATCAAAATCTTTAAGTTTTAAGTTAAATTTAATTCATAGAACATTAATTTCCTTTTTCTGTATTTCAATTTATCTTTTTCGAATTTCAATTGTTATTTTCTGAATTTCAATTCACCTATTTTGAAATACCATTGATCTATTCAAAATATCAAATTGAATTTCAATTGATTTTTTAATTGGCAAATGGAATTCCTGAATTGTAATTGATCTTTCCGGAATTTCAAATAGTATTTCTGAAGTTTCATTGATCTTTTCTGACTTTCAAATGAAGTTTCTAAATTCCAATTATCTTTTCCGAGTTTCAAATAAAATTTCTTGATTTTAATTAATCTATGCTGTTTTTAAAACGGAATTTCCGAAAAGCAATTGATCTAAAAAAAGAATTTAGAAAATTATAAGTTAAAGAGTTTGGACAAGGATTAGGAAAATAATTATTACAAGTATTAGGACAAAGGCATGGTTTCGAACAAAACTATTACAATAAGATTTGAAAAAAGATTTGGACAATGATATGGCCAAGGGTTTGAACAAGAATAAGGACAAGGAATTAGTCAAGGACTAGGACAAGAATTGAAACGAGAATTAGTCAAGGACTAGGACAAGAATTGAAACGAGACTTGGAAGAGAACAAGGTCAAAGATTTGGACAAGTAGTCTTGAATGATTTGTTCAAATACCATGATAGGTTTTGACACATAGACTATGAAAAGGACAACGACGTTAAGGAGAAGAATTGAAACAAATATTGGGACGATAACAAGGTCAAAGATTTGCAAAAATTTTGATCAGTTTTGGCACAGAGACTACGACAAGGACAAGAATTGGAACAGAAATTAGGACGAGAACAAGGTCAAGAATTTGGACAACCAGATTTAAAAAAATTTTTTTGATACTATGGTGGACCCTTAAAACATGTTTTTTACTTTCAAAGATGTGTTAGAATTTCAAAAAGTTTTTTTTGCCATTAGGGTGGACCCTAAAAATGTGTTTTTTGTTTTATATTCTTTGTTTATGTGCTGGCAGTATTAAGGGGTCGCTGATTTCGAACCTGATGTAAGAATTCCAAAAAGCTTTTTGACGCTAGGGTGAACCCTGAAAATATGTTTTTTTACTTTATACTCTTTGAAGATGCGCTGATCGCTGATTCCGATTCATATATTAGGATTACAAAAAAAAAATTACACTAGGGTGGACCATAAATTGTGTGTTTTTTATACTCTTTATATATGTGCTAGCAGTATAAGGGGTCGCTTATTTCGAACCTGATGTTAAAATTTCAAAAAGTTTTTGACACTTGGGTGGACGATGACATTTTGTTTTTTCTTATAATGGCAGTATTAAGAGGTAGCTGACTTAAAACCTGATGTAAGAATTTAAAAAAGTTTTTTGACACTAGAGTCGACCCTAAAAATGTGTTTTTTTTTCTTTATATGCTCTGTAGATGCGCTGGCCGCTAGTTTCCCTAGGTTGGACCCTAAAAAAATGTTTTTTTTGCTTCTTACTCTTTGTGTATGTGCTGGCAGTATTAAGGGATAACTGATTTCGAATCTGATGTAAAAATTTTAAAATTTTTTTCACACTAGGGTGGACCCTGAAAATGTGTTTTTTATACTTGCAGTATTATGGTATTAAGGGGTCGCTGATTTAAAACCTGATGTCAGAATTTAAAAAAGTTTTTTGACGCTAGGGTTGACCCTAAAAAGGTGTTATTGTCATATACTCTTTGTAGATGCTGTGGTCGCTGATTTCGAATTTAATGTAAAACTTTCAAAAAGTTAAATTGACTCTAAGGTGGACCCAAAAATGTGTTTTTTATACTCTTAACCCTCGGAGGTATAAGGTTTTTTTTTGGCGCTAAATGGTATAACTAGGTCTGTGCAGACCTACATAGGATTTGTATGGAAATGCATAGTCAGTTGCCCTAAAAGTGTCTATAAATGCATTTTATGTAGGAAAACCACAAAAGGAATAATTAGAACGCTTTTTTATACATGTTAGGCAACTATTAACGCTGTTTTATTACTCATGTAAAAATATACATTTTATGTTCGGCATTCAAGACAGGAGTACCTGGCATAAGAGGTTGTTGGCATACCGGCTTTTTGCAATGCATGCAATGAAAGCGTGTTTTTCGCTGTTTTTTGTCCAACTTAAAACACAGCGAGCACGATGGTCTGCTGGCAGAGGATGCGGCATGGGCTGGTTGGTCATCTATGGGCGGGCCTGCAGCTACCTGCAAAAAAACCTATAAGAGATCACCAGCTGTTCGGCCAATTCCAATTTGTCATGTATGACAAATGCAGCCAACCCTGCAACGTCCAGCATATTGAAAAAGACGGTCAACGGCCATGGGTTTGTGGCCCGTTTGCAGGTGCAACCACGAGCCATCTGGTCCATGGTGTCCACTCCCGCTTTTTATATATTATAGTCCAATATTTGGAATCACTTCTGCATAGGTTCTGATGAGTCGACGGTGGAATTAAAGTGTTCCGTAGAGATAAGAACCACTGCTTTTTTCATTTTTGGCACAAAAAAAAAAATACATATGTTTAGACTTAAAATTTTGCTGATATACTAATATTTTGTGTGCTCTCTATTCAATATGTACATTTTATATACATTTTCTCCACAAAATCCCACACAAAAACGGATTTATCACCTGCATGCCCACAACACTCTTATGCCAGGTACTCATGCGTTGAATGCCGTAAATAAAAAAAAAATCATTATCTTACATATGAGTATTGAAATAGCGTTAAATAGCTAGCTAAGATGTATAAAAATGCGTTGTAATTATTCGTTTTGTGGTTTTCCTAGCACAAAATGCATTTATAGACACTTTTAGGGCAACTGACTATGCATTTCCATACAAATCCTATGTAGGTCTGCACAGACCTGGTTATACCATTTAGCGCCAAATATTTGTAAACCCGGATTATTCCGAACCCGGATCCCCAATCGCTCTGATTTTTGGCTCATCGTGTTCGCAGGTTTTTTCTCCAGGATTACATGGGCGGCTTTTTTTTCTAACATGAAAAACAAAAAAGTTGTACACACTTTTATATGCAAAAAGTTTGCACAGACCTGGTTATACCTCCGAGGGTTAAGGCCAGTAAAACATGAACATTTTTTTGAAAATCGAAACATCGATAAATTACTTCAGAAACATCTTGAAAATATGCTGTTAAAGTTTTAAAGAGAAATTCGAAGCCTTTGAAAGCTTTGAAAGTTTGAAAGCTGCAGCTGACTTTCATTAAGCCCAAAACTTTGAACGTGTTTTTCCCAAAACTGCATTTTTATAAATGGCGTGCATCATAACTTTAACAAATTTTGTCACGGCAGACTTTTATGTGGGAATGCACATGTGTACATATGTAGAGGGATTCAAAAGTGAATGATAACAAATTATGAATTTTTAACGGCTCGAATTTGAATTTATTAACCACAAAAATGCTAGCCTAATGCGTTCCACAAAAAATAACCTAATGCTTAACAACAATAGAATGTATGTATTTATTTCTTGTTTTTTTTTTTGCCACAACCAAAAAGTAAACAATTTTACCTACTACATATGACAGGTTTTTTTTGCCGGCTACAAAAACTGTTTGCTCAATGATTATGTTTTTTAGACTTTATTTAATTTGAGCAAAAGCAATGAAATCATCCGACATTGAAAGATGCTCAAAATATACTTTCTTATAATTAAATGAAAAAAAGAAACAATCAACTATGAACTGTTGGTTATCGATACGGATATTAAGTTTAAAAGATTCTTTATTTAGATACTGAATTGAAGATATACATAATTGGCTTATCTCATCTTAATTTCATTAGCAACTTGGTAAATTTGCATTGTTTGAAAATTTATTTTATTTAACTTAACTTTTTAATATTTGGAAAACTTTTACCCATTTCTATAGCAAAATATGCCAGACTCAGCATTGAGTTAAGTAAGTAATTCAATTCCCAAGCGTAACATTATTCTATGATAGTGCATATTTAAATCAATAAAGCCAATTATAGAGTAAATTCTATGAAAATCTCAAGTGTTTCAGTGTGTGTTGTTTGGGGGTTTCTTACCCCCGCTCGAACTCATACAAGCACACAAGATAAACATTAATCATTGTAAAGTCGAGTCGAAACGGTATCGTATTGCAAGAGGAATGATTAAGATTTTCTCAGAGAGATGATGGCATGATAAACATAGGAGAAAATGTTGAGGGGAGCCCTGAAACAGAGTATATGATATTCCCATCATGTATTGCCAATACGCCTTCATAAATCACATTAATAGAACAAAAAAGGGGAAGGGTGCGTGCACTGGGCTGCAAATATTCAAACTTTAATATCATATTATCCTCAAATGTGAAATTATACAGTAACGGAAATAAATTCAAAATGCTCAAAAAATAAAACTGCCAGTACTTTCGGTGAAAACTATTTTGGACATGATATATTTAGTAAGTCTCAAATCATCTCTTACATTGAAGTTTAAAAAATTGTATAAATTTTATCTATAGCTTCCTTCCTTCCTTCCTTCCTTTCAACAGTAAATTTTTATACTACATTCAAAAAACCTTAAATTCAAATTCAATTCCAATACATTATGGCACACAAATTGAATTTATTATAAAAGGGGATTCGAATTTACTTTCAAACAAACTCCAGTAAATTGTGTCCCCTTCTAAAGAACAGTAAAATATAAAAATTTATGTCCATTCCGTGTGACAGATTTCTATAATTTGTAAACAGTTTAGCAAGAAAAACTTTTGCTACAAGCAACATTTTTTATTTTTTTTCTCTTCTTCTTCTTTGAACGTTAAGATTAATCTATCAATTTTACCCACCTCAACTTTGAATAGAGCTCGATAAATCTTTGATTGTGGCATTCTTTCTTACATAATCTTAAAATTAATCGAGCGAAATTTTGTTAATGCGAAACTCAATTCAGGTTGCCAAGAACAAAAAGTAATGTGACATAAAATTGGGTCTTAACGATGGAATTTTTCTAACAGATTTGTTAACAAAAAGCTCATAAAGTTAGTTAATCGTGTGTGTGTGTGTGTAGAGATGTGGGATTGTAGTGGTCGATTAGACACTTGGTGGGGAATACCCTTAATATTCAATGTTACGTGACAAAACTGAGAGATTTGAAAATAATTACATATAAGTAATTACAAATAATTTACATATAAGGAGTACATAAGCGTGTTTCCATTTTATTGCGAGGTTGAAGTGCGTTTTTTAAATGCATAAATGCCAAAGAAGTAAAATATAAGGAAGTGGTGTAATAGTAGAAAAGTGTGGTATTTTCTATAGAGGAACTTCGGGTATTGTGGTATAGTTATTTGTATTCTGCGATTTGTGAAAAAACTATAAGTGTGCTTTTTGTCAAATGTTGTTTGTTTGGATGTTTGAAGTATTGGTAACAAAATAGCATAGAATAAGAATCTTATGATAACCCATTTAAAAGTTATTAGGAAAAGTTTGAGAAAACCCAAAAACCTCCTTCCCAAAAATTTGGAGGGTATTGTGGTACACAACATAGGTGTAATGTGGTATACTGTTTTTGAGTGAATTGGATTTGAAAAATCTTCAAAAAAAAATTTTATTTTATATATATGGACTGTTTTAATTTATAAATTTATTAGATTTAAGTATTTCAAATTTAACAAAAGAAAACGTTTATAATTCAATAAATAAGAAAAAGTAATGAAAAAAGAATGACAACAGGGTTGCTTAATAAACTCATTACATTGGATATCGTTGAAACTTAAAATATAGAGTATTGCTCATGCGCAAGTTAAGAAGTATTAAACAAATTTTTAATTATGCCTTCACATGCATAATCATAATACCACATTAGCCGCCAAGATGTATACCAGAAAAGCCGATTTGATGCAATCAGGTATAAAAATTTTTAAATTGAATAGTGTTGAGAACTATCAAAATATATCACAAATTAATCAGAGCCTAACACTTACCTTAAAAGCAGAAATTACATAATAATAAATAAATCGTTGTTTTCCTTAAAAAAAATTCACTGACTTTGGAACAACAAAACAAGTCGATCAAACGCCTTCATATGTTTTTTTTTAACTGATCGAAAACGTGTTAGGTTTCGTCGATTTTCTTGAACTCTATTCTCTTTTTTATTAGTTTACACAAATTTAAGCAAGATTGCGGAAAAATAAGTTTAGCGGAATCGGAGATATTAGCCTATACCACATTATCCTCCTATACCATAATACCCGAAGTTCCTCTTTTGGTGTTGGTTCAGACAAATACAGAAACAATCACAAAGGGCCGTATTCGGTTGTATCGTAAAAGAAGGCCCAAACTGTTAAAATTTGTTCTTATGCATTAAAATTTTAGAAACATTTCAAGAATTGCAACAACTCTAATTATTTAAAAAATTTCAGATCGCTCGCAATTGGCTTAGAAGTTATAGGCATCTAACGTTGGAAAAAGTGGACTAAAAATCTACCTGATTTTTTAAGTTTTCCAACAAAACAAAATTTTTTGGGTCTCAAAAGAGAGATAATACAAGTACCTATTCAAAAAGATATCAAACATAAAAATACATGCATTTAAGATACAACCCTTTTTTTACTTAAAATCGCGAGGATTTTCCAAATATAATAAAAAAAAACTAAATGTATTAATAGTAGGCCTTCGGATGCTGCTTAGGGTTTACAAGCCTCAGCAAGTACAACACAGGCTTCTCTGTCTACAGCACTTCTGAATGTAGTTATCTTTAGCTGCGTTCCTTTCGCCTTAATATAATCGCGATAGCAAAATTTCTCAAAGGAACGGCAAGAAAAACGACTCGTAGAGGGCACTACCGTTGCAATCAAAATTACATTCAAACAAGCAATCATGATACAATAACTATTAGGTGTCATGAGAACGTGTGTCGTTCAAAACTGTTGTGAACTGTTATGGTAGCGATATCTTAGTGAACGATGTTTTTCTCTGAATGTGTTTCACTCTAAACGTCAGAAAAATTGTAATTTATTTCATTTAATTATAAATATTATGAAATTATATAAATAATTTAAGTGCAATTGTTGGCTCCGCTGAATGCGTTCAATGTGTGTGACACACGCGGTTTGTTTTGTTTTTTTTTTTAACATTCGGTCCTCGCAGCTCGTGAGAAAATAGGTAGCTGTCATGGCTACTTAAAAGTCATTGTATCAAACAAACAAACAATTCAAAAAATGAAATGACATCTCATAAAAAAATACAGGTGCGACACGTGTGTTTCAAAATTTTTAAAGGCTATATCACAATTTTATATGGATAGCAAAAATAATCGTATTTGTTATTGGATTATTATTTTTTTTTTTTTGCATGTAAAAAAAATAATCTGGATTATTTTGAAGCGAAGTGAACGCAGCTTTTTTAATAATTCTCTTTTTAATGTATTGCTTTCGTAAAAGGGAAAACACTAATTTTTTAGACAAATTCTAATTATAAAAAAATTATATCTTAAAAAGGTTATGCATGGAATTTTATATTTGACACCTCGTTGAATAGATACGCGCATTACCTTTGTTTTAATACCCATAAAGCTTAGTTTTGTTGGAAAACTAGAAAAACAGCAAGATTTTTAGGTAATTTTTCTAAATTTGAAGGCCTATAAATTCTAAACTTGAACTTTAATTACAAATTAAATTAGGTTAGTTTTTTACAATCCTTATTTTTTTGGGTGCTTCTGCCTAGTTGTTGTGTAAAAATCAGAAAAATTTAACAAACAGGTACTAAATCTGATTCATTATGCTGAAAACAAGAGCGCGCCAAAAATTTATTCAACTGTGAAAAATGACTGCGCTCCTGAAGCAGTGTTTGTGTTTTGACAGATGAGGTTTGATCAAACTGGCGGAAAATCAGCGGGGTCTAAATTGCATTTTTAAACCATTTTTAATTAGAAATATATACATTTCTAACACAAATAAGTTAAAAAAATATCGTTAGACTCTAAATAAAGCACTTTTGTTAAAAGAATTTAAACCGTATGGACATATTTACCTGTGGAACGAATGCGCATTGTTTTTAAGTTTTCGGGAACTTTTACAATTCTTAGTCGCACAACTCATATTGCATTTGTTTTTGTGGTTTTTTTCTTTAATTTTGTTGCTTTTTAAGCAGTGAAAAATGCTTAAAATTAAATTATTTTCAACTATTTTCCAGAGGAGTCTTCCAATCAGATGCCAGGGTTCTCAGAAATGTCAAAAAACAATGTCTTGCTTGCACAATTTACGAATGTTGCGACAGTTCACGTACAAAGCATGTGTTAAGGCTGGATTACCCAAGCGTAAGGTAACGTAGCGCGACGTTGCCAATTGTCAAGCTAAAATCTGTTTAATGATAAATGTGTACAAGTCGTTACCGAAATCGTAACGTGGCGTGACGCAGCGTAGAAGTCTGTAGAAAATAGATTTCTACGCAACGTTACGATTTTTGACAATTCGACAGCTGTGTTACAAGAGAAAAAAATATGTTTAACTTCACATTTTTGTAAATTTTAATACTATAGAAGAAAGGATGCAATCTTTTGTTGATGAGGAGAAGTAAATAAGCCAACTAGAATAAAATGAGTGCCCTACACTACGGCGCCTGCACTACGTTGGATTACGATTTCGGTAATCACTTATCCTCGAGGCAACGTCGCATTACGCTACATCCCGCTGCGCCACCTCACTTTACGCTTGGGTACTCAAGCCTTAAGCAACACCATTTCCTTATATTTTACTTCTTTGATAAATGCAGAGAACCTTCTGTTCAAAATTGAACCGAACTGTGCGAATGAAACAACAACAGCTGTCATAAAGCTAATGGTTTTTTTAAGGCTGGCAATACTGTTATAGGCTTGGGCGTTAATTTTTAGCGCGATCTTTCAAGTAGTTTTTTCTTTTTGCTTTGTAAACAAGTTCGCCTCGAGTCTGACCTGCGAATTTCATAATGAAAAGAAAGTGGCGCGTTCGGGGGCGCCCGTCAGAACCGAAGTTCTTTAAGCTTTTTCTTCAACTCTGAATGTAATTCGAAATAAAATCTGTATATTCTTATATATTATTTATTCTTTTTCAAAAAGTGTAATTTAATATTTTAGGAAAAAAATATTTATTTATGGAAAATTAAGATGCTAAATTATTGTTAGAGAAAAAAATAGGCAGTAGCCGTTGAGCATTGAACATTCATTATGTTGCTCGATTGGAGCTTGAATTGATTAAAAAATTTGATTGAACACTGGACTTACTTAAGAGTATAAAACAAAAAACACAGATTTAGAGTGTCCGTGGCAAAAAAACATTTTTGAAATTCTTACATCAGATGCGGAATCAGTAACCAGCACATATACATACAAAGAGAATAAAACAAAAAACACATTTTTAGAGTCAACCCTAGTTTCAAAAATTCTTTTTGAAATTCTAACATAAGATTCGAAATGAGCGACTCCTAAATACTGTCAGCACATACACAAAGAGTATATAGCCAAAAACCTAAATGTTTATGCCCACCCTAGTGTCAAGAAACATTTTGAATTTCTTACTTCAGATTTGAAATTAGCGATACCTTTTCACTGCCAGTACATACACAAAGAGTATAAAAAAAAAAATCAAGGTCAACCCTAGTGTCAAAAATACTTTTTGAAATTTTAATATCAGGTTCGAAATCAGCGACCCCTTGTATTGCTAGCACATATAAAGAGTATAAATAAAAAACACATTTTTAGGGTCCAGCCTAATGTAAATTTTTTTAAATTCTAACATAAGATTCGAAATCAGCGATTAGTGCATGTACAGTGAGTACAACAAACACATTTTTAGGGCCCACCGCAGTGGCCAAAAAAACTTTTTTGAAAATCCATATAAAATTGTGATATAGCCTTTAAAAAATTTTAAACACAGGTGTCGCACCTGTATATTTTTAAGAGCTGTCATTTCATTTTTTTGAATTATTTGTTTGTTTGATACAATGACTATTAGGTAGTCATGACAGCTACCTATTTCCTCACGAGCTGCGACCATCGAATGTTAAACAAAACAAACCACGTGTGTCACATTGGACGCATTCAGCAGAGTCAACAATTGCACTTTAATTATTTATATAATTCCATAATATTAATAATTATATTAAACTAGCTGAAACCCGGCGCGTTGCTGCCACTCTCCCTATTCAAACGCCCATAAAATGTTATCAGTTAAACAGCATGTCTAAATTGAGGTCAAATACTGAATTCTGAGACTGTGCGACCTATATCCACAAAGCTATTCGATATAACAAATTTGGGTTGTATAGGAAGTGCCACTCTCTCTTCATCACCGCTAATAGAATGTAATCAATTAAACTGGATGTCTACATGGAGGTCGAATACCGAATTCCAAAACTGTGCGACATATAACTCCAAAACTATTCGATAGCACAAATTTTGATTGTATGGGAGGTGCCACTCTCCTTTTCCCTACGCCCATAAAATTTTAGCAATGAAACTGCATGAGTACATTGAGGTCGAATACTGAATTTTAAGGCTGAGTTACCGATAACTCCAAATCTATTCGATATCGCAAATTTGGGTTAAATTGGAGGTGTCACGCCCCCCGACAAACTCTAAAAAATTTTATCAGTAAATCTGCAAGCGTAAATTTTGGTCGAATCTTTGGTCGAATCCGACGCTGTGCGACCTTGAACTACAAAGCTATTCGATATCACAAATTTTCGTTGTATGGGAGGTGCCACTCCCCCTTGATCAACGCTCATAAAATGTAATCAATGAAACTGCATGCGTACATTGAGGTCCAATACTGAATTCCAAAGCTGTGAGACCTATAACCCCAATGCTATTTGATATCTCTAATTTGGGTTAAATAGGAGGTTTCACGCCCCCTTGTCGTACGCCCATAAAATGTAATTAATGAAACTGCATGTATAAATTGGGGCCGAATACTGAATTCTGACGCTGATATTCAATATCGCAAATTTACGTTAAATGGGAGGTGCCACGCCCCTCTTACCAATGAACATAGATTGAATCAATGAAACTGCATGTGTATATTGAGGTCGAATACTGAATTTCGGCGTTGTACGACTTATAACTCTAAAACTATTTGATAGCACAAAGTTGGGTTGTATGGGAAGTGCCACTCCCCTTTGCCCTACGACGACAAAATGTAAGTATTGAAAATGCATGTATAAATTTAGGTCGAATACCGAATTCTTACGCTGTCAACCTATAACTTCAAAGCAATACGATATTGCAAAATTGGGTTGTAAGGGAGATGTCACGCCTCCCTGTCCAACGCCCATAAAATAAAACCATTGAAACTGCATGTGTAAATTGAGGTCAAAAACTGAATTCCAAAGATGAATTCCTATAACTTCAAAGCTATTCGATATCACAAATTTGGGTTGTATCGGAGGTGCCCCTCCCCCTTGTCCACTCCCATAAAATTTCATCACAGAAACGGTACGTCTAAATTGTGGTCGAATACCAAATTTCTAAGCTGTGCGACCCTTAACTCTAACTAAAGCTATTCGATAACAACAATTTTTTATTTATATGTGGGAGGTAAAAGGGGGTGTGGCATTGCCCCTTAAACCATCTCGTACTCAAAGCAAAGCGTACTTACAAAATTTGAGCTCAATCGGACCAATGGTTTCGAAGTATTTTGATATTTTCTTTAAAGTAGGCGTAGATGAATTGTGACCACGCCCATTTTTTCAAAGTTAATTATAGTTATCATACGAACTTATTTACCAAATTTTAATTTCATACGACCAAAACCGTCTTAAATACAGCATTTTTATTGATTTGTGGGCGACAAAAGGGGGTGTGGTACAAAACCTGCAAAGATACACACATGCAATTTCTTATGTGCACCCTCCACACAGACCCCAATCACCCCTGAAAATTTCATTGAAATCGGGCAAGCCGTCTAGGAGGAGTATGCGAACAGGAAGTTTTGCCAATTAATTTTATATATATAGATATCAAAACAGTGGGCGCAAAAGTGGGCGTGGTCAATTTTTCTTTCAGTAAACACTTAAATTGGATTACTACGAATATTTGAAAAAAAATTATCCAAATCGGTCCAGCCGTTTTCCGATTTTAGATAAATTGAAAAAAGTGGGCGCAAAAGTGGGCGTGGTCAATTTTTCTTTCCGACAAAACTTAAATTGGATTACTATGAACATTAAAAAAAAATTATCCAAATCGGTCCAGCCGTTTTCCGATTTTAGATAAATCAAAAAAAGTGGGCGCAAAGTGGGCGTGGTCAATGTTTCTTTCAGTAAAAACCTAAGTTGGACTATTACGAACATTTTAAAAAAAAAATTATCCAAATCGGTTCAGCCGTTCTCAACTGATGCAATTACCAACGAACGACATTTGATTTTTATTTATATAGATTCAATTAAATTTCGTTCATTTGTCGTATGACCATTTTTTCCCTTTGTTATTGGTTGCGTGCTATTTTGATTGCTATTTCCAACAAAAATAGCGCGTATGTACACAATTTGAACTGCATAAAATTCATACATTTACTTTTCATATCAATTAAAATCAAATTTGCAAAAAAAAAATTTCCAATAGGTCCAAAACCCTTCACTCAAACACATATAACTCGACCAAATCAAAACATTTTCAAACAATTTTAAATTTTTTTAAACCATCTAGAGAACGTACCCTACAAAATGGTATCGGCAGATTTTTTTTTTACTCAGCCGAACTCTCAAACACTCGTCACAAACAGATTTGACAACATTTTTTTATATATATAGATAATTTATAATTTTTCTGACGTTTAGAGTAAAACACATTCAGAGAAAAACATCATTCACTAAGGTATCGCTACCATAACAGTTCACAACAGTTTTGAACGACACACGTTCTCATGACACCAAATAGTTATTGTATCATGATTGCTTGTTTGAATTTAATTTTGACTGCAACGGTAGTGCCCTCTACGCGTCGTTTTTCTTGCCGTTCCTTTGAGAAAGTTTGTTATCGCGATAATATTAAGGAGAAAGGAACGCAGCTATTGCCACACAAAAAGTATAGAATACACCACAAACTTATAGGGTCCACCCTAGTGTTAAAAAACTTTCTGAAATTCTAACATCAGATTACACTATATTACACACATTTGCTGCAGTTTAAATTTCTTAAAACTTAATTGCAATAAAGTTTCTCAAATATGATTAAAAACAAATGCGTTTTAGCGAAATTTCTACGTGTCAGAAACAGAGGCACACAGAGAGAGAGAGAGAGAGAGAGAGAAAGAGAAAGGGAGATCTCCGCACTCGCGCACTCGTTTGTTAGTCTTCTCCAATCTCTCAAAATAATCTTAAACACACTCGCACACATGCACAGCGCACTCGACTGCTAGTTTGTAGTCAGCTCGATACTCGCACGCATACACACACAGCAATCTCACTGTTACGTGACGGTTTCTACCAAATCACACCACCCGTAAGCCGCGTAAGGGAACTTCGTGCAAAAAAACTTGAAATAACAAAACATCTTAAAAAAACTGAATTTTTGTAAATTTTCAGTAAATTTTCGAGGTTCTGTCAAAGGAATAAGCCATAACAAAAACGTTTGACGTTAATTATTAAAGTAAATACACTGAAGGCGGTATTCTAGTGTAGAGCTCCGAACTTTGGGCCTCATTTTACGTTCGATTAAAAAAGAACCAATTAGTATTTTTACTATACAATTTTTCATTGTGTGTTTATTAGTATATTTATTTATTATTTGTGTGTTTATTAGTTTATTAGTATAATAATTAGTAGCAATGTGTTTCAGCGCTACTTTTACCCGCTGGGTTAATAATAAAAAAATATTAAAAAATAAACATTGAAAAAACAAGCTGGTGAAGTGGGGGTGCTAAAAATAGGATGCCTCCATGCTGAGACGATTTCAACAGTTCTAGTCATCTGAAAAAAATGATTTTTAATTAGTAGCAATGTCGCTATAGCCCAAACTAGGGATTTTTCGCGAAATGGCTACTGTTTGAAAAAATTTTTTTTACTTTTTTCAAAGTTATGAGATTTTTAAAACTATTAAAAAAAAATTTTTACATAATCCTAGTGCGAGCCATAGAGGGATATATAAAAAAGGCCCACACCAAATTTTAAGTTAATCGGATCATTAAAACTTGAGATATCATGTCAGTCGTGTTGGAAAAAGTAGTTTCGAGAAAAACGCGTTCAAAGTTTTTAAGTTAAGTTTCAGGCAGATACTAAAATGGCTATAACTTTTAAAATAATTTCGAAAAGTTCTTTTAAGGAGATATTCTTGAATATATAAACTATCAAAAAAAATATATTTTTTTCAATTTCCTACACTACAATACTGTCTTAAATTAAAAATTATAAAATTATAAAATCACAAAAAATCTCTATCTAAGCATCTTGCCGGGGGATGCTTTTTCAGGGAAATAGCCACCTTACCGACTTATGTTATATGAGGGTGGGCGTATTAATCAGCTGAGTTTAATTTTCACACAAACTAGTTTTTGTTGTAAAAGAAAAAGGTGTGTGTCAAATTGTAATTCTTTGAGATACTTTTTTGGGGAAATATGCCACCTTGACGATTTTGGTTATAAAAGGGGTGGGCGTATTATTCGGCAGATTTGATTTATTTTCACTCAAACTAGTTGTTGCTATGAAAGAACTAGGTGCATACAACGAGTATATATCTATAAGAGATTTCACTCGTCGCTCGTTATTTTTTACTCGCCGATATTAGCCATCCATCGACAGGATAGGGTATTTTGATGGGACATTTATTTTATACCCCTTCAAAAGTGCGAGTTTGTTTACATTTTGTTTTATATATTTGATCATTTTGGCTGCGTGCACAAGGGAGCAAAAAGATCGGTATTTATTAATGTGCTTGCCTGTTTCTTCTTATTTGAATATCTGAAGAAATATTGCAAATTTTATGAATAAAAAATAAAATATTACAGCTTCTTATTTGCATGTGCATGGTTGCCGAGTTTATTTTGTTTCCAGCTGGACATTTTTGTTGTGAATTTGTTGTAGCTATATTTTGGTTGCTGCTGCAGACAAGGATTTTTAGATATTTCATTAGCTGAATAGAAAGACAGAATTCTGATTCGGCTAATGTAATAATTATTGGATAATAAAAAACTGTAGCAATAAATAGAATTGCTCTAGCAGTATTTAATAAATTTCAAATAAAACAAAGAAATATTGTAGATTTAATTAATGAGAATAAAAGTTATATTTGATACAAATTTTACAGGTTATTATATATATGTATGTGTGTTTTTTTTCTTTCATCTTCTTTAGTTTGTTTCTAGCTGGACATTTTCCTTGTAGCAATATTTTGCTTGCTACTTTAGATACTCAACCATAATTTTTAGATACTTCATTAGATCAATAAAAAGATGAAATTCTGATGATTCGGCTAATGAAATAATTATTAGTCAGGACTTGAAAAAAATTTTTTAACAAAAATGCTTTTAATAAATAAAATTAACTTGAATTAACAATATACAAAATACTTGAATTAACCAAATTTCTTCAAAATCAAAGAAGAATTTATTGTATAAAGATATTCTCCGACAGACGTTGTCCTGCCACCGCCTTACTGCCATATATGAATTTTCATGCTAATCGAAAAAAAAACATTTTGTTTTCACCATTTTCAGTATAGTTTCCGAACGTATCTATATAAGCTATATTACAAAATTTTAGTCTAATCCAACCAAAACCGTCCAAAATATGAGTTTTTTGTTGATTTGTAGGCGGTAAAAGAGGGTGTGGTAAAATATTTTCCCCTTAAACCATCTAGAACTCAAAACAAATCGAGTACCAAAATTTGAGCTTAATTTACTTTATACCTATCGTTTTAATATTTTAACTGTATTAAAATGTAGAACTAATTTTAATAAAAAAATTTACGAATTTCGTAATCAATTTTTACTAACACTTTTTACAAATTTTACAAAATTTAATACTTTTTAATGCTTGCATTAAAATTTATTCCAAGATTTCTAACCATGAAGGTAGTGTATTATTTTTAAAAATTAAGAAAAATAAAAATAAATAGAATATATGTATATTAGACTGTTCCACTTTTTCAACGTTTCTCAAAAGGTCCCCGGGTCACGTTGATTTCTGATTCTACTCTTGAATATGAATTTTGGTATATAACACTTTAATATCAACTAACGGTAAATAGTCGTGCAATCAGTTTAAAGGCTTTTTGGCTAAAAAAAATTATATTTTCGAAAAAACAAGATATTTTTCTTCAGTGTTTTTCATATCACATATTTTTCATATCACTAATGAAACAATTTTTATCAATTTATACTTATTTAAGAGCTAATAAAATTTTCCATCTTATGCTTTAAGAAACATTGCATTTTGTTCTGTAAATTTTTTTAAAAAACTCTGCAAAGTGATTTTGATTAAATTTTTCTCGAAAATTTAATAACTTCAACTCACATTACCCCGCTTTACAAGAGCATAAGGAAGAATTTTTTAATAATGTAAACTTCGTATTTTGAAGAATTTTACAACAAACATTTTGATGTATAATTTGAAGATATATGATATGGTATTTTTATTAAAAAAAACACAACTGCACAGTGAGTTTTTTCGAAAAAATTCAATTTTATTTTTATTAAACGTAGCTACATAAGTATTTATGTAAATAGCCGTAAGAAACAAAATTATACGACATTAGTTTAAGTTGCGAAGTATTGTAAGTTTTCCATTGAATCCATTGTCCACGTATTATTTACCATATTTAGAAGTCATATCATTCTTTCTGCTGGATCATTTAAAATTGTTACATTTTTAAAAATTTTTTTATATCCAAAAAATTTTCATTCGTACTCCACAAGGAAGGATGCATCTTAATAAGTTCCTTACAAGAAAAAATATTGAAAAACTGTATATTATAGTTAAGCCAGCGAAGGTGTCAAAGGCCAACTCATAGCAGAAAAGCTGTAAAACAACAAAAAACTAACATTAGCATGCAAAACAGTGCATCGTAATACTGAGAACATACTAGGGCTATTCACAATCCAGTGCAAATGGTCTTGCACCATATCATTTGCAAAATGGTAAAATATATATTTACTTTACACTGAGAAAATAAAAAGGAATGCATTTACTACGCTATTGCATATATACAACACTAAAATCCATAGCTAAAATTTACTATACTAAATTTCAATACTATACATTTACAATACTAAATTGCAAACTGACTGCTGATTATAAAAAAAAAGTAAAGGCGAAAAAACTGATATGGAAGATAAGCGAATAAAAAACCAAATAATTGTGCTTAAAGAATTTTTTCTACATGAAATTGAGTTAAGCGAAATTTCCAAAGGAAAATAATGTTGCTTTTCATCAATAGGCTGTGAATTTCACGTTTTGCAACAACTGTAGCAAATTATATCAAAAGGCCGTTCACAATTGATAGGAAATTTTTAAAATTATTTACAAAAGCACAAATATCCAAAATACACGAAATTGTGAATTGCCCTACTGTGAATACAAGCGCATTAAGATCCGCACTTTTGTTAGATTATTGTTGTTTCGAAGAATGATCAATATCTGATCAATAGCATAAAATCCGTGGTGACAAGGAAGAATAACTAAACTCAAGCTATCGTAAAAAAGCGATACGCCATTTTCTTTATTGCCATTCTTTGGAAGGATGAAGGTAAAAGCTTTTTAACCATAATAGAGTATCACTTATGTCTGCACATATTTTGTTTGTAACGGTTCATATATTTTAATTCAAATATTTATTAAATTCGTAATATTAATTTTATATATTAATTAAAAATATTGTTTTTTCCGATACTATGAGTATCGTTATTAGTCATTATTCCTTGTGACCACAGAAATAGTTATTTAAATAATTGCATATTACAAAAATTAAGTTGAATGTCTTGCAATTAAAGCTAATACCATATACATATAACTTTTACATACCTACTTATGTAGCTACGTTTAATAAAAATAAAATTGAATTTTTTTAGAAAAAATGTACTGTGCAGTTGTTTTGCTTTTTTAAAAAAATTCCATATCATATATCTTTGAATAATACATCACCATTTTTGCCGTAAAATTCCTCAAAATACGAAATTTACATAATCAAAAACTTCTTCTTCATGCTCTTGTAACGTTGGGTATTGTGAGTTCAAATAAAAAATTTAAAAATCGACTTTATGGATCGCTATTTCATAATCTTAAGCTATTTCGGGAAAAAAACCAACCAAAGTCAAAATTCGAATAATTTTTTATTCGAATTTTGGCTTTTGTAGTTTGTAGTTGTAGTTGAAGGATAATTGAACAATAATCAATCTGAAAAAAAGTAAATTTTCAAAAAATTGTTGTTTAAATAGTGATTTAAAATAATTTTATGTAGGCAGTAACTGCTAAACTAAATATTGTATATGTATTTTTGAAAAACTATCCCTTTAGAAACAAACTGCCTTGTTTTTAAGAACAACTAATTAAAAAACTCATTTAAAATAATGTAGTTTATGAACTACTTTGAATTATATTATGGCGGCTTCCACTTCAATTTTGAATAGTTTTTATTGCATTATATATGAAGTTATTGAAAAACTACTTCAAAACAAGTGGCTTAAAACTACTTTGAATTATATTAAGGCGGCGACTACTCTGATTTTGGAACAACGAAATAAAAACTTACTAAATTTCGGGACGATCTCGGGATCCCGGGATTGTATTTTCAGATTCTGAAAATCCCGGGATCGACAAATCTCCAAAAATTGACATCCCTACACCGCCCTAAGTTTTATTAAAAAAAATAACCTAGTCTAAATATATACTGTTATTCAATTATATTAATTATTTTTATATTAAATTGTTTTCATGTGTAATATTTTACAAAACAATTAAAATCATCGTCTATAAAAAGTGATTTTCTCAAAACAAAGTTTTTCTGATTGTTTGCTTAGAAGTTCGAAATTTTTTCATTTTTGTACAAATAAATGTATTTTTTTTTACATGATTTTTGCATTTGTAGATTTTTGGGGATTTTTTTGAAAAACTGCATATATTTTAATTTTATATCAAATCGAATATTTTTTTAGCCTATGGCGAAAGAAAAACTTTTAAAAAGTAGGACCACCTTAATGTACATTTACACAAAAAACAGTATATACATATATTGTATTTATTTTTATTTTCCTTAATTTCTTAGACCAATTTTGAATAAATTTGGTGTTTGTATTTTGTTAATTCAAGTTAATTTTATTTATTAAAAGCATTTTTGTTAAAAAAATTTTTTTCAAGTCCTGACTAATAATTATTTCATTAGCCGAATCATCAGAATTTCATCTTTTTATTGATCTAATGAAGTATCTAAAAATTATGGTTGAGTATCTAAAGTAGCAAGCAAAATATTGCTACAAGGAAAATGTCCAGCTAGAAACAAACTAAAGAAAATGAAAGAAAAAAAACACACATGCATATATATAATAACCTGTAAAATTTGTATCAAATATAACTTTTATTCTCATTAATTAAATCTACAATATTTCTTTGTTTTATTTGAAATTTATTAAATACTGCTAGAGCAATTCTATTTATTGCTACAGTTTTTTATTATCCAATAATTATTACATTAGCCGAATCAGAATTCTGTCTTTCTATTCAGCTAATGAAATATCTAAAAATCCTTGTCTGCAGCAGCAACCAAAATATAGCTACAACAAATTCACAACAAAAATGTCCAGCTGGAAACAAAATAAACTCGGCAACCATGCACATGCAAATAAGAAGCTGTAATATTTTATTTTTTATTCATAAAATTTGCAATATTTCTTCAGATATTCAAATAAGAAGAAACAGGCAAGCACATTAATAAATACCGATCTTTTTGCTCCCTTGTGCACGCAGCCAAAATGATCAAATATATAAAACAAAATGTAAACAAACTCGCACTTTTGAAGGGGTATAAAATAAATGTCCCATCAAAATACCCTATCCTGTCGATGGATGGCTAATATCGGCGAGTAAAAAATAACGAGCGACGAGTGAAATCTCTTATAGATATATACTCGTTGTAGCCAGGCAGTTGTTTGTCGTAAATCATTGCACGTTCCCGTTCATGTTCTATGAAAACTTCGTCATCCACAACTGTGGATATATAGAGCTATCACAATAACAACGAAAACTCAACAAACATATCGCAATAATCAAATCTAACCTCAATGTTCAGTTGCTCTTTGAAAAGACGTAATGTAAGGTATCGTAGTAATCCAATTTCAACGTATCTTTACGTCCCGTCACATTACGTTACGTTTATTATAATCACTTGTTTAAGAAAGTATTGTTTGAAACAATAAGTGAAAGAACGCACTGCTCAATTGACATTATACCACATTATGTTATCTATTATAATTGGACCTTTAATTTATTTAAGTTTCTTTGTACACCAAAACATATTTTATCCATTATTTATATATTTTTTTTATATATGTATATATTAAAAAATAATTTTTTTATTTTAAAATATTTTGGATAATATAGCTTTGTTTATGTCTTCAAATTTTTATATCCATAAGGTTATTATGTCTTGTTTATGACAAGCGTCTGCTATGCAATTTACCATAGTTACTATGAAATATACTATTGAATTTTGTCTTTTCAAAAACATTTTGCATTAACTAAGTTAACTGAGTCATTGAAAGGAAAAATGGTTTAATCAATTATTGGCTGTGTGTTTTCTATCGACTCCGAAATTACTGGGCCGATTGAGCTGAAATTGTTTTGACCCTGAGGTGGTTTAAGAAGAAAAACCTTTACCACACCCTCTTTTTACCGCTCACAAATCAATAAAATGCTATATTTAAGACGATTTTTTTCGTACCATGTCAGACTAAAATTTGGTTAATAAAATAGGCGTGGTCACACTATAGGTACGCCCACTTTTAAGAGAAAAATCGAGTTTTTAGTAATCATATATTTTACTAAAAATATACAATTATACAATTTTATTTATTTGATTTCGTTATTGTGGCATTTTTCATTTCTAAGATATGGCGCAAAATGTGTTTAAGTTGTTAAATTTCCGAAATACTTTTTTTTAACTTTCCTAAAAAATCCACAAAATAATTTTCTAGGTCTAACTTGCATGAGCGAAACTCTGTCCGACGTAGAAAATTCTTGTCAAAAAAGAATTATAGTGAAAGTTTCCAAGGAATCTTTTGATATTTATATATCTTTTCACTGTACGACCACATTTTAGGATATATTTGAAACTTTTTTAAAAAGGGTCCTAAAAAAATCATTAAAATACTTCACTAAAATATTTTTCAAAAGATAAGTCTGTAAACACTACAGCTATATCAAAGGCGTATATTGATTAATTTACTGACTTTTTATGCTAGTAAATAGCTTATTTTAAAATAATCATAAAAGCTGTTTTGCAAATTACTCAGACTAAACTTATAAAATGCTGATAAAATAAAATAATAAACTAGCCATTTCAGCCCTTGAAAGGACTTTGACCTAGCTTCCCATTGATCAATTGTGTTGTGCGTGTTATTAAATGTTTGATCACAATTGATCGAGAACTGGATCTAACCTACCGTGTTTGATGCCGACTCCGAACGGCTTATGTTCTCAAGAAGCTTTACAAAGCAATTTTTACTCTCTGAGGCTTGCCATTGTCTGCAGAGAGGTGACGACCGAACAGAAAAATTAATTCAATTCAAAAAACTTTCTGTCTGAGCTGGAATTGAACCCGGGCTACCGCGGTTCTTTAGCTTAGGGGCCGCTCACTCTACCCACTAGGCTACGGCCGCCATAAAATGCTTATACCTACTGTTAAAAGTTATTTCTTTCTTCTCTATCAGAGTATGTTGGTCTAAATGTGTAAATATTTTGGTTGTAGAACTGTCCCTACAAGAAGACTAACGATTAGTTAACAAAAAAAAAGTTTTTCTAAACGTAAATTTTTTAGGAAAGTAACCGAAACTCATATATACGTATGATGTGGCATCCTTTTCTCACTCGTTTTTTGTATCAATTTCCAAAACCATCGAAATATAGCCTTCCCGCTCTCTCTAGTTAGGGTTTACATAAATACAGGTTATACTATAGTTAACCAAATCTCACCAGATAGATCTAACCGACAACTTATTTATATGAGACCGTTAGATGTAACATAAATATCAGTTGTATCTAACGTACTCTTTTAAAAACAATAATGCAAGTTCGTTGGTGTTTAAAAACTATATTCTAATTTTAATACAATTTTCATATACATTTTAATAACTCGGTTACTTTTATTCAGAGCAAGCAATTATAAGTTTTCTTAATCTTTTTATTGTAGAACTAAATTTTTTTTACTGCTAGCGAAACCAAGTATGGTAAAATACATTGGCGGGTATGGAAAAACTTGACATGCTTTATTATAATGATACCTTCTCTTTCTCTTACGTGCATTTCCTAAAATGTTCATATTACTTCCTTGTTTCACAAATCTTAACACCGAAATGAGTATGAGAATGTGGTTGCACACAAAAAAATTCATGTGATTGTGTTGGAGTTTTGGTTACCCAAGTCTTATAGGGGTGTTATTGAATAGAGTTCATAATCATTTTTCTGTTTTTTGTTAGAAGTTAGAAGGCATTTCGAATAAATATTTTTTCTACCCAAAAGAAGACCAAAGTGTATAAGCTTTTTTTAGAAAAATTTTATTAAAAACGCTTAATTTTAATTTTACTTCAACAAAAAAATTTTGAGGTAAACTGCTCATAGCTGAAAGTGTCAGCTGAAAGCATTTTTTTAGCTCGCTAACATAAATACCCAAAAATTGTGCTCTCTTAATCAACCCCTACATTCCAAAGAAGAACTACTATAGATTGTGTGATTTTCGTAGCTTGTTTGCTTTTATGATTTACCTTTTACTCTTATCTACCTGGCATTAATGTCACCCTGTCTATACACATATTCTGCAACATACCTACTATCGCTCTTTACGCGTACTACTAAATATATGTATATAGGTATAGGCACATGATTTAGTCATATCAGCAACTTTATTCTTCGGCGTTAATTGCGCGTCTTTACTTCACAACGAGTTTATAAAATTGTGTTGTTAAAGTGTTACTGTAGAGCTGATAAAAGCATACTTACCTGGCGTAGAGGTTAACCATGATCACAAAGGTGGTTCCTTCGGAGTGAGACTTTATCATTGCACTACGATTGAGTTGACCTCTGCGATTATTCCTAATGCGAATAACTCGTGCGTGTAATTTTTGGTAGCCGGGAATGGCGTTCGCGCCGTCCCGACATATTCAATACATCAAATATTTATTTCTTTAATGTAAGTATTTGTATACGCATAGACCTTTATTATTATAAACTTAGTTTCTGTTGTCTTATTTGGCCTTTGTACAAGTATAAGCTACAGAACAAATTTCCATTAAATCCGGCACTTATTTTTATCTCAAAACTTGTTTTTGTTTTGTTTATTTTGGTTTCGTTCGTTTATATCCTCAAAGAAATACTGATGTTTGACCAATATTCGACTGATGTTCGATCAAAAAGATAAATTACGTATTTATCTCTTTGATTTGATTCTTTCACAATCTTGTTTTCAAAGCTCAAAAATTGGTCAGCCAATTTATGTATGTTGTCTTTTTATTTTCTTCATATCAATAAATATAAATAAAAATTTTAAAAACTCTATTACTTAACCCATTTTATTCCCTCGTACGATTTTTCGTACACCAAATCGCATTAAAAATATTTTATAATACAGTAAAATGTTCATAGGCACAAATAAAAAGGTTGTTATTTTGTGTGTAAAATAAGAGAAGTAGCATATCCCCTCATCCCCCCTCTATTTTTGGGACACGTGTCAAAAAACCCTTACTAACAGACCAGTTTTGAAATTTTTTTTAAAAATAGCATCTAATTAAATTGATCTTAAAATACTTAAGGGCCGAGTAGAGTATAAAAAGAAGTACGCGAAGCACATGGCACTGGGTTTTTCGTGGTGTTACCTGATTCCGCCAATTGTTGTCAGAAATGGTGTACGAACAATCGTACAGTGGTCGCCGACGCACATTCTATATTTTTGACATTTAGCGCCATTTTTGTGCATGAGAGTTCGTAACGACGCCACTTAGGATTTGTCAGTCAATGTTAATAGGGGTATTCACTGTTCAGTGCAGTTGAGGACTTGTACACTTTACAAAAACAAAATATACGTACGTCAAAAATCTGCACAAGTGCTTTACTACTTTTGCTTTAAACTTGAGGACTTGAGCAAATGTGCACTTGTGTGCATTGAAAAATTTTGACAGCTATGAACTAGTGATGGTTCACGAAAACCTAACTGCACAATTGCACAAGTCCTCAACTGCACAGGCATTTGCACTCAATCGTGAATACCATTATTTTTTGCAAAATTTTTCATTTATTGTGAATTTTTCTTCAAAAAAGTAGATTTTATTATTTTCATGCATTTTTGTGGCATTTTTAGGCAAAATGAGCAGGCATCAGTATTTAAAAGCGCATGAATTAGAATCAATCATCGATGGAAGGAAGGTCATCGGATGAGGAAAAAATTAGTCAAATTTTGCCAAATATCCGAGGGATACCTGTACTAGTTCATTCCATATAGTGGTGGTGTCGGCGGATTCCCCATAGATATTGGCCTAGGAGCTCACACGGTCTTACGTCTTTTATCCGTTGTATACTTGACGTCATGATGTATACTTTGACAATTTTTTACATCTTACTATTTGATGTGTTTGTTTTTGGAGAGGAATTTCTTCGCTACTGGGACGGTTCGCGCCAATCGGTTACGTTCATTTCAAAGATAACAAGATAGGAAACTTTAAAAACATAACCTCAAAAAATGTTTGCATGTATTTGTGCATAGAAAAAATCAACCCTGAGTGGCACTCTTGTTCTTAATCGGCCGCAAGCTAACAAAGAAAGCAATTGGCAACCCCTGAAATTAATGCATATAATCTGTTTGTTAGTATATAAATACTTAAGTTAGGTTGCAATAAGATGTTTGCAACCAAAACTGATCATTAAGTCCCTTTATTTTGGTCTATATATGATTTTAAAGTTTGGCAATTTCTTCAGTTGTTGTATTTGTCAACACTTTTGAAAAATTTGCTTTTACTCAAACCCCCGCTATTCTACACAAACCCCCGCTATTCATGGTGAGATTTAAAAATGGAACTATCTTCTTCTTTTTCTGTTTTTTTCTGCTGGAACTTCGTTTGCAAACAAGAAAAATAATGTATGGATTGAGTGCTTTAAAATTTAAATCTTTAAGTTGTGATAAAGGAATACGTTGAACATTCAAATAATTACATGCATGCTCTTATTTTATTACATATCGTCAAACAAAGTTTGCAAATTTTCACACTTGTTGTATTTGTCAGTGGCTTTTTATTTTCACCACTGCGGCATTTTACTTTCAGAGTTGTCAACTATCATTGTTTTATTAATAGATTTTTTTCATAAATTTCGCAAATTTTGCTAACAGTTTTTCAATTAAGATGTATCTGGTTAAATAGCTCTTCATCAGTATAATTTATAATAATTATAACATCCTTCATCATAGCGCAGTTTACCTAAAATTTGTCATTTTTGTCGTTCATTCGGACGTTGCTAAAAAAGGGAGTTCGTGTGAGACTAACACTATTATTACTAAAACAAAAAAGTTAAAGAAAAATTTAATAAACCTTTACGAAAAATAAAATCTGCAGCTGCGAACTTGTCTTGTTTTAGTGGAGCTGTAATCGTGAAATGTCAAAATGTCTGTGCTTCATGTGAAAAAAAGTTAACGAAAAATTAACTAAACATTTACGAAGAAGAAAATCTATGTACATTTCTGAAACAGTGATTGCTTTAATTAATAAAATAATTACTAAGATAATATCATAAAATAAAAAGTTTTTAATAAGTTTTAATGTTTTGATCACGAAACCATTATTGATAAATTATTTGCGTAAAATATTAAGTTGGCAGTCATGCAACTACTTAAAATTTTATATTATTT
The DNA here is from genome assembly GCA_963920525.1 of Dichetophora obliterata. Taxonomy (NCBI): domain Eukaryota; kingdom Metazoa; phylum Arthropoda; class Insecta; order Diptera; family Sciomyzidae; genus Dichetophora; species Dichetophora obliterata. Next base: position 44,580,946 of record OY986436.1, on the reverse strand, counting down.
AAGTTATGCTTAATGTAATCAAATGTTTTACAACATAAGTGTTTAAAATGTGTTTAAAAATGAAGGCATAATTTTACTTTGCATCCAAAGCATAAATATGTTTTTAAGATAAACATCTTAAGCACCAGGTATGCCAACCAGGATTTTCCCGATTTGCGGGAATTCGAATAAACTGCTAAGCGAAGGTAAAAAGAGACAAACATAAACATCTTTGGCATTAAGTCTGCCAGATAAAGGAACCACCAGAGAGGATAAATTATATAGAGATGTCAGTTCGAAGTTCACTCAAGTTTCGTTGTACAAGCATTCGGAAAATAGATAAACAAAACAAAAAAGCAGATGTTCCATGCTCACCTATAAAAAGTATAGGCAACGTCAAAACGAACGCTGAGGCAAAGCATAATTATTTTTGTTTTGTTTTTCTATTCTCCGGACGCTTGTATAACGAAACTTGAGTGAAATAGCATTCGAAGTTGAACTGGGACCTCTATATAATTTATACTCTCTGGAACCACCGCTAAGCATGTACACAAACCAATTTGGAAATAAATTTTTAACGTTGCAGTAGCTGTTGATTTTTTTGGCATCATTGGCTGAGTTCACAAGAGAAGCAAATGATCATCACTTTGTCTTGTTATCTTTTACTGCCTTTGACTGAATGATTCAGGTCTTATGCCTTCGTTATGCTAGGCAAACATGTTCGGTGAACTGATTTTGTTGTAAGTGTTTTATGAATAAAATAAGAAAAGAACTTTTTCTTCTGCTCATTTTTTCGCTCTCACGCCAAACATTTTTGTTTGCTGTTTGAAACAGCAAACATGCCAAAAAATTTTTTTTTATAACCAGGAACCGAATATTTGATAAAAGAAGAAAATGAACAAAATTAAATAGCAAACATGTTTGCCTAGCATAACCAGGGCATTAGCATCATTAAACTTTTGATTACGTTCGAAGTTAATTTTCGATCTGACAGAGAGTTAATTTTTTTAGCTGGAAAAACAAAAACAAATTTGGATTCATTCAAGCATTTGTTTCTTGTGTGAACTCAGACATTGAGACCATAATACATAAGAAAAAAGGAATAAGAAATTAGCGTGGGCCATAAAGTAAGTTAATATAAACAATTTCAAAATGTTTACACAGTATACTTATATATAATATTATGTGGGACACTCTTTTTTAGATAGGTCAACAAAAAGTTCGACCAAACCGTGCTGATATCAAATAGAAACGATTTATTGAAGTGTTACATACAAATGTTGAGCAACTAAAATTTAAAAAAAAATTTACAGCAAAGAGAAAATAATAGCATAACAAAATAAATATGAATATATTTAAACATTTTGATTTGGTGGCTAAACTGACCGCGACATTACTTAATCGATATCTCATGTTGTTTTTTCCAATTTAAAAGTTAGCCTAAAAAAGAAAAGTTGGCAACACTACGATTTATTTCATTCATAAATTAACACAGCTGCCATTGTTAACCCTATCATTCCATGCAATAATTTTGCACTTTTCGGAAGAAAATAATGTGTTTTTTATGTATAGAATTGTATTTAACATGAAGTAAAGCTTTTTACATATTTTTATTTTTGTTTTGAAGCCAATGAAAAACAAACGTGTTGGAAAAGCTAAGTAACATAATTAGCAAATGAGTTATTCACCTCACTATTTTAGCAAATTGACAGTTGAGCTAAAACATATTCAGATAAGGGCTAAGAAATTCGTGGTGAACGAATTTTTCTCGTACGTGTGTTTTACTTCACCACTTTTCGGGTTCCCCACAGAAGTTTCCTATCTTGTTATCTTTGGTTCATTTACAAGGTTGTGGCACTTGAGAGAAATGCACTCTTTTTCCCGCCTTTGCTCGAACTGTCACTATGCTTTTCCTTGTTCTAAGCATTCATTTTCTTCATTTCTTTTCATCCATTCTGACAGTTCGACCGAGTTCGCTCTGATACAATAATCTAGGTGATACAATAAAGAGCAGAAGAAAAAAGTCGACGTTGACATGCCCATGATATAATTACCAGGTATTATTGTTCGCTGAAAATCAGCTGGGGATAAACTGTCATTTTGGGCATATAGTGTCAAAATGTAGCGAGTAGGTGAAAACAGTGTTGCTTCTTGTAGTATTTCAAATCAGAAATCTGCAAACGATACGGGTATTCACAATGTGGTGTATTTTTGATTAGTTTTTATAAAATATCCAATATTTAAAAGTTATTGTTATCATGTTAAAAGTTATCATGGACATGCCATTGGTAATCGCTCAGTATAATCACCATATGGGAGATCTTCACGATAATACTGTCTCCAAATATCGGGTGGCCATTCGTGGCAAGAAGTGGTGGTGGATTCTCTATGCATCGGGTCTGAACAACTCATTGGTGAACGCATGGAAAATGCAATGTGCCTTCGCCAAACACAAAAAATGAAACCAATGCCACAAAAATACTTTAAGGCAGCCGTGACCAGTGTCTTGCTAAAAACGGATGACGCACTTCCCAGTGACGAAGATTATGACGATAGTGCTCCAGTCCCCAAGAGTACTGACAGGCACTTGGTTGAGCGAGATCCACTCGGCAAACATTTGTATTTTAAGGTATGCCACAAAACTACCATTTGCATGTGCTATAAATGCAACGATCACATCCACGCTAAGTGTTTCACAAAATACGTAGCTCACAGATAGATTTGATTAGATAATTTTCGTTCCTTGTTAACCTTTTGAAAACAATTTATACAATAAAAAGAAACAGTAAAGTCGACCAAACGTTTTTATCTTCAATTTGCCCCTTCAAATAGGAACTTTTCCTAAAGCATATAAATTGTACCACTGCACTATAGGCCAAATGACCTGCTTTTCTGGCCAAAACTATTAAGTGCCGAAAAAGAATATTTTAACAACATCAAATTATTTGTTAATATAAATGTCTGTTTTATTAAAAAATCCAAAAAATTAACCCTCCAGAAGCAATTAACCCTTATAAAACCACACCGCTTCTTAATGTTTTTAAAATTAAAGTTTTAATTAAAGTTTTTTCTAAATGACCTTGTTGAGGATTGTTCTAAATGATTATGTTGATTTTATATGATTTAAATACAAATTCTAGTTGTTTGATAGCTTAAAATCGTTTATTGAGCAATTAATTGTTCTAACTTATCTTTCTAAAGAATTTGTATTTAAGTCATATAAAATCAACATAATTATAGTTAAAAGCAAAATGTGTTTGTGTTTCCAAATAATAAATCAATTAATCATATTGTACGATTTGTAAAATTTTGTAAAAATTTCTCCTTTAAGAAAATTTTAATATATTTTTGTTAATAATAGTTTTTTAAATAATATATTTTTGCAATTAAATTATATATCACAGCTGTCTGCTTCACTATCTAAGTCCACGTTTTCTTCTAAAAAACCTTCATAGATATGAACGCCATCATTAGATCTGTCTTCATTTATTTCATGTTCTCAGGATAACATCTCAGCATTTCTAATATTTCGGCCGGTAATTAAGGTAGGTTTCATCGCTGAATGCGATTTTTGAGGTAAGTTGGAAACTATTTCTTGTTTTTTTATTTTAATCGTCACTATTTAACCATGCATTATTTGTCTGAAGGAACTCAAATTTCGGTAACGCATTATTTCGATGTGATTGCAATTATCGAAACCTGGTCAGTACGAAGTGTACAGAAGTGATCGTACTCTATCCTCAAGTGTATATAGAGGAGGTGGTGTTTTAATTGCAGTGCCCTATACTTATGCCAGCAAAGAAATTTATCTTCCCAGATACTAAAACAGCATCGAACAATTAGTGAATCAGGCATTTCAATCCTCAGCAGACCAAATGTATTTTAGGCGATTTCAACTTGGGAGATATTGACATATCTCATTGGACATATTCTTCTGACGATAAGATTATCATTCCTTTTAATCTAAAAACTGATATAGAAATACTACTATGTGGCACGCTATATTCGCATGATCTATCTCAAGTAAATCATGTTAAAAACGATATAAATAGAATATTAGATCTAATTTTTATGAGTAATGATTTGCTATTTTCATTATTGAAATGTGATACACCACTCACAAAGGAATCGGTGCATCATAAATCTGTCGTGGTAAACTTTTAATTTTACGAATTTACTGCTACCTTAGAAAATTGTGATGGCTTATTTTTTGAATTCTACAAAGCCAGCCATCCGGCTCTAAGCAACTACCTCAGGGAAATAATTATATGTGCATGACTTCATATCTTAAATTAATAATAACCAAAACAAATGTTGGTTCTTTTTTTAGTAATTAATGTTTTCCTTTTTTAAAAAGCCTGATGAATTCTATTTGGCATGAATTCCAAAAATTGTTTTCAGGTTATTTGATCCCACTCAACTATCAAAGCCTCTTTGAGCTGTTTAATAGTCTCAAATTGTCGACCATTCTTGTAAACTTTGTTTGAAAGTATTTACCACAAGTCCTCAATTAGGTTTAGATCCGGGCTAACCGAATGCCAATCTAAAAGAGCGATATATCTAGATGAAAGAAACTCCTTCGTAATGCGCATAGTGTGAATCGGGGCCAAATAGTTGTCAGGGCGTTGTCCTGCTGGAAGATCCAAAAATCTTCGTACAAGTTCCCAGCGAATTCGATGGGTACATCCTCTAACAACTTTACATAAATTTCTGCATTACTTTTTGTTGGTATGTAACAAAGCGGAGACTTTCCAGCATACCCAAAAGCTGTCCAAATCATTAGCGATCCGCCACCACGATTTTGCTTATGGCAAGTTTGGAGGAGTTACCTTACACCACGCTAGTGCTTATCACAACCATCAGGGCCGTCTAAATTAAATTTTTTTTTTCGTAGGTAAAATAACATTTTTGAAGTCATCTGTCCAAGACTTAAGCTTTTTAGCAAATGCCAAACGTGCTCTTATGTGGCTTTTCTGTAATTTAGGTACAGGCTCTCGCATTTCATATCTTACCATCATATTTTCGGCCAAGACTTGATGGGTTCTTCTCCTTGATAAGCTCAGAATTAAGTGACCTTTAATTTCCAGGCAAAACATGTTTTTTCCCACTGCTAGACGCCAAATTTCCCGCTTACACCCTTCGTTGATGCTGGTCGGTCTACCACAACGCTTAACCCTCTAACTGGATTGACTATAATGATCTATAGACGGTCATTATATTTTCATTAATTACAACTTTATTTAAAAGCGTTTTCTTTTTGAAATTGAATTCAGTTTAAAATACAGTTTAATGCTATTTTCTCAGAATTTATAAATGTCGCATTGTTTGTATGCTATGCTCATTTCATACTCAAAGTGAACGTTGTGTGCACGCAAAAATTATTTGTAAATAAGTGCTTTGTTTTTTCGCGATTAAAATTCGTTCTGGTGTTTATATAATATTACAAAAATTGTTAGTGAACAGGTAAGCGAATATATTTTCGCTATTCATAAGAAGTTAGAGAAAAAAATTAAAGTTTTTACGATTTCTCTACTAAAAACCAATGACCGTCTGTAGGCGGTCATTCCGGTTAGAGTGAACTTTTTGGTTTGCTCTGCATAAAATTTATTGTAATTTTAGCACAGAAATGATTGATCGACGACGCGAAAACAATGATAATAAGCCCATCAAATCAGCGAATAAAAGGTTCCAGTTTTCTAAGCTGTCAGATGAACAAATCCAAGATCTAATGGACTCAGTGGAAACGGATTTTTCAGATGAAAGTGATGGCGACTTTGATAGTGATGACAGTATCATAGATCAGGATTTTCACCCGGGTGAAAATGATTTTCAATTGCCAGTTGAAAAATTTGAAAACGAGATAGCAAACTGTTTAGATAGTTTGGCTAAATCAAGTGATATTTTTGTTTCTAAACTTAACACTTTTCTGAATGTTAGTAGTATAAGCCCCAATAACAAAAGAGAAGTTTCATACCAATTTGCTTCAGCTAATCTTCCTTCAACTGCATCAAGCCATTTTGAAACCAATTCACTAAAATCGCCATTGCCAGAAGGCGAAAAATATCGTTTTTCGATCATTCCAGGACCAGGTGGTATCACTGAGAAATGTCAGTATTATTAAAACAAACTGCTAAAAATTCGTTTGTAATTTAAAATTCATATTTCAGCTGTATAAGATATACAGGCAAAATCAAAAAACTTTAGCGGAATAGCTTGGCGAAAAAAGGAAATGCAACTCCATGAAGATGAAATCGCATTCGTTGGGAACAGTAACTTAACGAATTCTCTCAGATCCCTGACAACTCCTCTAGACTGCTTCAATTATTTTTTCACGGACAACATCATCAAACTCATTGTTGCAGAAACTAATAGAGCAGCTGTACGTAAAAATGTTAACACAATCTTTAGGATAAATGCTGTTCAAATTCGTCAATATTTTGGAATTTTATTCTATATGTCCCTTTATCGTTATCCACGGCTGGAAAGTTATTGGAGTAAAAATGCATTCGAACCAATAAGCAGCACAATGACTAGTAAACAATTTGAAAACATTAAAAAATTCATGTGTTTTGCAGATGAAGACGATCGAATACGAAAAGGTGAACTTGGTTATGATCCACTTTTTAGAATCAGAGCGATTACCGAAAAGCTTAACGAACGATTTGATTTGTGCGACAAAAATGAAACATCACCTTCTCCAGTATATGCCCAATAAACCGCATAAATGGGGAATAAAAATTTTCGTGCTTTGCGACTCAAATGGATTTTCGTATCGCTTTGAGATATAAAATGGAGCTGGAGATAACGTTTTGCTTTCCAATGCTCCAGATCTTGGAGCTACATTTAACGTAGTCATTCGTCTATCACAAACTATTCCAGACTTTGTTAATCACATCGTCTATTTTGATAATCTTTACACTTCTCTTCCTTTATTGGTATATCTTCGTGCGCGTGGAATTTATTCTCTGGGTACCATTCGCGCAAACAGGATTTCCCGATGTAAGCTTTCTACAGATAAGCAAGTGGCAAAATATGATCGTGGTTATTTTGAAGAATATACCTGATTTTTTATCATCTCTTAGATATGAGCTGTTCAGAGCACAAGTGGCGTAAGTCCATTTTTTAGGGAAATTGAGTTAAGTACGTAGAAGTGAAGAGGAAAATGTAACCTATTTATGAGTACGGGCTAGAAACTCCTAGCTTACGTAATCTCTGAACAAAATGCAATACTTTGTTATTGCTCTGACAAATACCATTATTTTTTCAGAGCACAAGTGGCGTAAGTCCATTTTTGGTAGTTTTGAGAAAATTGAACGTTTAGAAAAATTCTTAAATAATTCTAAGTATGAAGAACTCAGTTTTGCTTATAAGCTTGGTCAAGAGCATAATTGGAGCTATTCATATCGTAAAAAATAAACTAAATAATACACGAAAACGATATTGCATATTAGTAAAAACATTTGGAATTGCGCCACTGAAAATTATTTTAAATTTCTCGTTTCCGCTGTAGAAATCTAATAGGAGATATTTTTCAAAAACTTTTTGATGACGAATGGCAGCATTTTTACCTAGAAGTTAGACAAAACCACCCCTTGGCGATTATTTGCATTATTAAGGGAGATATAAAATGAATGGACTTACGCCACTTGTCCTCTGAAAATTTTTAAAAATTTATCTTTTCCGCTGTAAAAATGTAATGGAAATAATTTTTAGGAATTTTTTGATGAGGAATGACAGCATTTTTTCATAGAAGTTGGACAAAACTACCCATTAGCGATTATCTCCATTATTAAGGGAGATATAAAATGAATGGACTTACGCCACTTGTCCTCTGAAAATTTTTTAAAATTCCTACTTTCCGCTGTAAAAATGTAATGGAAAATATTTTTAAGAATTTTTTGATGAGGAATGACAGCATTTTTTCATAGAAGTTGGACAAAACTACCCATTTGCGATTATCTTTTTATTAAGGGAGATATAAAATGAATGGACTTACGCCACTTGTCCTCTGAACATTTTTTAAAATTACGCTTTTCCACTGTAAAAATGTAATGAACTATATTTTTAAGGATTTTTTGGTAAGGATTGACAGAATTTAGTTTCAGAAGTGTGATTAAAACATCCCTTTGTGATTTTCTGAATAATTGAGGAGGCCAGAATGCATTTATTCTTATTAAAGTTAAAGTCTTATTAAACAGCTGAAATTAAACACAAGTAGGAATGTAATAATATGTAATATTTATTAATATATTAAAAAATGTAATAAAAAATCTTTACAAATATAAGTTTTCATCGTTATCGTTGTCGTTATTTGGAGCAATGGTAAATTTTCGAAAAGGTATATGTGGAAATTATATTGTTTCACGAGAAATATAATAACGTTCGTACGTTTGAATGAATAATTTATTAGATAATGAAAAATTTTGAAATATTTTTATACATTTAAAATACGAAAACTTAATTCTAAAAAATACAAAAGGAACTTAAAAACTAAGTGGTTTTAAAACAAAGTGTTTTACATACAATTGAAACAATATTAAAAATGTAATAATAAGATAACACTACATTATTCCCCCTCCAAAGAATTCGGTATTAGTCTTACAGTGTTTGCTAATAAATTAAAATGAACTGTCTTAGCTGATTTATTTGCATTAAAAAGTGTTTTTGAAACATTAATGTTAACAAAAGCTGGCTTAATTCGATCAATATTAACCGTTATAATATTTTTGTTTTTAAGAATTTTAAAAAATTTTGGAGACTTTTCTAATACTTTGAATGGTCCGTCGTATGGCTCTTGAAGTGGTTTTTTAATAGTGTCATTGCGAACAAATACAAACTCACAAGTTTTGAGTGATTCTGGCACAAATTGTTTAAAATTCTGATTATGATGTGAAATATGTGCTTGATTATTAGCAACAATATCTTTAAGTTTGAACAAAGTTTCTGATGGACTGAATTTTTGCTCACTAGGAATGACTAACTGACTTGGCAATCTGAGTGTTTGACCATAAACCATTTCAGCAGGGGATGCTTTAACATCTTCTTTAAACGTGGATCTTAGCCCTAATAGAACTAGTGGTAATTCTGAGTACCAATTGTTTTGGTTATTGCTCGCTATAAGAGAAGCTTTGAGTTGACGATGGAAACGTTCTATCATCCCATTAGCTTGTGGGTGATAAGCTGAAGTTTTGATGTGTTTGCAACCAAATTTGGTAATAAAATTTTTGAATGTAGTTGATGTAAACTGAGGTCCTCGATCAGAAGTAATTTCCAGAGGAACTCCAAAGCGTGATATAAACTCTCTTTGGAACGTGTCAACAATAATATTAGCCCTTGTATCTTTAAGAGGATAAACCTCAGGCCAACGTGTGTTCCTGTCAATTATGGTAAACAAATATCGGTAACCATTTGAAATCGGTAATGGGCCAACCAAGTCAATATGAATATGTTCAAAACGACCGCTCGGAATGTTTATCTTGTGAGGTAGTGTTTTAGTGTGTCTATGTACCTTAGATTTTTGACATCTAATACATTCTTGAGTCCATTTGTTTATTTGTGTGTTCATGTTAGGCCAAAAATATCGTTGTGTGATTAGTCGTCTAGTACCTCTAGTTCCTGGATGTGAAATGTTATGTATTTGATCAAAAACTCTTTTCCGTAGTGTTTGGGGAATGTATGGTCTTGTATTATTTGTAGAATTTTCACACCAAATTTTTATGTTTAAAAACGGAATATCAACTTGTTCAAACTTGTAAGTTGTTTTGTCTGTTATGCTCTTGAGTTCTGTGTCAATGATTTGTTCCTGATGTAATTGTTTGAGATCAAGGTCGGGTGTTCTAACTTCTGTTACCTCGCATCTTGAAAGTGCATCTGCTACTGAGTTGTCTGTACCCTTAATGTGTAATATTGTGTTAGTGAATTGTGCTATGTATTCAAGGTGTCGTGTTTGTCTAGGACTACGTTCGGTTTTAGAAGATAATGCATTAACTAAAGGTTTGTGATCTGTGAAAACTGTAAAAATGTTACCTTCCAGGAAGTGTCGAAAATGTTTAATAGTTAAGTAAATCGCAAGTAATTCTCTGTCAAATGTACTATATTTCGTTTCAGCAGGTGAAAGTTTCTTAGAGAAGAAAGCTATAGGCTCAAGTTTATTGTTATGTTCTTGTTGTAAAACGCCACCTATTGCGGTAATGGATGCATCTACAGCAATCGACAGTTGTGCCTTACTATTAACATGGTTAATAAGTGTTTGCGTGGCAAAACTGTCTTTGATTGTTGTAAATGCATGTAAAGTAGTGTCTGTCCACTGTAAATGTTTGCTTTTAGTTTTCGAAGCTGTTGTTACCATGTCATAAATGGATTCAAGCATGTGTACGAGTTTAGGAATGCACCTGTGGTAGTAATTTGTCATACCTATAAATTTTTGCATGTGTTTGACTGTTACCGGTTGTGGATAATCTTGAATGCATTTAACACGTTCTTGTGACGGACGTATTCCGTGTTTAGATATGTTGTAGCTAAGAAAGTCAATGTTATCAACTCCGAATACACATTTGTTAGGTTTTATGTTTAAACCGTAATCATTGAGTCTTCTAAAAACTTGCGTTAAATGTTCGAAATGTTGTGTTTCTGTCTCACTAGCAATCAAGATGTCATCTAAGTATACGAAAATAAAATCTAGTCCATGTAGCACTTCATTAATGAACCTCTGGAATGTCTGGGCTGAGTTCCTCAAGCCAAATGGCATACGGAGGAACTCGAACATCCCAAAAGGTGTAGTGATTGCTGTCTTGTGTATGTCGTTAGGTGCCATTGGTATTTGATGATATGCTCTGACTAAATCGAGTTTTGAGTAAATGCATGTATTGTGTAAATTTAAAGAAAAATCATGTATGTGTGGTAATGGATATCGGTCAGGTACTGTAATTGTGTTAAGTCTTCTGTAGTCGCCACATGGTCTCCAATCATTGGGCTCGCGTTTAGGTACTAGGTGTAATGGAGAGGATGTTTGAGAATTTGACGGTCTACAAATACCAGAAGTAACTAAGAACTGAAATTCTTGTTTAGCTACTTTTAACTTTGGCAAGTCTAGACGTCGTGGTCTTGTGTAAGGTAATTGTCCTTCAGTGACAATGTGATGTACAGTGTGATGTTTAATTGGTGCTGTGTAATCGGGTTCTGTTATTAAAGAAGGAAATTTTTTGAGTAATTGTGTATACTTGTTATCTATAGTAAATAATTTAGGTAAAGATGTTTCAGAAAATGCTGAAATTGTATTGACAGATAAATTAGTTAAAGGGTCAACGAGACGTTTATGTTTAAGGTCAATAAGAAGGCCATATTTTGTCAAGAAATCTGCACCTATAATAGGTTTGGAGATGTCAGCTATAATAAATGAAAATGGTAATTCACGTCGTAAATTTAAATTAAGTGTCAATAATTTTTTTCCAAATGTAGAGATTGCTGTGCCATTAGCAGCTTGTAATACCAAATCTGATTTTTTGTTTGAAATTTTGAATTTTGAGGAAGGTAGAACTGATACCTCTGCTCCACTGTCAATAAGAAAATTTAATTTACTAGAGGGGTCAAATACAAAAAGACGACGTGTATGTATGACGGGTCTATTATCAGTCGTCGCGACAACAGAGTCTTTTAGTTTGTTGAATTGTGTTGTGTTATGTTGTGTGGTGAAAAGTTGTCGTTTTGAACAAATGCACATGGTTGCTCACATTTACGTGCGTTTTTACCGAATCTGAAATGGTACTTACATACCCAATTGGAAGGTCGTTGACCTGAAGAGGACCTATAAGACGATCGACGTCTTGAAGTTCCTCTGGAACTAAATCTTCTGGAAATTGGACGACTGAAACGTTGATTCTTAAGTTCATCAACATCAAGCGAGAGTTTTTGAAAACATTCAAAAATTTTAGATGTTTGTTCTGTAAAATGTTTAGTAATATTTGCTATCTCATTAGAATTAGAGATGTGTTTCGATACATTAAAGTTATTCTTGATTGCAGATACCTCAGATTCTGCTAATACCTCCCACAAGTTATCAGCGAGTAATAACAACTCATCTAATTCCTTATGACCAGATCCTGTCAAAGCAATGTTCAGACTTTTAGGTAGTTTACGTAACCAAAGCTTATAAACTAAGTCTTTGTTGACTGTTGAACCAGCTAAAAGAAGCAAGGATCTGTAAAATTGAGATGGTTTTTGGTCACCCATCTCAGTGTCAGATAGCATCTTATCGAACCGTTTGTTCTCACTTAAAGTATGTCTATTTATCAGAACTTTCTTCAAACCTTCATACAAGTTGGTTGAAGGTGGTTGTTGTATGAAATCTAATACCGTAACTATGACTTCTTGTGGAAGTGCAGTCACAAGATATTCATACTTTGTTTGGTCAGTGGTAATCCCTTTAGATCGAAATTGGAATTCTGCATGAATAAACCATGCATCAGGACTATCAGTCCAGAACTGTGGGAGTTTGACTGACGTTGCATGAACTTCAATGTTAGATGATGAATCATCGAAAGGGTTCAATAAAGGAGGCTCAAAATTAATTAAATGATTATCTCCGTCTCCTGAGGTGGATAACCGAGTAGGAGTACGTTGCATTGTATTGTTTTAAAGAATACTAGCTTTATTACAAATAAATTTCTTAAAATAATATTAATAAAATTGAAGTGTGCCTAGCGTGCAGTGTAGTGCCTACGGTTGTGAAACGATAAGCGCCGGCTTATCGTTTTACATCCGCTAAAAAGCTAATTGTGTAGTGTATATAAATAAATACCAATCCTTAGTCGCTGATTTACTGACGTCGCTGCTTGTTTCTGGCGTCACTGCTTGCTTTGGCGTCGCTGCTTGCGTCGGTGGCGCTGCTTACTTCAGCGTCGCTGTCTGCGTCGGCGTCGTTGCCTGTCTTGGCGTTGCTGCCTGCGTCGGCGTTGTTGCCTGCGTCGGCGTCGCTGCCTGCGTCGGCGTTGCTGCCTGCGTCGGCGTTGCTGCCTGCGTCGGCGTTGCTGCCTGCGTCGGCGTTGCTGCCTGCGTCGGCGTTGCTGCCTGCGTCGGCGTTGCTGCCTGCGTCGGCGTTGCTGCCTGCGTCGGCGTTGCTGCCTGCGTCGGCGTTGCTGCTTGCGTCGGCGTCGCTGCTTGTGTTGGCGTCGCTGCTTGCGTTGGCGTCGCTGCCTGTGTTGGCGTCGCTGCTTGCGTTGGCGTCGCTGTCTGTGTTGGCGTCGCTGCTTGCGTTGGCGTCGCTGTTTGTTTCGACGTTGCTGACTGCGTTGGCGTTGCTGCCTGCGTCGGCGTTGCTGTTTGCGTCGGCGTCGCTGCTTGTGTTGGCGTCGCTGCTTGCGTTGTTAATGTTGTTGCTTTTATTAATGTTGTTGTTGTAGATGTTGTTGTTGTTGCTGCCGACGTTGTTGTTGTTGTTGCTCTTTTCGTTGCGGTTGTGGTTGTTGTTGTTGTTACGGCTGCTGTTATTGTTATTTAGTTGTTTACGCTGCTGCTTTTGTTGTACGCAGTGACCGTGTCTGCTGCGTTTTGGTTGTTGTTGGAGCGTTTGTGGCTGTATTAGTGCGATAGCTGCTTGACGGTACACTAGTATTGGTGCTTAGGTGAGCGTGTGACGACGAGTAGGTGAGAACGTATGAGCTGCTGCTGCTGCTGTGACGACTTGTGCTGGGCTCTTCGGATGAGACTGTTTTTTGAGCGTGTTCGCTGTGCTACGCAGTCATTAAAGAGGTCGTTAGCTGGTTTTGTTGTTTCTGGTTGAGAAGTTGTAGCAGAGATGATGGTTCTGCAGTAATTCTTTTTGTTATTGATAACAATATGTTTTCCAATATGATTGAAAACAGGAACGCAGGATCGAGCAGGATCGCCAATTGTGGAAATTATATTGTTTCACGAGAAATATAATAACGTTCGTACGTTTGAATGAATAATTTATTAGATAATGAAAAATTTTGAAATATTTTTATACATTTAAAATACGAAAACTTAATTCTAAAAAATACAAAAGGAACTTAAAAACTAAGTGGTTTTAAAACAAAGTGTTTTACATACAATTGAAACAATATTAAAAATGTAATAATAAGATAACACTACATATATATCAAAACTCCCTTTATAATGAAGATAATCGCTAAGGGATGATTTTGTCCAACTTCTATGTAAAAATTCTTAAAAATATTTTCCATTACATTTTTACAGTGGAAAAGGGTAATTTTAAAAAATTTTCAGAGGACAAGTGGCGTAAGTCCATTCATTTTATATCTCCCTTAATAATAAAGATAATCGCAAATGGGTAGTTTTGTCCAACTTCTATGAAAAAATGCTGTCATTCCTCATCAAAAATTCTTAAAAATATTTTCCATTACATTTTTACAGCGGAAAGGAGAAATTTTTAAAAATTTTCAGAGGACAAGTGGCGTAAGTTCATTCATTTTATATCTCCCTTAATAATAAAGATAATCGCAAATGGGTAGTTTTGTCCAACTTCTATGAAAAAATGCTGTCATTCCTCATCAAAAAATTCTTAAAAATATTGTCCATTACATTTTTACAGCGGAAAGGAGGAATTTTAAAAAATTTTCAGAGGACAAGTGGCGTAAGTCCATTCATTTCATATCTCCCTTAATAATGAAGATAATCGCTAGTGGGTAGTTTTGTCCAACTTCTATGTAAAAATGCTGTTATTCCTCATCAAAAAGTTTTTGAAAAATATCTCCTATTAGATTTCTACAGCGGAAACGAGAAATTTAAAATAATTTTCAGTGGCGCAATTCCAAATTTTTTTACTAATATGCAATATTCTGCACCATTTTTATGTTCTATTTAGTTTATTTTGTACGATATGGATAGCTCCATTTATGCTCTTGACCTACCTTATAAGCAGAACTGAGTTCTTTATACTTGGAATTTATTATAAGAATTTTTCTAAATGTTCAATTTTCTCAAAACTACCAAAAATGGACTTACGCCACTTGTGCTCTGAACAGCTCATATGTCAATGACGAATGCCTATATTCTGTTCCGGCGTATCAACAAAGATAATAAATCAAAATATTCTGTACCTGATTTTCGTGAATCAGTAGTTGCAAATCTTTGCAAATACAAGAACATCACTGTCGGCAGGCTATCTACAGCAATAGCAAAACCAAGCTCATCTCAAGTTGGAACAAAGCCTAAAATACCATGTGAGGCCGAGCGATATGATGATAGTCCAGGAATGACAGATTCTAAAGGCAAAAAGCTGCAAGAAATCTGATACTCAGGTGTATTGTATGAAGTGCAACTTGAATTTATGTCTTACACCATCAAAAAAATTGCTTTTACGACTTTCAACATCATAAGTAAATCTTGTGGTTTTATTTATTTTATGCCTTTTTCACTTTTTATGTTATTTGTAAGGACAAGGAGTCAATAAAATATTACTTTTCAAAAGTTCAATATACCATCAAAAGTACTTATTTTTTTACCCTTTAACCGGAATGACCGTCTCTAAACGGTCATTCTTATTTTGCGACTGGTGGCTTAACCATTGATGGAATCTCAAAAAGGACTTCAAGTTCATGATTCTCAAGTCCAATTCAACCCTAGTTTGATATTTTAAAATGTGTTTGAACCAATATTTTTGTTTGGCGGGTTAGAGGGTTAATCTCGCCATTGCTTTTGGGATTCTTCAGTAAACTAGAAATTGTACTTCTATGTCGGTTGACTCTGGCATCATATACATACTTATTTCCCTGAGGTATTTCAACTCCATGAATTGGCAAAGCGTTTTGGGACCTGGTTAGATGTGCTTAGCATGTATTTAGATTTCACAATAATACTTAATGAAGGCCTTAATATGTATGTGCCAATTAAAAAACGGAAACGTAAATTTAACTTATCTGGTATAACCGTTGCTTAATTCTTCACAAAAACCTGAGGAATAAAGCTCACAAGAAATTAAAAAAAAAACTAACTTGTCTAATTATGAAGTAGTTTTTATTCGCCGCAGAAAAGAATTTGATTTTTTATCAAACTTCTTTTACAAAAAGTACATGAGTTCTATGAAGACTAATATAAAGTCAAACTCTAAATTTTTCTGGGTATTTCTGAACTCTAAACGTAAAAGTGTAGGTTTTCCTAAATCGATGAAATATGCGGAAAGCGAAGCAAATAACACGCAATATACATATTTGCTACATTTTTCTGATCTGTTTTTGACAGATTCGATAAGCCAAAACTAAATACCAATTCACTTGTGGAACAAAGTATTAACATTGGCCACTTAGCCATATCTGTAGCTCGTTCCTGTAACAAAATCGGCAAGTTACCGATTTGTGTGACGTCAGCCGTTGTCGATCCCTAGCAAAGAAGTAAAATATAAGGAAGTGGTGTAGTATCACAAAAGTGCGGCATTTTCCATATTGGTGTTGGTTCGCACAAATACATGAACATTCAAACACGGTCGCATTAGGTTGCATTACAAAAAAAAGGCCCAAAAGGTTTCTGATTATAATAACATATTTACAGATTTAGGCTTAAAGTTTTCGCTATTTTGTTTGTTCTTATCCAATAGCAATAAAAGATTGTATTTCCACACCACCCTTGAGGTATACAATTTGGTGCGTTACCGATTTTTTTTGGTGTTCGGTTCCCCAGTAGGCCTATTTCACCCGAGAGAAAACAAAAATATTAGTAAAGTAAAAAATGTATGGTAAAAGCTATCTACTGGGTTTGTATGCATTTATATTAATGCATTAAATTTTAAATATATTAATAAAATTATAAGTAATTATATATGTTAATAAATTATATATAAAAAAATGGATTTCAATAAATTAAGTGAAGATAAATAAAATTAATTTCTTTCTGAACACCTTTAAAACGAATTGTTTTATTCAACTTTTGCCTTATAGTTGGCTTTTCATTATTTATTTTAGATATATAAAAATATCTAGTTTTTAAAAATATTTAAATTAAAGATTTTTCTACAATATTCAAATGACCGGAAGACTTAATATGACCCTCAAATATACTTTTGCCAAGCAAAAAGTGTTGTGTGTTCAACAAAATTCTATTGTAATACATTTTATGCAAAATAGATTTGTCTTTATCTAATAATTTTGTTTGTACTACCAGTTATTTTTCAGCAATAATGCAACCGGTTCAACTGATTTTGAAGGATTTTTCAAATACCCCTTTGATTTAAAACTTATCAACGATTCCTGGCTACTTTCACCCTCTAAATCCATTTTATATTCATTGCATTTCTGGATTGATTGCAATTTAAACACAACAAACCCTGCTATGTACTTAGCTACATGACCTGTATATTCAGTTAAAATCTAGCATCTGTTAAATAATTATGGTCGTTAAGAAAAAAACAGTCCATGTCGTCATCATTTTTAATAAATAAATTAAATATTTATTTCCTTTTATTTAATTTAAAAAATTTTTTATTTGTTGCGTTATTTTATTATTTATTTTTGCCTTTATTCCACACACTTCACATTATACACTGTATTCGGAAACTTTCTCGAATTTTATCTCCTAAGCCATTTGAGACCGACATTTTATTATTGCACTTTTGGACTAAGGAGACCCAAGTACCTTTAATAAAAATTAGAAAAAAATTATTAACGCGTGGGCCATAAACTGCACTTGTGACCAAAATTTTTTCACTGAAAACACGAGCGCCCTTAAATGTGTGGAAATATGTAAATTGAATACGCCCCTGAAACACTTTGACATATCAATCCCTTAAAATTGGCGCGGAAACAACGTACTCCAATTTGCTTTTTTTCACTTATTTTCAATTAGAAATGCACAAATTTTCACTTTAAATAACTTTTTTAAACACAATAAATTATAAATAACGTTGTTCCGTTTAAAATATCCAACTGGTGTTCATATACTTACTTATAGAAGGAAACCATTATTCTTCAAGTTTTGACTACTTGAACAGTTTTTTACAGCACAACGCATGTTTGTATAGTTGTTTATGTCATAAACTTTACTAATCTCACTGAAATTATCAATAAAAATAGCTTTTAATTAAGCATTTAATATAAGTAATTTTTTTATCTAATACTTCGACTGACAGAACGATCCAAATGTCAAAAACCTATTCGTCAAAACTAAGTGTCAATTCACGAAACATACCGCAGTACACATACACTGTATGTGAGGGTAACACCACTTCCTTATATTTTATTTCTATGATCCCTAGTTACCGATTTCGTGACAACTAATGTTTCTATACGTTTAAATCGGTAAAAACTCGGACCGTGATGAAAAAGAACACAAATCGAGAAGAAACGCTGCGAAATTGAGTCAAATGACAAGCAGCTGTTGACTCGAATATATAATTTTAGTTGCGCTAAAACTTTATAATAAATAGGTGCTTGTCTTGTTAATAAAAAGTGAATATTTGCAGTTTAAAAAAATGCATTATGTTATAATGATGTGTATTACTGGTTGCGGAAATAATCAACGATTATGAATGTAAATAATTTTGCACTTAGTGCTGTGCTGCAAAAACTTAGCAAATATATGCAACCGGGTACTTTTTCATAGCTCAAGCATATACTGATTTGCTAGAATTTTGAACTTTTATGTAAATAGGCATTTATTTATAAATGGCATTACCTTTAAAACTAAAACTTTTTTAAGAATAAGAAAATATTTCAATCAGAAAAAATTCGACTTATATGAAAGTAACCATTTTTAAAGTTATATTTCGAGTACTTATAACTTAATAATATACAACATTACTGACATTAGATAAATCGGTAGAATTCTCATTTGCCGCAAAGCCAGTGAAAAAAGTGACACATTGTTATCGATTCACTTTACTTACAGAAACACTTTTTTTAAAAGGTTCCAGTGTAATGAAATCGGAACATGTGATAGCTTATCGATTTGGAACGAACGAATCGAACAGAAATCGATTCAGATACGTAAAAATCTTTACAAATATAAGTTTTCATCGTTATCGTTGTCGTTATTTGGAGCAATGGTAAATTTTCGAAAAGGTATATATCAAAACTCCCTTTATAATGAAGATAATCGCTAAGGGATGATTTTGTCCAACTTCTATGTAAAAATTCTTAAAAATATTTTCCATTACATTTTTACAGTGGAAAAGGGTAATTTTAAAAAATTTTCAGAGGACAAGTGGCGTAAGTCCATTCATTTTATATCTCCCTTAATAATAAAGATAATCGCAAATGGGTAGTTTTGTCCAACTTCTATGAAAAAATGCTGTCATTCCTCATCAAAAATTCTTAAAAATATTTTCCATTACATTTTTACAGCGGAAAGGAGAAATTTTTAAAAATTTTCAGAGGACAAGTGGCGTAAGTTCATTCATTTTATATCTCCCTTAATAATAAAGATAATCGCAAATGGGTAGTTTTGTCCAACTTCTATGAAAAAATGCTGTCATTCCTCATCAAAAAATTCTTAAAAATATTGTCCATTACATTTTTACAGCGGAAAGGAGGAATTTTAAAAAATTTTCAGAGGACAAGTGGCGTAAGTCCATTCATTTCATATCTCCCTTAATAATGAAGATAATCGCTAGTGGGTAGTTTTGTCCAACTTCTATGTAAAAATGCTGTTATTCCTCATCAAAAAGTTTTTGAAAAATATCTCCTATTAGATTTCTACAGCGGAAACGAGAAATTTAAAATAATTTTCAGTGGCGCAATTCCAAATTTTTTTACTAATATGCAATATTCTGCACCATTTTTATGTTCTATTTAGTTTATTTTGTACGATATGGATAGCTCCATTTATGCTCTTGACCTACCTTATAAGCAGAACTGAGTTCTTTATACTTGGAATTTATTATAAGAATTTTTCTAAATGTTCAATTTTCTCAAAACTACCAAAAATGGACTTACGCCACTTGTGCTCTGAACAGCTCATATGTCAATGACGAATGCCTATATTCTGTTCCGGCGTATCAACAAAGATAATAAATCAAAATATTCTGTACCTGATTTTCGTGAATCAGTAGTTGCAAATCTTTGCAAATACAAGAACATCACTGTCGGCAGGCTATCTACAGCAATAGCAAAACCAAGCTCATCTCAAGTTGGAACAAAGCCTAAAATACCATGTGAGGCCGAGCGATATGATGATAGTCCAGGAATGACAGATTCTAAAGGCAAAAAGCTGCAAGAAATCTGATACTCAGGTGTATTGTATGAAGTGCAACTTGAATTTATGTCTTACACCATCAAAAAAATTGCTTTTACGACTTTCAACATCATAAGTAAATCTTGTGGTTTTATTTATTTTATGCCTTTTTCACTTTTTATGTTATTTGTAAGGACAAGGAGTCAATAAAATATTACTTTTCAAAAGTTCAATATACCATCAAAAGTACTTATTTTTTTACCCTTTAACCGGAATGACCGTCTCTAAACGGTCATTCTTATTTTGCGACTGGTGGCTTAACCATTGATGGAATCTCAAAAAGGACTTCAAGTTCATGATTCTCAAGTCCAATTCAACCCTAGTTTGATATTTTAAAATGTGTTTGAACCAATATTTTTGTTTGGCGGGTTAGAGGGTTAATCTCGCCATTGCTTTTGGGATTCTTCAGTAAACTAGAAATTGTACTTCTATGTCGGTTGACTCTGGCATCATATACATACTTATTTCCCTGAGGTATTTCAACTCCATGAATTGGCAAAGCGTTTTGGGACCTGGTTAGATGTGCTTAGCATGTATTTAGATTTCACAATAATACTTAATGAAGGCCTTAATATGTATGTGCCAATTAAAAAACGGAAACGTAAATTTAACTTATCTGGTATAACCGTTGCTTAATTCTTCACAAAAACCTGAGGAATAAAGCTCACAAGAAATTAAAAAAAAAACTAACTTGTCTAATTATGAAGTAGTTTTTATTCGCCGCAGAAAAGAATTTGATTTTTTATCAAACTTCTTTTACAAAAAGTACATGAGTTCTATGAAGACTAATATAAAGTCAAACTCTAAATTTTTCTGGGTATTTCTGAACTCTAAACGTAAAAGTGTAGGTTTTCCTAAATCGATGAAATATGCGGAAAGCGAAGCAAATAACACGCAATATACATATTTGCTACATTTTTCTGATCTGTTTTTGACAGATTCGATAAGCCAAAACTAAATACCAATTCACTTGTGGAACAAAGTATTAACATTGGCCACTTAGCCATATCTGTAGCTCGTTCCTGTAACAAAATCGGCAAGTTACCGATTTGTGTGACGTCAGCCGTTATCGATCCCTAGTTACCGATTTCGTGACAACTAATGTTTCTGTACGTTTAAATCGGTAAAAACTCGGACCGTGATGAAAAAGAACACAAATCGAGAAGAAACGCTGCGAAATTGAGTCAAATGACAAGCAGCTGTTGACTCGAATATATAATTTTAGTTGCGCTAAAACTTTATAATAAATAGGTGCTTGTCTTGTTAATAAAAAGTGAATATTTGCAGTTTAAAAAAATGCATTATGTTATAATGATGTGTATTACTGGTTGCGGAAATAATCAACGATTATGAATGTAAATAATTTTGCACTTAGTGCTGTGCTGCAAAAACTTAGCAAATATATGCAACCGGGTACTTTTTCATAGCTCAAGCATATACTGTTTTGCTAGAATTTTGAACTTTTATGTAAATAGGCATTTATTTATAAATGGCATTACCTTTAAAACTAAAACTTTTTTAAGAATAAGAAAATATTTCAATCAGAAAAAATTCGACTTATATGAAAGTAACCATTTTTAAAGTTATATTTCGAGTACTTATAACTTAATAATATACAACATTACTGACATTAGATAAATCGGTAGAATTCTCATTTGCCGCAAAGCCAGTGAAAAAAGTGACACATTGTTATCGATTCACTTTACTTACAGAAACACTTTTTTAAAAAGGTTCCAGTGTAATGAAATCGGAACATGTGATAGCTTATCGATTTGGAACGAACGAATCGAACAGAAATCGATTCAGATACGTACAGAAACATTGCAGGTGAGAGTGACATCAGAGTGACGTCAAATCGGTAATATGAGTCGGTAACTACGATCGCTACGAGTTACAGGAACGAGCTACTGAAGAGGAAGTGTATAAAACTCTCATGTCACTTGACTGAAATAAAGAAGCTGGTTTCGATCTGCTCCCTCCCTTATTTCTGAAACAATTGATTTATTATTGATTATCAGGCATGATTGATTTATTGATTGATTGATTTTTAGTACAATGCATTTCACACAATAATATACAAACAAAGTCAACATAAATATAAAGAAATGCAAGTAATAGAACTGAATTCAGTAGCCAAGATGGCTAGTGTTGAACCAGAACTAAACCTATATGTACTCAAAACTTATCCATAACAGTAAAGTAACAGTAAAAAAGATAATACATCAGAAATAATAATTTTTTTTTTGTTTTTTTTTTTTTTTTCTTTTTTTTTTTTTTGTACAAGACATAGACATAGTATATATTTGTAACTAGAACAATAAAAACAATCTTAAGAACCAGGCAATTTTAACATAAGTTCAACTTGAGCACAATCCAGTTGAAAAAGCCAAACTTTTACTCTCTTGAGGAAAAGATTTTTTGATCTTATTTCACGTATGTTTTCTGGAAGTTTATTAAATAGTCTAGGCGCTACTGAAGAAAACGAAAATAAGTATAAATGCAGTGAATGTGGCGGAACAATTAACAAATTTCTTGCATTTACTCGCAAATTGTAGATAGGGGAAAATCTATTGTTTAAGTACCCTGATCTTATAAAAAATAGTTTTAAGATTTTAAAGATATACAAATACCTCAGTGGCAAAATTAAATTTTTACGAAATAGCGGTAGACTATTTTGATACCTGTTTACCTTACAAATAATTCGAATGGCCTTTTTCTGAAGTATACGTAAAGGCTGCAATATATTGTTATGTGTACCACCCCAGCAACACAGTCCGTACTCTAATTTCGAATGAAATAAACCATAATAAATACCCTTAAGCAAATCCAAGTTACACGAAAAACTTAGCAAATAAAGACATCTATTTACATTAAGTAAATAGTTCTTTAATTTCGAAGCATGTTCATGCCAATTCATCTTGCTGTCGATTATTACACCTAGATATTTATACGATTTTACATAATCAATCTCGAAGCACTCATTTGCGCAGTCAACATCATTAGCACAATTGAAGACTCCATCATAATTAATAGGATATCTCAAACAACAATTCGAATGCAAAACAAATCTATCAGAATTAATTGTGTTTCCTACTAGGTTGAAAAACAGAAGTTTCGATTTATCACTAATAACCATATTATGCCTTAAGAACCAGCATCTAATCAAATGTAAGTCACGATTTATAAAAGCTGACAACAAATCTATTGAGTCACAGCTAAAAACGAAGGCCATATCATCTGCGAAACCCGTTATTGTACTGTAAAAATTTTGTGAAAACAGCGAATTAATGTAGATCAAGAAGAGTATGGGGCCCAAAACTGACCCTTGTGGAACACCCAGGGAAATATTGCTTACTGAGCTAACAGAGTTTTTAAAATTGACCCTTTGCTGTCTGTTTGCCAGATACGATTTTAACCAATCCAGGCAAAACCCTCTAAAGCCATAATGTACTAGTTTTTGTAAAAGAATATCGTGGTTTACAGTATCGAAAGCTTTAGTTATGTCGAGAAATAGAGTAGCCGTGAGTTTTTTCTTATTCATAGACTCATAGACATCAGTACAGAAATTCAGTAGCGCATCTTCAGTGCTTTTTCCTGCTCTAAAGCCAAATTGTTTGTTCGACAAGAAATTTACACGATCAAGAAAAGACAAAATTCTTTTCTTCATACCCTTCTCAAAAATTTTTGAAAACACTGGTAATAAAGAAATAGGCCTATAATTATTTAAAGAGTCTTTAGCACCTTTTTTGTACAATGTGCTCATTTGCTTTATATTGCTTTATCTTTCATTTTTAATAAATCTCTATTCAATGGAATTTTTCTGGAGGAGTGGAAAATCGCTTATATCTCGCCGATTTTCGAATCTGGGCAATAAACATCTAATTGTGAATTACAGACCAATTGTTAAGCTATCGGTTATACCAAAGGTGCTAGATAAAATTGTAAACAAACACTTATTTAACGCAGTTCGAAACCATATTGCAATCCAGCAACATGGTTTTTATGCTGAAAGATCCACAAGCACTTAGCATTATTTTCAAATTTTTGAATAAACGCCGTAAAAAATGGAGCGCAGGCCGATGTTTTGTATACCGACTTTGTAAATGCGTTTGATAGCTTAAGTCACGAGATGCTGTTGCCTAACTTTGGAAAATGGGAATTCATTCTAATTTATTAAAATGGTTAGGCCTCTACTTATCAAAGAGGAGATTATTAGTTAAGATTGATGAATCGTTTTCAAAAGCTATATATGTAAAGTGTGGAGTTCCTCAAGGAACCTCAAGGAAAGGAGGGCCATTTAAGCCCTCCTTTGTTTATTTTATTTATAAATGATTTATCGAAAACTTTCTTTTCCTGTAAATTCTTGTTTTATGCAGATGATTTGAAGATGTTTAAAATAATAAACAATCTAGATGACTGTAAAAATTTTCAAAATTATATTAATCTAGAGTAGAGGGGGGTAATGTCGTGCACTCAACTTTAAAGTGCTCGTAAAGCCGTACATGACAAGCGAATACAACGAGTAAGCATCCGATCGAAAGATAATTTGGTTGGTAACATTTATGTGTAACAATATTCGTGTAGCATGAAATCGTGTTAGTAGAAATTAAAAAAAAAATGTGCACGACATTACCCCCCTCAAAATTTGTGGGGTAATGTCGTGCATTGTATTGTAAAGGTATCAGAATGTGTGAAAAACGATAGGTAGTGGTTCGATTCAAGAAGATATAGCATTATTGTTTATTTATTTATTATTGTTAATTATAAGGCAATATACACAAGTCCGAAATATGATCAAAAAATACAATTTTATGAAAAGAAAAGTGAAAATAGGCAATTTGCTATATGAAACACGGAAAGAAAAACAATACTTTTTCAAAAAGTGCTTGACATTGAGAAAAAAATTTGGAAAATTTTATTTTGATTGTAGCGTTTTGTTATGGCTTCACGACTCCCTTGGTACACTAGGGCGTTTCCTTCCCTTTTCTTTTCTGTATAGTGCACGACATTGCCCCACATCAAATGCACGACATTGCCTCAAAGGTCATTTTCAAGGTTGACTTCGACAAAACGGTAAAGAACAAAAAATTTTTCGATCACAATACATCTTTTTTTTCGGCGGAAAATTTGCTTTAAGAAAACACTTACCTGGTATATTATCCTGCGAGACAAATAGTTTTTCTGATCCGATAAAAAAACACTTTCGTCGTCCCGAGAACGTGCGATTTTTAAAAAAGTCGCACATATTGCCCTTACACATGGATATTGCTAGTATTGTATGCATGAGCTCTGTAGGTCAGTAGGCCCATACCTTACCAACGGCTGGTATATCATTCAATTTTTTATGCTAAAAAAGCCAGTGCACGACATTACCCCCTGCACGACATTACCCCCTTCTACTCAATTTATTAATTGGTGTAGCAGAAACGGAATGTATTTAAACTATTCTAAATGCCATATTTTGACATATTCTCGCAAACATCTGTCTAAAAATAACGAATATTTTTATAATTAAAATTTAAGTTTCACGCGCGTCGAAGCCATTAAAGACTTGGGCGTTTATTTTGATATATGATTATTGTAAGATCTCTTCTTGAATATGCTTCTAAAATTTGGGATCCTTGGTATGAATGTGACATACATATATCGCATCGAGAAAATTCAAAAACAGTTTACGAGATTCGCCCTAAGACGATTATTTTCGTAGCACAATATTCCTGCATACAGAGCTCGTTGTCAACTACTTGGCTTGCAAAGTTTGGCCATTAGGCGCAATATGTAGAGTGTCTTATTTATTAAAGATATTCACCCTTATTCTTGAATCCGCGTCGAGTAAATATCGTCGTCGAGAGCTCACTTTCACTAATGAATTGTTGTCGAAGATCATTTCGACGATCAAAAATTTAAACATTTATTTGACGACATTTGTTCAATAATTGACATGAACAATCACTGCAGGTCTCAAAGTCGAAATTGAAAGTTTCAAGAATATAACAATTTTGATTCGACGTCGTTTTGAGAGCGAGCGCGGGTTCAAGAATAAGGGCCATTATCTATATATATAAAATGGAATGTGTGTTTGTTTATTTGTTTGTTTGTTTGTACCTTATAGGAGACCAAACCTCTGGATCGATCTTCCTGAAATTTTCACAGCATTGAATTGGGACTCTGGCATGATTAATAGGGTACTTTTTGGACCACGCCCACTTTTACACCCACTTTTTTAAAATTATGTAATTGCTCCCATATAGTTTTTAACAGATTTACTTCAAATTGTATACACATTATACTCTAGGCGAGGTTGAAATAAACATTTCTAACGCCACGCCCCCTTTCACGCCCCTTTTCACGCCAAATTTAAGTTTTAAACTTTTTGTTCTCTGTACAAATTTGTTCCTTCCAACGGATTATTTTTTATTTGGTAGTATATTGCTCTTAATACTGTTAACGTCGCCATATTACTATGAACCACGCCCACTTCACAGCCCCCTTTTTTAAATTCAGATTCTTACTTATACCACTAACAATGTTTGCTATACAAAATACTTTTTTTGTAATATGTATTTACACAAAGTTTTATATACTTTTTATCTACAGGTAAGGTAGCCATAGATTTTTTATTACCAAATCCCCCTTTTTCGCCCCATTTTACTTTAATTATAATTAATCTGCTTTCAATCTATATATATAAAAATGAATGTCTGTCTGTCTGTTTGTTTGTTTGTTTGTGCTTTATAGGAGGCCAAACCCTTGGACCGATCTTCCTGAAACTATTACAGCATTTAACTATGACTCAGGAAAGAATAATAGGCTATATGAAGTTTTTATTGGACAAAGGGGCGTGGCACTGCCCATATAACCCAAAAATTTAAATCGCCATATTTTGGGCATTTTTTGACCTACGTTGATGCTACTTGGTACATATGGTATTGGCATAATTAGGAATACGTACCAGGAGAAAAGTGGGTGGGACCACGCCCCTTTTTAGGAAAATTAAAAATCGCAATATAGTCTTAACTACTGGACCGATCGTCATTAAATTTTCACAATTGGATATTCTTACGAAATAATAAATTATTGACTATATAAAGTTGTGAGTGGACGAAGGGGCGTGGCCTCGCCCATATAACCCAAAATTTAAAATCGTCATATCTTGGGCATTTTTTGACCAACGGCGGCAGTATTTGCTATATTTGGTATTGGCATGAATAGAAATACGTACCAAAAGAAAAGTGGGCGGAGCACGCCCCTTTGTTTGCGATATATTGGAGGCTGGACCTGATAACCGATCTAAAATTTTCACGGCGTTCAGCTTTGACTCAGGAATACTTATTACATGATAATATTTTCCGACCATGCACACTTCTGCACCTACTTTTTTACTACGTTTATTATACGGCTTTACCACAAATTTAAAATACATATTAATTAAAATAGTGGGGTAGCCCCATTCTCTTTCTTCCACCACTGTCTTCAAAACAGCTGATTTTATAATACGTGTTAATTAAAATAGAGAGTGGGGTAACCCCATTCTCATTCTCCCACAACTGACTGCGAAACAGCTGATTGTGTAATTGCTGCTTTTTGATTGGTGTAAAAATAAAAAGGGGGAGCATGAAGCAAATTACATGCGATTCAGTGCTGAATTCTAATTGGTTTACAACAAAAAAAGAGGCGAAGCATTGCAATAATTAAATTAAATAAATAAATTTTTGTAAATATATAAATACTTTTAATTTTATTTTATACGAGGGGGTAGCGAAGAACACCGGGTTCAGCTAGTTTTTTTATAAAGTGGACTTGCCCCACTTGCAAAATATACGGCTCATGTGCCAAACCTAACAGTAGGTCTGTTTCTGTACTAAGTTCAAGTAATTGTTATATATTAGAGAGTGACATTTTGCATGTTATTCTTCTTTCTCGAGCTTAAAAATTTGTAAAATAACTCTTTTTAGCAAATTCAAGCTACTTGAATAGAGTACGGGAACAGACCTAGTATGAAGAGCAAATGCTCAAACAGTTCTCTTTTTGGGCTAAAAAAAATTCCGTCTAACTACCTTCTCCTCAAACTCATTATCTACTTAATGGCAACAGTGATGAAGTTGCTGTGCCACTTTGCGTCAAACCTCAAGCAACCAATATGTTCTCTGCTAATAAGCACCAACAACAAATTTCTTTGACATCCCACACACGATTTTGAACCTCAAACCGCTTGATTGTATGTAGCACCAACAGCAGTAAAAAAAATATATACATATGCATACATATATAAATACTATGTGCTGCACGACACACTAGCGGCTCCAGCGAAAAATTAGAAAAATTTTTAATTTTTTTGCAACCTTAGATCTCGTTTTGTCTACAAGAAACTAACCCAATTTTAAATTACTTACAGTTGGAATAAGCCAAGCGCGAAAAGAGAAAAACAAAATGATAAAGTTCAATTATAAAACCATTGTGAAGGTGAGAAACATGAGTTGTATAGAGCAAAGTTCTGGCCACTGGCGGAAATCGTGAATGAAGTTGCTGATGATTACCACCAACTAATTAACTACCTGTTATGAAGAATGTGAGGCAAAAGCACGAAATGGTTCAGACTAAGGCCCATAGCAAAGAGAGAGCGTGGCAATGAAAGATTTTCTAAAGATTGTGAAATTTTAAAGTCTTTAAAAACAGTCTTTAAGTTAAGTCAAAATTTACCCCAAAAATTCACCCCCAAAACTTTAAATTTTTCTATATTTTTTGACTAGGCATAATTATGTGACGTAGATATAAAGTCAAAAATTCACCCCCAAAACTTTAAATTTTTCTATATTTTTTGACTAGGCATAATTATGTGACGTAGATATAAAGTCAAAAATGGTCCCATTTTGTTCAAAGCTCTTGAAATAACTTTGAACGAATTTCTATTGATCAATTGTGTTGTGAGTATTATTAAATGATTGAACAGAAAAATTATCAAAAATTCCTACTCCGAACGGCTTATGTTTTCAAGAAACTTTGCCATGCGGCAGAGAGCAGTTCTTTGAGGTTTGCCATTGTCTGCAGAGAGGTGGCAGTGAGAATAGAAATATTATGGCGTTTTCTTTTCTCGAAAAATTGCTGAATTTTTTCTGCCCTTTTTCTGCGGTCTTTGAGAATTCTGCCCTTTTTTACTTTTGAGGTCAACACTTTCTAGAAAAGAACGCAATTCAATTTTTGAGGTCACTTTTTTTTCTCAAGAAGGCGGAGTTTTCAAAAAGGGCAGAAAAAATGCTGCATTTTGCGAGAAAAGAAAATGCCATTAGTTCAATTGAAAAAAACATTCTGTCTGAGCTGGGAATTGAACCAGGTCTACAGCGGCTCTTTAGCATACGGGCCACGCACACTACCCAGTAGGCTAAGGCGGCCAATTTTTGTTGAATATGCATTTTCTTTTATTAAATATATCTCCCTGTAAAAAAAAAGATAAAGTTAAATTCCGAAAAAATTACATTAATTTAAAAAATCCTCGATTGAAGCTCCGAAAATTAAATACATTTTCACAAATTTAAATTGAGCTTAAATAAAAACTTTTTAACAAAAACAAAAAATATAACAGTACAGCGTGTTACAGTACAGAAGTGAAGTTTCTTTACTTCTTAAAACATCTACGCTCTATATGCCACGATTCTAGGGGTTCCCATACAACACACAAACATAGAAAATAAATGACTAAATTATAGTCTAATACGGCCAAAACCGTCCGAAATAAAGCACTTTTATGAATTTGAGGGGGGTAAAAGAGGTGCGGTAACACATTTTTCCTTAAACCATTTCCTATTCGAAACAAATCAACTGCCAAAATTTCGGCTCAACTCAGGCCATACCTGGCGGAATTTTCTTCACTTTACTCTTATTCTTTGAAAAGTGGGCGTAACTATAATGTGACCACACTCATTTTCCAAAAGTAAGCATATTTTCACATTTTTGTCTATTACGATCAAAACCGTCGAAAATATAGAATTTTTATTGATTTGTGGGTGGCAAAAGGGGGTGTGGCAAAAATGTTCGTAAACTATCTCGTACTCGAAACAAATCGACTGCAAAAATTTCAGAGCAACCGGCCCAATAGTCAATTTTAATGATTTATCAAAAAGTGGGTGTGGCTATAGAGCGGAAAAAGGTAGCGTGGAAACTAATTTTTAGTACAGTTTCTGTCAGTACCCATACAAACTAAATCACCAAATTCAAGTCTTATACGACCAAAACAGTCTTAGGCTGTGTACGAATTGATCTTAATGCGACCTAAGCTAAATTATGTCGATAAGTCAGTGCTTCCTAATTTAAGAAGTATTTAGGTAGCTTGAGAATTACCTAAATTATTTAGGAAGCACTGCCTTATCGACACAATTTAGTTTAGGTTGTATTTAGATCAATTCGCACACAGCCTAAATAAAGCTTATTTATTGATTCGTTGGCGGTAAAAGAGGGCGGGATACCCATATTAGTATAGTTGCCTAAAGTAACCATACAAATTCAATTAGCAAATTGAAGCCAAATACGATGAAAACCGCCCGAAATATAGCATTTTTATTGATTTGTGGGCGGTAGAAAGGGGTGTGGCCAACATTTATCCTAAACTATTCCGTACACACCTACACCTTCTGGGGGTTCCAATACAAACATCACGAAAAATAGATAAATTAAAATATTTTACTATTTGTCTACTGTCTCGGCAACTGTCTGGACGCTTATTCACAGACACAAAGTTTGAAAACTAATGCTTATTCTGACTGTTTGAACCCCTGTCTCGTGTTACCCCCGTATAAATTCCATCCTACGACATACAGTGTTGCGCAAAACAATAGCAACAAAATAAGTGCGCTGCAACAATATCGTGTATCTTTTTTAATATTGGGGACACACAAAAATGATTATAGGAATCAAAACATATATTCATACATCATATATAAAACAAATCAAATTCAAATTTGATTTTGTTTATTTTTATTAAATTTAAAATTACTGTGACTACATTCAATTTGTCTGAGAGCAAACCAAAAGCAACAAAACTTGAAAAATGTAAAAAGAGAAAAGATGTTCCAAGAATTAATGGTAAAAGTTTCGTTGTTGTAAAGCACGTGTTGTTTGTAAGTCATAAACATTTAAGTTTAGTTTTTCTTGTGCTAGTTATGACATTGACTGTTCCATTTATAATGGCACGTTTTAAATACTGTGAAGCTCTTATATTACAAATTATTTTCGAATATAAAAACGAAAATTCGCAGATATCTAACGTGAAACAGTTTGATATTAATCGGTCAATAGTTTGCAGATTAATAAAGAAATATGCCTTCACAAAACACGTAACAACGGTACATTAAAAAAGACGACCGCGGAAGACATCGCTGCGTGATGACAGGAACATTTGTGGTGTGTTCAAACGAAATGCATTTGCCACATCCAACGAGATTGTTCGGACACTTAATTTAAATATCCACCACAGCACTGTTTGAAGACGAGACGTTTTAGAACGATTAAAGAAATTACAGACCGGCAGAGAAACCTTTGCTTACAGCTAAGCATAAAAAACAAGGTGAGATGTTACAATTTAAACAATTCTGTCTGAAATTGTGACAAGTTGGAATTTATTGTTTTTAAGACTCAGTCTTGCAAAAGAGCACCTTAATTGGACCGTTCAAAAATCGAAAACCGTTTTTTAGCGATGAATCAAAGTTCAACTTGATTAATTCAGATGGGATGTGCACGGTACGGCGCCACCCAGGTACACAACTTGAAGCCCGAAACTGCAAAATAAGTTTTAAGCACGGAGGCGGTGGCATTATGGTCTGCACTTGTTTTTTCTTTAATGAAGTTGAACCATTTCAAAAAATCGATGGAATTATGGATCGATTTGTATATAATGACATTTTAGAAAGCAAGATGCAACCACATTCAAAGTGGAATATGTCGCTTCAGTGAACGTTTCAGCCCGACAACGACCCGAAGCACACTTCAGAGCTCATCAAAGATTACATTAGAGGCAATGGGATTCAAGTCCTTGATTGGCCGGCACAATCACAATGACTTGAATCCCATTGAAAATCTTTTTATGACTTTGAAGGCAAAAGTTTTTGGTGAAAGGTTTTCCAATAAGACTGCACTGTATGAGGCCCTGAAACTTAATTGGGAACATATACCTAATACCAACATATCTACTTTAATAGAGTCGATGCCGCTCAGGTGTGCAGCGGTTATCAAGGATAATGGATCTTACACCAAATAATAATTATGTTGCTTTTGTTTTGCTCTCAGACAAACTGAATGTAGTCACATTAATTTTAAATTTAATAAAGAAAGCAAAACCAAATTTGAATATAATTTGTTTTTAATATGATGAATGAATATATGCTTTGGTTCCTATAATAATTTTTGTGTATCCCTAATATTTAAAGAGATACACAATTTTGCAGCAGCGTACCGATTTTGTTTCTATTGTTTTGCGCAACACTGTATGTACTTCATTGCTCATGCACACAAAAACCTTTTGCATATTTGTGCAGCCTCACACAAAGTCTACCTCAATCGTATCTAAAATAAAATCGTCATAAAATTTTTGTAACGAGGCATCGAATCATGACGAAATTAGAAAATTTTTCGTTACGAGACTCGAAAAATTTTGCTCTCAACAAATCGCCGCTTAATAAAATTCACTTAAAAAACACATTCTTAGGGTCCACTCAGAAGGCTTTTTGGTTTTACATAGATTGCATACACAAAACTTTTTGAGGAGAACAAAAAGAGGGCGTGTTAATACTTAAGGAATATTGTCCATTAATAATATCTAGAAAATATCAACTTTTTTTCTAAGGCATATACTTGCATATACTTATTTTTAAAAATTATACTATACTAATACATGAGTTGCTGCATTAATTATAGAATATATTATTAGATCTATGACCCCTAGGGAAGTCAAATGCATGAGCTGGCCCTATTAATTTTCCCCCCTTATAATTTCTTCTGAGCACTCTATCTACCATCCTTCTGGGGGTCACCATATAAAAAACACAAATTAAAAAAATTTATATTTTATATCTACAAATTTCTCGTCATGTAACTACTTTTGTCCTGATGTCTAAGCTGCAGTCAGGCGTTCGGCCCGGATATAACTGCTCCTCTGCTTTAGTAAAAATTCTGGATGGTATAAGATTGCCATATGATAGGGGTCATCTGAGTCTGCTTTGCCTATTAGACTTTTCTAAAGCGGATACTATAGACTACACTTTACTCTGTAAAAAACTTTATATTTACTTCGGGTTTTCCAATGCTTCGGTTCGGTTTTTACATAGCTACTTGGATGGCAAGTCTCAAAGAGTCAGGGTAGGGAATAATTTCTCGCTTAACAAAAGAACCACGAGTGTAGTCCCACAAGGCTCTGTTCTTGGCCCACTTCGTTTCACCATGTTTGTAAATGATATATCTTCAGTAAATGCAATCATGTAACCATGCATGCGTATGCTGACGACTTACAACTGTATTTTTCCAGGCCACTTAGACTTGTTGAAGATTTAATTGAAAAAGTTAATGAAGATTTAAATATAGTGGCGGAATGGGCGAGTATCAATAAACTGCTGCTTAACCCTCTCAAATCGTATGTCCCACCGGTTTCAAAGACTGCATTTGAAAATCTAGATATTCCACCGATTCTTCTTAGTAACGTGCAAATAAAATTCGTATGTAAGGCCACAAATCTTAGTTATAAAATAAATTCTTCTCTGTCTTGCGATGACCATGTTAACTCCTGCGTCAGTAAAATTTACTATGTCTTACGAAATCTTCGAGTGACTGCAGATATTGTACCTGTTGACATCAGAATAAAATTAGTATTAACGCTATGAGTGCCAATTATTACATACGCGGAGATTGTCTATTGTAAAATGGACTCGAGATCTTTGCAAAAACTGCAAGTTGCTTTTAATTACACTGCACGCTACTTTTACGGAATCGAAAGGTCTGATCACATTTCACGCTTTACTTATCAGTTATTAGGCAGTACCTTAACCAACTATCTTGAGGCAAGAAACTGCATTTTCCTGCATAGGATTATCCACTCGCGATGCCCAAACTATCTTTTTGAGAAGCATAAATTTTGTAGATCAAGTCGAAGCATGAACATAGTTATTCCTAAGTATAAATTTCTTAACTCAAGTAGATTGTTTTTCGTTAGTGCAATAAGACTACGGAACTCACTGCCAAACAGCATTAAAAATGTTTCCAATAGTAGGTACTTTAAGCATTTAATTTTCGAACACTTCTCTTAACTCTCTTTTTTTATCTGTTTTCTTTAAATTTTCTTTCAGTTCTTAAATCTTAACTGTTTCTCAACTAATTCTTTTTCTCAACTTTTATTTTATGAACTGAAAACCCATTTTAAAATATTTACATTTAATATCTTAATATATATTTATAATTAATAATTTTCTTATTCAAAAACTAATGTATGTTAATATTTTATTTTTATTTGATATTACTATTTGTTTAAATAATTATGTATTTTAAAAGGCTAAGTCTTAAATGTCAACATACCCTGCAAACCAAAGTTTCCGAATTTGTCTGAATTCCGATTAGTTCGTAACTATTTCGAGAATACTTAACGAATTCGTAACTATTTCGCAATTCTAGTTTCGGAACATTTCCGAATAATTCGAAAGAGTGCCGAAATCAATTTTTGAAATTTAAATTGTGAGGTGTTTTAAATATTTCGAATTGAAAAAAATTGGTAGGCCATGAGCCTAGCGGCATTTTAAATAATTTTCCATTTGTAAAATAATTTAATTTTAAACAACTTTTTCTTTAAAACAGATGATGCAAAATATGGTTCTAATTTTAATTTTTACAGATGCAAATACAAACGACATGTCAGATTCACATTTACATATGTTCCGTAATAGTAATTAAAAGGATCTGTAATTTTTGGCATGTCATTTGTACGAATCATATAGTCTGGGGCATCTTAAGCCCTAACTAAACTTTGATTCAAAATTGTTATTTATTTTGTTCATTTCGTTACGAATTCATTGCTACAATTCGTTAAGAAATTGTAATGAATTTGTAAAGAATTCGTTACGAAAACGATAATAAATGTCTTTACGAATTTGTTACGAATTCGTTACGAATACGATATTCCAATTCTTTACGAATTTGTTACGAATTCATTACTAAACTCCTTCCGAATTCGTTACGACAATTCATAATTTCGAAAAATTCGTAACGAATTCGTTACGAATTCGGAAACTTTGGTTTGCTGGGTATTGTAACTAAATAAATACAAATACAAAAAATATTATAGTTCATATCAAAAAATCTTTGACCCTTAGGGAGGTCAAATGTATAAGCTGGTCCTATTAACTTTTTTCTCTCAACATATCTTCTAATCAATACCGCCCTTCTCGCGGTCTCCATACAAGAAACCTAAAAATTATACTAATATATCATTGCGAAATATTTTTCATAACGAACCTTTTTCGTGACGAGACTCGAAAAATTTTACACTCAATCAAATCGCCACCTTAGAAGTTTAACTTCAAAAACAAATAAATATTCATACATTCAAATTTTTCATAGTAAAGATAAGTTAAAGTTCTTAAATAAGTTAAAATTAAATTAAAAATATCTAGAGATCTAGGTATCTTGATTTGAATTTTATAAACTCTATTCGAAATGCACAAAAGATTCATTGAAATTCTGATAAAATTAATGAAAACTCATAAATTAAATTTGAAATGCAGAAAAGATCAATCGCAATTCAGAAAAGATCAATTCCATAGCCATAGCCATTACCATAACCATTGCCATTGCCATTACCATCATCATTACCATTCGATTCGATTAACGTTCGATTTTCATTTCCATTACCATTATAATTTGCTGATTTATTAAATATCTACGAATTTTTTCTAAATATATCTTGATCTTTTCTTTAAGTAATCTCAAGTGGTTTATTCTGAACTTTCATTAATCTTTTCTGAATTTTAAATAGAATTTTTCAATTTCAATTGATCTTTTCTGAATTTAGAATATATTTTCTAAATTTCAAATGATCTTTTCTGAGCCTCAACTAGAATTTCTGAATTTCAAGTAATCTTCTTTAGTTACATTTGGACATGATGTTTCTTGATGCTATACTCTCTGCTTAAGCCCACAATAAAACTTAGGAAGTTTTTCATTTCCTGTTTCTGAACGAGGCACTGAACTCCTTCCTATTATAGAAACCTGCTTCAATTTAAGAGACATACTTTGACAGTATATATATTTTTTTTAATTTTTCTTCTGAGTTTATTTTAGAAATAAACAATCACTGTATTACAGGACAGGTACAAACATGAAGGCAGACGAACAAAAACAGTTTTTGTATGACTCAGTAGACGGCACAGAACCAGAATAAAAACCTACAACATCATTGGAGTTGAGATTCTGCAATGCAGTGTGGCTTTTTTTTCGAAGCCAATTCTTTAGATCTGCAGCAGACAAAGATAACTTGTTGCTGTTCCATATATGGTCACCTGTCTGAGTCGCGGATGAGTCGGTGTTGTTGTTTAAATATAACACTAACGAAGGCCAAAAACAAAAAGAGTTCAACTTCAAGCTTCAACCGTTCCATGTCTGTCTGAACTAACCAAAAAACATAAGGAGCAGATAAGGGACGCTAAATGACTGGAAATCTTTGCAGACATCACAACACTAGAACTAAGTAACTCCGAAACTGTGACCTTTTAAATTTCACTATCAACTATCACATGAGACTTTGAAAGTATGTCTTGTTATGCGTTTTTTCTCTCAGTGTAGAATGCAATCTTGAAGCGGTTTCTATGGTGTTCGCTTTATAAATTTGTTTGTTTTTTTTTTCAATTCATATATATGTATTTTATTTAGTTTTAAAATATTCTTTGTTATTAAACAGTCTAGCGCTAAGATCTATTATCCACGATGAACTGAGTTAAGCTAAAATTTCATTTGAGATCTTCGCGTTATCAATGAAAACGCCTATCTTGACATTTGATAGTTCATGAACCTTTCAGGTTATCTAGGTACTCACTAGACTAGTTGTTGATTCATTTTATAACATTTATAATTATAATTCTCATGAGGAAATTTAAAGAAGTGTCTTGTATGAGTTTGTAGAGCTAGATCTAAAGACTTGAGTTTGTTTTGATTGGTAGTGGTGATTGGAAGTTATTGAATCGAGACTCCAAGGAACTTGAACTTTTAAGGTGATGCTTTTGTCGTATTTTTCCAATGACTTTTTGATGCATTTTAGCTGGTATTTCAATCATGACTTCAAAATTATTGTTTCCTTAATGTTCAATAGTGCGAGCTTTATCGGCATAAGCGGTGTATATTGTAGATATCCCGCAGAAAAGTTCAAAATCGTCAAACTGCATGAACTTTAAAGCTCGAATTATAATAGACGTAACGTAATGTTGTCAACTGTCATCATGACGGGACGCAATGTAAGAAAACGTTATAACAATTATAATAGGAATTAGCCAGGCAGTTGTTTGTCGTAAATAATTGCACAAGTTCAATTAAAACTTCGCCATTCATAACTGTAGATATATAGAAGTATCACATTAATAACGAAAACTCAACAAAAAACGTAGTTTCACCAATACACATTGCACACAAATCGAATCTAACCGCAATGTTCAGTTGCTTTTTGACAAGACGTAATGTAAAGTCACGTAGAAATCCAAAATCCACGGATCTATACATTCCGTCACTTTACGTTTATTATAACCACTTGTATAAGAAAGCATTGTTTCAAACAATAAGTGAAAGAACGCACTGCTCAACTTATGTACTGAACACATTGACGACGACTGCAACAGTGCGAAACAACATGAAGAAAGAAACAACACTCTGGAAGTATCATTAGATTGTTTCATTCACGTATACACAAAAACTTATATTGCTCTGTTGTCGCACGTCAAATTAGGAAAAAATTCTTAACCGACGACAGCGACTTTGTTGCAATCACTCATTGTCGTTGCAACATTTTCACCACATTCACCTCCATAAGAAAAGCATGTAAAAATTATTTGACATTTGACGCACTGTTACTGTCGTCGTCAATGTGTTCAAGGTATGACTTTAGATCACGTTAATAGGGGCCCTCAAACGAGTCATCAAGTCATCACACATGTAGTATCGTTCGTGTGCAAGAAATCAAGGCGGATGGACATGTCCGATGGAAGTCGAAAATTTTTGACTTTTTGCTGAGTACGTCCGACATGTAGTTCCGTTTGCGTGCGCGGCCATGCAACTTAGTACATTTTGCCATTTGTTGAAAATTTTCAGAGAGAGCACATCTCGCGGCAAAACTGCCGAACGTAAGAAATATTATATTTTGATGCGAACTTTTTTATTTTTACCCAAAATTATGATGGCTTGGAATATTTAAAGCAAAAAAAAAATAAAAATAAATGTTCAAAACAATTAATATTAATATTTTTAATTGATGGTAACTCTTCGACAGCTAAAAAATAATGAAGTCTATCCAAAGTCTATCCGTCATGTGCGATGTGTGTGAGGGCAACGAAAAAAGTCCCGTTACTTTATCGAACTACATGTATGTCTGTCATGTAGTATCGTTTGTGGGCCCCTAAAAAACATTTATTATAATTAGACCTTAAGTCTAGTTAACAAAATCAAATCGTATACACCATGGGAACTATTCTGTTCAATAGAGTCAAAATGGATCGTGTTATTTGGCTTAAGAACTCAGGATAAATTCAGTACTTTTCGCTTTTTAAAAGTACCGCAGTAACCCCGCAATGTTTTCAGTACTTTTTACAAATAAAGTCTAAAAATTTTTTTTATTTTTTAGTCTATACCAGATTTTGTTGATACATCAAAAAAATTAACTTTTCTTTTTGTAAAAGTTCTAGCCGAAAATGATTTTTTGAAGTTTCAAGAATATTTTGGATTACCATGTTGTTTTGAAATGCACAACCACGAGATGACTATTGTGGCAGAAAGTAGTAGATAAAATTCTCGAATAATGGAAGCCCCTTCAGTATTATTTTACTTTAGCAATTTTGAAGTAGGTATGTTAACTAAGAGAAAGAATTTATTACTGAGGGATTAGTGAATCCTGTTCATAAAATATTCTTTGTTTCTTTCATTCGTAGTAAAGCTAGTTAATGTTGCAAATTTAGAAATGCAAGCAGAAGATGGTCGCATGTATGTCTTTTTACTATGTTTAACTTTCTTATTTCGACAAATATTCCTTCGAGTATAGAAAGGTTAAGGACTTGAAAGATTATTTTTAATAATTTAGGTGAAATTGTTGTTTGTACCGACTGGATGTTTTATTATGGACCTAAAATCAGTACTTTGACACTTTTTTAAACCATTTACAATAAAAAAAATGTTCCTACTGTTTCGTGGTTCTTGATGCGGTCTCATATGAATGTTAAAAAAAATATGAAATTATCTTCAATTCCGACAACGTTGACAAAAGGTCAAGGTAATGTTGTATCGAAATGAGTCATTTCTCGATATCGCCGTTACTTGTCGTTACCTGTGCAAATTATCACCTTTGCAATATCATTTGATACCTCTGTTATGACCTCGTATCTCACAGATATTTTTTAAGCACCAGCAAAAAGATATTTCTAAAAAATCGCAACACTCAGTGTTTTAGTTTTGAATTTAAGTCAGAATTCAGTCGATATCTTCTTTAGATATAATTCTTAATGATCGTAATTTCGGGAGCATTGTTTTCGCTATTTCACTTTATCTTTTTAATCCTCATCCTTCCCTCATAGAGTTTTGAAGCCTGAGACTCTTACCTAGCTAATTTTTAATGCAAATCTATTAAATTTATGGTATTTGTAGCCTTTTCTTTTTGAATGTGATATCAATAATGTGGTTGAAAAAGAAAATTTAAATATTCAAAAAGTAACGTGAGTGACCTTCGGGTTAAATTTCACCCTTGTTAATATCATATGTAAGCTCAATGCATTTTGTTGCCAGAAAAATAGGAATGTCAAATTATATGGAAATTCCATAGATTTTGTTTCATCTGTTTTGCTCAAATATTCTTATAGAGTCAGCTGTTTTTTGTTTACATGTGATTGCTTTTATTCTGAAATCAAGTTAAGTTGCTTTTCGTGTATTGCTCGCGATTTTATATTTCCTGCAAACAATCAAGAACTGTTTTCCCAAAATTGGGTAAGGAAAAACCTTGTCTATTTAAGAAGCGATTGCACTATTTATTTTTACACAGACATTCAGCCCGATTCAGAGATTTTCCCGGGGAATCGGAAAAAAATTTTCACTTTTAAGATGGCAGATAAAGACATCACATTTTTTTTTTTGCTTACACTCATGAATATTGACGGTTGATGAACAAATTTGCATTAAAAATTTCCAAAATGTTATTGAACTTTATCTTAAAAATTAAAACTACCTTTTCCGATTCCCCGGGTAAAAGTAATCAGAATCGGGCTGATTATATGATATTGCCATTGATCAAATTATTGGAGAAAGTGACGAATCAGATTATTTTATAAACGAATCACAGGAAGATTTTTCTCCTAAATGTTTTTGACGAATATGATTCGTCCAATAAAGGAAGCGTTGAAGAAGGAGAGCATGAAGAGAAGAAGCCAATCAGCCAATGCAACTAAGATATACAGTGTTGTAAATAATAATCCGTATTAT
Source organism: Dichetophora obliterata (assembly GCA_963920525.1). Classification (NCBI taxonomy): domain Eukaryota; kingdom Metazoa; phylum Arthropoda; class Insecta; order Diptera; family Sciomyzidae; genus Dichetophora; species Dichetophora obliterata. Next base: position 44,540,077 of record OY986436.1, on the reverse strand, counting down.
GGACCACAGTGTCTCTCCAATTCTATTGAAGAGTAAGAACCAAAAATATTAGATCTCTTAATATCGGTATAGCCCGGTTATGCTACAAGTTGATCACGTAAATTCGAGATGATTTTAAGCTATTTTTCACTTGGCGAATGTTGAGGATCATTATTGAAAAAACTAACAGCGAAGGTTGTCAAGTTTTTGGTTATGATTAAAAGAACGTCGATGATGTTTTGATTGGGATGTATGTTGGTCAATTTATCACAGTGCAATTTGTGGAATGATGTCACAGAAAGACCAATTTTCTGTTCTGTAATTCTAAGAAAATATTCGCGTGTGATTAGATTTGACGGTAAAAGTATTCAACAAGAATGCTGAGCTCACGATAAGTTAGCTCCCATCCATAGAAATAAAATATAAGGAAATGGTGTTACCACACATACAGTGTACGGAGTGAGACGGAGAATATTTTTTTGACACTTGGATCGTTCTGTCGGCCGTAGTAAAAGATAAAAAAATTACTAGTATTAAATGTTTAATTAAAAGCTATTTTTATTGATAATTTCTGTGAGATTAGTAAAGTTTATGATATACAAACGTGCGTTGTGCTGTAAAAAACTGTTCAAGTAGTCAGAACTTGAAGAATAATGTAGTTTCCTTCCATAAGTAAGTATATGTTATTTATAATGAATTGTGTTTAAAAAAGTTATTTAAAGTGAGAATTTGTGCATTTCCTATTGGAAATAAGTGAAAAAAGCAAATTGGAGTACGTTGTTTCTGCGCCAATTTTAAGGGATTGAAATGTCAAAGTATTTCAGGGGCGTATTCAATTTACATATTTCCGCAAGTTTTAAGGGCGCTCGTGTTTTCAGTGAACAAATTTTGGTCATAAGTGCAGTTTTTGGCCCACGCGTTAATAATTTTTTCTTATGTTTATTAAACGTACGTGGGCCTACTTACTTCAAAAGTGCAATAATAAAATGTCCGTCTCAAATAGCTTAGGAGATAAAATTCGCAAAAGTTTTCAAATTCAGTGCATAATACGAAGTGTGGAATAAAGGCCAAAATAAAGAAGGTCCTATTTGTTAAGGACCACTTTAACAAAAAAGCGCCCAAGACATTTCAAAATTATTTTTATTATTTCCAACCAGAAAAATAGCCAAACGATACCAAATTAGCTATCGCGCCAAGCAATCGTTTCGACGATAGCATTTGACAGTTGTTTTTTTGCCATACATGAAGCAAGCAAAACGATATCGTTTAGACGATGCATATAATTAAAGGTTACGTGATGTTAAAGTATCGTTGAAACGATATCGTCAAACGATTCTCGTCATAAGTGATGAGAGCCCAGTTGTTTGCTCAAATCATTTTTTTGAAAATGAGTACATCGACTTCTCAAAGACGGGCAGAAATTTATTTCCATCAGCGGTACTGTGTTTAGAAAAAAAATATTTTTCCTTATCTTCACTTATTTTATTGAAATCCATTTTTTATATATATTTTTTAATATATTAAGTATAATAAATATAATAAGTATATAATTTATATACTTTTTTATACATAATTTTTAATTTATAATTATTTATAATTTTATTAATATATAAAATTTAATGCATGAATATAAATGAATACAAACTCAGTAGATAGCTCTTACCATAATTTTTTACTTTACTAATATTCTTTTTTGTTCTCGGGTGAAATAGGCCTACTGGGGAACCGAACACCCACAAAAAAATAGGTAACGTACAAAATTGTATACCTCAAGGGTTTTGTGGAAATACAATCTGTTATTGTTATTGGATTAGAACAAACAAGATGGCGAAAACTTTAAGCCTTAATCTATAAATATGTGATTATCATCACAAACAGCTTGGGCCTTTTTTGTGATGCAACCGAATGCGGCTGTGTTTGAATGTTCATGTGACGTGACGTTACAATAATAATAATTACATATATAAACAGTTTCAACATTTATATATATATGAGTTTTACTTTTGATTCTCACAACTGTACTTAAGGCCGCTTTACATTATCCCACTGTGTGTTAACACATGTCAAAATTTTCATGTGTGATAGAAAGTGAGATGGTGTAAACAACGGAAAGCAATGTGTGTTCTGATTTTTTTTGGCATGTCGTACCACATTTTATTTTTTGGTTTGTTTCTAATTTCATCACACATTCTATCCCACCAGAGATGCATTTTACCATAAACTTACTTGAAATTTATTATTTAGGTGAGAAAATTTTAAGCTCGTAATGTATTTTCAAATGGAATAACAGAAGGAAGCAGTTTTACAGCTTATTGAACTTTGTAGGGGCTTTAAATTGATTAAAAACCGATTCATTACTCAAATTTTCACGTTTTAGTATAGTGTAAAGTATAAAAATGCGGTGCGACTCTGTGAGATAGTCTAAAAGCGAAAAATTAATTTCTTCATACAAAAATTAAAAATGACAGCATGATGAAATTCAATTATACTTTCTATCTCACATGTGGTAACACACAGTAGGACAATGTAAAGCGGCCTTTAGTATCTTACTACATACATAAACTATTATAATATTTATATAACTTTTTTTCACAACTGTACTATCTATTATAAGTATTATCTACTACAACAATATTATACACAAACTGTATTAGAATATTTATATATATATTACTGTTAATACGATTTTGTCAACTATACTATAAATTATACATGTTACACATTTACTTGATCACCACTGTAAGACAGCTGCAAGAAAACAGAAAGACAAACAACTAATAAGTACCTATATACGCAACAACCAAACATATTAATGACACACAAACAACGGCGACCCATTCAACTAGCCCCCATTAAGAAAATATAAGAGGAATCATATAATTCCCAACTAGTTTCTACACCGAAGTATATATAAGGGTGACGTTGAGTAAATACTAATCAGCCTTCCGTCTAGGTAAGTGCTCAGTGTGTGTGCATTGTACCAGGCACGAGGTACGGACCAGTCTATGGTCATTGAGCCTCAGCCTTAGCACACACAACAGCATTAATATAATGTGTAATATTTTGGTTGAGCTGACAACTAGTCAGTGCAGATACATACTGGCTGCGGTACGGTTCAGATTCTGATCATTGAGCCGCAGTCTTTTGCTTAGGGTTTTCTTGCTGGCTGCGGTACGGATCAGATTCTGATCATTGAACCGCAGTCTTTTGCTTAGGGTTTCTTGCTGACTACGGTACGGATCAGATCCTGATCATTGGGCCGCAGCACTGTGCTTAAACTCTATCTACCGGATTGTCGCACGGATCAGATTCTGATCATTGGGCCACAATCTTTATGTACTGAACACATTGACGACGACTGCAACAGTGCGAAACAACATGAAGAAAGAAACAACAATCTGGAAGTATCATTAGATTGTTTCATTCACGTATACACAAACACTTATATTGCTCTGTTGTCGCACGTCAAATTAGGAAAAAATTCTAAACCGACGACAGCGACTTTGTTGCTATCACTCATTGTCGTTGCAACATTTTCACCACATTCACCTCCATAAGGAAAGCATGTACAAATAATTTGACATTTGACGCACTGTTGCTGTCGTCGTCAATGTGTTCAATGCATTATACCCATCATTTTATTTATATATGTATTTTTACTAATGAGCTTTCCGTCTATCCTTCCGTCTAGAACTCGCAGCATTAGAGAAACCAGTTTATAGAATACCGATTACCCGAAACCGATTACCCGAAACCGACAACCTGATACCGAATACTGGAAATATTTGTACCGAAGCGAGAATAAAATATTAAAAACAACCGACCGCCAACTAGCACCAGCTGACACTCTTAACCCTTTTACGGGTACCCAGACCCAACTGCAACTGACTGCACCACCACCTTACGCAGTCGAAATATTATAATAAGCGATTGATAATTGTAAATAAAATTAAGCTTTAAATTGAAAACTGCGTCTTTTTATTTAATCAAAGGTTTGTGGATCCTTTGAGCGATCCTGGAGCGGCTGAGCAAACCTCAGCCTTCGATAAAACCACTGTTACAATGTGTTTGTGCGAACCAACACCAATATGGAAAATGCCGCACTTTTCTGCTACTACACCATTTCCTTATATTTTACTTCTTTACTCCCATCAGAGAATTATGGAATAAATGGGTTACGCAACAAGTCTTATACACGGAGATAATTATAAAAGCAAATCAGCAAAACTTTGCTCAATTAATTGAAATCACTCCTCATGTATTTAGAAAAAAGTAAAATAATATTAAACTCAAGCAAATATTTGCTAAGTTATTATAAACTCAAATAGAAACTTTTTACTTAATTCAAGCAAATTTCTTCTTACCACACGAGCACACGTTTATTCTTAATGAAGAAAATTAGGCGACGATTAGTTACCAACTGCGATGGTCGAATAAATAAGCCCGTGTACTTACACTCTCGCGGCCGGGGTTCAAGTCTCCGGATGCTGGTAATTTTTCAATTTAATTTAATGTTAATAATTGTTTCACTTAAAAATATGCTAGATTTCAACAGAAACTAAAAATATTTGCTTGAATTTAAGTACAAAGTTGCTTTTGCATTTTATAATAACTTAGCGAAATTTTACTTTTGCATTTTATAATAACTTAGCAAAATGTTGCTTGAATTAAATCAATCAAACTGGAATTAAAAACTGGAATAGCAAATTTTAATGAATTTTTGCTAAAATCTAGCATAATTTTGAAGTAGCTGATATTCAAGCGCAAGTTTTGCTTAACCACAATACAAATTTAGCAAACAGTTTTCTCCGTGTGGGTACAACATACATCTATTTATTCATGACACAGATAATCCATAAGGCTGGTTGTAAAAATAATATAGTGAACTACAGACCAATTTCTAAACTTACAACTGCATCTAAGCTCTTTGAGTCGATAATAAAAGACAAAATGTTCTTTATAGTAAAAAATATTATTTCTCCGTACCAACATGGTTTTGTACCTGGTCGTTCTACAACGACAAACTTAGTGTTGTTTTCGGAATATTGTATTTCAGCATTTAGTCAAGGGTGTCAAGTTGACACTATTTATATGGATTTTTCGAAAGCATTCGATAAAATTTCTCATGTTCCGCAAGGAAGTATCTTAGGGCCATTACTTTTTTTGTTATTTATAAATGACATTACCTCAATTCTTTCTCATTGTAGATATCTACTCTACGCCGGTGATCTTAAGATTTTCTTTAAAATAAGTAATACTAATGACACGTTACTCTTACAGAATGAAATAGATAAACTTTATGTTTGGTCCTGTAACATTGGTATTTTGTTAAACCTTAGTAAAAGTGTTTCTATGACTTTTTCTAAATCTGATGCAATTAGTCCATCCGCTTATTATATTGCCAATTCCTTATTAACTTCCGTTTCTCAATTCAAAGACTTAGGTGCAGTTTTTGATAGTAAATTTACTTTTACTTCTCATCTTGACTTCATTATTCCAAAAGCTTATGGCGTTCATTCGTCGCAATAGTGCATGTTTTCTGTATCCGTATTCTTTAAAAGCCCTGTTTAATTCTCTTGTACGCTCGAGGCTAGAATACGCAGCGATTATTTGGCACCCATTTTACGAGGCTCATAGTTTACGGCTTGAAAAATTCAGAAAGCTTTTACAAGGTTTGCCTTGCGTTATTTTAATACAGACGGTGTACCTCCCTCATATAATACCCGATGTCTCTTAATAGGTTTAAAACCTCTGGAGAAAAGAAGAAGTATTTTGTCATTGCTTTTTGTGTTTGATATCATTACTGGTTTCGTTGATTGCCCTGCGCTATTGGAAATGATTGATTTCAATGCTCCTACGAGGGCTCTCAGAAATTATTATCCGTTTTACTTGGAAGCTTGTCGATCCAATTATGCAGTTAATGCTCCTATATATCGATCTTTGCATTTATTTAATTTCATAAATTCTAATTATAATTTAGATTTTTCTATTTCTAAATACCAAATGAAATCTTTTTTAAACTCTATCTTTTGAATATAATATAAGTTGTATTAAGTCTTATATTTAGTCAATGTATTTTAGTCTTATTTCCTCATAATCTAAATTTAACTGAATCAAATTAATTATATAATTTATAAGTTTAATTAAGTGAATTATTTCCTTTTAATTAATAACAGTAAATACTTTTTTGTATTTTATTTTTATTTATATTCTGTTAATCTGTAAGGTAATTTGCCCATAGATTAAAATAAATGAAATGAAATAATCAACAATATTTTTGTGATGATTACATCGAATTCTTTATTGGCCAAAACACTCCTAAAAAGCATTATTTAGCCTTATCAAAAAATTTATTTGTGCAGAGATATGTATTATGAACTTAAGACATGTATTTGACAAGTATGTATATCTATAATATATGTATTATGTAGTAAGTCCATACATTTTTCCCACAGTGTACCTCTATAATAGACACTTGTTCGGTTCCAAAAAAAGATTCTTCGTAAGATTTTTAGTCCCATTTGCGTTGACAAGATATGGAGAAGACGATATAACAACAAACTTTAGGAGCTGTACAAATATATTGACTTAATCGAAAAATAAAATATTGCGCATTGGGTATCTGAGATGGCTAGGAAATGCAGAGCGAATGGGTACCAATGCTACAGTCCGCCGATTCTGTGGACTTAACCCGGAGGGACAGCGCATCAAAAGAAGACCTCAAAACGTGGGCGTCCGCAGAGGGGGTAAGGAGGTGCTCACCCCCCTAGGCAGTGAATTTTTTAAATCAAAAAGCCGTAAGCTACAATTAAAAAATGTACGGGAGAGTCAAAAAACTTTCTAAATTGTAATTATAATTGTATGTTGCGCTCAAACTTAGGGATTTTAGAAATTTTTTACTAAAATCGTCGTTTTTATTTGTAGGAGTGTACAATTTAGCAGGAACATGTATTTTGATAAGGTGCATCAATAATCAATCAAAAAGTCAACTTTGAATTTATTGTAACTTACGGTCCAAGTCTACAAAATCGTCGACTCCGATATATGGGGAACAGATTTTTCAAAGACCTACTATGAAAATAAAAAAGGGATTCGCAATGGACCTATAGGCCCCCGCGGAAGCGCCGGTAACGGTGCTCTCAACCCTATTTACCTAACCTAACCTAACGGCTTTTTTGATTTTATATGACGATATTGTCATTATAAATGTTAATATACAATATTTTAAAGAGAACTCAAAAATACTTTTTTTAAAGTATATTTATAAATAAAGCTGAGCTAAACCATGCATGCATTTTTAAATAGAATGTTGTACCCGTCGCAGTAATAAGTTACGATACCATTTCATTTACCTTGTTTCACAGGCACTTTTCAATATGTATTCTTACACTCAAAAAATTTTGTGTGTAAATATTACTAATAACTGCGTCCATTCTACGAGTTTTATTCATAGTTTTCAGTCACGAATATGATTCATAGATTGAACGTAGTTTGGTACATATTACAAATATTTTATTCGTATTCGCATAAAAACAAATGTTTATTGTACGAATACATTTGTTACATTTACCAGAGCTGTAAAAGTTGGCTCTATGATATAAGGCCCCAGGAAATAAGGTCCCAAACTACAAATGAAATAAGGCCCCAAACAATTCCATATAAAACAACAACAAAAATAATTGGGATGTTATTTCTTATTTTGGGGCTTTATTTCATTTTTGAAAAAATGTGGTTTTATTTCATAATGAAACAAGGCCCCAAGAGTAAAATGAAATGAGAACCCAAAAATTATTTTAGGAATTAAAAGCAATAATATTTGGTGTGTTATTTCGATTTGTGGCCTTATATAATTTTTTAAATTAGGTTTTTATTCCATTGTAAAATGGCCACCAAAAATTTCAACACTCCTTCAAGGTCAGTCTTGGATACGGTTGTTATAACAACTTTTCGATTTTTGTTATTTAAAATCAATTAAAAATTTCTCAATTGAAAAAATTTTTAAGAATATGTTAAGTTTTCATATTTTTGCCACTTAGTGAGGCCATAATAAAAAATTAAAAAATGAAATGAATTGTGAAAATTTTCGTGGTAAAAGAAGGACCAGTGAACTTCGCATTGTCCTCGATCAAAAAATGATATATAGAAAAAAATCCACTTATAAAACTATAACAAAACATGAATGTCGTCAAGAAACTTGTAAAGCAAGAGTTTACCTTTTGTCGGAAGGAAAACTTTGCGACGTTCGCACTTCACAAGATCCCTTAGGAGTAGGAAATCAACTCTTTGAACTTAAATTGGACTCTTTTGAAATAAAACTTTAGGCACAAGATATAAGAGAACTAACAAAGTTTTCTTTATAATTACGTATTCGTAAATTAAGATAGATTTACAAAACTATAATTATATCATCTAAGCTCAAACGATTTGGATTGCAAATTTATAAAAATATTTCGTACACGGGAAATGAATTTTGAAGATATTAATTCATTCATATTTACAAATAAATATAATAGCAATTAAAGGGTGTTTTTATTTATTGTGGGGTCATTCTTCATAAATTTTGGGGTGCTATTTCCTTAATGTTAGGGTTTGATTCCGTATTAAGATTTGAGGCCTTTTATTTTGGGGTGCATTTTTGCGCAGCCTTTTAAGAAACTGGCATATTTAAGTTTGGGGCCTTATTGGAGTTCATTTCGGGCATAGTTGAAAAAAAGTGAAAACTCAATTTTTACAATTTTACATTTCATTTTAAATTTCAAGTGGTTTGGAAGTTATAGGGTTCCAAAATTTTAAAAATTGGCCTGAAAAACTTGTGATAATTTTTTATTTCCATACAAAACTAATAAGTATGGGTATCAAAAGAAAGGCTATTCTGTTACCTATTTAACGAGCTATTTATCATTAAAATCCATGAACTACTTTAAAAGATATATTATTTTACGTATTATGCACAGCTTACACAAATTATGTTTCATTATAAAGGGAATTATATCCAGAAGTACTGTATACAGCATAGCCGGTGTTTGACTAACTGAGGGTTGTAATCCTTGAGCAGCGGCCGAAGGCCGCAAATTAAAAAGATAATTAATTTGGACTTCCAGCAACATGTATATATTCATATATAGAAAAACAAATTTTCACATTTGAAGCCACGAGTTATACTTCGCATTTCTTAAAGTTCTCAAAGGATTTAATTTATTGATATCTCATTTAATAGATCACATTTAAATAGTAGACATTTTTTGTACATTTTATTTCACATTAAAAAAATTTGGTCGTTTTCATATACATACTTGAAATAGTAATTTTTTGCAACTTCTAAACCAGTTACGAGAAATTTTTTCAGAAATGGCTTTAAAACATATGATTTAAAATTTTAAAATTCGAGTTTTCATTATTCTTCAATTGTTCCTTTATTTCATAAGAACTTGTTCCATGACGAAGTATAGCCCCAATTTTGGGACCTTATTTCATTTTAGGTTGGGGCTTTATTTCGTCGAATTGGGGCTTTATTTCGTAGGGTGTTATTTCATAATGAAATAAAGCCCCATATTTGAGGCCTTATTTCGTATTTGTTTTGGGACTTTATTTCCTGGGGCCTTATTTCACAGAGCCGCAAAAGATTTGACCAATTTGATTTTATCCACAAAAAAGTGAAACAGTGAATAACGAAATAAGAATGCATTCAACGAATGCAAAATTGATTTATAAAAAAATTTGTAATTCACAATTCTTTCTAAATAAATTATTAATTATTCATTTCAATTTTCGTTATTCAGAATAATGAATAATTTTTTATACATTTGAATGATGTTCACAAAGAATGCTATTCACAAAGATTTCAATTATTCTTTCTTTATTCATTGTTTATTTTTCATTCATTATTAATTTTTATTTTTTATTAATTTGTTATTCATTATTAATTTTTTATTCATTGCTCACTTGTTATTCATAATTCCTTTTTTATTCATTATTCATTTACTATTCATTACTCATTATTTATTCATTATTAATTTTTTATTAATTTTTTAATAACTAAATAAATAAAAAATGAATTAAGAATAACAAAGGAATGAATTAAAATGAATTAAGAATGAATACAAAATAAATTATGAATAAAAATCTAATAATGAGTAACAAAAAAATAATACATAAAAAATGAACAACGAATAAAATATGAATAATGAATAAAAAAGAATAATTGAAAATTCTGAAATTCTTTGTGAATAGCATTCAACATAATTAAAAAATTAATTCATTATTCTTAATAACGAAAATGAATAAGTGAAATGACTAATAAATAATTTTTTAAAAATGAATGTGAATTAAAAGTTTTATATATAAAGCAATTTTGCATTCATTGAATGCATTCTTATGTAGTTATTTAGTTGTACTAAAAATTCTTAATATGAATGCCGATTTTACAGCTTTGACATACAAGCGTGTGTCAACCGGCGTATTATTATAACAAAATTAATACCAAAAATCTCTATAAATATGTGCATTATAGACTCCTTTATGCCTTTGTCCCCCCTAGAACGAATACTGCGGACGCCTTTGCCTTACAACACATGGAAAGACATCTTGGTTAAGATGCAGGTTAACTCTAAACTATAAATGTAGAAATATTGAACCAAAACACTTTTGTAGCCTTCGCTTTTTCATTATAAGTTTTTTGTAAATAGCATTTTTTTTAGATCGGACGAAAAGTTTAAAGCCAAAAATATATAATTCTAAAAAAAAAAGTAATTTTAGAATTATAAAAATAATATAGTTAATAAATATGCAATCAACAATTTTTCATTTAATGCCAACGCTTTTTCGTTTTTCCAACTATCTTAAAATTGTTATTGATCAAACCTAAACATATACAGTTTAGGCAAGCTCAGTAGCAAGTCTTGGCTATAAATAATTCAATTAATAGATCTCATATTGAAGAATGCCGTTGATTAATCAAAAGAAAGCCGTAAAAATTTTACTCCCAATTTGCAGCGGACAACAAATTGTCTTCGTCTACAACGCATTTAAGCTTTAACGCATGCTCGCATGCGCAATGCGTCGCACCGGTTTTTGATTTTAGGGAGTTGCTTAGCAAATAGTACTCTATTAACTTGATTTTTATAGTAGCTCCAAAAAATGCACCAACATCAACGTAGGCGAGACCAGGTGAACAATATTCGATTTACCTCCTCCTCTCCCCTCCCCCAAAATTATATGGTTAACCAACGTAAACGTTTTGTTACAATTTTATTTTTAATGTTAATATTTAATGCGTAAAGAGACGACGTAGATCAATCAAGATCATTGGCCGAATCCAGTTAGGATGATTGACTAGAAAATGCAACGAGTTCATTTCAAAGTATTTACTTTCGTTTTATGGCTTATTGATAGACTCTAGTGCGTAGTTGTTAAAAAAGAAACTTACAACCAATTAAATAAGCTTGCAACATTTTTAATATAAATTTGTAGATTAGGATTTTACATGAAGGTATTTAAAACACAAAAATTCCTTGGTACCACCAATATGATATTTAAAATAGGGGTTTATGGCTTTTTTGTGCAAAATTGATTACATTTTAAATTATTATTGAATGTGTCTTCCATATTTCTTAAATTGAAATAAAAAATGCTTACCATTCAGACAAGCCCTAAAAATACCTGTATTCAAATATAGTGTAAAGTTTATATTCATTTAAAAAAAAATTATTGGGAAATTCGAACTCATGACATTCAGCTTATAAGTTAAAAGCTCTATCTAATAACCTTTTAAGCAACATGTAAAAAGAAATACTAAACACACTAAAAGGTAGCATACTTATTTGAAACAATAATGGCTTTCACGATCTAGCGCATCTGCAAAATATTATTGCATATATTCGCACTGTACTTACAAAATATTTGCACTTGCTACGTTCTTGCAAAAATGCAATCCGAAGGAGTTATGCTCCATTTCGTAACCGTAGCTGGGTTTACGAATTCTCTTTGATGACTTCAATCGTTTAAAATGTTTTCCACGAAGTGACAATTTGAGTTTGGGGAATAGGAAAAAGTCACACGATGTCATATCTGGTACCATATTGACATTGCTTTTGGTCAAATAATCGCGTGCAATAAGTGATGTGTGAGCTGGTGCATTATTGTGGTGCAAGAACCATGCATTTTTCTTCCATAATTATTGCCTCTTTTGCCGAATATTATCTTGCAAGCGCTTTAAAACACTCAAATGATATTAAGCGTTGACCGATTGAGCTTGCGGAAAGAATTCCGAGTGCATGACACCTTGAAAATCGAAGAAAACAGTTAACATCACCTTTCTTTTTGAACGTCAGGATAGCGCCACTCTGCGGACTGTTGAGCTGTTGCGACGTCATACTCGTACACCAAAGTTTTGTCACCATGATGCGCTGAATGTCCTTATCGTCCATTAAAAGCATATCCTGAGCAACAGTTTTGCGAAACTTTTTTGAATAAAATTCAGCAATTTTGGCACAAGTCGCGTTGTAACCCGTCGCACAAAGGGTTGAAATTGAAAAAAAAGTGGAGATTAATTGAAAAATTAAAATTTGTTTTTTTAAAAGTTTTTCCTACTCAATTAAAGAGCACAAAATTGTACATCACTACTGAAAATTTAAATGTTATATGTTGTTCATCATACAAAGAACTACAGATAAAGTATTGCGCATGTCCGCCATCTTTGCTGTGACGTGCAAGGTGCTCCTTGGTTGAAACGTAGTCACAATTTATTCATAGGGTATAAAAATTTTAAAATGCCTACAGTTTCTTATGAAAACTTGTTTTACTGAAATGAAATAAATATTGTTATACTAGCTGAAACCCGGTGCGTTGCTGCCACTCTCCCTATTCAAACGCCCATAAAATGTTATCAGTTAAACAGCATGTCTAAATTGAGGTCAAATACTGAATTCTGAGACTGTGCGACCTATATCCACAAAGCTATTCGATATAACAAATTTGGGTTGTATAGGAAGTGCCACTCTCTCTTCATCACCGCTAATAGAATGTAATCAATTAAACTGGATGTCTACATGGAGGTCGAATACCGAATTCCAAAACTGTGCGACATATAACTCCAAAACTATTCGATAGCACAAATTTTGATTGTATGGGAGGTGCCACTCTCCTTTTCCCTACGCCCATAAAATTTTAGCAATGAAACTGCATGAGTACATTGAGGTCGAATACTGAATTTTGAGGCTGAGTTACCTATAACTCCAAATCTATTCGATATCGCAAATTTGGGTTAAATTGGAGGTGTCACGCCCCCCCGACAAACTCTAAAAAATTTTATCAGTAAATCTGCAAGCGTAAATTTTGGTCGAATACTGAGTTCCGACGCTGTGCGACCTTGAACTACAAAGCTATTCGATATCACAAATTTTCGTTGTATGGGAGGTGCCACTGCCCCTTGATCAACGCTCATAAAATGTAATCAAGGAAACTGCATGTGTACATTGAGGTCCAATACTGAATTCCAAAGCTGTGAGACCTATAACCCCAATGCTATTTGATATCTCTAATTTGGGTTAAATAGGAGGTTTCACGCCCCCTTGTCGTACGCCCATAAAATGTAATTAATGAAACTGCATGTATAAATTGGGGCCGAATACTGAATTCTGACGCTGATATTCAATATCGCAAATTTACGTTAAATGGGAGGTGCCACGCCCCTCTTACCAATGAACAAAGATTGAATCAATGAAACTGCATGTGTATATTGAGGTCGAATACTGAATTTCGGCGTTGTACGACTTATAACTCTAAAACTATTTGATAGCACAAAGTTGGGTTGTATGGGAAGTGCCACTCCCCTTTGCCCTACGACGACAAAATGTAAGTATTGAAAATGCATGTATAAATTTAGGTCGAATACCGAATTCTTACGCTGTCAACCTATAACTTCAAAGCAATACGATAACTCAAATTTGGGTTGTAAGGGAGATGTCACGCCTCCCTGTCCAACGCCCATAAAATAAAACCATTGAAACTGCATGTGTAAATTGAGGTCAAAAACTGAATTCCAAAGATGAATTCCTATAACTTCAAAGCTATTCGATATCACAAATTTGGGTTGTATCGGAGGTGCCCCTCCCCCTTGTCCACTCCCATAAAATTTCATCACAGAAACGGTACGTCTAAATTGTGGTCGAATACCGAATTTCTAAGCTGTGCGACCCATAACTCTAACTAAAGCTATTCGATAACAACAATTTTTTATTTATATGTGGGAGGTAAAAGGGGGTGTGGCATTTCCCCTTAAACCATCTCGTACTCAAAGCAAAGCGTACTTACAAAATTTGAGCTCAATCGGACCAATGGTTTCGAAGTATTTTGATATTTTCTTTAAAGTAGGCGTAGATGAATTGTGACCACACCCATTTTTTCAAAGTTAATTATAGTTATCATACGAACTTATTTACCAAATTTTAATTTCATACAGCATTTTTATTGATTTGTGGGCGACAAAAGGGGGTGTGGTACAAAACCTGCAAAGATACACACATGCAATTTCTTATATGCACCCTCCACACAGACCCCAATCACCCCTGAAAATTTCATTGAAATCGTGCAAGCCGTCTAGGAGGAGTATGCGAACAGGAAGTTTTGCCACTTAATTTTATATATATAGATATCAAAACAGTGGGCGCAAAAGTGGGCGTGGTCAATTTTTCTTTCAGTAAACACTTAAATAGGATTACTACGAACATTTGAAAAAAAAATTATCCAAATCGGTCCAGCCGTTTTCCGATTTTAGATAAATTGAAAAAAATGGGCGCAAAAGTGGGCGTGGTCAATTTTTCTTTCCGACAAAACTTAAATTGGATTACTATGAACATTAACAAAAAATTATCCAAATCGGTCCAGCCGTTTTCCGATTTTAGATAAATCAAAAAAAGTGGGCGCAAAGTAGGCGTGGTCAATTTTTCTTTCCGTAAAAACCTAAGTTGGACTATTACGAACATTTTAAAAAAAAAATTATCCAAATCGGTTCAGCCGTTCTCAACTGATGCAATTACCAACGAACGACATTTGATTTTTATTTATATAGAATAAAGCACATGTCCAAAATAAAGTTAATATATTTTTTAGTACTGTTTGTGAAGAAAAATTTGCATATTTTGTAGGGGTGCTTTTTCCCCTTTTTACCGATTTACACAAAAAGCGGCTACGTTGCTTGATGTGCTTGACAGAATTTTGACTGTTTGTTCGTTTTCATTTTGCTATCTTCGTCACTTTTCTACATTATCTTTTGAATGTATTCATCAAGTATCACATTTGACGAGCACCAATGACGAGGTGCGCAGTAAATTTTGTTTGTTGCGCCGGGAATACTTTACCTGTAGCTCTTTGTATCATGTATGTTGTTTACTTTTTCTGCTGCATAGCTTTAAAGTTGAGAAATTTTTCGTTTTTTCACGAACAGTTCAACAATTTAAAATTTGACATATTTCGAAAATTAATATTTTTTTTTTGTACATCAAAAGAGAAATTTTTTTTGGAACCTTCAATATCAGGTATTTAAGCGTGATTAAAAAAAATGGTTAAAAATAATTGTGTAGAAATATGAGAAAAAAAAATTGTTTTAAATATGTCAAAATTTGCGCTATTTTCGAAGTATATGTGAAGTTTTAAATATGACTACCGTATCATCAAATAGAAATGAAAATTTTGTATTAAACTTCAATATCTAAGATTCCATATTCAGCAATAAAAAGTTGCTCGTTCTTGCCCGAATCTTTTTTATTTCATCAATCATGATAATAGTCACTCTTACAAAAACAAAGACTCTTGTCTTTAATTTGCTTCATCATGTGACGAGGTCGATGACTTTGTGAGTATAATGACTTTGAGCATCAGGCGGAATATTAACAAATTCATAAAGTTTCTGCTACTCGTATATAATATTGTTATGAATTTTGTTAAAAAAAGTATTAAGGAATGGTTTTCGACTGGGCCAAAGTTTTGAACTTTTTATTATATTGATGACGTAACTTTGTATGAACGATAGGCGTGGTTTTTTAAAACTTCTCTGAATTTCAAATTCAGAATGCGTTTCAATTATTAAAATTATTTATATTATGCAATAAATTGATTTTTGAGAAATTTATAAAGGTTTTTCTATTTATATGACGTCATTATGTATGGGAAGTAGGCGTGGATTTCATCTGATTTTGCCGAATTTCATAGATACACCCATTTGCAGTAGATTATAACCACTCATAACTATTGACAAGAAACTGAATTTTTTCTGAATTGTTGCTGAAAGCATTAAAGAAACTGCTGATACAAGAAAAGATGTTACTGCAACAACAATATTAAAAGACATTTGAAAGTCAATATAAAGGTAGTTGGATAATTTTGCTTGATGCATATCGAAAAAACTGCATAATTTTTAGTGCAATTGATTATAACCACTGAGCTAATTTGAGAAAAATCAACACTTAAAGTAAGGTTAAACAAAAAGTTAAACTTTATTCAAAAAATCTTATTTATATAGGGTATTTTAATAATGAGTATTTCCACCTTGCTTACTAATAACTTCGAAAATAAGGGAGTCATATAGAGCTTTGAGATAATCAAGGGATATTTCTGCCCAGGCAGCTTTTATGCCATTTATAAGTGATTCTTTTGTCTCATATTGCCTTCCTCCTTCGTACACCTTTCGAGTAAGCCAACCCCAAACATTTTCTATAATGTTCAAGTCTGGTGAATATGGTGGCCAGTTTAAAGTTTCGACACTTTGGCTGGACTTTACAATGCCTGCAGTGTGAATTGGTGCATTATCTTGTTGCCAAATAAATGAAAAAGGCCCGAAAAGTTGTCTAAACCTTACCGATTCCAAAATTGCCTTGTAGGATGCTCCAGTCATTCTCGACGTTTCAAAAATCAAATCAATTGTGCCGTAGTAGGATATAGCTCCCCACACCATAACGCCACCCTCGCGGCTATGATGACGGCTCAAAAACAACTCCTCTTTTCTTAAACCATGAAAATAGTTGTTTTAACCGTCGGGTCCGTCGACCTTTTTTCATCAGTAAATATTACCATTTTCCAATCATTTTAAATATGTCCTTGGTGAACGTCCCATGTCACATGATTTCTTGCAAACTCAAGTCGGTTTTATTTCCGATAAAGGGTTAAAGGTAGTTGTTTTTTAGTTTTTTGCGCTTGAGTTGACTACTAGCAGAAATGGTACGCATAATAGTCCACCTACTGGCTGAAAGGCCAGCAACGTGCTTGATTTTACTTAAAGTTAGTGCTGAGTTAGTAGCTACTCGAACAATCTTTCGCTTTTCTTTTGCTGTTAAAGCTTGTGGGCGACCTCCAACGTAGTTTTTTTCCATAGGATTCAGTTTTTTTTAAATAATTTCCAATCGTGACGTGGTGTCTCCCAAGTTTTCGAGCAATTTCGCAATTAGAATACTCTTCGGAATGGTAAGCCTCAATTTAAGCGCGTTCTGGTATGGTTAATATTTTTTGTTTTCCCATTTTAAACTTAGCCAGACCAAGGTTGCCAGCCAAAGTTCGGAACAATTCCCACGAAAATTACCTTTTTCCCAAAGTAACATAAATTAAATACCACCTAAATTCCCATGGTAAAGGTAAACAAAAAAATTTCCCACAGCAATTAAAAAATACCAAAAAAAAAATCCCACGATCATTAAAAATGACCACAAAATACCACGCATTTTAAAAATACCACAAAAATTCCATATGTATTTAAAAATCCCACAAAAAATCCCATACGTATTAAAAAATACCACGAAAATCTCATATGTATAAGAAATTTTAAAAAATGTGGAAATACCAGAAATTTTTGGTTTTAAATAAGCAGAAATAAATAGACACGTCCATAGTTACAAATTTTGCATATATTGTCTTTGTTTTGCAACTATAACGAATAAATAACATAAAAATTGTTTCACATAAAGTTAATTGTTATGTATATCACATGTTTTAGTCTTATATTTGAGATCGTGAATTTTATGTGTTTGTTTCCATTTAATAATTTCTAAAACGAAATTATGCTTATAAACTTAAATAATAAAAAATAAACAAAATAAAATAAAAATATTGTTTCCAAATATATTTGTGGTTTGTGAGGTGATAAGCAATTCATTTTAACACAATATGATTTTTTAAAAATTTAATTACTTATTTCTAATATCAAATAATAAAAGCGACTTCAGAATAAAAAATAAACAAAATAAAATATATATACAGTTTTTAAAGATATTTGTGCTTTGTGAACTGATAAACAGTTAATTTAACACAATACGATTTTTCAAAAATTTAGGTACTTATTTCTAATACAAAATAATATAAGTGACTTTAAAAATAAAAAATAAACAAAATAAAATAAATATTAGTTTTCAAAGATATTTGTGCTTTGTGACTTCAGATATAAATATTTTTAATTCATTAAGAATGTTTTAGAATAAAATTAGTTTTGTTTTTTGTGCTCGTATATATCAGAGATGGAAAACGTGCGAACACATTTTTAACACTTCTTTTACACTAACTATTTACAACTAAAAAACTAAAGACATAATAGTGGTATTCAATGAACGCCGTATTGTGGTGTTAATAGCGTAAGAGCGATATTTTTACAGAAGCTCATTTTGCGACGTGCGCAGCTTATGACAAAAAATCGTGGTGTAAACAGAGCAAATAATGCGTATAATGGCTACTGTGATTTAATTTTGATTTAAAAAGATAATTGCTGACCAATGGATTCGATAAGTAAACTTGCAAATATTGTCTATTATTGTTTTGTTAGTACTGATATATCTGTGGTCACAAGGAATAATGACTAAACTCAAAATATCGTAAAAAAGCGATACAGAATTTACTTTATTGCCAATTTTTGGAAGTATGCAGACATCCATGTTTTACCCAGAGTTGATCATCACTTATGTCTGCACATATTTTGTTTGTAACGATTCATATACTTCAAAAAAATGGTTCGTAGTTCGTGAAATTAAAATATCGTTTTTTACGATAGTAGAAGGGCTATGATGCTTCTAATCCAAAAACGCGTGTATTTCCTTATGGGCCTCCAAATTCACAAAATTGTGGCAAACTGCGCAGTCGGCGTCGCTGCCCGAAAGTAGTGTATTTTGTTGTTGTTTGGTGCGCCCTACGATCGGTCAAGTTGACCGATAGTAGGGTGGCTGAAGCGTGTTGTTGTTGCAAATTGGAGATAAGCATGCAAGATGTACGGACGGAGGGATAGCTAGGGGGTATGATTGGTCAAGCTAGCTGAAGTAGGATAGCTGAAGCGTGTTGTTGTTGTTATAAATTGGAGATAAGGATGCAATATGGGCAGATGGACGGACGGACGGATGAATATATGTGTATGTATGTATATGTATGTATACATAAGCTGAAGTAGGATAGCTGAAGCGTGTTGTTGTTATAAATGTTATAAATTGGAGATAAGCATGCAATATGGGCAGATGGACGGACGGATGGACGAATATATGTGTATGTATATGTATGTATACATATGAACTATTTGTAGGACGGCTGAAGTATGTTGTTGCTACATATAAATCAAAAATTTCAAGTTTAAGGTGATAAGCCTTCAACTTCATAGTAAGCATAATAAGCAAGCCAAAACCGCAAGTCTAAGATAAGTGTAGATGTTTAGCATTTTAATAAATTTTTGTTGAGTTGATTATCGGAAAGACGGACAGATTGACAGATGGACAGCCGGCTAACTAGATGGAACAAAAATTGTGGGTAACCCATCTCTCTCCCTCTCGCTCCCCTTATACTCTATCTCCCTCTCTTTATATCGATCATTCCACTTTACTGCTTACTTGTTTGCCCCTTATAAGCGGACCCTAAACAACAAGTTAAAGATAAGGAAACAGTGAAGAAGTAAAATATTTTCTATTTTTCCCCATGCTTGTTTAATATAATATGTTTATGAATTTAAGTCGCTACAAATTTCAAGTTTAAGGTGATAAGCCCAAGCTTCATAGCAAACATTATAAGCGGACCCAAAACCGAAAGTTTTATGAAATATTTGTTCTTTTGCCCACGAAACAACGTACGTACAAGACGCTTTATTTAAAAAATCAAGATGGCACAAAGGGAGTATCTGCAAATCCGTGCAAATGAGCGCAGAAGTATAAGAGAGGAGTGGATGAGAAGACTCCACAGAAAAAAAACAGGACTAATCAATGTCTATCAAAATTTAAGAGGTATTGTTTTTTATTTTTTTTATTTTTTTTTTATTTTTTTATTGTTAATTGTAACACTTATTTTTATTCTTTTTTATTTTCAGCTCCAAGATCGTATATGTCGTACGAGTTCGTAGATGATGATCTAGTTTCGCCAACACGATCATCTGGAATTTCATCCGAAACGTTAAGTTTCGGACCAAATCATGCAAAATTCAACACAATAAAGCATATTAAAGAAATGGATAGAGGAAGATATTTCAAAAAGATTGTGGAAATCAAATCCACAAGCATTTTTAGATGAATATATCGCTATTCTGAAAACGAATTGCTGGGAGGAAGACCTGTACGAAGGTCTTATGGCAGAGTGTGAAAAACTGCGGGGACACAACACACCTCAGCAACTTAAAAAGTGTTGCCTTGAGGTAATAAAAGTTGAACGGCGAGTTGGTGAAGAATACCGCACTCTTCGTCCTCCCGCTCCTATCTATGAATTAGGATGGGGGGACTGAAATTCTCAAAAATTTCAAATTTATAATAATTTTAGTTAAAACATACATAAATAAAAAATTAAAATAAAATAAAAAAAATTTCTTCTATTTCTTTATAAAAAAAACGTGTAGAAAAAGTTAGTATCGATTCTTTCTATTCATTTTAGATTATTTTTATTTGACTTATTTTCAGTTTTAAACTTCATTTGTTTATTTTCAGTTTTAAATTTTCATTTGTCTATTTTCAGACTTTTTATTTTACTTGCGGCAAATATTTCATTTTTATTTTCAGTGCTTTTTATTTTTCTTTTGATATATATAGATTGATTTTTCAAATTATATATTATTTTTATTAAATATTGCGCAGTATCAGTATCAATAGCTGTAGCAGTATCAGTATCAGTAACAGTATCAGTATCAGTAGCATGAAATTCAATTATGTGTTCTTTATTTTTTAATATTCGTAATGAACTGAGCATCTATACATATTTTTCCCGATTTAGTATTAAATAACAGTCAAGTTGGTTGATAGTAGGGTGGCTGAAGCGTGTTGTTGTTGTTGCAAATTGGGGATAGGCATGCAAGATGTATGGACGGAACGATAGCTAGGAGGCAATGTTTATTGCACAGTATCAGTATCAATAGCTGTAGCAGTATCAGTATCAGTATCAGTATCAGTATCAGTAGCAGTATCAGTATCAGTATCAGTAGCAGTAGCAGTATCAGTAGCAGTAGCAGTATCAGTAGCAGTAGCAGTAGCAGTAGCAGTAGCAGTAGCAGTAGCAGTAGCAGTAGCAGTAGCAGTATCAGTAGCTGCAGCAGTATCAGTATCAGTAGCTGCAGCAGTATCAGTATCAGTATCAGTATCAGTATCAGTATCACCCATAAAATACCCTGTTTATATATGCTATCATTTAGTAGTTTTCATAATGCGATTCTTAAAACAACATAAATCGATTACCGTAAAGAATATTGATTCAAAGTTAAATACATCAAATGGAATACGACACAGTTCATTGCTACCGAACTCTATTCGCGGACTTATTGTTGGACCTTCAAATTGTGGAAAAACTAATGTAATGATAAGTCTTATTGAAAGTCTTAATGGACTGAAATTTAAAAATATTTACTTATACTCAAAGTCGGCAGAGCAGCCTAAATATAAATACTTGGAGCGGCTAAAAAAACCTATTAAGGATATAAAATTTTCAACATTTTCCAATAATGATGACATCATATGTCTAAACGAAGCACAACCAAACTCAATATTTATATTCGATGATGTAGCTTGCGAGAAACAAAATCATATACGATCATACTTCTGCATGGGGCGTCATAAAGACGTTGATAGTTTTTACTTATGTCAAACTTACACACGTATCCCATAACACCTGATTCGTGATAATGCTAATATTATTATAATGTTTAAACAAGATGAAATGAATATTAAACACATTTATAATGATTTATAATGATCATGAAAAATACTGCTTTCTAGTAATTAATAAGGATGACCCCATTAATAATGGTCGCTATAGGAAAGGATTTGACTTATTTATAAGTTTATAAAAGAAACAGTATTGCTATTCTAAAATTAGTATATCAACTTTTACTAAACTGATCTGTACTATCAAACAGCTAACTGCAAAACTGGCCTGCCATATTAAATAGCCGACAACCAAACTATTCAATACTACGGTGTATTACTATCAGCTAAGACTGATTTATACTAAATTTATTACTCTGGTCTGTTTACCTTTTTCTGTTTTGGTTATCAAAATGGATGAAAATTTAGTTAAAAATCTTATTAAGACTCGAAATATTTTGAAAATGAAGTATAAAAGTCTTCAGCTCGGAGTAATTGCAAATGATAAGCTATTAGAAAAGACTTTTAAACCAATAACAAACCCATTAAAAAAAAATACTTCAATCGACTAATAATAATACAATATTAAAAACTGAAAAAATATTCAGATAACTCTTTTAAGGATAATAAAGTTTCTACTAGCACATGAAATCATAAGAATAATTTAAATATAAAAGGTAAAGGAGTAAAAAGATGCAGAAACAGAAGAAGATAGAGCAAAATTATACTCGAAGCTGAATGGTTAAATCAATAACTTTTTATGTATGTAATTATTGCTTTTATACATGTAATTATCAAACTTTAAATATAAGAAATCAATAAAAGAACAACAATGATTCATATATAAATCAACTCGTTTTGTTTTACTTATATCAGCATAGTTGAGTATGGTCATGGTTACTCATATTAAATTTATTAAAATGCTTAACAACTACACTGCACCCTTATCATGAACATGTAGTTTTTGTCTTGTTTATAATGTTTGCTATGAAGCTTGGGCTTATCATCTTTAACTTAAAATTTGTAGCGACTTAAATTCATAAACATATTATATTAAACAAGCATAGAAAAAATATTAGACTTCTACACTGTTTCCTTATCTTAAACTTGTGGTTTTTTGGCACGCTTATTACGCTTACTATGAAGCTTGGACTTATCATCTTTAACTTGAAATTTTTGTGGGTACTTAAATTCATAAACATATTATATTAAACAAGCATAGAAAAAATAAAAAATATTTTACTTCTTCACTGTTTCATTATCTTAAACTTAAAGCGGTTTTGATTTATAGCAACAACAACAACACGTTTACATGGGACAACATTGATAAGCAACTTGCCGACTGCGCAATTTGCCACAATTTTGTGAATTTGGAGGCCCATAAGGAAATACACGCGTTTTTGGATTAGAAGCATCATAGCCCTTCTACTTACGATTCTTTGAGTTTAGTCGTTATTCCTTGTCATCACAGATATTTCACCTTTTTCTGGAATTTTAAAATAATTTTTGTAAGCTTAACGCTTGCATGTAGAAATACAGAATTTTCAGAAAAGCTCAGAGTTTTGAGGTCAGAATTTTGTTCAGAAAAGAAATAGCTATTAGTTTTTATGCAATTTTGTGATGTCAACGTGTTCTTAAAACAAATATGCAATTTAATCATTTATATTAAAGGTAAGTTTGAAGAAACGTACAGCGTAAACTTATAGCTTTTCTCTTCTGTATATACGTCGACCATCGAATACTATGATTAAGGTTTTGCTTAATAAAAGTGAAAAAGAAAATTTTAAGAAAAAACTCCCAAATTCCCATACAATTAAAAAATACCACGCTGAATTCCCACGCCAATTAAAAAATACCACGCTGAATTAAAAAATACCATGGGAATTCCCAAAAAAAAAACTCCCAAGATCAATTAAAAATTACCACGAGTGGGATTTTTCCCATAATACTGGCAACCTTGAGCCAGACTTTAATTTAGTTACTCAAATACAATTAATAAATTTTGTACTTTAAACCTGAAGAATTGGTCCGAACGCTGGTTAAAGAAAAACTGGTTATAATCAATTGCACCAAAAATGATGCAGCTTTTTTCGATATGCGTCAAGAAAAACTAACAAACTACTGTTATATTGACTTTCAAATGTCTTTTAGTATTGTTGTTGCGATAAGCACATAGCACTCTCTTTTCTTGTATCATCAGTTTTTTAATGCTCTCTGCAACAACAACAAAATTTACTCTCTTGTCAATAGTTATGAGTGGTTATAATCTATTGCACATGAGTGTAGAATTTATATTGAAGAAGAAAACTTACTTGCAAAATTTCATGGCCTTTTTTTAATTTTACTAGGTTTTGAAGAGATTTTACGTTTAACATTAAGTCACTCTGTATGAGAGGTAGGCGTGGTTTTCATCCGATTTGACTCATTTTTGAACTTATTCTTTACATTTTAGATACAAGCTTAAATATCAAATTTCATGACGATAGATTCAAAATTACGACATTATTCATATTGAAAGACGGACAGAATTTTTTTTCTTATTTGTACCCAATCTAACTAAAACAAAAGTTAAAAATTCCCTCTGACTTCTAGGTGAATTGATCTCAATTTTTTGGGATTTAAACCCACTGTGCGTCGCATGCCTAAAACATCTTGATAAATTGTGTGCGTCGATCCAGTCGATATATCCAGCTGATATATCGTGATAAAGCAGACTCTCCATAGGTTTTCTTCAACATTTTCAATGTATCCGGACAAGAAATGCCGTTAGCAGAACACAATTTCAAAGACACTCTTTGCTCAACTTTTTTTTCATTATGAAATTCGCAGGTCATACTGGAGGTGAACTTGTTTGCAAAGCAATATAAGCTAAAAAGTACTTCCCTAGCCTATAACAGTGCTGCCAGCCAGACTTAAAAAAAAAGTTTTCGGTTCAATTTTGAACAGAAGATATATATCTTACAAATTACTTAAAAATAATACACAAATAAACTAGTTAAAAATAATAAAATTTAGAATATGTGAAAAACGGCCGCATCTTGCTATTAGCTTCTTGTTGCCATACTCGCATTTGCTTCTATGAAAACTTTCGTTCAACATCCAATTACAATTTTTTTTTTAAATCTGGAAACACTTTAGCTTCTTTTCTTTTTGTTTTATAGCATTCGTAGTTCATTTCTCGTATAAGGGACCAAATCTAATAGCGCATCATGGCTGTATCCTAGAAGCAGCTATAGCATCGCTCCATGGCCTTTATTTGTCGATGAAAAGTTCTTCGCTTGTGACTCACGTGGCTCAAATTTTAGCGGCTAAAAATCCAAGTGAGAATGGAAGAAATGGATTTTCAATGACATGTGCACTTCTGCCGGGAACATAAATAAAAAAAAATCAAAAATTAATATCTAATGTAAGTATGAATATGAACTAATATAAAGTAACATATTAGAAAAAGGAATACATACCCACTACTTCATAATTCTTCAATAAATCTTCAACGATATTATTGTAATTTGAATTGATGAATTGATAAGGCAGGCGCATCAGCAAAATATGGCTAGAGGAAAGCATGCCCGATGATTAGAATCTCAGCGTACTTTGCCCTTTACTTAAGAAAGAAGACCCAACAATCTGCTCCAACTGTCTAGGTATCAGTCTTATATTCACCACATATAAGGTTCTCTCAAGCGTACTGTGCCAAAGATTAAAGCCGATTAGAATAACGCTGATTGGACCTTATCAGTGTGGCTTTCGCCCTTGAAAATCCACAATAGACCAGATTTTCACACTACGACAAGTCCTGGAAAAACCCCACTAAAACCAAATTGACACCAATCATCTCTTTGTCGATTATTAAGCTGTATTCAATAGCCCGAGAAGGGATTGCCTACACGCAACAATATCTGTGTTGAGCAACACATGCAGCTCCGTCAAGATAATAAATTACCTCTCCGAAACCTTCAATTCGAAAAGAGGTTTCAGACAAGGCGATCCGTTATCTTGCGATCTTTTCAACATCATCATGGAGGGGGTCGTATCGGATCGTAAATTCCGATGTGCATCGAAATGGCGCCATTTTCTACAATGCGTATCCTTGCTCCTTGCATACGCTGATGATATTGATATTGTCGGTCGAACCAAGAGAGATGTCACCGCTGTTTTCAACGCTATCGAAAAGGAATCAGCCAAAGTGGGTTTGACGATAAACGAGGGCAAAACAAAGTATATGCTGTCTACAAGCAGGGGAAAGCGGCGTCTAGAATCCCACGTTTTATTCGGCAGCTATAACTTCAAAGTAGTCAAGAAGTTTTTATACCTTGGCACCACCATAAACAACAACAATGAAGTCAGCCTGGAGTTAAAGCGAAGAATAACAATTTCTAACACCCAAAAAATATTTAGGATAAAATTACGAATAAAATCTTTGTAGAAATACAAACAGAGGCTATTCGTAGAATGTACAAATGTTTTGTACATAGTACAAACGTTTGTTGTGTTGGCCGCATGAAAAAATTTTTTTTAAAAAATCTATAATGTATAAATTTGTGAACTGTACGAACATTGTTTGATAAAATACAAAGCGGTGGCAGCAGCGTTCGTATATTCGTTCGTATCTTTGTAGATGAAACGAATGCGTTTGTAAAATATTGGGGGTTGGAATTAATTTTAAAGGTTTTTTTTCGGTTTTTGAGCATTTATTTAGAAACAACGGTACAATGTATATTATTCAAAGTATTGTCCATCGTTAGCTACAACATTTTCCCATCTTTCTGGCAGCATATGGTTTCCGCGCCGGAAGAACGATTCGTCTTTTGAGGCAATCCACGAATCGACCCATTTTTTGGTATCCTCGTAAGAAGTGAAGCGCTGCTCAGCCAAGCCATGCGTCATCGATCCGAATAGGTGGTAGTCGGAAGGGGCTATGTCTGGGCTATAAGGCGGGTGGGGTAGCACATCCCAATTCAGCGCCTCCAACGTTTCCTTGACGGTTCTTGCAACATGTGGCCGTGCGTTGTCATGTTGAAAAACCACTTTGTCGTGTCTTTTGGCATATTCCGGCCGTTTAACCTTTAATGCTCGGCTCAATTGCATCAATTGTTGTTGGTAGCGTTCCCCAGTGATGGTTTCGTTAGGTTTTAGCAGCTCATAGTACACGACACCCTTCTGATCCCACCAAATACACAGCATAAGCTTGGCGCCATGAATATTCGGCTTGGCCCTCGATGTTGATGCATGGCCGGGTGGTCCCCACGATTTTTTTCGCTTAGGATTATCGTAATGGATCCACTTTTCATCGCCAGTGACAATACGATGCAAAAAACTCTTCCTTTTATGCCGTTGAAGCAGTTGTTCGCACATGCAAAATCGCCGTTCAACGTCTCTCGGCTTCAACTGGTACGGCACCCAATTTCCTTGCTTTTGAATCATTCCCATGGCCTTCAAGCGTTTGCCGACCGTTGATAAGTCGACTCCCAATGATTCTGACAATTCTTGAAGGGTTTGAAACGGGTCTTCATCGAGCAAAGCCTCCAATTCCTCATCTTCAAACTTTTTCGGCTGGCCCGGACGCTCTTTGTCTTCCGTATCAAAATCACCACTTTTAAACCGACGGAACCAGTACTCACAAGTAGAAATCGATGGAACATAGTCCCCGTAAGCCTCAGTAAGCGTGCGTTGTGCTTCAACCGCTTTTTTCTTCAAATGGAAGCACAAAAGTAAACCTTCCCGCAAATTGCGTTTTGTTGGAACGAAAGTCGACATGTTCACAGAGAAAAAAATATATGTTGTTTACACTTCAGTGGAATGACACATACTGAAAAATGAAGCTTAGATAATGTGCTTTGAAATGAATATAGTCACAGGTGTGCCCGATGCGATCTATTGATAGTTACGCCATCTCTTAGAAAACCTTTAAAACTAATTCCAACCCCCAATATACAAATATTTCTTTGTACAATGTACAAACGGTCATTTGTATTATTCACAAAGTCGTTCGTAGGCTGAAAAGAACAAACATTTTTGTAGAATATAATAATTGTATTTTTTGGGTGAATAGGTGCTACTACGGGCTCAGTAAGCAACTAAGTTCCAGAGCCCTCTCTCGATCGACTAAACTAGCACTTTACAAGACGCTCGTTCTACCTCTGCTTCTTTATGGCGCTGAAGCATGGGTAGTTTCGCAAACTGACTCAGCTGCTCTGGGGGTGTTCGAGAGAAAATTCCTTCGCAAAATCTTCAGTCCTGTTCGAGCTAGCGATGACTATCGCATCCGAAGAATCCACAAGCTGCATCAGCTCTACGAAGACATTGACGTAGTTCAGCGTATAACTGTGCAGCGACTACACACTGGGTCATGTCCATCGTATGGACGACGAAGCTCCAGCGAAACAGTTCCTCGAGGCGAGGGTCGTTGGTTGATGACGAAGAAGGAGACCATGCCTCAATGAATGGACCAGACCGAGGAAGCCCTAACCGCACTTGGAGTATCCGATTGGAGAGGTCGCGCGCAAAACAGAGGCACCTGGCGAAAGCTGATGAGGTTCGCTGAAACCTAAGTAAGCAAGGAAGTAAGTATCATTGTATTTTGGGCTTTTATAATTTCCAAGAAAATTGGCAACAAACAGCTTGAAATAATACCAAGCTGCAGCTTCAATGGATGACAAAAGTTTTAAAAATTTTTCGTCTTTCATCAATTTTTTAATCTCGGAGCCTGCGAAGACGCTTTCTTTGATCTTTGCGTAAAAATGGGTAGCAAAGCAGCGAACGCTTCACCCTGTTTATCCAGTTTTTTGGTAAAGTTTTTTATGAGTCCCAATTCTTGGTGCAACGGAGTAAGTAAGATATTTTTTCCTCTTCACTATGGGATCGTTTTTGATATTGGCGTTGCCGATAATGCTGTTTGTTCTCTGCGGCCATTCCTTTTGAGCATAATGAAGATCATCTTCCAAAGGCAAAGAAAGCAGCAATTTTTAGTATAGACTCCAAGCATCTCACACAACATACTAACAACTTTTCCAATCATATTCTTAATAGCTGATGTATTTCAGCAATTTGACCATCGTTTTTTATGTTTCTTTAGTGTTACAATCATGTGCGAGACCAGCAAGAAAATAAGAGAACTGCTTTCAAACTCTCTTTGCTACCTCACGGCTGCCTCAAAAACAAGCGCCACCCGTTAAGAATATGTTATTGGTTGAGCGCCTTGACACATCTTTGAAATAGAAAATTTCGTCGAAATACTTCGCGTCAGAATTGTGACGGTTCCTGTAGATCTTTGTTTTTATATCTACAGCCAAGAAGACACGTTGTTGCATGCGATATGTGAATAACTCTGATTTTTCTCTCGTGACCTCCAAACCTCGAATCCAGTCGTTTAAGTCTTTTTGTGAGAATAATTATAGACCTATATTTGATATTAAATCGCTTTCAATGAATTCGAACGGATTTTCTGGTGATTCAATGTTTATGGCTGCATTCAGTTATGCTACTTCGCTACCTGAGCGCTTTTTCTGGTAGAATGCAGCCTATGAGGGCTGAACGAGAAAGAATAAATACGGAACATCACTCGAATGCGATACCGGAAACATCGCTGATCCCACTTGGTCGTAAATCCATTTCAAACTCTTTTAAAAGCCAGTGCATTGCTTGTTCATTATAAACTAGATAAAGAATAAAAAAATTCTTTAATAAATTTGTAGCAAGTTGTGGTTCATCTTGACGGTGGTAGAAGGCACTCTATAAAAAATGTAGCCAAAGTTCAAATTAGATTAAATTTCGTTGGTTTTTTGCTAGAAAGATAACCAAATTATTTTTATTTATATTTATTTTTCATCATTTTATCAATATTGTTGTGAATAATTTACTTAGGTTTACAAAAAATATTAATAAAACAATTAAAAAAAACCAAAAAAAGTAAGGTCTACTGTTTAACTTAAATTTAATTTCAATTTAAATTTCATTTCAATTCTGACCTTTTATTTTACAGAATTCTTACAAACTGCTGTACTATTTTAAAAGTAAATACAAGACGCCACCTGCCGCCGTATAGACGAACTAGATATAGAAATAGTTATACAAATAGTTATACAAATAAATAGAAACAATAATACAAATTTTTTTGATATTTATTTTATGTATGTATAATAAATCTATATATATAAAATAGGATGTGTGTATGTATGTAACGTATGGACTCCAAAACGGCTGGGTCGATTTTGATGAAATTTTCAGGTAATGTTCATCTTGGTACGGTGGGTAACAAAGGCTATATTTGGACCCGATAGGTGGCGCTGGGGTGGACTTATATCGAATTTATTATTATATATTATTTATTTGAATTTATGGACCAATTTAACTGAAATTCAAAATGTATGTTTGTTTGATCATAAGAAAATAATTTGTGTATAAATGGACACGGTAGGTGGCGCTGGGGTGGACTTATTTCGAAAATTCGATGGAGTGAAAAATATATAAATACTTTTAATTTTATTTTATAATGAGGGGAGTAGCGAAGCACACCGGGTTCAGCTAGTTATTTATAAAAGAACATTTTTTCAATTAGATTTGAAGATTTTTCACGAAAAAATATTTAACAGGAAAGTTTATTTTTCATTTCTGAAAGCGAATGCCTCCTTAAAACTTGTTAAAATAATTGTTACAATTTTTAAAATTATGTTCAGCTTCCTTATTCTAATTTTTTCTGTTTTTTTTCGGAAGTAGCTTTCAAATTTGTATTATATTTTGAGTAAAGCCAACTTTTGTGTTTTAATAGTTTAACAGAAATTTAGTTTATTTCTGAATTCTAAAAACCTAGACATAAATGCTCTTTCTTTTGAAATTCAGTTAATATTCGAAATAGTCGGTGAGACTCATTTTTATTGCCCCACCAATTTTCAGAAAATTTTGAATTCGATATAGCGAACTTTTGGTTCCTAACATAAATTTAAAAATGATTTTCTAAGATATTTTAAAAATAGTTTAGTTGTGTTTTCAATTTGTTTTAAAAACTTTAAAAGCTAAAAATTATAATGTTTTACTTTTGAAAGTCAAATTAGAATTAGTTTTTTTTTAACCTCGGACCAAAAAGCCCTTGGCTAAAGGCCTTGTGTAGACATTTGTAAAAAATGCGTTTTTTGGAAAAATATAATATACATTTTTTAATATGAAAAATGCTGCTTTTTTAAAAGCCAATTTCCGGCCTAACTTATGCTTCAATAAATTGATCGTTTATAACTTAAAGTTTAGGGCATTAAATAAATAATCATTATTTTCATTTTAAGTCTCTTATTAACGCAACCACGGTATTTACAATTTACGACTTTTTTATAAATTTAAAAAAAAAAAAATTTAATAAAAGGCGCCTCCACGTCAAGCTTTGTTACTTTTTATATTTCTCTTTCTGGGCATTTCCTGTTATTTCTTCGTCTGAGCTATCAGCTAGCATCATAAAAACAAATAAAATAAAATTTGATGTTAGTCTCCTGCTTCTGCTTACTCCACGCACTCTGACCTCCTCTCCTTTTCATTATAGCTCGCTCCAGCTAAGCTGGCAACTTACTTTGTTCGTTTACTACCTGACTAAGTCCATCACCGGGGGATAAATTTGAGGCATCACATCAACCCCACCTGCTTGCTCACCACGTGCAACTACAAGAACCACAACAACAATTCTGCTTTAAGTTTAACATTAAAATGTCGCATATATTATATGCATTGACTTTCTGACTTGACTTGAGTCGTCTTGTCTGTCCTGCCGGTTGTCTTCTTCCATAGCTTGCCAGCCGAGGATTTCCCATTTGGTTACCGCTGATGAAGATGAAGTCACAACATGTTGCTTTTATGTTGTATAAGTTAACATGTTTGTCTTGGCTTCAAATTAGCCTGGAGTGGGAATGTTGCGTGTGTGAAATATATAATTTTTTTATTTTGCTGTTGTGTTTTGATTGCAAGGCAAGTAGATTATTTTATTACGTATATTGTGGATAAACTTTGTAACTTAATTAATGAAGTTTTATTTTAAATTTTCTAAACTACCTTTTAACAATCGGAAGTCGTTTTTTCCTTACGTCTTACTGTCTTGCCGATAGTTTGGACACAAACCTATTTGTACAGCGTTGCTTTGCAAAACAATGTGGTGAAATTAAAAAGCTAGCAAGAACAGGGCTGTTATACTAAAAGTTCAGAGAGATTATATCTGTGGTCACAATGACTAAACTCAAAATATCGTAAAAAAGCGATATGGAATATACTTTATTGCCAATTTTTGAAAGTATGCAGATATCCATTTTTTGCCCAGAATTGATCGTCACTTATGACTGCACATATTTTGATTGTATCGTAATATTGTTTGTAATATCGTTTTTTATGATACTTTGAGCTTAGTCGTTATTCCTTGTGACCACAGATATGTCTGTTCCCGTAATTTTTAGCAGAAATTAGCAAGTTACAAAATTTAAAAAATTTGGGTGAAAAATTGCAAAAATGACGGAAACAGATTTTTAGCAAAAAGTTTCAACTTTTGGGGGAAAAGTCAAAAACATATGTTTATTTCTTTTGTAAAAATTTGACAAATGTCGGATCACAAGAATATATTGGCTTCCCTATTATTTTTATATTTTTTTAATGGCTGGTACTTTCAATGGCTTGGTCAAAATATAGCAGTTTGCAATTTGCTGCGAATTGCTTTCCTGCCGCCTGGAAGCATTTATTTATTATTCCGCTGCAAAAATCCGGAAATAGGTCTTTAATTGATAACTACCGTGACATCGCAAAATTAAACATTTAGAAGCAATTGTTACATCACGACTTAACGCATAGCGTTAAATCTTTAATGTCTCCTTTCCAACATGGATTTCTTTCTGGTAAATCCACTGTTACTATCCTTCTCGAATTTACATCAAAAACTATAGAAAATTTTAGAAAAGGAAAGGCATGACGATCTGAGACACCGTACGCGAGTATATGTGTAATGCCGTTGGGCGCGAGTATTGGAAGGTTAATCTAACATAACCTAAAATCGTTCAAGTAACTTTTGAAGCAATAAATTCTTAAATATTTCTTTATTTAAACCGAAATTCATCTGACAAGTAACGGAAGTACAAAGATGTGAACATTTGGAAATAACTTCGTTTTTGCTAAGATTGGTTTTATGTGTAAAAATAAACAATAGCGCTTTTCCCCTAAGGCCCCTGTTGATGTATACAAAAGGATAAGTTCCAACAGTTCGGAACTTTGGATCCTACTATCCAAAATATCTTTAAAAAATAGTATAGAAAATTTTTTTATTCTTTGCTCCAACGATTGGAGTCCAAGTAGTTTAAAACAAATATCGTAAGTAGGCATGCTAGACAAAGTAGTTCTAGGGCTGAATGTTCTCTCTTTCTTAGTGACCAGAACTGTCAAACCTTCAATGGAATATCGTAAAAAATCACTATATAAAATGTGTTAATAATTGTAGGCAATAATCCTTACAGCTTAAAAATTCCGAGCTTAATGAGTAATGCTCGAATCTATTTTTGGACAAAAAAAAGGTATAATACCTTGAGTTCTGAGGTTCTTAGGACATCGCAATTAAAAAGAAGAGACAAATAAGGAATAAACTTTAATACGTTTTTAATAAATTTAAAGGAATTAATTCATTAATTGGTGATTAAAAAGTGAATAAAAATTTCTTCTAACATAAATTTTCATCACCGGTGTCATCATCGTCATTTACATCCGAATCGTCTCCAATGAT
Organism: Dichetophora obliterata; assembly: GCA_963920525.1. Lineage (NCBI taxonomy): Eukaryota > Metazoa > Arthropoda > Insecta > Diptera > Sciomyzidae > Dichetophora > Dichetophora obliterata. The sequence continues at coordinate 44,506,300 of OY986436.1, read as the reverse complement.
TTCGAATTTTTCCCTCCAGATATTTATCTTTTGCAGCGATTGGTCGAAGTAATTCTGGGCTCGTTTTTAAAAAAATTGATAATTCAATGTACGAGTACTGCAAATTACATTTTACCGTAAAAATTGCTTTAAACATATCGATTTGCACTTGGGTTCCATTGTTCATTGCAGAAAAACGTCGTTCCACCGATGTTGTCGTTGCTGGCAAGCATAATATGCATTTAATCAGACAAGCGATTCCGTTATATTCACAATTTTCGGGTTTCTGATGGTTATGGAAATACCAAGTAAAAAAGAAATGTATGCTCTTAACGGATAAAAAATTAGTTTTAAGGGATAAAAAGAACTTGGAAAGTTTTCAAGGCACAGCTTATTCGACATAAAAGCGACTGTCCTTTAAAAAGGTACATATATGAGCATTATTAATGAATCTTAACTGTTGATTGTACTGTTATGTTATAAATACAATTGTGGCTACGGGCGTGCGACGTGTAAGTACCACTGGCATGTAGAACTATTGCTGGCGTGTGGAATACAATCTCTGGCTATGTTCAGAAGACAATCAAATGATTAAGCTGATTCCTTCTTTAGTTCCTTTTTACTCTATTTGACTAATTAATTCATAGCATGTTCTCACGGCACCTTGAATTACTTAATTTGGCTCTCATTCGAATTCGAGGCTCAATTATGTTCTGAATTAAGTAATTCGCCATACAATATTTGGCAATCTGAATTACCCCATTCGAAGGTAATTCAGTTTAAATTACGATCCTAATGACAATACATGAATATTTATTTTGCAGATGGATTCTAATAATAAAATTGTAAACTGACTATCAACATTCGGTTCCAATAAATCTTCACTCAAACAAAATGCAAAATAAAATTAACAAAGCACAATTGTCAAACTAAAAAACGATTGTTTCGTGAAAACGGGGTAATTCATAATCGTAATTCACAGACCGAACCATGGTAGGGCCAGCTTGAATTACTAGGGCCAATAACCAGGTAGGGCCAGCTCGCTTAATGCCCTCGCGCGTCAAGAAAGAGTGGAAAATGAAAATGTTGAGTAGTTGTCAAAATGATAAAGTTCGTAGAAACGTCAAACAAAATAAGAATATTATGTTTTCAAATTGTAAACAGTGCAGACACGTGTATTAAGTTTGTGTTAATTTGAGTGAAAATATTATAAAAACAGTGTAAAACTATAAAATGCCGAGGAAGTGTTCAATTTGCAAACAACAAAGTTTAACCTAAAATCAACTGCGAAACATGAATATAACGAAACTCGTGATGAACAGCTGCTATTAACAACTAGCTCGCTTTTTTCTGCTTTCTACTTCATTCCTCTCCGAGTCGGCCCTACCTGATTATTCATGGACCGAACCATAGTAGAACTAGACAAGGTAGTGTTAGGGCTGAATGTGTTCTCTTTCTTAGTGACCAAAACTGTCAAACTAATCCATTTTGGTATTTATGCCAATTCTTGCTTTCATATTGCACTCTCATTGGTTGCAGATTTTGTATGAAATGTCAACTTAGTTTTGAAAGTTTCGGTCACCGGCTCTCTGCCCTAACACTACCTAGCCTAATTTTGCCTTGGACCAAACTTATTAAGTTAGAGTGCCTTGAGAACATGAAGCTAATTTCCGCTCCCGCACACATAATTTCTTAGAAATACATTGTTCTATATTGACAGTCTTCATGCCACCCGCCTGCTGCCACGATTGTATAACATTAGAAAATAAAAATTGTACGGCTACAGCGTGTACTATAGCCGCACGACAAGCTCGACGTGTGGTGTGGATTGTGTTTATAAAATAAGAAATACATGAGCTGTGTTCGATGATTGCTCTAGATTGAAATTTCTCTCTACACTTGAGAACTTGAGGACTTGTGCAGTTAGGTTTTCATGCACACACCACTATCACTTCTTAAAGCTGTAAAGCACTTGCAGACAAGTGCACAGACAAGTGTAAAAAAGCACTTGTGAAGATTTTTTACGTATGTGTATTTTGTTTTTGTAAAGTGCAAAAGTCCTCAACTGCACAGGCAAGTGAACTGAATCTTGAATACCCCTATTATGCTGCCATCTTTCAAGGTTTGACTTCATTTTTTTTTTGTCTGGCTGTGTGTCAATCGGAATCTTTTCAGTCGGATGATCAAATTTTGACAGTTGGTAGAGCAATTTTTGGCATTTGAGAGGTGAATATAACTGTCAAAATTTGTGCTAGCCCCGGGGGCTACTCCGCTAATTCTCCGCTTTCAATTTGTATAATGTAAGAAATTTGCCTCTGCGCTGAGACATGCTGAAATGGTGCTTCTGAAATATTGGAGAGTTGACCAGTCAATTGAATTGTGCTGCACTTGCTGGTGCTGCTCGTGGTGAATCTCGGAGAACGTTGGCAAGCAAAAGAATCAGGAAATTTATGCTCCACACACACACACATACACACACAAGATAAATCACTTTCGTTTTTTTATTTTTATTATATTGTTATTTTTTAAGTTTTTTAAGTTTACAACATTACAAGTTTACGAAATAAGTTGCAAGTACAAGCACTCGAATTAAATGTGAAGCAAATTGAATAGAATACAAATAAAATAAAATATTTGCGCTAAAACACGACCGAAATGTGAAACGTCAAAATTTGTAATTGTCAAAATTTCATCGTCCATTTGACACAGCAAAAAAGACAAATTTATTTCAACACACTCAAATTTTATTCAACTTGATATTTTCTATCCTACCACGACTGAAAAGTTTCCTTTTGACACACAGCCTCTAAACGTCTTTTTAATATAAATTTCATTTATCGGAAAATCGATATCACTCCATTATCGCGGACTGTCACTAAACGTCAAACAATCAACGTCGACGTCGACGTCAAATGCGAACAAAACGAATTGTCAAACGTATGAAAGCATCAGCAGCAGAAAAGGGGAGACAAATTAAAATTAAAGCAACCGCAGCAGAGCTCTGGTCATGGAATACGTGGAACTTTTACAAAACGAAAACTAATAAAACACAAACATAAATAAGCAATTATATCTAATTAAAAACATCAGAAAAATCAATAAGTAGTTAAAGATAAGTGAAAATAGTTACAAAACAGTGCAAAGCTAAAAAAGAAAAGTTAAACGCGACCTAATTTTCAGCAGACAACGACATCGGTTGCGGTGACAAACAAAGCAACTAAATTCAGGGACAGCAACAGCAAGCAAACAACTAGTGCAACTTGGACATCGATGGCACCTACAAGAAGACCAAGCGATGGGCTTCTGGCACGCGTTAACTTTCCCCTCTACGCCGTCGAGATGCTGACCAGTCGGCATGTGTTGGTGGCAGGCGGTGGCGGTTCCAGCAAGACGGGCGTAGCCAATGGATTTGTAAGAAATGAAATGCTTGATTGCAAGCACTGCATGCTTAATTATTTTCTTGGTTATTGTAGGAAATCTATGAAATCTACCACAATGGTTCGCACTTTTGTGCCGAGGAAGTGGTGCGCCACGAGACTGGAGCCAATGTTGTGATGGACTTTGCTGTGCGAAACGATGGTAGACGTTCCTACCTGTGTGCCGGACAGGAATCACACTGCCAAATGTACTTTGTGAATCCACGTATCGTAGTCGAGGGCCAAGATGAGGATGAGCCGCCGACGTCAGATGAGAAGAAGTCAAATACGAAAAAGCCGCCGCCTGTTGAACGACCCCATGAGAATGGAGTGCGTAGACGCACAACTTCTGCAGCGGACCATGGTGCGCCTCCACAGCGTAATGGGCATGCATCGGCTGTGCCGGAAGATGTGCGTGCTACGCTGAAGCGCTTACGTTTCAACATCAAGACAGCGGATTCAGTGCAGACGGATTTCCTATCGCCGGAGCCACTGCAGCGTGTTGTGCGCATAAGTGCCAATGGCAAGTTTATGGCAACAGGCGGTATCGATGGTCATCTACGAATTTGGAGCTTTCCGCAAATGCTGGAGCTAAGAGATGTGGCGTAAGTTTAGAGTAGAAACTATTTCGAGGTACAGAGGATTAATTGAAATTTATTTGGTGTCGAATTTAGGGCTCACAGCAAAGAAATTGATGACATTGACTTCAGTCCCGACTCTAAGTACATTGTGACCATCTCAAAGGATGGTCAGGGCCAAGTCTGGGATGTAGCCAGCTCAAAGTTACACTACAAACTCGACTGGCAGACACCGGAGGGCGCAAAATATCTATATAAACGCTGTCGGTATGGCACTGTGGAGGCACAACGCAATAATTATCGTCTCTTCACCATAACAAATCCACTCGGCAAGGTTGGAAAGCAGCGTGGCTTCTTGCAGCAGTGGAATTGCGCCGATGGAAAATTAAACAAAGCTGTTGCCATCAATGAAAGTTTAGCCTCGCTGGCGGTGCGCGATGATGGACGTTTTGTGGCCGTAGGTACTATGTTCTCTGGCAGTGTATCCATGTACATAGCATTTAGCTTACAGGTCAGTGAGCTTGTCATTGGATTAAGTTTATTATAGTTTGAGTTTTTTCGAATTACTTTTACACCATTTTCAGCGTGTGTTACATATTCCAAATGCTCACTCGATGTTTGTAACGGGCTTAGAATTTCTACCCATCACAAATCAGGAAGGACCGCCAATATCAAGCGATACCGAGGCGGCGGTGCTGTCCATATCGGTTGACAATAAAGTTTGCATACACAGCCTGCAGCATAGACGTGAGTGGCGTGAGCCTCTTCATGCAAAAAATGTGTCTTATCTAATATTTTCTCTTTGACTATTTCAGGTACCATGCCTGCCTGGCTGGCCATCATTTTGATCGTTTTGATGCTCTTTGGTGCATTCGCTTTATGCTCGTATATCGGTCTATAAATGACAACAATGATGATAGGCAAACATAGCTCCTACAATTAAGCCAATCATAACTTCACTCGACTAGCTAAAAATTTTACAAATACCCTGCTTAAGACTATGCATTGTTAAGCAGCTCGGTTTATTGCATTTAAGTCTTGTGTCTGTTCTCAATTTAGCTGTTTATCTTTTTTTAAACATATTTTTCTGTTTTTTTTTTTTTTTGCCTAAAGATTACCTAGTTAAATTTTGTCTATGCGCATTAGAACCTTAGCTTTAATTTGTTGCCTTAAATACTTTATCACCTCTATCTTTCTTCACTCTATGATGTTAATTCCTGCTTCAGTTTTGTGTTTAACTTTAATGTGCTTTTTTAAAAATTTGTTTATATATAAGTAAGAAAATAAGTTCATAAGTTTTGTATTACACACAACTAATCAAACTATGGAAGTGCTCGTAATCATGCCTGAATCGTTGCAAAATATTGCATATAATATTTTATAATAATTGTTATTATAGCTATGGATATTATTAAAGAAAGAGAAAGAAGAACAGTAGAGGGGAAAATAAATGTTACAATTAAATATTAAGGAAAAAAAATATTAAAGGTACTTCTTTCTTCATCATTATTTTTTCTGTTTTTCGCCAAGGCAAACAGTTCTTTAAATTAGATGAGATGCGGTAAGAAGCTGATTCCAAAAAATTTCGAGCTCAACTGCTACCAAATTAAATTGTTTTACGCTGTAAATTGTGCTGCTCATGAGCAAAACAAAGAAAAAAAGGGAAGAGTACAAATCTGAAAAATGAGTGGCGCGTGAGAAAATTGTGCCGACTGGTGACATAATATAGGGCCGAAATTTTTTAGTTTAAATTAAACTCCTGACGTTTGGTTTTAAGATACCAACCCTACTCCTGCGAAAATTAAAACACGAATCTAGTGACAGAAATCTGGACCACTTCTCCAGGGTTCTGAATGGAAAAGCTGAAAACAAAGTTGCCATAAAATATTATGTCCTGGAAACATCAACTACGAATTCCAGCGATAATGTTCCCCTGCCCGACCAGTAATGCTGCTGAAGAGCTGGAAAATTTTCATCGGCCACATATTTACGTTTCTAAAAATATTGGAGAAAACCTTAAAAAGCCGAATCGACACCCACCATATTTTTTCGATTACAAAGCCGTCTTCGAATGTTTATCAATGAATCACTGCAAGGTAATTTGTTTCTGCAGAATGGCTCTATGTTGGCACCAGTTAAATAAAATATAAAAACAATTAACTTAGAATATTGATTTTTAAATGTGCCACATCGTGCACCTCCCCTGATGCTCATATCAGATGCAATAGAAAATTAAAAAAAATTTCATTTTGTCCGTTCGCCTGTTTACTATTGTTATGACGATATGCTTTTAAGTTTATGTACAAAAGTTTTCCGCAGATATCTCGAATAGAACCATATTCAAATAAGCACTGATTACGTTAAAGCATCTACCAACAAATTATGATTTTGTTGTAAATATGGGTTCCAAGTACGTTTTTCGTAATTGGTAAGAAGGTCTTCCGGTTAACCTTTCCCAGTATGAATAGTATTGAAATCATGATGCTGAATTTAATCAAACTCATTGATTCACTACCGAGTTGAATGATAATAATGCTACACAGGGCTCACATGCTTCTACCTTTGAAAAAATGTTTCTCTCAAAAGAAATACATATAGATTACATGCTTTTATAGCAAAATTTATTTAAATTATAACAAAATTCAAAACAAAAAAGTATGTAAAATGTGCTCTTTAAAAAATGCTTGCTTGCTCGAGTTGTTGGGCACTTAAAAAAGCAATAAATTGATAAGAAAATTACTAACTCTTAAAAAGAGATAAGGCAACTTATTATAGATGCAAGAAGAAAAAGTAGTAGAATCGTTTATGAGTGAGAGTTTTTGCAGAATATGAATTGAATGGTCAAATTGATTACTTTTAGGACGCGTTAATAATTGACCCGGAAAGTATCTTAGTGGCAGTAAATTTTAGCAATTTAACATAGATAACAAAAATTTTAGATTCTTATCTACTTAGCGATCTTTTCCACTAATAATTGACATGACTAAAAAAGCAGTCTCCTCTTATGTTTAAAACTTCAAGATATCGGGCTTTTTTACATAAAGTACTAGCTGAAACCAGATGCACTTGCCACGCTCCCTGGTCCAACGGCCATAAAATGTTATCAGTAAAACTGTATGTGTAAATTGAGGTCGAATACTGAATTCCGAGGTTGTGCGACCTATAACTTCAAATCTATTCGATATAGCAAATTTTGATTGTATGTTAGGTGCAACGCCTCCTTTTACAACGCCCCCTTTTACAATGCCCCTAAAAGGTAGACAATGAAACTGCATGTGTAAACTGAGGTCGAATACTCAATTCCGAGGCTGTGCGATCTTTAACTCCAAAGCTATTCAATATCGCAAGTTTGGGTTGTATGAGAGGTGCCACGCCCCCTTCTCCAATGAAAAAATCATCCATGGTATGTGTTTAGTAACTATATGAAATAAATGACCAAATTTTAGTCTTCTACGGTAAAAACCGTCAGATATACGAATATAACATATTTTTTGATTTGTGAAAGTGGGAGTGGACACATTTATATATATATAGTGACCACCACTTGGACCCACAGCCTCTACATATCAAGTTTTACTATCTAAACGTGAACATCTCAGGAGTTAATATTATTTCTGAAAAGTGGGCGCAGTTATAGTGCGACCACGACTATTTTCTGCAAAACTGTCGAGAGTTAACATGAACTAAATTACCAAATTTTAATATTACACGATCAGAACCGTTTGATATATGTAAGTTCTATTGATTTGTGGGCCGTACAATTGGGTTATATATATATATTGATTGCCACTTGGAGCATCTACATACCAAGTTTCATAGCAAAACGTGCATAACTCCGGAATTGGCATGATTTTGACAAAGTAGGCGTAGATAAAATTACTAAATTTTAGTTTTTATGATCAGAACCGTCTGATAAAGGTACCTGTTTTTTGTTTGTGGGCGATTGCGCAAATTAGGGTTGCATGGGAGGTACCACGCCCCCTTGTCCAATCAACACCAAACTTCATAGGAACACCTAAGAATTTCATAAAGATCGGTTCAGCGGCCTCGGAGTCTATGTCATATACACACATACAAAAATATCCACATACAAACATCCACTTACAAACATACCCACATACAAACATACCCACAGGAATCTTTAATGAATCATGCACGATTTTTCTTCATCTTTGACGAAACCTGCTGATTCGGTCATACATTTCCTTGACGAAAATCTCATAAAAATTAAAATTTCTTGCACTGTTTAAAAACATTCTATTTTCGATGAACGAAAACAAGACAGAATTGTTAAGAAATAAACGACAAATGTATCTCATGCAGTAAATTTTTTTAAGAAATCATCATGACATTTCCGTGCACGATGTACTGCAGGGAAAGATTCGCAATACAACTTAGGAAAATAATAACTTAGGAATTCAATATTTGGCAAGGAGAGCCCTATAAAAACTTTTTGGATTGATTAACTTTATAGAACTAAAATCGTCAAATCTATCTGACTAAATGTTTAGAAAGTTTTATTCGAAGTCCCATATCCATATCCTGGAATATTTACAATAAAATAATTTTGTTACTAAGAGACAAACAAGTAAATTTTAGGATCTTAATATTACTTTTGGAGTTTTTATGATTAAGATATTATCTTAATCATTTAATAATTAACAAAATTATCTTAACAAAAGGATTTGTTAGTTTAATACTTTGTTTGACTTTTGTTAGTTAAATGTTACAAAATAATGGGTTCTTTTATCTGAACCATGTGTTCGCATTTGCAATTATTAATAGAAAAAGTAAAACAATATATATTGTTACTGGAACACTTAAGCAATGCTGAATAGAATTCCTTATCTGAATATGTAAAAGATGACTTTAAAATGTACCCACTCAATTGATTATATATTTCTCTATAAAAACAACTATCATTATTTGCAGTCTTAACTAGTTCTTTAAATTTTAATTTCAACACTAATTTACAGCAGAGTTTTGCTGTTTATTATAAAGTCTCATTTATAAAATTAATTTATAAGTTAGAAATTTTATTAATTTATTCGATTGCTATAACAAATTTGTTTTAAATGGCTACTTAAAGACGCATGAATGATTTGTTTACTAAACAAATAATTAAAATAATAGCTTATTTTCAAAAAACGTTTATAAAATAATGAAATATAATGCTTTAACTTATTGCTTCATACAAGAAAACTCTTGAAGACACAATTATTATTTTAAATTTAGTGTTAGTTTTTGTTTTTTTAATAAACAAATATTTTAATTTTAGAATATATACACAGTATTATTTTTAATGTAAAACTGAATAATGAAAAATACAAAAAGATTATCATGATGATGAAAGATAAAATCAACTAAGTAACGCTGTTTTGTAATATACACAAGCCTGCATGGCTGTTCTTCAATTTTGTACGATTAGATATAAATGAAAATAGCTACATAATGGATTAAAAAGAAGAAGAGTAGATTTAATGTTTTGGAATGAATTTCATGATCTGAACTTTTTATAAGTATTCTTCAAATTAAGTTAGGCGGGAATAATAATTTCGTTAGTTGAGTGCATTAGATTACATCACATTTAAATTCATTATTAAATTAAACTTATAAATATAATTATTACTCATGTGAAATATTCTCAATTTAATAACAAGGTTTTGCAAAAATAGCCAAAACAAAATAAATAGTACTCAATTTTGTTTCAATTAATAATTGACAAATAAAAAGTTGCAACAAAAACTAGAGCTTTAAATCTATTAAATAGTCGACTGAGCTTATCTTAACATGGCAATTCTTGCACTGGTTTCTGCAGCTGTTACTTGCCGCGACACTGCAGGCTTTGTACGAGTGTCTGAAACATTTTAACCTCACGCTCCTGCACGTACAGATTGCGCAACTCCATGTCGCGACGTTCCGCAAGGCGTATATTGTCCGCCTTCAAGCCTTCCAAACGTGGTATTTTGAAACGACGCAGTCTGAAGTCAATGGAGCCCCTAGCAGCTTTGGTGTCTTGTGCAGTTTTGGTCTCTTGTGCAGTTTTGGTTTCTTGTGCAGCTGGGGTGGGGGTACGCCAGCTATTTCTTTTGCGCACATTCACACTTATGGGGGGAGTGTCTGGACTAACACTGTGAGCCGTACTTTGTGGAAGCTTTGTTTCGGTGATGACAACTGTTGGCGGTTGCGTTGAGTTCGCGGTGGTGTCTGGTTGTTGCTGAATGAAACCATTCTCAGGTTTTATTAATTGTTTGATAGGGGGTCTACCACGTCTGATAACACGTTTCTCAAGTTTAATAGAAATGTCTTCCTGCCGTTGATCTTTTGTGTGTGTTGCTGGAAGTTTGTCCAAGAGGTGTTTAACAATCTAAAGAAAAACAATATACATTGAAAAAAAGCTCAACAAGCGATAACTCAGATCAAAACGCACATTCTCTTCATGAGATATGTCTTTCTGGATGCGTATCGGATGCAGGACACAGTGCACGAGTGGATACAATCTCCATTCAGATGTAGCAAATTTGTCGGAGCTTTTTTCGATTGCTTGTCGCTCTGAGCTTAAAAGAAAAACGATCATTAGAATGAGTGTTCCTTTTCATTTGGGTTCTAAGCTGCTCCTTTTTCACCTTGAATCTCCACTTACTTATATTTATTTATGAATTGATGTATCTTCCGCCGGCATTCCTGAGAGTTTACGTAAAAACCATACTTCCGCATCTCGCACGATATTTCAGCATGCGCTGGTTCCGTTTTCATTGTGGTTGTCATTTCCTCACAATGACGGCGCCAGAACTCGACTAGTCTCATTTCTTCCCAGGATGTCCAGTAGCGGCGACGCAAATGTTTTCCAAGCGAATTGTTTACTCGCTCTATTTTGTTGTTAGTAGCTGGTGTTGATGATTCCTTGTCAGAATCACTCATTATTTTTTTGCTTGATGCTTTTCTTTAAATAATTTAAGGTATTTAATTAAGTTTTTTCTAAGTTGTTTATTATTGCAAAAACTGTGTGGTTTACGTGACCGACGACTGACAGCAAACAAGCGTTGCCAACGATGCTTTCTATAAATGTTAGTACAAGTTTTCAGTACTGCCACACTAAAGCTTTTTGCTGTACGATATATTAGCGAGCTTATCGATAAATGTCTTGTAAGAAATTTCGAATGGCCCAAGATACATAGTAGTTAGTGCGCAGTCTGCGTGAAATCCATGGTGTAAGAAATAGAGGTGTTAGTGAGTTTGACACTTCTCTCTCAAAATGATAAAATTGCAACATCTGATGGTGAATTGCAATGAATACAAATTTTGTTAAATTCGTGTCTTTCTGCAAGTTTATAAGATTTTAACTGAGATTAAAGTGAGAATGAAGTGATATGGAAAACAATAAAAAATATATGAGACGCTGTGCGCTATGCAAAAAAAAAACGATGTGAATGCAAGACAATTTGCATGCTGGCCAAAGCTTCATGTCGGCGACACCTTCTAGCACACGTTTCTGATAAAATGGCCAAAATATTCAATGAAAAACTTGGAAAATCGGCGAAAACAACTGCAATAACTTTTTGTCAACACATCTTTATTTACACTTAATTCGCACAATAAAAACATCATCTAGCAACTCAAACAAATAACACAATTTGACAACTATCAACAGTTCCGCTCTTTCGCTCACAATTTTTTGACAGAAGCAATGAAATTCATGGTGTTGTCAAAAACTCACTAATACCTCTATTTCTTACACCGTGATGAAATCGGTTTTTTTTGGCTGGTGGTGACACACTGTCTCCACTTACAATATCTACTTGCGAACGAACTGTCAAATTGAATTTCATGATATCCAGATATCATGCTATAATATTTAGTTTGGCAATTCATCTCATGAAATTTAATTTTGTAATTGTTTGTAAAAGTTTATTAAATTAATAATTTATTCCATTCACCATTCCATTTTATGTTTTTTCACTCTTTTAATGCTTTTGCAATATTTTTTGCTTGAAAAGTTCTTAAAAATGCATACACTTACATATTTCACTGAAAAGTGACAGCTCATCTCATGATATATATCTCAAGAAATATTTCAAGAGATAACTTTCATGATATGAATAATTTCATGATATGAGTGGTCTACACTTAAGATATATATATCATGAAATTCAATTTGACAGTTCGCATGCAATCAAATATTGTAAGTGGTGACACTGTGTGAGGCAGGCAACGTGAAATGCGTGAAGTTTAATGCACCGAAAAAGCAATAGTGACGAACGATATCGATGAACTGATAGTGCTGGTGTACACTAGCCTCACTCAACCGACGGAAGTAGGAAGGTAAAAGTACCGTGAGGCAAGAGTTTCAAAAATTTTAAAAATATTGCGACTCACTTTGATTCGACATTTGTCATTTTGAGTGTTTTTTCTTTTATGCGCTATAGCTGCTGATTTTGCAGTGTTTTTAGATAAAAAACAACAGAAAAGAAAATGCAGACGTGAGGCAGATTATGTGTGTGAACATTTAACAAATTTTTCATGGCAAAGTGAGTCGGTTGAGTGAGGCATGTGTAGACAGGCTCATACGCACACAGGGTAGATTACGATTTCCGGAGCGCCGCGATTTGATAATGGATTCAAAAATGTCTTTGTTAAAAAATAAGAATGGCTGAAGAACAAATCGATTAATCCAATTTGTTTTCAAGTTATCGATTTTTTAAGACATTTTTTAGATGTTTTAAGAAAACTATCTATATTTTTCTAAGTATATAACCGATATTGCTGATTAAAGTGTTGTTTGAAAGGTAATACATAAAACTTTTATAATATTTTAAATGAATCAAATCCGTTGAGTATTTAATATTCTATAGCTATTTGTATGCAAAAGTAAAATATTGCCGTTATTTTCTCAAAAAATCCAGTTATTACTAAGGATTACGACAAGTAAATTACCGAAGTCTGAAAGTTTATCTTTCGTTTAGTATTAAAACATATGATTTATTTGATTTTTGATGTGTTTTTTTTTATGATGAAATGATTTGCTCTTGTACGGAAAGTTGTTAATTCAAGCATAATTACCTATGTTGTTTTGTATTCTTACTCCATATTTTCTTTTATCACCATTATAATAAATAAATGTTCTTAAGGCAAAATTGTAGCTATAATATTGATATGAATGAAAAGGATATTCTAGTCAGCGATAGATATTATATATATATTAATATATCAAATGAAAGGCTAAATTGTAAGCTTTAAAAATAAAATAGAATTTTAGTACCTTAATAACGCAAATTTAGTAGAAAATAATGGTTTTTTAATTACAAATTTCAAATATGATATAGTTTTGCTTATAAAATTACAAATACGCTTGCAATGATATTGCTCCTTAGCAGAAGAGAATTGTAGCTCGTTTATGTAGCACTTATCTACCTATTATTGATCTACTGGTAGAGAATGTGACGTCAAAGTGACATCATTCTTTTTTACTTTGTTTCTATTAGTGCAGTGAGTAGAATTTTGAATTATCTACTAGTAGAGAAAATATCTGTTGCTCCTTTGCAATTTGGTGGTTTGAACAAAATTTCTTGGATTTGAGAATTACGTCATCACCAGAAGAGAAGTTCTTCATTGATATTGCAGAAACGAGCTACTGATAAAACCAGTTGAGAATGAATACGGTAAGTAATGCTTTTAGTTAAAAATGTGTTATAATCATACAAAAATAAAATTTATGTAATCTATATATATAAAATAGGATGTGTGTATGTATGTAACGTATGGACTCCAAAACGGCTTCATCTTGGTACGGTGGGTAACATAGGCTATATTTGGACCCGATAGGTGGCGCTGGGGTGGACTTATATCGAAAATTTGAATTTATGGTCCAATTTAACTGAAATTCAGAATGTATGTTTGTTTGATCATAAGAAAATAATTTGTGTATAAATGGACCCGATAGGTGGCGCTGGGGTGGACTTATATCGAAAATTTGAATTTATGGCCCAATTTAACTGAAATTCAGAATGTATGTTTGTTTGATCATAAGAAAATAATTTGTGTATAAATGGACACGGTAGGTGGCGCTGGGGTGGACTTATTTCGAAAATTCGATGGCGTGAAAAATATGTAAATACTCTTAATTTTATTTTATAACGAGGGGAGTAGCGAAGCACACCGGGTTCAGCTAGTTTATTATATATTATTTATAAGTTTTTAGTATTAAATAAAATAATTTATTAATTTAGTTCTACAATTCAATTGTCTGCATATTTTTTCTAAGCCTTATTGTTTTGTTTGTTTATTTATTATTTCCTGCTTTACACAACTTTGTGTACCATACAAATTGCATGTGCATTAACAAATCAACACGAATTTCTCTAATGATGAGTTTTTTATTTATAGAAACACTGAAGTCTCAACTATTGAGAAAAAGTGGATTTGAGAAATATGTGGATTTGAGAAATATGTCATCAGCAGTAGAGAAGTTCTCCATTGAGTTACATAAACTAACTACATAAACTAGTAGTTTGTTTTTTTCTGTATAGTACTCGAGTTTAATTTCGTGTAAGCCACGGCTTAACTCGCCATAGAAGCGAAAGTTGATTTGAATTTCGTTAAATCTACGAAACTTTTTACATTTAACTGGCTTCTATCCGTCAAAGTGAATACTGTAGTTCATCATAAGAAAAAAATGGCGAAAACAAGAGTTTTTTTGGAATGCTGCAGAAATATATATTGTCTTGTTAACATTTTTAACGTTTGCTGCATTTTTTTATTGAATTAAGGGGGTCTTCTCATTGAGCAACTTTTTTTTTGCGACTTTTTTTTTTGCATTTATTTATAGCTTGGGTAGTTTTGAATATGCCCCTAAAAGAATTTTTAGAAATTCGAAATACTTTAGAAGATACAGCCTTTTTTGTGAAGCAAGGTCTTCGTCAAAATGAGCTATTTTTTTCGACTCATTTTCAAACGAAGCGGTATAAAGTAACCACCGAATTCCGTTGAAAATGTTTATTGTTAGGTAAAAACGTGTTTGCACACATATTCATACAAACATACGAATACACATTTCTGCTTATTTTAGGGGTTGAAGCATTTTTTGAGTCCAGGTGTTCAACTGAAAGCATCATTTAGTTTGATTTTTAGCAGAGGTTTTTTGGCCAGTACTTTTCAATTGCAATTTTTAGTTATATATAAAAAAATTCAATTTTTTCTCCCGACGTTTCGTCAATTTTTTGTTGACATCTTCAGGGGGTTTATTTTTTCTAAAAACACAATACATGAAAATTTTCTTAAACTAACAAAATAAAATAACACTGTACATACTTTTTTATATAATTATTCACATTACATTAAATTAAAAACGCGATGAACTATTTTAGACTTAAAACAATTAAAACATTAAACAAACGATATAAACTAATATTTAACAAAACCGTCCGTCCAGTGCTACTGCATAATTATTATTAATATTGTCCGTGTCTTCTTTGTAATTTATTGCCTTTTCTCCTTTTTGTTGTATTCGTAAGCTTTCTAATGTTAGTCTTTTGTTTGTTTTGTTTTCGACGTCCAAAATTCTAACCTCTTCAAAGTCAGCTGTGTGGCCTGAGCTTAAAATATGTTGTGCTAGTGCTGTTGTTGTTTTTTTGTTTCTAATGTCCAGCTTGTGTTCTGTCATTCTTGTTTTTAGTGCTCTCTTTGTTGTCCCTATGTATATTTTGTCGCATTTTTCTTTTTCGGCGCCTTGGCATTTTATTTCATACACTACGTTGTTTTTCTCCTCGTCGTTTATTTTTGTTTTCGTTTTTGTAAATAATCGGTCTAATGTAGCGTTCGATCTGTATGCAAATGTTGTGTTGTCTGCTTTGAATATTTTTCGTATGTGTGTGTTATTCGTCAATTTTGGTATGTATGTGATGCCTAAGTACTTTTTAGTTTCTCGTTCAGTGTTGCCAGATTGTTTGTTCTGTTCTGTGATTTGTGTGTTCTGTTTATTTTTTGAAAACTTACAATTAATAAGAGAATTCACGAGGTGTCTAGGGTAGTCATTATTGTATAGTATTGCTTTTATCTTTTTTATATTTTTGTCCTGGAATTGTTTGTCTGCTAAATTGTATACCTTTTTTATCAGGTTGGTTGCTGTATTTATTTTTTGATTCATTGGTTGCGTCGAGTGAAAATTTATAATTCTACCTGAAGATGTTGGTTTTAAGAACCAGTCAAAAATAATTCTGTTATTTGTCCTCTGTAATTTCACGTCTAAATATGGGATGCTTCCATTTCGTTCTATTTCTGTTGTAAATTGTATGCTCTTGTGGTAACTGTTAAACGTTTTCTGGATTATGTTCAAATCTTTTCCCTTAATAATAGCTAAGATATCGTCTACATATTTACATATGTATGCTATATTTATGCCATTAGTTTTAAGAGTTTCTAAAGCATCGTTAAGTAAGTTGTCAAGTATAATATCTGCTATCGTCGGAGATAAAGGGTTTCCCATGGGCATACCATATATCTGATGGTACACTATGTTGTCGAAAATAAAATAGTTATTGTCATTTAGGCAAAATTCTAAAATGCTTAGAAATTGTTGTCGCGGAATATTCGTCAAGTTTTTAATTTTGTCCCATTGCTTCATTATAATTTTTATTGCAAGATGTATCGGAATATTAGTAAATAAAGATACTACATCAAAAGATACCATTATGTCTTCATCTGTCATTATAAAGTCTTTTGTTTTTTCTTTGAGTTGAACAGCGTTTTTTATATTGTATTCGTCAGAGATTAAGTGTTTTAGAATTTGTCCAACATGTTTTGAAAGTCTATAA
The DNA here is from genome assembly GCA_963920525.1 of Dichetophora obliterata. Lineage (NCBI taxonomy): Eukaryota > Metazoa > Arthropoda > Insecta > Diptera > Sciomyzidae > Dichetophora > Dichetophora obliterata. The sequence continues at coordinate 44,489,518 of OY986436.1, read as the reverse complement.
CAAGGAACATCCATGGATGAAGATATGGGTCTTAATGGGACATTTTCTTTATGAATCTTTGGTAGTCCATAAAGTCTTGGTGCAGTTGCGGCAGGACTCATAAGTCGATACTTTTGATATGTGTCAATATAGTTTTGTTTGTGTAAGTAGTTTACAATAGTATTGTTCTTTTTCTGTAGTTTGGTGGTTGGGTCAATTCTTGTTGTTTTGTATGTCTTCTTATCCTGTAGTAATTTCGTCATTTTTTGTAAGTAATCGTTTTTGTACATGACCACTGTTTTGTTACCTTTGTCAGCCTGCGTTATTATTATTTCGTCCTCATGACGTTTAATAATTTTCCTTGTTTGTTCGTACGATTTTGTAATAAATTTCTCTTTTGTCGTATTCCTAATCCTATTCTTAAAAGATATAATTTTGTTTGCTGCCGTTGATCTGGCAACACTTTTTTCTCGTTCATCCGCTATTCCTTGAATATGTTGCTCCAAATCAGCAATCACGTGTATAGGTGAAAAGTTACTTCTTGTGATTGGAAGTGTAAATTTCCGCCCAAGTGAGAGTAACCACCTGCTGTCTAATGGGAAGTTTAGCTCTGTGAATTCTCTGTGAAAGCTCTAGTGAATTCTCTTATTAATTGTAAGTTTTCAAAAAATAAACAGAACACACAAATCACAGAACAGAACAAACAATCTGGCAACACTGAACGAGAAACTAAAAAGTACTTAGGCATCACATACATACCAAAATTGACGAATAACACACACATACGAAAAATATTCAAAGCAGACAACACAACATTTGCATACAGATCGAACGCTACATTAGACCGATTATTTACAAAAACGAAAACAAAAATAAACGACGAGGAGAAAAACAACGTAGTGTATGAAATAAAATGCCAAGGCGCCGAAAAAGAAAAATGCGACAAAATATACATAGGGACAACAAAGAGAGCACTAAAAACAAGAATGACAGAACACAAGCTGGACATTAGAAACAAAAAAACAACAACAGCACTAGCACAACATATTTTAAGCTCAGGCCACACAGCTGACTTTGAAGAGGTTAGAATTTTGGACGTCGAAAACAAAACAAACAAAAGACTAACATTAGAAAGCTTACGAATACAACAAAAAGGAGAAAAGGCAATAAATTACAAAGAAGACACGGACAATATTAATAATAATTATGCAGTAGCACTGGACGGACGGTTTTGTTAAATATTAGTTTATATCGTTTGTTTAATGTTTTAATTGTTTTAAGTCTAAAATAGTTCATCGCGTTTTTAATTTAATGTAATGTGAATAATTATATAAAAAAGTATGTACAGTGTTATTTTATTTTGTTAGTTTAAGAAAATTTTCATGTATTGTGTTTTTAGAAAAAATAAACCCCCTGAAGATGTCAACAAAAAATTGACGAAACGTCGGGAGAAAAAATTGAATTTTTTTATATATAACTAAAAATTGCAATTGAAAAGTACTGGCCAAAAAACCTCTGCTAAAAATCAAATTAAATATCATTTAAAAATTGGCCCAAAAATCATATATCATTTAGTTCAGTTTGTATCGAGTTGAGCAACAGACGCGTGCGCTTCAGTGAACGGAAAAGTAAATTTTTCAAGCTGGTGCGCATGGCAGAAAGCAGCTGCTGAAGGTACGTTAGATAGCTTTCACCACACGTATGCACCTCTCGACAAGGAGGTAATAAAACCAGCTTACGAAGCGCTGTCGGCAGATAATTTGCTTGAAAGATGCCTTGGATCTGAAACTCAGAATTCCAATGAGTCCTACAATTCTGTTCTTTGGTCACTTTCGCCCAAACACATCAACTCAGGCGCACGCACCATCGAAGTGGCCAATTTCATTGCAACGTGCCTCTTCAACGACGGTTTTATACCCATACTTAAAATTATGGGTTTGATGGGTATTGCGATTGGCAAAAACGCATACGAATACGCACTATCTCGCAATGAAGACAGATTGAACCGATCAGAGACTCGAGCTGCGGCATCATCAAAAGCTGGCAGAACGGCTCGCAGAGCAGAGAGGGCAGCAGAAAGCAGTTTCTACGAAAAAGAGGAAGGTGGCCTGTATGGAGCTGGCATCGCCGACTAATATTTGTAAGTAAAAAATATCTGAAATATTTAGATTTTCTTTCAAAGGCCCTTTTTTGACTACCTGGCCAGTTTTCTTCACATCTACTGAACCAATTTTGATGAAATAAAGCTTTAATGACGCAGAATTACCTCCTTTTGTTAATTGCGTACTTTAATTTGTCACTTTTTTCTTTTTTGGCCAAAAAATAACTTTGATACCAGCAGAACTGCTTTTCTTGGAAAAAAAATTTTTTGGGTTTTTTTCAAACCCTCGTATTTTGACCTATGAGTTAAGTTTTCTCCGGTTCTACCGGGCCGATTTTGATGTTAAAAAGTGAATTCGACGGAGAATTGTCAGCTCTTTAAAACTGCATTTAAACATTTTTGATTTTTTTCCCCCAAAAAATTACTTCAAACTTTAAACGCGTTTATCTCGAACCCACGTTTTTCGAACTGGCGGCCATGATATCTCCAGTTCAACTGAACCGATTTTCATGAAACAAAGTGGAATCGACGCAGAATTGTCACCATTCTCGGGTGAACCTCGACCATAATTTTAAAAAATGTTTTACTATTTTTTTTTTACACTAAACTACAAAAAAAAACCCGAAATTGAAATTTTTTTTTGAATGGCCGCCATTTTGTCAAAAAAAATCACAAAATTAAGTTTGAGGTTCACCCGAGAATTACATCTATACTGATTATAACCCCGTTTTTTTTTCATTTCAGACGCTCCGGAGACCCGGAATCGTGGCCGCCGTGACGACACCTTTTTTTTTCACCACCAACTTTGAAGTCTCATTACTTTTTGAACAGCCCACGTATCGTGGCAAAAAATTTTTTTTATTTACTTTGAACCTTTTGTAATACAATAAATAAAAAAAGTTTTCAATTATTCTTTGCGTTTTCAAATAAGAATTTTTTTAAAAAGGGTCCAAAAAACGGGTTTTGAATGAGAAGACCGCCTTAAGCATTAAATTTCTAGTGATTTTATTAATATTCTGTTTTCGCTATTTTTACCCGTCAAAATTGGGGATTTTGTATAATAATATACACAAAACTCGCGATCTCTTGCTTAAAACAAGCATTTTTAAGGAAAAAATTTGTATAAAAATCACTTGATTTTTAAAATTTTTTAAATGTGTTGTTATACTAAGCTTAAAGTCCAAATTAAATAAAAACACCAAATTTAATTACTGAAAATAAGCTTCCTTGAAAAAAGTTGCAATATTAAAAGAAATGTATCTTAAAAAGCTATGCATGGACTTACATGGTTAATAGCTTTTTGAATAGGTAATACAATAGCCTTTCCTTTAATACCCATTTTACTTAGTTTAATATACAGCAATAATAAAACAAGTTTTTTGAGGAAATTTTCAAATTTGGACCCCTTTAACTTCTATACCAGATGAGAGGACCATTAATTTGTTCAGATTTCGAATAAGAAGCCCTTAATACGTATGTTCCACGAAAAAAAAGTGATAGCTTCCAGACACGTAATATTCTGCACTGAATTTTTAAAATTCTCGAATTTATTACTCCTAAACCATTCGAGACAGATATTTTATTATTGCTTATTTTTGCTTAGATATTTTATTATTAAATACGTTTAATAAAAACAAAGAAAAAATTATTTGTGCGTGGGCCTTAAACTGCACTTAAGCCATTCATTTTTTTGTTTAAATTTATTTATAAAAGTTTTGATTGTCCATATATTGAAAGTCGCTTATCGATAATTTCTGCAGGAACGTTTGATTAGCACATATCCCAAATGCTGCCCCACTTTGAACTGTCATGCTTCGGCTGACATTTTGTTTGACGTTTGGCGGAGTTCGCTGATTTCTCCACCGCCGAAAGCTGCGTCTTTTTTCACTACAGTAAAATTTTAATTGTATTATAGAATAAATTCATTACCATTTTTTTTGTTTCATAAATTTCTATGCATTACATTGTAATAATAATAATAAGTAATTAATAAAGAATACGTCAAAGCACACACAAAATGGATTACGACGAACTGACGCTGAATCCAATGCTCGCAGAAAATGAAGCTGAGGCCTCAAGTGGTGGTGATCCGGATGGAGAGAAAAAATCTCGACGCTACTGGACGCCTAAAGAAGAGGATCGGTTCTACGAGATATGGGGAAGGGAAAATTGGCGACTAACGCGATATGGCAAAAATACGATATTTTTTGCACAATGGTCGGAGGAGCTAATAGAACGCTGGAACATCGACGTAAAACCCGAGGAAGTGCAGGCAAAAGTCAATCAAACTAAGGCCAAGTACAGGTGAGTGACTGTGTTATGTGGCGGGAAGGGTAGGGTAGGGAATAAAGAATTAAGGAGAATATGAGTTTCAATATCTGTTTCTGATGCTTCACAGACAAGTAGTTAAACACATGGAGCTGGAGAAGACAAACGTAACAAAATGGAAAAAATTTGATGTTATTGGTAAAATATTGCGAAATGAGTACCGTCCCAAGGACGCCGAACCAATATCGGCCGATGCATTGGAGAAGAGTCGTGAATTTTCTCCCCTACAACCACTAACAAAGACAATTATAAGCGACACGCTGACAGGTCAAGTGGCACTCAAACAAGAGAGCAATCAAAACAGTTTAGATCTCTCAACTACGGAAGCCCTGGGCACAAATGTAACAGATGATTTATAAAACACAGTAATCAAAACTTTAATTCATGTTTTTTCAGAACACTGACTTGGAACCTTTGAGTAATAGTGTAATTTTCAACAATAGCGACTCGCAGCGCAGCACATCGCAGTTCAACACCGAACTATTTACTGATCCCATCGATGAAATCAAGCAAGAAGAGTTCCAAGAAGAATTTGATGCCTATGATGTACAGAATTCAAATCTTTACAATCAAACCCAGCCACAGCTAACTCAGCTGCAGACACCACAACAGCAGCATCAACAACAACAGCAACAGCAACAAGAGCAGCAACAACAACAACAACAGCAGGAGCAGTACCAGGAGCAACAATATCAAGCTCAACCTCAAACAATGCATGCACAGCAGCAGTTGCAACAACACATTCAACAGCTGCAACAACACCAGCAACAGCCACAAATTCCAACACATCCAAACTTTGACCAGACGCTCAACTCTTTTGCAGTTGCTGCCCCACCGAGCAATCCACGCTCACTCTTGGTCAATAATCAGAATCACTACAACAACTCCTCAACTCCAACGCCACCCATGCGTCAGCAGTCACCAGCGCAGCCCAATAGTAATCAATTTGTAAACAACTATGGCGTCAATTCTGGCGTTCCGGCAGCTACAGAAACCTTGCCTCACGCTACGACCACTAATAGCAACAACAACACCAGCAATAATGGCAGCAGCAGCAGCAGCAGCAGCACCAACAGCATGCAACCGCCACGCATTAATGCTTTTACCAATGCTCCTGTAGTTCAAACACGCAAACGTCGTACTTCTATGCAAATAGCTGCAGCCAATGCAGCAGCAGCTGCTGCTATAGCCAATATAGCATCCTCCAACAATGATTCCTTGGAGCTTTTATATATGGAGGAGGTCCGCAAAAAGAATCAAATTCTAGATGAACAAAAGGAGATATCACGCAAACGTCTGCTACTGGAAGAGCGTAAAATAGCGCTCATGGAAGAATTCTTTCCCAGGTGCTTGGAGTTGCAGGAGCAGATTTTACAAAAATTAAATTCAGCCTAAATTAAAACGGTTTTGAATCTTTGCATTAATTTTTTTCCCTACCTTTTTTTATTTTTATTTCTCATCATTTTTAAATATATTTGATTTATTTTGTTTACTTAAATATTTTTATATATTTATATAAATTTAAAATTAGCTCATACATATTTACAAAAATTATTGTTAGTCTATAAATTGTAATTTTTTTTAATACTGTCCTTTGATGTGTTTTAAATTTAAGCCTATAATTTTATAATGCAGTTCTAAAGTTTGTCATCGCCCTCTAAGTATTTCAGTTTGAGCAAACGGTATTTTGTTAAATGGGCGTAGATTGTTCCAGTATTGATTTCAATATAAAAAACAAAATATCGATCTTAAACTTAAAATTGATTTATGTATATCCTAAAAGCATGTTTACGAGCAAATTGTATTGATGCTTAGCGTAAAGTACGGATGTGGAATTTAAAACAAACAAAAAATATCAATAAATATTACTTTAAATATTAAAATAATTATCGATTTGACAAAGTGCAACTATTCGAAAAATAAAAACAATTATAGTATTGCATAAAATTCTTCAGTATTTGGTGACTATGAGCCAATTTAATAATACGATTGTAATGAAAACTAAGCTGAGGACTAAAAAATCTGGAAGAGGATCTTAGAAAAACAAATCGACAACTCTACAATTTTTGTTCGATTATGTGTAAAGCCACCTATGACAGTGCAACAAGGAATCTCTTATACTCTGCCCTATTTTATTTTTAGCGCCATTGTTTACAAAACCTCCTTCGATATTCTGAAGGACTTCGTCTTTAATGTATCAGTATTGAGATCAAACGAAGTATTACTCTTACCAACAGGTGTTAAGGTTTGTGCGGAAATGTATTATGATGCGCAAACTGCTTTTGCAGCACAGGGAAAATGTTCGAAATAGGTAAATTTTGCAAAACTTCAAGCATCAAACATTCTAAAATGTAATTTTTCTATCAAGCGTCACTTGTTCGCATTAAAGAAATTCATGTTGCAATTTTTACGCTTGAAAAATGCCAGTTGCGCGCATACTAAAAATCGTAATGCATTTCCGAACAGATTCTTACTTTGGGATCAGTGGGCAATTGAGGAACAGAGCTCTCTTTTGACGATCAAAAGCCGGTACTGTATGAGGTGGTTTCTGTTAAAGTACATACATTTTAGAGCAGTGGTCTCAAAATTAGACAAGGAAGTGTTAGGGCGGAGAGCCGGTGACCAAAACTGTGAAAACGAAGTTGAAATTTCATAAAAAATCTGCAACCAATGAAAATGCAATATGAAAGCAAAAATTGGCAAAAATACCACAATGGCTGAGTTTGACAGTTATGGTCACTAAGAAAGAGAACACATTCAGCCCTAACACTACCTTGTCTAGTTCTACTATGTCCATTTCATAGATCGAGTACTCAAATTCGAACCATGGTAGAAGGATAGAGGTATATGCAGCGCTGACTGTGCTCTCTTTCCATACTGCCATGTTTGTCAAATTTAGCTGTGTGGCGAATGGAAACAAAAGAAAATAAAGAAAAAGTTTTGCTTCGTTTTGACAATTCCGGCAGTATGCTCTCATCTAGTGCATATACCTGTATTCTTCTACCATGATTCGAACATAACACCGACACTATCACACGCACGAAGTTCACTTATTCAGTTTGCGCTGAGCAGTTTTGACAGCAATTTTAATGCAAAAAACACCAACGTGAAAAACAAAACGCGTAATTTTTAATAAAAAGCACTAAAAACTAGTAAGGAATTATCTCCGACTGAATCGTTAAAATACCCCCACTACCGTATTTTAAATTATTTGATGTCTTGAATGTTGTATTATTTTAATGATGTCACTTTTATTAGTCTCGGTTTTTATCTAAATATTTAACATTTGAAACTCGCATTCCTTTTTATTTATTAAAGCTTTTGTGCACACCATCAAGTTCAAACATTATTTTTTTTTTGTAATAAAAAAGGTTTTACTATTATGATTTCGTAATTTCGTATTTTAATTTTTTTTTAATTTCAAACATCGAGTGGATAGTTAAAACTTGAAGTCATTAGGTTAATTTTTGCGGAATGCAAAGAGATTTTACCGTTTTGGTATTTGTATGGGAGGTAGACGTGATTTTTATTCGACTTTTACAAATTTCCTACTTGCAAAATTTAAAGTCGCTAGATTAATATTTGTGAGATTTAATGAGATTTCACCGTTTTGGTAACCTCACTTTGTGTGGGAGGTAGCAGTGGTTTTCATTAAATTTTTTCAAGATTCATATTTAAAGTTCATATTAATTGTTAAAGATTATGTGCAAAATTTGAAGTCATTAGATTAATTTTTGCAGAATTGAAAGAGATTTTACCGTTTTGGTAAACTTATTTTGTATGGGAGGTAGATGTATAAATGAAATTCGAATTTTACGAATTTCTTACTTGCAAAATTTAAAGTCACTTTATTCATTTTTGTGAGATTTAAAGAGATTTTACCATTTTGGTAACCTCACTTCGTATCCTCACGGGAGGTAGCCGTGGTTTGCATTCGATTTTTCCAAATTTCATATTTAAAGTTCATATTAATTGTTAAAGATTATGTGCAAAATTTGAAGTCATTAGATTAATTTTTGCGGAATTGAAAGAGATTTTACCGTTTTGGTAAACTCACTTTGTATGGGAGGTAGACGTGATTTTTATTCGACTTTGTCACCAAAATGTTTGAAATGTTAACATCAGATTTAAATTCAGCGACCTCTTATACTGCTAGCTCATACATAAGGAGTATATAAAAACACATATTTAGGGTCCAGAATTTAAAAATTTAAATAATGCGCGATCAGTGTATCTACAGAAAGTATAAAACACATATTTTGGGTCAACCCTAGTGGCAAAAAAATTTTTGGAAATTCGAACATCAGATTACACAGTAATACACTCATTTGCTGCAGCTTCCATTTCTATTTAAAACAACCACACAAAAACTAACAAATGCGTTTTAATGATATTTCTGCGTGACAGAAACGGACAGAGAGAGAAAGAGAGAGAGTTGCGCACTCGCCTACTCGTTTGTTAGTCTGCTCGAATCTCAATACTTGCACGTACACACAGCGGTCTCGCCTGCTAGTTTGTAGTCTGGTCGATACACGAACGCATAAACACACAGCAATCTCATTGTTACGTGACGATTTCAACCAAATCACACCATCCGAAAGCCGCTTAAGGGCACTTCGTTCCAAAAATGCGAAATATTACTTTTGAGATTATATTGAGATATTATTTTAGAGTCATATTTCTAGGATATTTTTGGGCAAAAATTGAGAGTTTAGTAATTGGCCGCAAACATTCAGTAACAGGCATGCTACACAGGCCAGTATACTGGCTCTGTAGTTCGAAAAACTCAATACATTCATACTATTTTACAAATACACTCACACTGGATTCACTTTCACGCCACTTTCATCGCTACTGGCAACGAAATTTCAGAGCCAGTGGATTTTGACAGCAGCGGCCAGTCTACGTGAAAAAGGGGGATATCAGTGCTGTTTTTACTTACTTTTGGTGGGTTTATTTTTGGGTTTTCGTTGATTTCGTACAGGAAGCAACACTGATAGCTTGTTTACAATAAAAAGGAAAAAAAAACAACAAGTAAAGCACACGCAAACTGCAATAGCAGCGAGAACCTTCGCATTCGATGGAATTTTTTTAATGAACTTTCACGTGCATGTATAGCACCTCTTGCTACTATCATGAAAGTTCGAAATTTTTCGAATCATTCGAACAGTACATATATTCTCTCGCACTTTTACTGTCACAGGCCTGTGTAACCGGCCTGTAGTTGAAGAGCTGTAAAAGAATGCATTTAATTTGATTTTATTCACAAAAAAGTGAATCGGTGAATAACGAAATAAGAATGCATTCAATGAATGTAAAATTGATTTATAAATAAAATATTTAATTTACATTCTTTTGTAAAAAGATGATTAGTTATTCATTGCAATTATTCATTTTCGTTATTCAGAATCGTCAATAAATTTTTTTATTCATGTGACTGCTATTCACAAAGAAGGCAATTCACAAAAAATTTCAGAATTTTCAATTGTTCTTTTATTATTCATTATTAATTTTTTAGTCGTTATTAATTTTTTATTCATTATTCATTTGATATTCATTATTAATTTTTTATTCATTATTCATTTTGTATTCACTAATCATGTGCTGGGAATCTGGGGGCGATGTAACAATGTAACATGTCTGACTGTCTCAACCTGGCGAGGCCAGCATAATCTTTGTAAAATCGCCTCAAGTCGACTCGAACCTTCACGTGGTGTTTCCTGGGCAACGTCAAAACTGACAACCGTTAGTTTGGCGGCTAATCTGAGCGGCGGGCCTCACTAGGCTTAAAATAGGTTGTGCGTCGGGTTTGAAACCCACCCGTAAAAACCCATTTCAATGAAAACTAATAAGAATAGAAGAAAACTGATCCCCAAATCTGATGACGACTTCCGCAAACGAAAAACTGATAATGATTTACGGATATGCACCTGGAATGTCCGAACCCTTAATTGGGAAGGTGCCTCTATCAAAATGACTGATGTCTTGGAAAGATACAAGGTTGATATCACTGCTATCCAAGAAATGCGATGGAAGGGACAGGGTTGCATTCGGCATGCATTCGGCATGCACCCTGTGATATCTACTACAGCGGCCATGTGGAGAAGCACGAGTTTGGATGCGGATTTGAAGTTGGCAAGAGACTACGGCCCATGTCCGGCGATTCACACCTGTGAACGAACCACTTGCCATAATCCGCATCAAGGTTAAATTTTTCAATATAAGCCTAATATGTGCGCACGCTCCGACAGAAGACAAAGACGATGAGATCAAGGAAATTTTCTACGAGCGCCTTGAAAATGGTTACGAGCGCTGCCCCCGTCACTACGTAAGAATCGTGCTTGGTGACTTCAACGCTAAGGTGGGCAAGGAAAATATTTTTGGTCCAACAGTCGGAAAGTTCAGCCTCCACAACAACACCTCCGATAACGAAATGAGGCTGATTGACTTCGCCGCAGCACGAAACATGGTCGTAAGTAGCACTAGATTCAAGCATCTCAATATTCATAAAGCCACCTGACCAAAAAACCAAGAATGAAATTGATCACGTTTTGATCGACGGAAGGCACTCTTCCAGTGTACTGGACGTACGCACGATCCGTGGTGCAAACATTGACTCGGATCACTATCTTGTTGCAGCCAAGATCCGTACACGTCTGTGCGCAGCTAAGAATACACGCAACCCTAAACAGAGAAAACTAGACGTCGTAAAGCTGCAATCGAAACAGACAGCCGATTTTTCGCCACTTGACTTTCACTCCTGCTTCAAAACACTCCTCCAATCGATGATATATGCGTGCAGTGGACACACATTTCCAACTCGATGCGTGCGGCTGCTGAAGAGGTGATTGGCTACCATCGCGCCGATTCTTTCGCCACTTGACTCTCACTCCTGCTTCAAAACACTCCTCCAATCGATGATATATGCGCGCAGTGGACACACATTTCCAGCTCCATGCGTGCGGCTGCTGAAGAGGTGATTGGCTACCACCGCACCGATTCTTTCGCCACTTGACTCTCACTCCTGCTTCAAAACACTCCTCCAATCAATGATATATGCGCGCAGTGGACACATATTTCCAACTCCATGCGTGCGGCTGCTGAAGAGGTGATTGGCTACCACCCCCTCGCCGAAACCAGTGGTACGACCAGGACTGTCGCGACGCCACTGCAGAGAAAGACGCCGCCTACAAAGCCACCCTGCATTCGGTTGTAACGCGTGCCGCTAAGGAGCGATACAAAGAAAAGAGAAGGGAAGAGAGACGTATTTTCAGACGGAAAAAAAGAGAGGCAGAAAAGCGCGAGCAGGAGAAGATTGAGATGTATGGTGACAGGAATGAGGCCCGAAAATTTTTCGAAAAAATAAGACGCCTTGCCGATGGTTTTAAAACCGGGGCCTCTTCCTGCAAGGATGAAAACGGGAATCTAGTGACAGATGTCCAGAGTATACTGACGTTATGAAGGGAACACTTCTCTAAGCTTCTAATTGGCGACACTGACAACAATCCCGCCAATAGAGATGATATTCCGGAAACCCCAATTGCGGATGACAGCGTCGAGGTTTCGCTGCCCGAATATGATGAAGTTCTGACAGCTATAGCTCGGCTTAAAAATAACAAAGCCGCGGAAGCTGATGGCTTACCTGCTGAGCTGTTTAAGAACGGAGGCGAAGCTCTACTTAAATGCATGCACGAACTTCTATGCAGAATATGGTTGGAAGAATACATTCCGAACGATTGGAATCTCAGTGTGCTCTGCCCAATCCACAAGAAAGGCGATCCCACTATCTGTGCCAATTACCGTGGGAAAAGCCTTCTTAATATTGCATATAAGGTCCTGTCGAGCGTTTTATGTGAAGGATTGAAGCCCATTGTAAACGAACTGATCGGACCTTATCAGTGTGGCTTCAGACCTTATCAGTGTGGCTTCAGACCTGGAAAGTCCAGCATCGACCAGATTTTCACGCTACGACTAATCTTGGAGAAGACTCAAGAAAAACAAGTCGACACCCACCATCTTTTTGTCGACTACAAAGCCGCCTTCGACAGCCCAATAAGGAAGCACCTGTACTCCACCATGTCTGAATTTGGTATTCCTGCAAAACTAATACGACTTTGCAGGATGACACTGAGCAACACCAGCAGCGTAGTTAAAATCGGGAAGGACCTCTCCCCATAATTTATTACCAAACGAGGTTTCAGACAAGGTGATTCCTTATCGTGCGACTTTTTCAACCTAATGAAGGAAAAGATCATCCGAGCTGCTGATCTGAGACGTAGTGGCACAATATTCTACAAGAGTGTTATGCTGCTTGCGTATGCTGATGACATAGATATCATTGGCCATAATACGAGCGAAGTCAATGCAGCATTTTCCAGATTAGAAAAAGAGTCAAGTCGAATGGGTCTGGCAGTGAATTCAGATAAGACGAAATACTTGGTGCCAACAAACAAACAGTCCCAGCGTCTTGGAACCCACGTTACCGTTGACAATACCTCCTTCGAGGTTGTGAAGAACTTCGTTTATCTGGGATCCAGCATTAACTCAACCAACGACATCAGCATTGAGATCAAACGAAGAATAACTCTTGCCAACAGGTGTTACTTTGGGCTCAGTAGGCAATTGAGAAGCAGAGCCCTCTCTCGACGAACGAAAATCACGCTCTATAAATCGCTCACCATGCCCGTTTACTTTACGCATCACAAACCTGGACGCTGAGCAGTTTAGATGAAAAGACTTTAGAAGCATTCGAGAGAAAGACATGAAAGACGATGCTCCAGTGAAGAAAACATTCGATTCGGTACCCAGCGGCGGTCAACGCAGAAGAGGACGACCGCATCTTCGTAGGAAAGACCAAGTAGAGGACAAACTGACGAAGCTTGGAATTTCCAACTAGCGAAAGACAGAAATGGCTGTTGCAAATTCTTAGATGAGGCCAAGACCGACATACGGTTGTAGCGCCAACTAAGTAAGTAAGTAACTAAGGAATCATGTGCTATTCATTATTAATTTTTTATTCATTATTCATTTTTTATTCATTATGTATTTGCTATTCATTAGTATTTTTTTATTCATAATTAATTTTTAATTCATTAATCATTTGTTATTCATTATTCATTTTAGTCCTAAGCCATAAATAAAAAATGAATAACAAATTAATAACAAATGAATAGTGAATAAAAAAGGCATAATGAATAAAAAATGAATAAAAAATGACTAATGGATAATAAATAAATAATGAATAAAAAAATTAATGATGAATAACAAGTGAACAATGAATAAAAATTAATAATGAATAGTGAATAACAAATGAATAATGAATAAAAAATGAATAATGAATAAAAAATTAATAATAAATATAAAATTAATAATGAACAAAGAAAAAAAAATTGAAAATTCTAAAATTCTTTGTGAATTAAATGAATAAAAAAATTATTCATTATTCTGAATAACGAAAATGAATAATTGAAATGAATAATTAATTAATTTAAAAATGACTGAGAATTAAAAATTTTATTTATAAGTCAATTTCGTATTCATTGAATGCATTTTTATGTCATTCTTCAGTTATACTTAAAACTCTGAATACTCTGTTTTTAAAGCTCTGGTAATTAAGTAACCAATAACCTATAAAAAATCTTGTATCTACCTTATTCAAACATTTAAAAAAAAAGTAAATTTGTCAAATGTGTCCCGTGGAAGCAGCACCCTTGACTTTTGAAGGGGAGCATTTGACAAGTATGTTTAATCGCATTAAAATGTTTGTACTAAAACTACATAATATTATTCAAACAAAAATTTAATACATTTGAGTACTTGGGCAATTCCACAGTCCCGTGCGTTGCATTCGTGCGACTTTAAACATAGATATTTTCGCAATTATATATTTTGCTATCAAAAACAATAGAATTCCTGCTGATCTATCCCTACATTAAAACAATTTAAATCCATGGTCTATTCTTGTGGTAATTTCAAAAATATGTCAGGGACGGGCGTTACGAGCACACACAAAAAATTCCTGCAATGCTCTGGGAAATTGCAAAGTTTAGCCAAACTGGAGTGTTTTAAATTAAAAATTTAATTACATTCTCTAGAAACATGATTGACTGACAATTCTGTGCCAAAAAAATGGTGAAATAAAAATCGTGTTTTTTATTAACTATTTAGTACAGGACCGGGCGTTACATGAATTAGAACGGGCGTTACGAATGCAAAATAATATATCAAAAAAACAAAGACAACAGTTTGTAATAATTTACTAAAGCAAATTAGTCAAATGAAAATAGTTCACAAAAGTATTTGGTTAGTTTTTACCGTTCTTCAGTGTTTTGTTTAAACAATGTAGTTTGCTTCAGTTCAGAGTATGCTGTTATTCCGTAAGCGATGTTATGCCCAAATAAATGCATAAAATAATGATTTTCTTGTAAATTTGGAATAGGACTCAAATGATCCTATCTACTAATGAGATTTTCTGTAATCGAATTGATACTTGTATTGTCCACGTATATATATTTAGCATCTTTTTGATTTTTGGAAAGGCATTCATAGCAAGCAAATCCATTGTTTAAAGTCACCTTACGAGCTTTCGTGGCACACCATAGTGTGCGTTTTGCTGTTGCGCCTATATACTATCTATTGGACCTTTTTCGTGGCTCGTCGCGAAAAATGCCCACTCAGTATCCACACTCCTATCTTTTCGACTGAAACATATATTCCATAAAGTATAATTTCTTTTTTAATTCAGCTGCTCAACCGTCAGTTTTCACCTGCAGCCATCTGTCGTGCGATTTACCCCACTGTCTCCATTGAATGTGAAGTGGTTTCCCATGACAATGGCAAGATATCCCAAATTTCAAAATACGACTCACATTTTAGAACCATGCACTTTTCGTTTTTAGTATCACAGCAAATTTTGTTCAAGTATTCTTGGTATGATTTTATGTCTACATCGAATTTTTGAAATGCACTTATGAGAAATTTGAAATATGCATTATACATGCAAACGCAGACTTCGTGAGGCATTTCCGACATCGGTCGCACGTGCTTCGGTCTAAGTTAATAGAACTTGCTTTTCGAAATTCTGCTCTGAGAATTTTCTTCAAACAGTGAGTAAACCTCCCCAACAGTCATCATTAGCTGGCGTTTAATAATTTTACTTTTGACACTGGTTCGTAAAGCGTTCTGACTTTCCCAATTGCCTCGACGTTCGTGGCGTCAGAACGTACTTCCAGTTTTTTCGGACGAATTTGTCCAGTCATATTTCTCTTCAAAAGGAGCTTGCAAAGCACAGCCATTTTTTATGTTAGTTTGCTTTCTTAGTTTTGCTCACGGCCTTACGTAGAGTCTGCCTGCACCTATATGATCCCAAAGAATTTCTTAACTCAGCTCTTACTTGATTATGTTGATACCTGCTGCTGCAAATGCTGCTTGTCCTTTTCGGATTTCTCCTTCAGCTGAGCTCTCCTTGCCCTGTTCCTCACTTTTTCCTTATCGAGAAACCTCCTGGCTCGTCTTTCACGCTTCTTTGCGTTAGCGTTCATCTTAAAAAAAATTTCATTGCACAATGGCAAACCAAATATATACTATTATATTTTACCTTAAACCAACATTCGAAAAGCTCTTAAAAAAATTTTGGGACGGGCGTTACAACTTTTAAACTTGCTATTAAGGATAAATGCGAAAACAAAAATTAGAAAAAACCACAGAAATCTCTGAGAGCTAAGCTTAAACAAAGACGCCCTGAAGAAGCAGACAAACAATCTGCGAAACGTCGGCAAATTAAAAATTTAATTTTGATAAAATTTATCTGTTTTTTAATAAAAAAATATTTTTTAAGAAACAATAAAAAAGATTTTTCGGTTACTAAATAACGCCTTAAAAAATCAAACAATATGCTTAAGATAATTATCACAAAGTTGGACTATAAATGATATTACAATTTCAGACTTGCATAACTTTTTGCCTTTTTAAGGGGACGGGCGTTACAGTTTGTTAGCCTTTTTTCGACATCCAAAAGTTGGTTCGCGCAGGAAAGATGTTTAATTTTTACTAGCTTTCTATTCGCTTTCTAAGTTTAAATTTTCCACTGCTAGTGTTTTGACAGTTGAAGCGCAGATTTGAAAACTATCTACCCCAAAAATTTAAAAAATGTACTTGCAACACTTAACTTTTAAGTAAAAAATATCCCAAAGTATCATTCATTTTGGAATTTTAGCGACATCACATGAAACACAGACCATTTCTTCAAATAAAAATATGGAAATTTAAGTGATATCTTTAACTTGAATTTTTTTTGTGCGTTATCGATTAACTTGGAACTGTCTGTCCATTTTATATTGTTAGTTATGAAAAAACGTAATAAAAGTAAAAGTAATGAGAGTTATCACATAAGTGGATTATGCTCAAGAACACCAATCATATAAACTTATTTTAAGTTATAGTTTCCAAAATTAATTTTAAAAATGTCATTGTGATGTGAATGGCATTGTGATGTGAAAGGTGGATATTCAGGATACAGCAGCTTTAATTTATTTTCGTTGCGTTAAGTTAGAGCGATATTCTCAATAACCTTGTCAATAGTGCCCCTTTTAAAAACGTCAGTTATGCCCCATACGCTCTCGGTTACTTTATATACATTTTTTTCCTTTTTATTTAGTTATATTAAGATTCATCTGAATATGTAAGTAAATAAAGAGTTGTTCTTACCTTTTTTAATAAAACACTTTGATATAACGGCTAAGATCTTGTTTTTCATTTTCAAAAAAGAGCTTCACTTGTAAAAGGCGCTTTGCAAAAAAAAAAAAAAAAAAATAGGTGGAATTCATGGCAAGACAAGTTAAATTTAAGTAAAATGTATCAAAATGTATTAACAATCCTATTTCTTTTGCAGGAAAATTGACTAGAACAGCAAAAAAGGTTCTTAATAAGTGCGGATTCACCTCCACGCGCCAAGAAAGTTGCTCTTGAATCATGCAAGCAGACTGTGGATTCCACTGAAATTGAAACGATTGCCATTGATGAAAATGTTTCTGTTTTTCAGTACCAGTGAGGCCTTTGTTGAAAAAACTTCCTAAATTTTTTCATAGTATTATCTAAACAAATACTTAAGAGAGTCAATTCAAAGAACATGTTCTAAGAGAGGTATAAACTGTAGATCCGGCATTGCTGGGTAGTAGTGTGGTTTCACTTATCCAAATTTTCCCGAATTTGGTTAAAGAAAATCAAACAGAAGAGTTGGAAAGTGATATGAAACCAATTTCGAAAAATTTTGGATATCTGTTTTCAAATTTTAAATTGCTCTTGGAAATTTGCTATATCCAGCTTACGAAATTTGTTGGAGCTTTATTGTGCTTACAGCATAGCAGCGCTACAAGGGAAGGGGTATTTTCGCTGATGACACTAATAAAAAGTAAAATGCGGAATAAACTAAATGTGAATATGTAAATTCTCTATGGCTTATTAAAGAATTTATTTCAGAAGACACACTTGCAAAGCCAGCTGAACAAGTTCTGTAAAATTATAAAAAAAAGATTGCTGGAATAAATTTCTACTATTTTGTTTTAAATTTTCTCTATGTTTATTTATTTGTTATTATTTGGCTGTGTGTCAAAAGGAAACTTTTCAGTCGTGGTAAGATAGAAAAAATCAGGTTGAATAAAATTTGTGTGTGTTGAAATAAATTTGTCTCTTTTGCTGTGTTAAATGGACGATGAAATTTTGACAATTACAAATTTTGACGTTTCACATTTCGGTCGTATTTTAGCGCAAATATTTTATTTAATTTGCATTTTATTCAATTTGCGACATATGTATTAAATTTGAGTGCTTGTACTTGCAACTTATTTCGTAAACTTGTAATATTATAAACTTAAAAAATAAAATAATAATAACGAAAAAACGAAAGTGCTTGAGTTTGTGTGTGCGTGTGTTAGCCAACGATCTCCCGGTGCATCAGCAAGTGCAGCAAAGTTAAATTGGCTTTCTTTGCTGGCGAACGTCCTCCAAGTGCCACCACCAGCAAGTGCAGTGCAAAATTTGTTGCTAGCCAACATCCTCCAAGTGCCATCACCAGCAGCACAAGCAAGTGGAGCGCAAATTTCCTGATTCTTTTACTTGCCAACGTTCTCCAAGAGTCGCCACGAGCAGCACCAGCAAGTGCAGCACAATTCAATTGACTGGTCAACTCTCTAATATTTCAGAAGCACCATTTCAGCATGTCTCAAGGCGTGAATTAAATAAATTGAAAGCGGAGAAATAAATTGTGCTGCTGGTGATGGCACTTGGTGGATGTCGGCTAGAAAGAAATTTTGCACTGCAACTGCTTGTGCTGCTGGTGGTGGCACTTGAAGGACGTTCGCCAGCAAAGAAAGGTAATTTAACTTTGCTGGACTTGCTGATGTACCCTGAGATCGTTGGCCCACACACACGCAAACACAAACTTAAGCACTGTAGTTTTTGTTTTGTTTTTATGATTTTGTTATTTTTTAAGTTTTTTAAGTTTACAATATTACAAGTTTACGAAATAAGTTGCAAATACAAGCACATTAAATACGTCGCGGAAATTGATGTGTTGGCTTTTTTCTTTATCTTTGAGTGTGTCAGAAATTCTATTTCGACTGTCAAAATTTGTGGTAGCCCCTGGGGCTAGCACAAATTTGGACAGTTATATTCACCTCACAAATGCCAAAAATTGCTCTACCAACTGTCAAAATTTGATCATCCGACTGAAAAGTTTCCGATTGACACACAGCCTTTATGTAATACTAGCTGAAACCCGGCGCGTTGCTGCCACTCTCCCTATTCAAACGCCCATAAAATGTTATCAGTTAAACAGCATGTCTAAATTGAGGTCAAATACTGAATTCTGAGACTGTGCGACCTATATCCACAAAGCTATTCGATATAACAAATTTGGGTTGTATAGGAAGTGCCACTCTCTCTTCATCACCGCTAATAGAATGTAATCAATTAAACTGGATGTCTACATGGAGGTCGAATACCGAATTCCAAAACTGTGCGACATATAACTCCAAAACTATTCGATAGCACAAATTTTGATTGTATGGGAGGTGCCACTCTCCTTTTCCCTACGCCCATAAAATTTTAGCAATGAAACTGCATGAGTACATTGAGGTCGAATACTGAATTTTGAGGCTGAGTTACCTATAACTCCAAATCTATTCGATATCGCAAATTTGGGTTAAATCGACGCTGTGCGACCTTGAACTACAAAGCTATTCGATATCACAAATTTTCGTTATATGGGAGGTGCCACTCCCCCTTGATCAACGCTCACAAAATGTAATCAATGAAACTGCATGTGTACATTGAGGTCCAATACTGAATTTCGGCGTTGTACGACTTATAACTCTAAAACTATTTGATAGCACAAAGTTGGGTTGTATGGGAAGTGCCACTCCCCTTTGCCCTACGACGACAAAATGTAAGTATTGAAAATGCATGTATAAACTTAGGTCGAATACCGAATTCTTACGCTGTCAACCTATAACTTCAAAGCAATACGATATCGCAAATTTGGGTTGTAAGGGAGATGTCACGCCTCCCTGTTTATCGCCCATTAAAATAAAACCATTGAAACTGCATGTGTAAATTGAGGTCAAAAACTGAATTTCGCAAATTTACGTAAAATGGGAGGTGCCACGCCCCTCTTACCAATGAACATAGATTGAATCAATGAAACTGCATGTGTATATTGAGGTCGAATACTGAATTTCGGCGTTGTACGACTTATAACTCTAAAACTATTTGATAGCACAAAGTTGGGTTGTATGGGAAGTGCCACTCCCCTTTGCCCTACGACGACAAAATGTAAGTATTGAAAATGCATGTATAAATTTAGGTCGAATACCGAATTCTTACGCTGTCAACCTATAACTTCAAAGCAATACGATATCGCAAATTTGGGTTGTAAGGGAGATGTCACGCCTCCCTGTCCAACGCCCATAAAATAAAACCATTGAAACTGCATGTGTAAATTGAGGTCAAAAACTGAATTCCAAAGATGAATTCCTATAACTTCAAAGCTATTCGATATCACAAATTTGGGTTGTATCGGAGGTGCCTATCCCCCTTGTCCACTCCCATAAAATTTCATCACAGAAACGGTACGTCTAAATTGTGGTCGAATACCGAATTTCTAAGCTGTGCGACCCATAACTCTAACTAAAGCTATTCGATAACAACAATTTCTTATTTATATGTGGGAGGTACGCTTTGCTCAAAGCAAAGCGTACTTACAAAATTTGAGCTCAATCGGACCAATGGTTTCGAAGTATTTTGATATTTTCTTTAAAGTAGGCGTAGATGAATTGTGACCACGCCCATTTTTTCAAAGTTAATTATAGCTATCATACGAACTTACTTACCAAATTTTAATTTCATACGACCAAAACCGTCTTAAATACAGCATTTTTATTGATTTGTGGGTGACAAAAGGGGGTGTGGTACAAAACCTGCAAAGATACACACATGCAATTTCTTATGTGCACCCTCCACACAGACCCCAATCACCCCTGAAAATTTCATTGAAATCGGGCAAGCCGTCTGGGAGGAGTATGCGAACAGGAAGTTTTGCCACTTAATTTTATATATATAGATATCAAAACAGTGGGCGCAAAAGTGGGCGTGGTCAATTTTTCTTTCAGTAAACACTTAAATTGGATTACTACGAACATTTGAAAAAAAAATTATCCAAATCGGTCCAGCCGTTTTCCGATTTCAGATAAATTGAAAAAAGTGGGCGTGGTCAATTTTTCTTTCCGACAAAACTTAAATTGGATTACTATGAACATTAAAAAAAAATTATCCAAATCGGTCCAGCCGTTTTCCGATTTTAGATAAATAAAAAAAAGTGGGCGCAAAGTGGGCGTGGTCAATTTTTCTTTCCGTAAAAACCTAAGTTGGACTATTACGAACATTTTAAAAAAAAAATTATCCAAATCGGTTCAGCCGTTCTCAACTGATGCAATTACCAACGAACGACATTTGAATTTTATTTATATAGATTCAATTAAATTTCGTTCATTTGTCGTATGACCATTTTTTCCCTTTTTTATTGGTTGCGTGCTATTTTGATTGCTATTTCCAACAAAAATAGCGCGTATGTACACAATTTGAACTGCATAAAATTCATACATTTACTTTTCATATCAATTAAAATCAAATTTGCAAAAAAAAAATGTCCAATAGGTCCAAAACCCTTCACTCAAACACATATAACTCGACCAAATCAAAACATTTTGAAACAATTTTTTTTTTAAAACCATCTAGAGAACGTACCCTACAAAATGGTATCGGCAGATTTTTTCTCAGCCGAACTCTCAAACACTCGTCACAAACAGATTTGACAACATTTTTTTATATATATAGATTTGATTTTCTCATGTATGTATGCAGCGTTGCTAAAATGTGAAAATTTTACCAGAATTTTTACTTTTTTTTTTCGATGTGAAAACGTGAAATTTAATTCCATTATGGTAAATTTTTGCAGTATTTCGTATTTGTTAGTATTTTTTTGAGGATAAATTAATATTGTAAGTTACGTAAGAAGCGACATGGATATTGTAGACTTTTGGGACAAAGTTGCTCTTTTTAAAATTGGCATGGAAAAAAACTGTCAATAGAACTTATATAAATTTTGTTAAAAATTTTATGACACTTCCTCACAGTTCAGCCGATGCTGAAAGAAAATTTGATTCCTTTAAAGAAAATTTGATTCCTTTAAAGAAAATTTTTAAAACTATCTTTAATAAAAAAAAAAACTAAGAAACAGCGTTGCTAGAATTTTAAAAATTTTCACTTATTACATTTGTGCGCTTAGCCATCGATATTGGATGGCCAAATTAATAGAGACTACCTTTAAAATGTGAATTTATCGTTATATTAATTATTAAAAAAATGACACAAAAGCTAGTCTTGTGAAAATAATATAAATTCAAAATTGCGTTTTTAACTACCTTTCATTTACTTAAAAGGAATTTTCATTACAAATTCACAATATTGCATAAGTATAATAAATTAAACTTATTGCTCTCAAGGTGTAAAGATATTTTAAGCACACAGAAAATGAGTTAGACTTATGGATTTTAAGCTGGAAAGAGATATTGGTATACATTTTTCACATAAACTATTCTTGAAGCTTGACCCTTCTGCAAAGATTATAAAAACTTTTTGAAGATAAGGAACTTAGTTTTTATGACAGAAAAGGTGGAACATTTTTGTTAAACTGGAACAACTTTTGCTAATAAATGCTATGTCATATGAAAGCTAGTTAAAAATGAAATTTTGTATTTTTATTATATTAACAACAAAACAAACTATTATGTCATTTTTTGGTTAGTTAATGTAACCATCAAAACACATTTTAAAGGTTATTAATTTGGACACCCACTGTAAATGTTTCTTAGCTTTAACATTGCAAGTTTTTATGCTTTAAGAATTACTAGTATCGCCAGCGGTCGAAATTCGACCAACTGTCTGTAAGTAAGTGAACAAAAACGAACACTAACGTAGCGTATGTTACTGAACTATAGCGTATATTTGAGAAAACAGTAAGTTTTGTAGCGTTGAAGGCTATGTACCTTACATAACATAAACCGTTTACTATAATCACATAATAATGAACACAATCTTTGTTATTCCAGAGCTTATATAGCTCCCGAATCAGTCTCTAAACTTCTCTAAAGGAGTCTAAATTAGTAAAGTGTATGACCTGGTTCTCTTATTAATCTTATCAAAATTTCTATCAAATATATCCACCACCTTTCAGTCAGCTTTTTGGGAGCCCCCTACAAAAAACTCAATAAATGAAGAAAATTGTTGAAAATAGTTCATAGCTGTTACTACCTCTGAAGTGATTCTTAGATGAGACAAATGTATAAGATGGTTCTATTATGTTTTTAAAAAATTCTGTTAAGAAACTCCTTTGTTAATCAAAAAAATATTTGTGTTTAGATGTTAAAATAATCATATCTCCCCATTAAGTCTCCACCTTAATTTTTATATTGCTAAAAAGTTACTACTACTTACCCTACTTTGAAATCAATTACCTTAACACATCATAGGGGGGATGGAACCCCCAACAACCAAATTTTCTCAAAATTATTTTTAGAGTAAAGTCTGATAAATTACCTTTCCTACAGTAGTTCAGACTAAACATTCGGTGTATAAATGTTTGAGATATGAATTTTCGTAAAACTCAATTTTTGACGTTTTTGTCGACTTTTGTCAATTTTGTGCTCCGCCAAAAATCACGTCAAACATTTTTCCTCCAAATTAAGTTTTTAATTTCCGTCAGTGATGCTCCATGTAAAACTTCACCCAAATAGGAGATGGTCATTTGGTAATTTTTATTTGTACGGTACGTTTAAAATGGAATTGGAGCATTCAACAGAAAAGTAGCCCGTGACCAAAAAATTAAAACTTATGGTAAACTTATTATTTTTATGATATTATCTAAGAGAAGCATTTTAATTTTATTAATTTAAGCAAGTTATATATAAACTCATTTACCATGATGATCAAACCGTCTACACTGTTTCGCAAATGTAGTTTTTCTTTTTTCGTAAATGTTAAGTAAACGTTTCGTAAGTTGACGAAGGTAAGTAAAAAAATTAAATTTGCTTTTTAATTACTAAATTACAACATTACATAATTACTTAACTACTTAATTTCTTAATTGCCCAATTGCACTACAACATTGTCTTTCTGTCAGGCACGTGACGTGATTTGTCTCCACGATATGACATGTAAATATAATATTAAAAAAAAAACTGTGGAATTTATTTAAAATCTTTTCACGCAGAAAGCATGTCTATGAGTAATAAAAATTTGGCTTTTAAATACCTCTTCCCCATGTTAGTTACATTCGCTAAAATTTGTAATCGAACGAAACGATTTGCAACGTTGGTTGACTGGACCCGTCCGACACGTGACAGTAGATGTCTTATTTTTTTCTTTTGCATTTAATAAAATTTAAAGAAAGTTTGAACGTACAATGAAGAAACAGAATGCAATCTATTTAATTAGACAAATGGACTTCACTTCCAATGTGTAAATTTAGAATTGGCTGTACAATAAACTCAAAAAAATAGTTGAATTTGTCTGTACGTGACCGTGGAATGTTCCAATTGCTGCATAGCGTTGTTTTCTTAATCAACAACTTTTCATACAAAAATTCACACATGTTACATTAAATAAATTTTTAGTATAGGGTATCCGTAAGAGATGGCGAAAAATGCAGGCATAAATTTTTGCACATCTTATCAATTTCTAAAATTTCCTCTTACTCGATGTTCTTCCATCTCTTTTAGTTGAGCTTTCATTTAAGAAACGCTCTTTTTACGATTATGTTTCATGTCAAAGGTCGCCAATATAAATATTTTTTTTGACGTAACGCACGACGGAAACCCACGTCTCCCTCCCTTTCCACCGAATAATTAATCGAAACACTGAATAAAATAAAAATATCAACACTGGCTCAATAAATTTGCTTTATATTTTAAAATAAAAGCGTGCAGTTTTATTTAGAACCCCCTTTATTTTGTGTTGAATGTGTCCGAAAAAGAGAGGAAAGAATAGCTCCAACAACCACACAACTCTGTCTTTTTTTCACTCTCGCGAATCTCAGTAGTGCGATTGTGTGAGTAGAATGTGTGGCTTGGCTTCTTGTTGTTGTTTTTTGTACGAGGGAAAAGGTGTTTTTAGTTTCTAATTTTTACCTATCTAAATGACAAAACATTTCAATAAAAATCATATTGTGCCGTTGCTATGAACCAGAGCTTTCAAATGATATAAGTTTCATTAGAATTTGTTGTCTTAGAGCTGGTAAAAAGGGGCTAAAGTTTTATGTTTGCATATTAATATATGGATTAACTATTTTTTTAATAATGTACAAAATTTTTTTTGAACAAAAAAAAAATTGATAAAATATTGATCTCACGCTACCATATGTACAGTAAAATAAAACATTTAATTGAATATTTATGTACCTAATATATATACTAGGGCGGGTCAAATTCTGGCTCAGCGAAATTCGTAAAATACATGTAATTTCAAGACTTTTTCTCCGCTACAGCATATACAAATTCTGAAAAAAAGCTGTGCGGACTTTCGTAAATAGATTCATACACATACATTCATACATTCATATTTTATAATTGAGAACAAAATCTATTTACGAAAGTCCGCTTTCAGAATTTGTATATGCTGTAGTGGAGAAAAAGTCTTGAAATTACATGTATTTTACGAATTTCGCTGAGCCAGACCTCCAAAAAATTCGTCCATACAAATTGACCCGCCCTAATATATACTATAAATTATATCTTCGTTGGATACTCTAAAACTTATCTTAAATAATTAATTTTTTGATTAATGATATTTGATAAACTTTTGTTTTGGATGTGAAATTTTTTTAAAATTTTGTTAAATAAAAATTTTAGGCTGTGGAAACCCTGTATGCATGTATAATTTGTTCATGTGTTTGTATTGAATTGTTTTGAATATTATTGTTTTATTTATTTCTTTTTTGTTAAAAATGAAGATGTGTATTTAAACCGTAAAAACCAATTTTTGAGTTTGCCATTTAAATATTTGTTGCTTCGATTCACCTTTTTTTGAAGAAATTTAATTTCACTTCGCTTCACTTCACTTTTTTTAAAATTTCACTTCGCTCAAAAATTTTGAAACGGCAACACTGATCATAATTGGTCTGTTTCCGTACTTGATTCAAGTAATTGTAATAGATTAGAGAGTGACATTTCGCATGTTATTCTTCCCTCTCGAGCTTCAAAAATATGTAAAATAACGCTTTCAAGCAACTTCAAGTTACTTGAATCGAGTACGGGACAAACCTAACATCGCTCCAAAATATTTTTAGACCCTGTATGAAATACTCTAGCTTCTAGGTTTGAGGTAAAGCTTAAAAGCAGTTAACTTATTTTTCGAACGGGGGTACAACTGATTAAGTAAATGATTTCTTTGCATGCTCTGCAACTTCGACAAGAAATTAGATTTTATCTAAAAATGCAAATAAAATAGAGCAAGCAGATAAACAACATAACAAAACATTATTAAAAGCATGATTTGTTTAAGCAAAAGCAATATAAATAGAAAAAAAAAGGTGGTAAATGAGAGTGTGGCATAGCAAAAGAGAGCGCGAGATTAATGACTGATAAAAAACCCCGCAAAATGCGGCTTTGAAATAATTAAAACTTTCATTGCACGTTCAGTTGGGGAAATAGCGCGAAGCCGATTGGATCGTGTAGCGGCTTTTAACTCTTCTAACCGTGAACTTGCAAAAGTAGCAGATCAAAAGAAGCAGACGCCCAATTTTAGGGGGGTTAAGTGTTAAAACAATAGAAAACAGAAGTATTCAACTAAAGAAAAAATTAAATTTTAACAAAAAAAAAGATCGTGTTTTCAAACACCTGCAGCTGACGATCAGCTTTGAACGTGTTGTTTATGATGACGAAGCCAAACTTATTCTTAACGCTCTTAGCTTTAGGCGCTGTGCTACTTCATCTTGTGCCGCACACCACGCACGCCGCAAGCATTAAAGAGACAAAAAAAACGCCGTGGGAACTCGTAGAAGCGCTCACGGCTGGTTCGCAGATACGCGGCTTCAATGGGACTTGGATAACAGGTGAGCAAAGACGCTTGAGAATTGGGCCAAATGGAGAAGTCACCAAAGTTTATACCCAGTTGAAAGCCAATATGATGTATCGGTTTCTTAATGATCCTTTTATATTTGCTGAATTTTCATTTCTGTGCTGTTCTAAAGGATTCCATGAAAAAAAATCGAACTTTAAACTATATTTAACTTTAGTTTATATAAGTAGGTTACTTCTTATGAAATTTCAAATTTAACTGCTTCTAAATCTTATCTTATTGATAGCTTATCAAATATTATCGTTTTAATCTGCAGAAACCAGTTATTTTATGAAAAACAAGAGTTGCCACATCGTTTGCCTCATCGCAATGCACTATTACTTGTTTTATAATTAAGCAGAAGCGTTACTAACACATTTCAATTTTAATAAGAAAAACAAACTGGTTAAATATAATGTCAACAAACCAAAACAATGATTAAATGACTTTGTACATTGTTTATTCATAAAGTAATATGCAGCAACAAACAAGTGAAAGCACTGAGATACTTAACCCGAATCACCCTAAACACTTGAAATTAACATCAAATGCATATTGACATAGTCTTTTTTAAAATAACAAAATTTTACGAAGTGTGAATAAGGGTTAAGGATCCTACTAACTATAGGATATTAGGTATTAAAAATACTTTATTAAAATTAAAATAAATTACGTAGGGTGATGAATAATGGTTAAGTCTCCTACTAGCGATAGATATTTTGGAATAGCATTTGCAAGTTAACTTAACTTATCTGTAGTAAATATAACGCCTAAGTTAGAATCCAACCAAATGAAAGCCATAGCGAAGAACTATAAACGAAGGTTATTTTGGGTTAATTTATACTTTTGTTTAGCGCTATTATTTTAGGGGAATATAATTGCTCAAAAATCTTAATTTTTGGTTTAAACAAAACTTTTGTACGAAACACTGGCTTTTTTAATTAGGGGGTTATTTGAAACCTACGAGCATGAGTTAAGTTTTAAAGGTTAAACTGTGCTTCAAAATTTTTTCCGAGGTAATTGTTAATTTTTCACTTGAAGACATGAAGCCGCTAAGGCTAATAAAAAAGTTTTTTTCTAACAAAAACTGCATTAACATGTACTTGACCTTAAACGCGAATTTCTTGAAAAAAAAAACGATTAACGCCATTAAATTCAGCGTAAAGATTTCTGCTAAGCGGTTCTTCTAGTAAAGCTACGGAATAACAAAGTTTGTGTTAATTTTTATGCGACTGCATAAAAACGGCATTAACATGTACTTGACCTTAAAACGCGAATTTCTAGAAAAAAACGATTAACGCCATTAAATTCAGCGTAAAGATTTCTGCTAAGCGGTTCTTCCAGTGAAGCTACGGAATAACAAAGTTTGTGTTAATTTTTATGCGACAATAGACAAGGGTATATGTTTGTGTATACAAACTTCAACGCTACAAAAATGGCACACGAGCACTGTCATCTACGCTATGCATCTTTAGTGCTATGTTCTCACAAATCTACGCTATAGTGCTTTAAAATACGAAACTTTAGTGTTAATTTTTTTTCACTGCTTTACAGACAACTGGTCGAATTTCGACCAAAGGTCATAATAGTATTTTTTATTTAACAAAACTATACAAAATATTGATCTTATAATTTTACGTTAAGCAGTGAGACTTATTTTAAACTAAAGCTTAATGACGGGGTTCTAAAACCCACATGTGATTAAGCAGCAACGTGGATGAGCACTACGTCTGTTTATGCACTTTCTTCAGTACTTTTGCATTGATCATGTTGTGCAATTATCTTGCAGCCGTAACTAATGACATTGCCCTTATTTGTTTGATGTTTGCATGGTGCGGAAATGTCGCGTCATTTTCGCATAGATTTCTGCAATATTCGTGGACTGAGAGCGAATTTTTTCACGGTCTATGTACATTGTAGTCTACATAGGTCTCAAATAATGGCACTAAGTGAGACCCAGGTAGCCGAGGATGCAGATCCAATGGATTTTCACATACCTGGGTATCACTTACTGCCATTGTTTTCTTTGCATTGAAGAATCGCCCTTTTTCTAAGAACGGATGTAGCTTACCAGTGTGAGAGGAGTCTTACTGCTTTATTTTTTATAACGAAAATGAACACCAACGACAAGCAAGACACGAGAAGCAATAGAATTTCGCATAGAAAAAAGTATTGCTTCTCGTGTCTTGCCTGTCGTTGGTGTGCATTTTCGTTATACAAAATAAAGCGGTTAAAGTGAACTATTCAGAGTTTAGCTCAATGTGGGTTACGTTCAGGCTTCGCTCGCACTTGCTACATTTCTACTTTATTAATAGAAGTCCGAATCTAGGGAGGGAGCCTTCTTTTAACAAACTGGACTCTCTCTGATTTGATTACGCATATTTTTAGTTTGTTTCCTGACGGTGAGATCGCTGTAGCAGGCGATTTAAATTTCCTCAACCCGGCTTGGTTACGTCACTCGGGTCTATCGACACCTGTTGGGCAATATGTTGAGCTATTTGCTGAATCGAACCAATTAATTCAACTAGTGAAAGAATCCAATTTTTTCCCTCAAAGTGATGCTCATAGCCATAATATCCTTGACCTTTTTCTGACGTCGCTTCATGAAAAAGATGATATGAGTGTTAATTCACCTCTTGGCAACTCGGACCATTGTACCATCTCCCCTGTTTTTCCTTCTCCCCTGTTTCTAATCCCTGCACCTCTACGTCTAAAGCCCCGGAGCATGTTTTTTTGGAAAGTCAAATTGGACTGCGTTAAATAATTTGTATCGCAACTTCAATTGGAAATCATGTTTCGCTGATAGAAATGTGAATGCCGCGGCTATGATGGTACAAGAAATTATTTTATTGGGTAGGCAGTCTTTCATTCCCAATAAAATGAGAAGCATTAAACCAAAAGATCACTCATGATTTAATGAGACTTGTAGGATTGCAGTCAGGTCCAAAGAGGAAGCCTTTCAGAATTGGCGTTCTAATAAGAATACTAATACTAAAAGACTTTTTGATTGAGGCAAGGAATGGCTGTTTTGCAATTTTAAAACGCGAAAAGTTTCTGCACGAAGCTAGAGTCCGAGAACAGGCTCTTCTCTGCCCCAAAGGTAGCAAAATTTTTTTGTCATTTTTTAAAAGAGTGAAAAATCAGACATCGTCATCGATTTCATCTATTTTAAAAGATGACCAAATTTTCACTGACTCGGCTAACAAAGCAAGCCTATTGGATAGATTGTTTGCACGAAATGCCCCACTCTATCGTTTAGCAATCAGCCACTGCCCTTTGTTGAAGGTGGATCTTCAGCAAAGCAGGATATCTTCTTTTGAACGAGAGCAGTTAAAAGGGTCCTTACAAATCTCAACGTAAGCAAAGCCTCTGGCTCTGATGGCATACCGCCAATTGTGCTTAAAATGTATGCTTCTTCGCTGGCTCGGCCTTTGAGCAACCTTTTCAACATCTCCTTCAAAGCAGGAGTATTTCCATCTTGATGGGAAGTGGCAAATGTCTAGCCGGTACTTAAAAAGGGCGATGCAACGAACCCTGCAAACAACCGACCCATTGCAATATGCTCTATGCTTTCCAAAGTTCTGGAGAGCGTAATAAACTTCAACGTAATGAACTATCTGGAGCACAACCAACGGCTCAGTGAGCGTCAATATGGTTTCCGTAGGGCTCGCTCTACTAGTGATATTATGGCGTTCTTAACCGAAGAATATAATCAATGCGTTCACTTTTCCGGCGAGAGCAAGGTTGTTGCTCTAGATATTTCAAAAGCGTTTGACCGAGTGTGGCAAAAAGCGCTCTTGTCGAAACTTATTGCATATAGTTTTGGTAGGAGCATTGTTCGATGGATCACGTTTCTCCTCAAGGACAGATCGATTCGTGTCGTAGTTGAAGGTATTTCGTCCGAGGAGCACGCCATCACCGCGGGAGTACCGCAGGGTCACGTTCTATCGCCAACCTTGTTTCTGGTTTTTATCAACGACCTTCTGTCGTTGACGCATAACATAATGCATTCGTTTATGGACGAAAGCAGTATTTATCATTCATATTCATTAAAAAAACGCCAAAGCTCTATGGAGATTGAGAGAAAAAAGCAAAATATGAATGATACACTCCTTAATGATCTACAATAAATCTCCTAGTGGGGTCCTGCTAATAGAGTAGAGGTCAAAACAAGCAAAACCCAGTGCTGTCTGTTAACCCACAAGCGGATTAATTGCCTCTTAGCTTCCCTCAATATGAATGGTTCTGGGCATATTGATCCAATCTGATCCTTGTTGGAATGATCATATTTTCGATGTTGAAAGAAGCGGGTAAGTTTTTTAAAACGGTGCAAAAATATTTCACTTCAGCTGTTCTTCGCATGATTTACACCTCATATATCAGGCAGAAAATGAAGTACAATTCGCATATTTGGGCAGGGGCTTCAAGACCTTATTTGGAGCTTCTGGATCGAATTCAACGTCGTGCGGTATATTTGATAGAGGATTAAATTATTTCATCCTCTCTCAACTCTTTTGGGCATCGACGTTGGTTTCCTGAGCCTTCTGTACAGGTACTACCATGGGTCGTGGTCAAGGGAGAAACATAGCCTCATGCCACCAGCTCGTGTGTTTTCCATGTCTACTTGGGCAGCTGTTCAAGCCCACCTCTTTACCATTGCCTTGATGTCCAACAGAACCTCGCATTACCGAGATAATTCGTTTTTTAGTCGCACGGTAAAGTTGTGGAATAGTCTCCCTGCGAGCGTGTTTCCAAGCAGTTTTGAGCCGAGCAAATTGAAAACAAATCTTCAGTGACAATACTCCATCTATCCACCTTTCAACTAGCTATCACCCACCTTCCGAATCAGCACACTGCCGCTATAAGGAAGATATTTTGAGATAAACGAGTTACAGTAAGTTATCAAAAATTCTCTGATTATGGTTTGGATGGTTATAGATATTTGGCTATTCAGGATATTGAAATCTTGTTTGCTTTCACAAATAAAAGGGGAAAATGCAGTATCTGACTGTAGATACCGCTTTTTTGTGTCTGTTTATGTATATACTGCTTTTTCTTGAAGAATTGCTTTAATTTGTATAAATATGACAATTGAGCAAAAAATTCGCAATATTATTTTATTTTCTTGAAGATGAAAGAAAGATGTTTAAGAAAAAGCAATAAAACTAATTTTGATTTTCATACTAGATGCCGCACTCTTCCTTTTGACGGCAGCGCAATGCTTATACATTTATAGGGGGCATCCCCTGAGCGTTGGTTCAGTCTAAAAAATAAAAAAATTACTATAACCATACGTAACCATAACCATAACAATAACCGTAACCATAACCATAACCATAACCATAACTAAAACTATAACTATAACTATAACTATAACTATAACTATAACTATAACCATAACCATAACTATAACTATAACTATAACTATAACTATAACTATAACTATAACTATAACTATAACTATAACTATAACTATAACTATAACTATAACTATAAGTATAACTATAACTATAACTATAACTATAACTATAACTATAACTATAACTATAACTATAACTATAACTATAACTATAACTATAACTATAACTATAACTAAAACTATAGCTATAACTATAACTAAAACTATAACTAAAACTATAAATATAAATATAGCTATAACCATAACTATAACTATAACTATAATTACAACCATAGCCATAAACAT
The DNA here is from genome assembly GCA_963920525.1 of Dichetophora obliterata. NCBI lineage: Eukaryota > Metazoa > Arthropoda > Insecta > Diptera > Sciomyzidae > Dichetophora > Dichetophora obliterata. The sequence continues at coordinate 44,456,741 of OY986436.1, read as the reverse complement.
AAACATAACCATGACCATAGCCATAACCATAGCCACAACCATAACAGTGACCATAACCATAACCAAAACTATAACCATAACCATAATTATAACTATAACCATAACCATAACTATAACTATAACTATAACTATAACTATAACCATAACCATAACCGTAAACATAGCGATAACCATAACGATTACCATTATAATCATCATAATCATTAACTTTACTATTATCATTAATTGAATTTAATTAACTCTATTTAGTCTTTTTCTTAGCTCAATTTTTATTGTTCTTTCTGAATAAAATTTAAAAAGGGTGAATTTTTCCAATTTATGTGGATCTTTTTTCGGTACTGTTGCAAAACGACTTCTACAGAGCATGGTAAAGTACGATGGTAAGGTATGTTGCCGCGAATAAAACTAGATTATTAACATTTAATGTTGTATTAACCTCACAATGCTCACAAGTTGATGTTCTATGTACAGATTTTGTGAAAGATTTTGACATTTTATCCCATAGAAACCTTTTATATAAATTAAAAAGGCAAGGATTTCATTCTAATATTTTAAAATGGATTGCTTGTTATCTATCAAAAAGAAAACTTATAGTAGATAATTCAGGTGTTCCACAGGGAAGTCACTTAGGTCCACTTTTATTCAACATATTCATTAATGATGTTGTTATAACTTTCAAATTTTGCAACAGTTTATTATTTATTGTTTATTGTTTAATTCTATTAAAAACAAGCTGATATACCCGGTGTTATTCGAGAGTCATTTATGTAAACATTTTTATTTAAACTTTTCGATTAAATATTTTTTAAATTCTGGAATAATGAAAACCATGTTGAATTTTGAGCTACCGTTAGAAAGGTAATTGAACGAACTTAAATCCAAAAAAATTAGGAAAATTTTGGTTGTTGGGGGCTCCATCTCTTGCGGTGAGCTAATTGAATTCAAAGAAGGGGTACGAAAAACATATTTTAAAAATTAAAAATAATTTAAAAAAAGTTTTTTTCTATTATTTTGAATTTGTATTTAAATCATATAAAATCAAAATAATAATTTAAATATTTCCTTACTCGTAAGGTTAGTAAAATTACCTTTTCAACAATATAAAAATTATGGTGGGACTTAATGGGTCCTTGAGATATGGATATTTTAATATCTAAGCAAAAATTTATATTAAAAAATATATTGAACTTTAAAAAAAATTTTTTAAGGAAATATATTAAAAACAGCGGAGATATTGCCATTTACAGATCGATTCTGTCGCGGTAACGCTAATCTTATTACCGAAGAAATTCACCTTATGGTAACTTTTACACCCTTTTGGTATTCTGCAACCAAGCGTTACCGAAGAATATTGTTACCATCTCTTTAGGTGGTGGTAACAAGCAAAACAGCTGGCGTTTGTATAGCTTGCAGCTGCTCTGAGTGGCTGCGAACAAAATTAACATAAAACTGCTGCTGTGCTGGCGTAGTTCGTTCTTATTTCCTGCTAAGAAAAGCAAATATTATTTTTAAGTTAGCAAAATTAAATTAATTCTTTGCACTTACTTCTCTTTTTTACTTTATTTTTGTTTCACCACACTCTCACACAGAACTGCGAGTGCTTTATTTCAATGAGGTGAGTTTACGACGTTTGATAGCGTTACCGAGTGTATAGAATACCGATTGCTAAGACCGGTAACGAATTTCGGTAACAAGATTACTATTACCGGTAACGCACAGAATCGATCTGTAAAAGTAAAAACTTTGATTTTCATATAATTTTTCTTTTCATTCTTAGCTGTCAATTATTTATGAAAAATTCGTTGTACTAAAAATGATTGTACTACAATATATATTAAAAAAAATAAACTGGCCATTTTAGCCTTTGGAAGGACTTTGAATTAGCCTGATCAATTCTGTTGTGCGTGTTATTAAATGTTTGATCACAAATGATCGAGAACTGGACCTACGTGTTATATTTCAAAGCTTAGTTTTAATCAGGCTAAAGTAAAAAAATATTGGTTCAGCAGCTGCTGAGCTGTGTGGAAGGCACATCAGACTATTTACAAAATTGATAAAATCATTAAAACAAATTTCCCCCAATCCATTCTTCACGACCCAGACTTTTTCTCAAAATACCCAAATTTTTTCCCAACGTCATAACAATTTTAAAAACTAATATTTGAAACCTGAACAAGATTTCTCTGAGTCACAATAACATCAGGGTAGCATTCTATGAGATGATATTTTAATAAAAAATTATTAAATTATGGCAATAAAGAAATTTTGTTTTCATAACTTGTGACATAACTTGTGAAGATGTTATTATATTCAGAACATTTAGATCTTCTTTACCTAAATCGAACTTGTCTTTAATTTGTTTTGGAATATCTTTGGTAATAAGAGAAAAATTTTCTGATTGGAGATATTTTTCTGCTTTAGTGAAAATTCTCACAAACAATACTCAAGTCTTAAAAAATTTGATTTTTAATATATATGACAAGGAAAGCATGTAAGCTTTCAACTTTTAGAACTTAATGCAATGAAAGTTCCACTAAACATAAGTCTGAACATTACTCCAGTGCTACCAAATTTCGCTTTATGTAACAAGTTGTTAAATTGTAAATCTTTTACAAAATGTACCAACTCGGAAAATAATGTACCAAGGTACCAAGTTAAAATAAATGTACCAATTTTGGTACAATTGCACCAAAGTGGCAACCGTGTATCCAATTTCGATATTAGAGATAATTTTTAAAGGATCTTTCATGTGGTAATATGAAAATATTAGAAATAATTGTTGCTTTTATAAAGCAAGACTAGGTATATCTTTACATGGCTTAAATGCAATAAGGTACAAAAAGTAATATCAATTTAAATTATTTCAAAATGTTTCTTTCTGTCCTTGCGAGAAACAAACTCTTTCACCACCTCCATCGAATTAAATTCTTCAGTTTTATCTTTGTGAATGTGTATAATTGCCGCATGAGTGAGTCGTTTCTGTGTCATAGTTGCTTGAAGATACGTTTTAAGTCGTCTTAGTGAACTAAAAGAACGCTTAGATGAAGCTGCTGATGCAGGTACAGTCAAAACCAAAGCAACAAATTTTTCAACTTAATTCAATAGTTTTTTCAGTGTATCCGAATTTTTTCAAATTGGAATTGCAGTAGAAACTCTACATGTCGTTCTATCTTTTTGCAAACACAGAGAAAAAAAAAACGGTTATCCGAAAGCATGCTTATAAAGAAGAGAGAAAGAAGAGCAAAATATATAATACAAAAATATTATCGTTGTAAAAAAAACTGATATTTTGAATAACTTTTGAAGTTTTCTTTTTTAATTGTTTATCTAGCCAAATAAGCGGGGGGGGCAATTGCCCCATTACCCCCGCTTGCTACGCCAATGCGCACGGCTTATGTTCTCAAGAAGCTTTACATGGCAATTTTTACTCTCTGAGGTTTGCCATTGTCTGCAGAGAGGTATAATATATATTAGCTGCGTTTTTTTTATGGGAGATCAGGATCATATCATCGCATTTGCAAGCAAAGCAAAAACAACAAATGATCGAGCAAGTGAGCTGGACATTTAAATTTATCGAATTCTGCGACTGAAAAAACTGGCGGTACTGCATTATTTGACATTTTAAAAGTTTGGTAGCAATAGCATTTTCGCAAAAAATTTCGCAAAACTTATCTGCCAGATACATAAAAACATCAGATGTTCATCTGTAAGCATAAAGTAGCGCAATCTGTCTGTAAGTAGAAAACATAGCAAAAATTGATCTGAAGCGTTTTGTTCACAAATGATCTGTAGTGGAATTCCCAAAAATTTAACGATAATAATCGTTGTCGTTATCGGTCATTGTGCGTGCCACGTTCATAGTAAATGACAGTTTTTGCTAGTTAACGATATCGAAAATTGTCGTTAACGCGTTTGGGAATGCCACTACTGATCTCCCAAGAAAAAAACGCAGCTATTGAGGCAGCCACATGTGCGAGGTTAAATTTGAAGAAACTTGTGGTAGACATTATCCCTCCAGGAAATGGAAACATTCACGGATATAAACAGGAAACACTCCATGGAATGTAGGAGGCATTCCCTTCCGTTGGACGCATGTCATTAAAGGGAAACATTCCTCTCCGCTGTGATAAAAATGAATGTGGAAACATTCCTCTCCGCTGTCTTAAGAAGTGAATTTTAAGCAGTCCTCTCCTCTGTTCTAAAAATTAATGTGGAAACATTCCTCTTCCTTGTCATGAAAATGCCCAGCCAGGATTCGAACCTGGGACCCCTGAGCGGCAGTCAGGCGCGCTACCACTAGACTATCGAATTCTATAATAAGCGGCTAGGAAACAATGATATTAATATTTTTGTTGTAATTGCTGGACAAAAAGTATGCATTATGCACATGCATTATAAAAGAAGTGGTTTGGAAACAACTTAAATACAAACCTACCCTTAAGCTTCCGAAAGATACGGTGGGGAATGTTTCTTTGTCACTTTTAGATGGAAGCCTTCCGATTTTTCCTGGAGGAATTCGGCTATTCACAGTAAGGTGTATAGTTTGTACCCAGCGTACTTACAAATGCGGCGCCATCTATCTGTGAATTTAAGGCACAGATCAAAACCAATGAAATAATTGTGCTAAACAGATGCGCATATGTTTTACTATATCGCCATATAGCTGAAACTGTTTACATGAAAATATTTACTTTTACAGCATACAATTAATGGTCGATGAAATGGTGATATAAATACAACATTTAAAGTAGCATTGATAAAGAACTGATTGACAACGGTGGCACAATAGTGAGAAGATATAGAGCCATCAAAACAAAACAAATTTAACAGGAGGGGAGCAGGGGTGGGTTGCTAAAAACTAAGCAGATTACTATATGAAAGCTGGAAACCTAAGCTAAGCTGGAAAACTAACTTCGAACAAAGGGTCAAGAAGGCCTGCATAGCCTTCTACGAATGCAAAAAAACCTTTGGTAGAAAATGGGGTCTTTAACCAAAAATTCTCTTATGGCTATATACAGCGGTAGTGTGCACTAGTATGGCGGCCTGCACTGAATAAAGCATACAACACAACAAAACTAGCTCGGATCCAGCGATCCGCATGCATAGGTATCACAGGGGGTATCCGCTCATGCCCCACAGATGCACTTAATGTCCTGACACATTTACTCCCCATAGATCTACACATTAAGCTTACCGCAACAAACAGTGCTGTCAGACTCAGAGACTCTTACAACTGGCGGAATGGACACAGCAACATTCTAAATCCGCTACCTCGGGAACTGATTCCTAGAAACACGGACTACGACACTCCCAAACTCGACTTCACGAAATCCTTTATAACCAAGTTTCTCACCAGGGTGGAATGGCGCAATGGGGGAATCGATCCAGCCTTCGATGTGTCCTTTTACACTGATGGCTCCAAGATGGAGTGCGGGGAGGGAGCGGGCATATACTCCGAGGAACTGGGGGTTGCGGATGCTTTTCGTCTGCCAAACTCAGTCAGCGTCTTCCAGGCCGAGCTTTTTGCGATAAGAGAAGCTTGTCGCACCTTAAGTAGAGCTAACACCAATCACCTAAATGCAGCTATTCTGACGGATAGCCAAGCCGCCGTTAAATCTTTAGCTGCGATCAGTACCAACTCCAAACAGGTAAGGTAGTGTAAGGATGAACTGGCCCGGCTAAGTCACCAACTTAGCATTACTATAATCTGGGTTCCCGCCCATAGGAACATTTATGGTAAAAAAAGGCGGATGAATTGGCTAGGCGGGGCTCTTCCCTTGATGTTTCAAGAGCAGAACCAGTCGAAGTTCCACTGAACACAGTCAAGGGAGGAATTCGTTCTAACTACTTAACCTTATTCGGTCGTAGATGGAGAGAACTACCAACCTGCAACACATCAAGAAAAATATGTCCCCTTTACAACATAGGTAGAACTCAACAGATGCTCTCAAAATCCCGGAATGACATAGCCAGAATAACGGCTATTATTACGGGTCACTGGTGCATTGGAGTTCACGTCGGGAGAATTGGACTACCCTTCAACACCCACTGTCGCAGCTGCGATGACTTAAATGAAAAAGAAACACTGTCACACTTTCTGTGCACCTGCCCGGCCCTGCCCAGGTCCAGACTAACAACGCTTGGCAAGCCCTTCCTCAGCAATCTAGAGGAACTTTCAACAACAAAAATCAACAATCTTCTAACGTTCATCAACCACACCGGATGGTTATAACCTAACAGTGCGTTACCCACTCAACCAACAGAAACATGAGGTTATGTTATCAAAACGGCTCACTAGAGCTACTTGGATTCTACTTGTATGTAGAATCACCATCTAAACCAACCAACTAACTATATGAAAGATTTTCTTTAAACCAAAATGTTTGTAATTACTCTAGACACACAACTGCTTTCTTAGAGATAGATATATGGGGACATTAAAATTATATAGAGAATTTTAAAACAAAACTCAGTTTTATTAATAGTCTGTTATGAAAAAAGAGATTTTTAGCCATAAATATTGATTGGAAAGCGATATTGGGGTATTTTTTTTCATAAATTATTTTGAACACTCGACTTTTATGTAACAAACAACACAAATAAAAAACAACATTTTAGAAAAAATAAATTTCGCGAAAAAAATCAAAGGGTGTAGGTTTTTTTGATGACAAAAACAGTATAATTTGTGTGCTTAGCTGGACGAATGTTTGCAAATAAATTTTTACAAAAAAAAAAACAAATTTTGAGTCATTTTTTGAGTAAAAAGTCAATATATTGGACATTTTTTGATATTGATACACTGACTTAATGGTACACTTCAACCTATTTTTGTGAAGTTATTTTATTGAACTTTTGAATAAAAAAAAATTTGAATGAAATATATAAATTAACAGCGGAGATATTTGTATCGAAAGACCAAACTTTGATTTTCATGTCGTTTTTTTCTTGTTCTTAGATAACGATGTTTTATGAAAAAGTGGTTGTACTGAAAATTTCTAAAACTTTGAATATATGTAAGTGTTTTTGATGTCAAAATAACACAAATTTTTTAACATTAAATACACAAAAATCTCCTATGGTAAAAAGTATTATAATAACAAAATTACCATTAGCTGAAAAATTTCGGAGGGGGTGTGGCAAAAACTAAGTGTGTAACATTTTAATCTAGGATGCACTCAATATGTTTACCTAGTTTGAGCGAAATCCGCTGAGCCGTTTAGATTTCTATAAAGGCCAAACAAACACACTAACAAACAGAAAATGAGTTTTATTACTACACAGAGCCAAAACAACCTAATAAAATAGAAGAAAATCAATAAGATTTCTCTATGGTTTGCATCCAAGAAGATTCTCTTATTAAAACCATAGAGAAAATCTTATTAAAATGATGAGCTTATTTAATAGGCAAACCACATAATTTTAAGAAGAATCTTATTGTTTTTTATGAGAACACTTTTGAAAGCAATAAGAAAATCTTATCAAAACTTCTCGGTTTTTAAGAAGAAATTTTATAGATTTAGCAAGATTTTTTTTTTAAATTTAATAAGGACATCTTATTGATTTAATAGAATTTAATTTTAAATTTTAATAAGGAAATATTTTTAAATCAAAACGGAATCTTTTTAATCTTTTACCTAGAAATATACTTTTATTTTGTCTTTTCAGTAAAAAGACATTTTGATGGTTTATTACAATTTATTCGGAAATAAAATGTGACTTTGTCGAGGCCTTCAAAGAAAGTGGCGACATCCTCAATATCCATTTTTTGAAGAACCTCCTTCGGATTTACTCCATAAATTTTTAATAAAGTCGAAATTGAGTTACTCAAGCCCCACGACTGATATATGGCTTAAGTTTCCAGAATTTCAGCCTCGTCGAAAACAAGTTCGGGAACATAAGTATCATTATCCATTATCACATATTTTTATTTTACTTTAAATAAATTAAATCCATAAAATGCACATAAACTTTATGAATTCACTTCACAATTACGACTGAAAGCTAAAGCAAAGAATAAGTAGCATTTTCACCGTTATTACCTTCTTAGAAGGGTGTTTAATAAGAAAATCTTATAAAAGCAGATCAAAAAGATTTTCTTATTAATTTAAGGTGGTTCCTTCTTAATCTTATGAGAGTGAAAAAAAGAAGTTTTTATTAAAGTGAAGTATTAATAAGATTACCACATCATTTCATTCATTTAATAAGAAATCTTATTAAAAAATGTTTGATAGTAGTTGTAAATTTTAATAATTTCTCTATGGAAAATTCTTATAATATGGTAGTATTAATAAGAAAACCTACTAAAATAGCTCAATTAGGTGATCTTATTAAAAAATAGAGAAATCTTATTAAAAAATGTTTGATAGTAGTTGTAAACTTTAATAATTTCTCTATGGAAAATTCTTATAATATGGTAGTATTAATAAGAAAACCTACTAAAATAGCTCAATTAGGTGATCTTATTGATGTTATGTAGTGATTTTTGGCTCTGTGTATAGATGTATCAGATTGCCTTAGTTTTCAAGAAGATATATATGCACTCATACATTGGTGTTATATTAATGGAATGAAAATAAAAATCTCCACTCGTAAGATTTTATCCTTTTCCCGCAAGATTTTACCAATTACTTTTGATTATTTATACGACAATCTAAAAATTGAAAAAAAAAATTGAAAAAGTCACATAAGGATTTAGGCATTTATTTCGATAGTAAACTCACCTTCTCCGCACACAGAGATTATGTAATATCCTAAGCTTAGTCTCAGCTAGGCTTTTTGAAACGTAACTGCAAAGAATTTAAGAACCCATATATGTACAATCAGAACCTTATTTGTTTCTCTAGAGAGATCCCTCCTAGAATTTACCAACATAATATGGTATCCGATTTACCAAAACAAAATTTGCTCTCCGTCAGGTGTTTACACTCGATCGCATGTCATCTTACGATACCCGCTGTAAGATTCTCAATATGGAGACGTTTGCTATAAGACATAAAGTGAGCAGTGTATTTTTCATAAAAGACATCATCGATAATAGAATCGATTGTACTGATCTTCTTGCCTTAATTCCATTCCATGCTAACGCAAGGTCACTAAGAGATCAATATTTGTTCTATGTTCAATCACACAGAACAAACTACGAAAAGTGATCCGTTAACACGTTGTCTTCATAACTGTAATATTCTCGGTAGTCACATAGATTTAAGTTCAAGCAAAATTATCATTTAAAGAGATATAATCTTATTTTTTAACTAACCTAGTATGTAAGCTACTATTTGTAATCTGTACGGGCATAACCCAGTAGCTGACAAAATAAATAAATAAAATTAAATAAATAAAATAAACCACTAGTAAATTTAATTAATATAAAAAAATATAACACTGCCAAAATTTTGCGAAGATTCAATGAAAACAAAATATTCAAGATATTTTATGGCTTACAACTTTATACTAAATGGAAGTTCATAAGAAAACGAATGCGATGTTAAAAGATAATTAATACTATTTTGCAATACTCATGGCAATAAAAGCACAAAGACCTGTGTTTACTATTTGCAAAATGAAGTGTGCTTAATTTATTTTTACTATGAAATGCTTTTTTTTGATGTGGTCATTTAATTGCCATTATTTTTTTCATTATGTTTTCAATGTGGGTCAATAAGTGTAGCGCAGTTTTTGCATTATTATTATTATTATAACTTAAAAATTTACAACCTCAGCTACTTAGTATTAAACTAACTTATAGTTGTTTTGTTCATTCATATTAATAACATATTTTTCTTTTGATGTGAGATAAAAAAAATTAATTTTGGTTTTTATATGATACAAGAACTTATAAAGAAATACATTTTTTTTGTCCTTCAATTTTACTTATCGCACCTAATAAAATATATTGTAAGCCTTTTTAGAATTTAAAAAGCATACATTATAAGATATCAATGTTCAAAATTGCCCTAAATTCTATAAAGAGAGTACTTAAAAATGTGTTCTGCATTAAAAAATTATAAAATAAAAATTTAAGAACATTAAATTGGCCACGCACTCTACCCACTAGGCTACAGCCGCTACCATTAAAAAAATAATGCTTTAAATAAAAAGATCAAAGGTGGTCAGCTTTAAAAAATTTTTATTATCAGTGAACCACAAGCCCTAAATATTTCAGACTTGTCAAAATATGTCACCATTTCTATAACAAAATGTTTAATCATTAATTGGGGAATACCAGGCTTATCTTTTGAAATATAATAATATTGTAATATATAATAACTTGTGCAAGTTTAATGTTGTTGAACAACTCGTGTTTATCGTCAGTAATGAAAGAAAGTATTTTAGTGACAAGAAGATCTATTTGATTGTACGCGTAGCAAATTTTCAATCTGAACTCGTATAAGAAACAGTGGCAGAAAAAATAAAAGAAACAGTTTCTATTGCAACACTTAGATCGGAATATAAATAGAAACTCAAACTTCAAGAGAAAATAGCCACTACTGTATGTTATGGCTACTGAATGGAACTTTTCACTATTTCTCTTAGTTGTATAATTTCACTTACCGTTACAATGTCAAATGTAAGTGAATTGAAAGTATGACACAATTGTATGGAAAAAAATTGCAACAATACAACATTGTATTAATAAAAGCGTGAAGTCGAGATTTCTGATCAAGGTTAGCAATGAATTGTTAACTTCAAGACTCACTTGAAGATAGGTTAGGTCAGGTTAAGGTAGCGCCAGGTTTTTAAACCAGCCCACTAAGACCAAATTATTGGTCCGTTGTCATACCACAGAATGGAAGAAGGGAGTAAGCAAGCTTTTGCGTAGGATGTTCTTAATGTGGCAGAAGCTGTAGAAACATGTAGTATTAAATCTGAAGCAAGTGTGATTTCTTGACCTCAGTCAAATCAAGTTACTAAGCGTTCCTCTCTACAAACTTTTCCTGCGACCACCAACTACAACTTTTCGTCGTAAATTGGATGTGCTTTCAAGTTGCTTTGATTAGAAATTAGAAAAGAAAGGTTATAGCGTAGGACCATGCCCGGCCAGCATTCGAACCCGAGACCCCTGAGCGACAGTCAAGCACGCAAGCATTAGACTATCGAAGCCACCATATATATTCAAGATAAAACGTGAAGTTGATTGCACGGCTTCTGAAAGGAAAGTCACACAAAACGTTTGGCAAAAGAGGAAATCGATGCGAGAAATGGCGGAACTGGTTAGAGTTTCAACGAAAAAGGTATTTACTGCAGTTTATGTAGTCTTTAAATCAGAAAAAATGACAGAAAACGCAAAATTACAACATTTTTAAACAAGCAGCTGGTGCGAAAACGGAAATAAAACACATTTCGCATCTTAGAACAACTTAGGAATGATTTAAATGAAACATCTATCTATTAAAGACATATTAATAAAAAAAACTGCGATGTAAATTTTTTTTAAATTTTTTTATTGATTTATGAAGCCTGAAAGTTTGACAAAAATTTAACAAAAAAATAATAAAATTTTGAGCCAAATTAAAACATTAGTTGCATTATTTGTATAAATAATTTGATATGTTTTATATTTTTATGTAATGGCTCAAAGCTTAAGTAATCAGAAAATCATAAAAATTTTATATAATATTCACGACTCATATTTTAGAAAAATTATTGAACATACTCTTAAATATTTGGCTCAGTTAAAATGAAAAAAAAACTAACGTGATTTCCCTGGTTTTCCCCTATAAAAAAATATTGGTTCCTTTGAACGATATCTTACTATACTGATAAAAAAATTTTGTGCAACAATGTGCCACCCACGATGTGTTTTGAGAAGAACTAAAATTGTAAAGGAAACCAAATTTTTTTTTTTAAAACTATTTATTTATACTTTTATGCCGATTAGGCAACTCCTTGAGGTTTTGGCAGTCTTTTTCGATTTGGAACCAACGTGTGCCGTCTAGGTAACGCCTATAATATGGGAGCTATGCAGGATAACGTTCAAAGCATTCCTCAAAAGACTGTTTTCGATTAAATGAAGTCAATGTTATAGAATGGCCCTCGTAGCCCCTGGATCTTAATCCGATAGAACACCTGTGAGGAGTTCTAAAGCGTCAAATAAAAGTTACTTACTTACTTACTTACTTAGTTGGCGCTACAACCGTATGTCGGTCTTGGCCTCATCTAAGAATTTGCGCCAGCCAGTCAAATTGAAGTGTATATGGAAAAAAAGGAAAAGTAGTTGTAGAATAAAATCATTCGATGCATGATATTCCATACCGATGGATACTTGTGCCAATTTGGTTAATTCTATGGGGCGAAGGTTCCAGGAAGGATTAAAAAAAAGATGCAACAAAAAATACTATTGTACTGAGTTAAATTTTAAGAAAATATGTAAAAGTATTGCAAAAATTTTGATTTTTTTCTATTAATTTTTTCCAGTGAGAGTTAACTAAAAGATTAAAATTGGACTTTTGTTTAAATTTTCGCTAATAAATCTGATAGAATTAATGAAATACGTTAGAAAAGAACATATAGCTCATTTGCTCGAATTACGTCATAACTAGTGTCCTACCGAATATTCGGTTTCGGTTACGGCCAGTTTCGGCTATTCGGCCTCTATATGGCCTCTATATGGCCGAATAACCGAAACTTCTTGCATCAGTCATTTAATTCAATTATAAAAATATTTACAACGCATTGTACAAAACAAACATTATTAATTCGTCTATAATTTGATTTCTCGTGTTAACGCAAAACATTTTGGCTAATTTTATGCATTCGCTACTATCATTTTCGATTCTATCATCTCTATTGCAATTAATATTTAAGTTTTATAGGCACTGAAGCCAAAAAATGATAAATAAACTTCCGAACGAATTCTGTGTGTGTGTGGAATAAAGGAAAAGAAAATGAAATATTTCTATTTTTATAATACTTAACACAGGCACGTAGACAACCTGTTTGGGGGTTAAAACCCCTCTTAGGGTCTAGAAAGTATGAAAACCTAATATATTAGCATTACTGTCTGACCAGAATCATGTCGTTGTCGTGTCGGTGAGAGAGAATCGCTAAGAGTTGGCCCAGAATTGTAGCGTTGGCTTTGTCGTTTTGCTTTTATTCAATCTGCCATTGTTGATTTTCTTGAACTTGCTTCAGTGTTCTCATCGTACTCCGATTGAACTAATAATTACTCCACTTCCATTTATTACACTACTTTTTGCAATACTCTTCATATAAATTTACTGCATTTTCAACTGAAGGCTACTCCTATCATTATAAGAGCAAGTAGGAACACTGTTTACTCGCTACATTGGTTGACAGATTCTTCAAATTTTGTTAAAATATGGCAACATTTTTAGAGAGAAGCTGAGAGAGCTATCAAATAAACGACAAAGTCAAAATAGAAATAGAAACATTTCTATCTTGGCGTTTTCGTTGTCGTATTCTGCCGCAATTTTCTCCCATAAGGTTTGCATTGTCTCTGCCAGCGCTCTGCCTGCCGACACGACAACGACATGATTCTGGTCAGACAGTTAAGGCAACTACAACGCAATAGCGTAAAAAGTTGCAAACCACTTCAATTTTGAGCTGAATGACCTATGTTTTCAGATCATCTATATCTACACTATTATATAAAAGGGGACTCACGAAATTGATCCAGAATAAGCTTGGTAAGCGCTGAACCGATTTTGATAATTCTTTTTTTATTCGATTCCTATGATAATATAGATCAGGCATGATAAATTCAGTACTAAAGTACTGAATTCAGTACTTTTCACTTTTCAAAAGTACCACAGTACCTCCGCAATGATTTCAGTACTTTCTTAAAGTATTGTCTTAAAAAAAATTGTTTGCACTGGTTTTACTTATGAAGTAAAAATAGTTTCTGATCTATTCGTTTACAAGCAACTTAATTTTGTAATAGCTATAAATTTCAGCCTCCAAAAATATCCAAACATTGCAAAAAATGGAATCAGATTCGAGCAGCTATAAGTGAGTTGTTTTATTTAATAACCAGAAATAAGCTTTTATTGATGAAATACATTTCTATTAGGTTAAGTGATGATGAGGTATCGAAGCCTAAACGCAAGGAGTACGTGACTGCCTTTCAAACGGAATGGCTAAAGGAGTTTCCGTGGATGGTACGTGATAAAGAGAATGGAAAAAGATGCACGGTGTGGAATGTGTCCATCGTTGAAGGCCTAACGCACTTCCAACAGCATGTAACTCATGATCGCCACATAAAAAATTTTGCAGTTTCAAAGCCAACGCCAAAACTGCGTGATTTTGTGTTCAAGCAAACTGCAAATCATCATCAGCACGGACACTAGAAGTGATGCTAAGTTTGTTCGTAGCAGAACATAACATCCCATTTTCGGTTATGAATCATCTTAGCACATTATTAAAGCGAGGTATTCCTGACTCGGATGTGGTAAAACAATTTACGATAAATCGAATGAAAGCCCAAAGAATTGTTACAACTATTACTGGACCGGAGAATACTAAAAAATTTCTATGTTTTGTCGTCTACATTACTTCTCACTCATCATCGATGAAAGCACCGATTGCACTGTGTCAAAAAACTTGGCGATTATTATAAGAATTTTTGATGGAAAGTGCAAGGATAGATTTTTATTGTTGGTAACTTTGGAGCAATCTACAGCACAAGCTATATACGAAGCTATTTTAAAAGTATTGGACGATAACTGCATCCCATTAAAGAACATGTAGCCTTTACATCAGATAATTGTTCTGTTACGATGGGCACCTTGAATGGCGTGCAGGCTAGTGATGGGCACTATCGAGTGATTTGAACTATCGATAGTTAACTATCGAATTATTTAAACTATCGAACAATTCGTTCGAATATTTCGTTCATTCATTTACTTTAAAACAATAGTAAATAGTGCACGAATCTATCGAATGATTTAAACTATCGAATAATTCACTCCTTTATTCGAATTAAAAAATAGTAACTAGTGCAAAGAACTATCGTAGGATTTTTTACCATCGAATAAATTATTCATTTATTCGAATCATAAAAATAGTATAGCTAGTACACTGAACTATCAAATGATTTTTGCTATCAATTCAAGTTTTCATTTATTCGACTTAGAAAATAAATAGCTCTTAACTGGTGTGATTTCATTATAAGTTTCATTTAAACACAAATCAAGCAGTGTTGTTGAACGTACCTTTTCAGTTTAATTTGCAGTACTCAATCAATTGCAGCAAACGAAGTGCAAATGAAAAAACAATCGAATAAAAAAAAAACTATCGAATGAATGAATGATTTTGAACTATCGAATAATTCGAATATTTTTATTCGATAGTTCCCATCACTAGTGCAGGCAAAATTAAAAGCGAAAATTCCAAACCTATTTGCTAATGGTTGCATCTGCCACATTTTAAATCTAGTTTCATGCGCAGCATCATAGTCAATACCAGGTTTTATTGATAAATGTATTAAAGAAATAAATTTTTTTTTGTAATAGCACTAGCCGAAAATTAGATTTTTTGAAATTTCAAGAATGTTTTGGAACGAAATTACATGTTATTTTAAAATACGCAACCACGAGATGGCTATCACGGCAGGAAGTAGTAGATCGAATTGTAGAATAATGGGAGGAGCCCTTACAGTATTATTTTACTTTAAGCAATTTTGAAGTAAGTAGTAAAAATGAGAGGCTAGAATTTATTGCGGAGGGATTAGTGAATCCTATTAAATGATTTTTAGGTTTCTTTCATTTATATTAAAACTTATAAATGATATAAATTTATAAATACAGTCAGAAGACGCTCGCATGCATGTTTTTTTACCACGCTTAACTTTTTTATTTCGGCAAATGACTAGGCATTTTATCTCAAGCGATAGTTTAAAAAATATTGATGTATCAAAACTTAATTTCAATGATAATAATTTACCATTGAAATACATTTTTTGTGGAACCGAGGTAGATTTATATACTAACAAACAATCTATTGATAAAGAAATTGTTATCGAATTTCATGTAACATTCTGTGAATCTTAAAGAACAAAAATAAATATTGACGATGAAATGTTACAATGGTTTAGCAAATTTACACTGGAAAGTGTAGTTACTGGACAAACAAATACCATTGTTCCGTTAGTTTTAAAATTGTTTCCACAAAATTTAAAAAAAATTGAAATTATTAATAATGAATTTAGAGCTCTTGCTGATTTCGAAATTTTGCAAACTTTCAGAAGTTTTAAAGTAGCAGAGTTTTGGGCTAAAATTGGTTCAAATAAAAATGAAAATAATGAACTTAACGACCCTTTCAAAATTAATACAAGCAAAAGACCTTTCAAAATCAGATGGAGCGTGCTGCTATAATATCGAAATTTCTCAAGAGTTATTATGCAAACAAATTAAAAACGTTGATATTAAAGAATTGTTAGACTGAAATAATACCAGATATTTGATATATCACTTTAATTTAATTTATTATTAACTAATTATATTTTTAATGCAATGTTTCTTGATGCAATAAAATGTACCTTATTAATGTATTAATGTTCCTTGTATAAAACACAATATATTATTAATTAAAAAATGAATTTATGTTTTTATATACAATATATAAGTTTTTTTCACATGCTTAACACATTGTTATGTTTCTTATATTTTTTATTTAATGTTTATGAATAAAAAAATATTTAAAAAAAAAATCGCGAATTTTTGGTGTTTTTTTTTAATTCAGTATTTTTTAGTACTTTTTGATATCCGCAAAATACCAAACCGAAAATTGGAATTATCATCCCTGATATAGATTGTTATAGCTTACCAAGTTTTTCGAAAAATGTATTTTTTAATTATTACAAAATCACGCATTTTATTTGATGCCTTCATTCAACCAGCATCACAATATCTGTCTGACCAGAATAATGTCGTTGTCGTGTCGGCAGGCAGAGTGCTGACAGAGACAATGCAAACCTTATGGGAGAAAATTGCGGCAGAATACGACAACGAAAACGCCAAGATAGAAATGTTTCTATTTCTATTTTGACTTTGTCGTTTATTTGACAGTTCTCTCAGCTCCTCTCTAAAAATATTGCCATAGGTTAGGTTAGGTTAAAGTGGCTGCCTCAAATTGAGACGCACTTAGGCCAATAAGGCCCATTGTGGTACCACAGGGGTTGATCTCCCTTCTCTATTCAAACCAGCTTGAGCTGTTCACAAAGCTTAGGATTCGGTATATCGATATTTCCGAGAGTTCTTCGAGGTCTCTGAAAAACCAGTTGTTTAGGTGAAGAAAACGTTTTTGAGCCAGCGCTGGGCAGGTGCAGAGAAGGTGTTCTGTAGATTCCACCTCCTCCTCATCTCTACAGCTTCTGCAGAAGTCGTTGTGGGGTATGTTTAATCTTTGAGCGTGCCTGCCAATAAGGCAGTGCCCTGTCAGGATCCCTATCATGGTGCCAATGTGATCTCTACTAAGAGATATGAGTTCTTTTGAACGCTTCAGATTGAGTTTGGGCCAGATTTGCCGTGTTATATTACAAGTGTTACCTGCTGACCATCTTTTGTTGGTGTTGATACAGGATAACTCATGTGTAAGGAGTTTACATGTGGTGAGAGGAATACCAAGGTTTGTCTTGTCTGAAGATAGTTGTTTGGTAGTACCTGTGCGAGCGAGTTCATCTGCTCTGCAGTTACCTAGAAAATCCCTATGTCCAGGAATCCAGCATAGGATAATTTTGAGCTGCTCTGCCATCTCGTTTAGAGATCTGCGGCAGTTGAAAACTGTTTCAGATGTTATTTCAACAGTACCTAGGGCTTTCAGAGCGGCTTGACTGTCAGAAAGTATGCATATATCCATGGAAGATATATCATTCTTCTGAAGCCAAGTTAACGCTTCATGTATAGCAGCGATTTCAGCTTGAAATACACTGCAATGGTCAGGGAGCCTGAAGGCTAAATTGATGCTTAATGTTTCTGAGTAGACTCCTCCACCTACTTTGCCATCTAGTTTTGATCCATCCGTAAAGATCTCAATGACATTGTGAGGTGAACGGTTTTCTTGTTCCCACTCTTCTCGAGAGGGAATGGATACATCGAACTTCCTCTCAAAGAGTAGTTTTTGTGTGATGTAGTCAATGGACCTAGGTAAAGGAGGGAGAAATTTTCTGATACAAGAATGTCCTAGTGTACCTTCTTTCCACTGGGAGGTGGCTACTAGGCGAATGGCTGTATTAGCGGCCATCTGTTTAGCTAGGATATCAAGTGGTGTAAGATGGAGCATTGTGTCTAATGCGTCTGTCGGAGTGGTTCTTAGGGCTCCGCTAATGCACAGTTCAGCTGATCTTTGAACTTTACGGAGAAGGTTATGGTGAGTCTGTTTTTCGAGTGCATGCCACCAGACAATAGCGCCATATAGCAATATTGGCCTTACAACTGCTGTATAAAGCCAGTGAGTAACACTTGGCTGTAAACCCCATTTGCTACCCACCGCCTTTTTGCAAGAGTATAGGGCAATGTTCGCTTTTTTGGCTCTTTCGAGCAGATTGGGCTTCCAGTTTAGTTTCCTATCTAGTATAAGGCCCAGGTATTTTGCTTGATCTGAGAAGATAAGACTTGTATTTCCCAGTTTTGGAGGGCTAATTTGAGGTACATTGTGTTTTCTTGTGAAAACTACTAACTCAGTCTTATTAGGATTAACGCTGAGCCCACAGCTGATAGTCCAGTTGACAAGAGTGTTTAGGCAGTTTTGCATAATGTCTCGGAGAGTAGATATATATTTTCCAGAGGTAACAATAGCAACGTCATCGGCATAAGCTATCACCCTGCACCCCTCTAGTTCTAGTTTGCCTAGCAGTTCATTCACTGCTAAATTCCAGAGTAGAGGCGAAAGAACCCCTCCCTGAGGGGTTCCTCTTGGTACAGATCTTAGCGTGGATGCCGCTCCAAATTTTGCACTTATAATCCTGCCAACTAGCATTTGGTTTATGAGTGCTATCAGCGCGGCATCCACCCCAAGCTCCGTCAGCGCACTGATGATGGCCCCTGCCTCGACGTTATTAAAGGCTCCTTCTATATCAATAAAAGCTATCATTGTATATTCCTTCAGATAGAGGGATTTTTCAATGATGGAGATTATGGAGTGGAGAGCTGTTTCCACTGATTTGCCTTTGGTGTAAGCATGTTGAGCTAGAGATAATGGCTTCTTATCTATCATGGATCTCAAGTGAATATCAATTAATCTCTCGAGGATTTTTAGAAGAAAAGATGAGAGACTAATTGGTCGAAGGTCTTTTGGGTTTACGTGTGAGCTTTTTCCTGCCTTAGGTATAAAGATAACCTTCACATTACGCCATCGCTGGGGAATGTGGTTCAGGTCAAGGCAGCTTTGGTAGATCAGCAAAAGCCGCTCCTTAATGATGTCATACGACTTTTGGATTTCAATGGGGGCTATACCATCTGGTCCTGGTGACTTAAATGGTTTGAAGCTACTGATTGCCCATTCGAGCTTTGTTTGCGAGAGTATTTCTAGAGATATGTTTACAGGTGGTAACTGATATACCTGGATTGGATCGTTGTATATCTCTGAACATCCCGGAAAGTGGGTTTCTACTAAAACGTTCAGAGATTCTTCACTGCTTGTGGTCCAAGTACCATCTTCTTTTTTCATGAAGCTTGGATTGGAGGGAGCCTTAGCTAGAATTTTCCTGAGCCTTGACGCCTCAGAGGTCTGTGATATATTTTCACAGAAGGTCCTCCAGGACTGTCTTTGTGCTTTTCGTATTTCATTTTTATATTCCTTGAGGGCTATTTTATAATATGACCACGTATCTGTAGATCTTGTGGTCTTTGCCCTGTTGAAAAGTTTTCTGGTCTTTTTCCGGAGCTCTTCTAGTCCCTTATTCCACCAAGGAGGCTTTTGCTTCCCCTTCAATGTTTTTAGCGGACAAGCAGTATCTAGAGCTTTATTTAGCGATTTAGTGAGACTATTAACTAAGTTGTCTAAAGATTGTTTATTGGAAGGACGATTAGTTGGTCCAATTGAGAGATCTGTATTTAAGGAATTTATATAAAGATCCCAATTGGTTTGTTTAAGATTGCGAAATTCGCATGATCTCGAGTCAAAGTTATCAACATCAAAGAGGATATATCTATGGTCTGAGAAGGAGTGTTCATTAGAAACTCTCCAGTTTTTTACCCTATTAGATATATGGACAGAGGCAAGGGTAATATCCAGAACCTCCTGTCTATTACTTATAATGAAGGTGGGTTCATTACCTATATTGCATATATTAAGATTAGTTGTGAGGATGAAGTCAAATAGAAACTCACCCCGTTTGTTGGTGTCTGAGCTACCCCAGATCACATGATGAGCATTTGCATCGCACCCGATAATAAGGCTCTTTGCTTTTGATGCTGCTTTGGAGACTAAATTTTTAAGGTTGTCTTCTGGGAGGACTTCGTGGTCGTGCGCGAGGTAAGCTGAGACGAGCCACAAGCTGTTCTGGCCCATCTCGACGCTTATAGCCACGGTGTCTTTGTTACTGAAATTAGAGAGAGTAAATACACTCAGGTTTTTCTTAATTAAAATACACGCTCTTGGATTACCTTGTGATTTAGTATACACAAGCGTGTATGCTGGAGTCCTGAGTCCGCATACCAGGCCACAGACTACCCATGGCTCCTGGATCAGGACGATGTCATCTCCATCTTGGCTGAGACGGATTATCAGGCTGGCGGACGCAGCCTTGGAGTGGTGTAGGTTAATTTGAACTACCTTCAGCATTTGAGCTTCTAGTAGCTAAATCAACCTCCACCACAGTTGTGTCAGAGTCCTCGTCTGATTTAAGAAGGCTATCCTCCAATGAGGATAGCCGAAATGTGCGTGCCAGTTCCATCACGGAGCTTACGCCCTCCGGTTCTAGCACAGGGGGGCAGGTTTGAGAAGATGGTGCGTTTTTAATTACTTTGGAAGCCTGCTCTTCCTCCAATAACGCCTCATCTTTTTTGTAGACCCTCAGTTCTATGGATGAGAAACCATAGTCTACCACGAAACCTTTGGATGACAAGAGAGCCAGGGACTCCTGGTTGATAACAAATGTTACCGACCTAAAGTCCCCCTTCGGCTCATCAACCCGTGTCACCTTCCAGTTTGCTGTTGGTAGGCCATGATTTCCCAACCTTATTGTCTCAAGGATTATTTGAGGGTCAGAGTGTTCGGCTGGGACCCGGGAACGCGCCCTTGGTCTGTTTGGGATCAGATCCCTATCAATGACCGCGAGATTCGCGCCCGGCCATACCTCACCAATCCTTGAGATTTTTGAGAAAATATTGCCATATTTTGACAAAATTTGAAGAATCTGTCAACCAATGTAGCGAGTAAACAGCGTTCCTACTTGCTCTTATAATGATAGGAGTAGCCTTCAGCTAAAAATGCAGTAAATTTTTATGAAGAGTATTGCAAAAAGTAGTGAAATAAATGGAAGTGAAGTAATTATTAGTTCAATCGGAGTACGATGAGAACACTGAAGCAAGTTCAAGAAAATCAACAATGGCAGATTGAATAAAAGCAAAACGACAAAGCCAACGCTACAATTCTGGGCCAACTCTTAGCGATTCTCTCTCACCGACACGACAACGACATGGTTCTGGTCAGACAGTATAACAGCAAACAAAGCTTTTCTCTCTTTGTCGCGAGAGCTTCTCTCAATATAACACGGCAGCCATGTTGTGAAGTTAAGATGGATTCATGGTATAATTATTTGACAAGGTAGCCGTGACAGTTTTTTGGCGATTGGTAGTTGTCAAAATCAGCTAAAGAATGTTGTAGTTTGCTGCTGTTGACTAGCTATGTGCTTATTTTTAACTTACCTTTGATTCATTAAATTTATTCGCGAAGTTGATTGAAATGTTTCTAGTTTATTGCGGTTGACTAGCTATGCTTAATTCGGCGCTTATTTTTTCACTTTTCTTTGATTAATTGCATAAACAGCTAATTTTGACAACTACCCATCGCCGCTCGTGAGAAAAAAGCCAGTCTGCGCTACTACCTTGTCAGTAATTGTGCCATGGATGGATTCACTGATAACCTTCAGAATGTTTTTGTGTGATTTAAAATTATGTTAATCAAGTTGAGAGCGTGCAGAAATTTTTCTCTCTGAGCGAAAACTTCATATAAAAAAAATTGCAAAACATGCTGAAGGTGATCAATGAATCCAGTTTTACTTTCATTCTTGATTTCATACATTGTTGATTAATTTTCTTTGCAAATGTTTTGAAGGGAGTTGCCAGAATTTAGTTATAAGCATTAAATATGTTTTGCAGCCTTGCCAGCCAGCTTTTCCCCACTTGAGATTGTGTTAGTCTATCTATACAAATATACAAAAGCGTTGTAACACTGAACAGATGTTTGACAATCACGCAAGAACCACTCAACCGATTAACACGATATAGGTATCAAACGATTTGTTATTTCAACTTAGTCGTAATATGCTATGTTAGATTTGCCATGTCTACTTTTCATGCCAAATTTTTGCAAAAAATGCTATATTTCAGACAATTTTGGTCGTATGAGACTAGAATTTGGTAATCTACGTTGTATGGTTACGTTCGCTAACTTTACTAAAAATGGACATGACCCACTTTAGTTAAGTCCACTTTCCGGGGGATAAGCTTGGAGTAAAGCAAAGCGCACTAGGTTTAAGCTCGATTGGGCTAAAATTCTTAAATTCTATTGTTTCGAGTATGAGATGGTTTAAGTGAATAAATTTAGCCACAACCCCATTACCGCCCAGAACTAAACGAAAATGGGTATATTTCGAACGGTTTTGGTCATATTAGACTAAAATTTGATAATTTAGTTCGTACGGCTACTTTCGGCAACTGTACTAAAAATGGCGAATATATAAATTTTTTTTTTTGAACAGCGTGAAAATTCTTATATAGCAGTATATATCAGAAAATTCTGATCGTCATGCATTGTCGTTTCAAACGGAAACGTCTAGCATGTGTTTTGTTCGAAGGTCAATTTACACTTTTACAAATTCACAAAACGATCATAAAAATTTCATTGAATTGGGTCAGGATAAAGTCTACTATAACTATAACGTTAACTATGAATATATAGATAAGGAAAAAGATTAAAACATAGATTTATGTATATAACTTTAGAATAGTTTGAAATATTTGAAATATTTTTCACAGAATTATTTTTTAAGCTTTATTTGAAAATGTTTTTCACATAAATTAGTTTTTAAGCTGTAGAACATTGCAAAAACAATAACAAAAGCATTTTAGGAAAATTATTTTTCATCAAAAAATCATAGAGGGGATAGGTGGCCAATAATTTTTAATGATAGACACTGTTTGTGTCAAAAAAGATTAATTTTTGCAGATAAATTATGTTATATGAAAGAATATGAAAAATGAAAACTAAAAAAAAAATTAAAGTTAAAAATAAATATGTACGACAAAAGTAACTCTTGGCCTATTTTTGAGTACAAGTTGGATATTTAGAGGTTCTTTGAAAACAACACAAAACATTGTATTGGTGAGGAAAATCGATTTGAAAATGGCGGAAATGTTTGCTTGCTAAGTCAAAACATGAAATTTCAATCGTTTTTTTCTCATTCTGAGGCTTAAGAAAATCAGTTATACTGAGAAAATCTATAGTTTTGAGATATCGCAATGATTTTAATGTACATAATAACAGGTTTTTTTAAAACATACCTTATATATGTACAAAATATTTCCGAAAAGAAAAGATTTTCATTTTTACCGTTAATTTTATTAATAAACGACTGTCCATACAAAAATGCATTGTTGTGCATTGAGAAAGTCTATAGTTTTTGAGATATCGCCATAGTTGGATGTCATTATAACGGTCTTTTTTTAAATTTAAGAATATATTTATTTTCAGAATATATGTAAAAAATTACAAAAAAAAAAGAAAGCCAGGTAAATTTATGTCATCATAACGTTAACAGTTTCAATAAAATATTATATATGTACAAAATATTTCCGAAAAGAAAAGATTTTCATTTTTACCGTTAATTTTATTAATAAACGACTGTCCATACAAAAATGCATTGTTGTGCATTGAGAAAGTCTATAGTTTTTGAGATATCGCCATAGTTGGATGTCATTATAACGGTCTTTTTTTAAATTTAAGAATATATTTATTTTCAGAATATATGTAAAAAATTACAAAAAAAAAAGAAAGCCAGGTAAATTTATGTCATCATAACGTTAACAGTTTCAATAAAATATTCAAATTAAATAAAGTAATTTTTTAATATTTATAACATTTTTACATAATCAAACAAAACAAACACAATAATTTTTATATTTAGAATTTGATTCAATATAAATAAATACTTAAATTTTAAGATTTAAAATTTTTACATGGTATTTAATATTTTTATCGCAGGCGAAGCAGCGGGTATTTGCTAGTAGATAATCTAAGGACTTCGGCATAGATTGCGATTTTATATTCGGGCAGGGTTACGATGGTGCGGCTGTCATGATTGGTACACTACAAGGAGCACAAGCGTATGTAGCGCAAGAAGAGCTACGGAATGCTGTTATTAAAGCTTAAGACCACAATATCGCCTCTCGCATATGAACTTATAAAAAGAATAAAAACTTTTGATTTTCAAATTGCTGTTAATGTGGTTGCAGTCCCAACTAAAAACATTTGTGATCAGGATCGTCCATTCACATTCTTTGTTGTTTTTTCCCTAAAATTAATAACTAGAACAGAAAAATTCATTAAGCTTATTAATCACTAGTTTAGTAACGTCAATTGAAATGTGTAACAGTTCTATTTCACTTTGATTATGTTGTGGAGTTACTACTTTAAAATATTTAAAACTACTATATAAACTAGTACTGAATTTAGTACTGAAAAACGAAAATCGGAAATATTATTTAAAATTATTGAACACATTTTAAATGATAAATATAGTTTTTTTAAATTTCTTATGAATTTTTTTATTTTTGTGTTTGAAATGCCCAAACACAGGCACTTTGAGGATTTTTGAAAAAACATCAAGTTTCCAGAGCTATAACTTTGGGATCCGAGTTTTGTTTTTTGTAATTTATTTTCACAAAATAGCTAAAGACTATGCTATAGCACCCCGTTATGTCGTGTTTTTTTTTAATTTTGCATTTTCGTATTTTAAGGGATTCTGGGATTTTGGTGTCTGTTCAAAAGAGCTTATTTCGACATTGTGTGAAGTTGAAGAAAACTGAAAAAAGTCTAGTTTTTGTTGTGTGTAGCAGAGATTTGCATGAGACCATTCGTCAGTTTTTGCCACTCGAGCAACAATCGTCGTCAGCCGTAATCGCACACAAGAAAAAAGTGCATGTATACCGCTCGAGTTCGTAAACAACGATTGCTCCAAGGCACACTTTGTCACGATTGCGAATTGATGTAAAGGCAACCTTCAGACCACGAGATCATTCGGATGCTTCGCTTAAAGCTCGAGTGGCAGATGCTGCATGAATTTTTGTTGTTTCCATACTTCTCTGACCTTCTCTAGCAGCGCGTTCTTCGTTGTGCTGTTTGTTTGCTTTTAGTTTATTGTTTTCTTTTCTCTACTGTGGAGCAATCAGTATTGCCAGTAGCAAGTTTTATGACAGTAAATTTTTAAAGTAACCTGAGCTAAAATTTGGACCAAGAGTGCATGAAAGTTAATCTTGAAAGCGACCTAAATTAGTAAACAAACTCTTATTGAAAGTTTGTCGGTGTTTGTCGGTGTTTGTCGGTAAAATAACAACAATGTTTTTCTTTCAATGAATATTCTTTATCCCTTCAAGACAAGAGTAACCAAAGCCCAGAAAAATTAGTATTCAACCCAAATGTATGGAGTTTTTCAAAACGAGCAGGCATTTATTGATAAAACAAATTCTGTACAACTGGTTGTGCAGGTTATGTTTTGTAGTCGAACTGATAAAAACACTTCAGTCTTTAATTTTGATTCAATTAATTAAATACCTCTAATTTCGGGTGTAAGAACTGCAAAATTTCTATAAGAACTTGGTGCCAGAATATGTTTAGAAAAGTCCAAGAAAGGCGTAGAATATGATTTGATCAAAATTATAGATGTCTGTGATATTTATCAAAAGCGGCAAATATGGACAATTTAAAATTATGTTACATTTAAATTAAAATCGGTAATGTTGATACAGATAGATACAGTAAAACGGAAAACAAAAATTAGTTTAATATATAAAAGATTTTGCTTAGCCCTTGATTACTTACCTATAAAAACACCCGTAAATGAAACTCACAATTATAAGGACTCAAGTGTATAAATATTAAAAATTTTTAAATTCGAAATTAGTTAAAACTTTTTTATTAGTCATAAATAGTTTTTTATTAATTTCATTCACTAACAGCCCTATTCTGGCAAATTAACAAATTGTTAACCAATATTTTGAATATTTCTATATGTTTGTTGTAATTTTTTTATTTCGAAACAAATTTTGAAGCTCAAAAATAAAAAAATTTGATAAAAATTGTCAACTGCTTTTCAGTTATTGGCAATTTCATTAACAAATTTTTTTTTATCTTTAAATTTTCTATTGAAAACAACAAACTCATAGAAATATTTAATATTCAAAATACTGGTTAACAATTTGTTAATTTGCCAGAATAGGGCTGTAATTCTATGCTTAGAATAACTTTGAATGTTTTTCACATCACCATCCTACAACTAATAGAAACTTTATTCTGCAAGCTTACTTAAGTTTCTTACAGCAATACGTGTTTAGTACTGTTTTATTTTTAAGGCTTTTTTTTCTTTATCTATAGTAATAAAACTCATTTTCTGTTTGTTTGTTTGTTTGTTTGACCTTTATACAAATTTAAAAGGCTCAACGGATTTTGCTCAAACTAGGTATACATATTAAGTACATCCCAACTTAAAATGTAACATACTTAGTTTTTGCCACGCCCCCTCTGAAATTTTTCAACTAACGGTAATTTTGTTATTATAAAACTTTTTAGCATCGGAGAATTTTTTTGTATTTAATTTTAAAAAAATTCTGTTATTTTGACATCAAAAACATGCACATATCTTCAAAATTGGAGAAATTTTCAGTATAACGACTTTTTCATAAAACATCGTTGCCTAAGAATGAGAAAAAAACGACATGAAAATCAAAGTTTGGTCTTTCGATGCAAATATCTCCGCTGTCCATTAATATATTTCATTCAAATTTTTTTTGTTCAAAAGTTCAATAAAATCACTTCACAAAAATAGGTTGAACTGTACCGTTAAGTCAGTGTATGTATGTTTTATGATTATGTCAAAAAAGGTCCAAAATATTGACTTTTTACTCAAAAAATGACTCAAAAATTGTTGTTGTTGTAAAAACGAAATCAATTAAAAATTGCACATCTGGCTACCTTTCATATGACATAGCATTTATTTGCAAAAATTCTTCCAGCTAAGCGCAAAAATTATTTTACTGTTTTTGTCATCAAAACAACAAGGGTACACCCTTTGATTTTTTTCGCGAAATGTATTTTTTCCAAAATGTTGTTTTTATATTTTTTACAAAAAAGTCAAGTCTCAAAAATAATTCATGTGAAAAAATTACCCCAATATCTCTTTCCAATCAAAAGTAATGGCTAAAAATCTATTTTTCATACCAGACTATTAATAAAACTTAGGCCCTTATTATGAGCTGTGTTCGATCTTCGACTGTAGTCGAATGGCCTGATCGAACGAATTTGCATTTGGTATTATAACGTGCTTTCGACAAAGTGTAGAGCTATTGTGAATTTCGTTTTTTTTGTTTGTTCACGGTAGTATATTTCTATCAGGTGATCGTTGTTTTATTTCAACTAAATACGATTGGTTTTAAAGTTGATTGCAAAAAAAATGAGACAAAAAAGTTATGACTGTGACGAAAATAATCTCTATAAGATTCTACCCTTCGTCAGAAGAGGATGAAAGCTTGACGGAACTGGCTAGAAGTAGAAAACGGTTGAGCAATGCTTTCTTTAGCTAATCTTAAGCCACTTTGCTGTTCTAACTGGTGGTCCTAAGCAATTTAATTCCAGCGTGAGTTCTTCCCATTTCTTTGTCGCCTGAACTTTGGAACAAATATCCTTTGCAGTCAAAGTTTGCCTCCATCAATATGACCAGTTTTTCTAACTGTGATTTGTTGCTCACCACCTTAGACCTGCATAAAAATTAAAAAACAGTTCAATATTAGTTTATAGTCTTTAAAAAGAAAACACAATCACAAAATACTTTAAATTTTTACAATTATTGCTCAGCACGCATCGCATCCAAAGCAAAATCCTATTCGACTGAAATTTCGATGAGCAACGAACATTTCGATAGGGTTGCACTGCTCATAATAAGAATTTAACGTTCGATACTCGTTGTTCGATAACCAGCGAAGATCGAACGTCGAAAGCAACTCATAATAAGGGCCTTAGTTTTTTGTTCAAATTCTCTGTATAGTTTGAACGTCCCCATATATCTCTAAGAATGTAGTTGTGTGTCTAAAGTAATTACGAACATTTTGGATTGTACAAAATTTTCTTTATAGTGATCATCTTACTTATATTTTGCCTCCCCACCCCCCTCCTGTTAAATTTGTTTTGTTGTGATGGCTCTATTTGTTCTCACTATTGTGTCACCGTTGTCAATTAGTTCTTTATCAATGGTACTTTAAATGTTGTATATATATCACAATTTTATCGAAAAGATGACTGTGAATAAGAATGCTGTAAAAGTTAATATTTTCATGTAATCAGTTTGAGCTATATGGCGATATAAAAAAAAAATATGCGCATCTGGTCAGCACAATTATTTCATTAGTTTTGATCTGTGCGTTAAATTTACTGATAGATGGCGCCACATGTGTAAGATGTGTGGGTACAAACTAAACGTACACCTTGCGTTGAATAGCTGAATTATGTTTTTGCAAAAGTTTCTTCAAATTTAACCCCACACGATTGGGATTACAGACAGGTGGCGCTATTTTCTGCTTACAGAAGAATATCTGATGTTCTTACGCAGCTAGCAGATAAGTTTTGCGAAATATTTTGCGAAAATTCTATTGCTACCAAACTTTTAAAAAGTAAAATAATGCAGTACTCCCAGTTTTTTTTAGAAATTTTAGTAGGTACAATCATTTTTAGCACAACGAATTTTCATAAAACATTGATAGCTAATAATGAGAAAAAAAATTATATGAAAATCAAAGTAGTTACTTTTAATGCCAATAACTCTGCTGTTTTTAATATATTTCATTAACATATTTTTTTTGTTAAAAAGTTCAATATGTTTTTTAATATAAATCTTGGTTTAGACGTTAAAATGTCCATATCTCAAGGACGCATTGAGTCCAATCATAATTTTTATTTTGTTGGAAAGGTAATTGTGCTTGCTTTAACATTGAGTAAATATAAAAATTCTTTTTAATTTTTAAAATCTGTTTTTCGTACCGCTTCTTTGAATTCAATTAGCTCACCGCAAGAGATGGAACCACCAACAACAAAAATTTTCCTAAACTTTTTTGGATCAATGTTCGTTCAATTACCTAGCAAACGGTGGATAAATAAAATTAAATAAAATAAAATTCAAATAAAATTCAACATGTTTTTCATTATTCCCGATTTTAAAAAACATTTAATCGAGAAGTGTATGTTAAAATGTTTATATAAATGACTCTCGAGTAACACCGGGTATATCAGCTAGTTTTTTATGTAATTGTTTGCATTTTTTATGTCACTTATGTCAGTTTTTAGGTCATTAAAGTACGAGACCTGGTTATTAATATATTTATTATATTTTTTCTATGATATGCAACTGTTTTATTGTTTCTATAATAAAAATATTTTTAATACATAATAAGAAATAATAAAATAACATTTTAGATACAATATAAATATCTTGTAAAAAATGATATTAAATATTTTATAACAATATTTAATAAAATATTCGTTTCATTCGCCACATAACTCATTATATTTTATTATATATTTTATCTCTGTGCAATGAATGTTAAAGGCTGAAGGTTAAGTTGTTTGTGTCAGTTCCTCAAAGTAATCCTTGGTTGCAATAGCAATTATGAAGATTCCTCAAATATTTCGATTCTAGTGATAGCAATTCTTGTGATGGATTGGTTTGAAATAGCCTCTAAAATAAAGTATTTTGTCAAAATATTGGTTGGTGTAATAGTTTTAAGAAATAAACTGCCAGAAATTATATGGCGAAAAAAACTCTTCCTATCTGAATCGACAATTGAAATGTATGCAATCGGATAAAAGATAATGCTTTTTTTCATACATATTTTTGATATATTTTATTTCAAAGTATTAATACAAAACTTACTCGATCTAAAGCTGACAATTTAGGTCATGTGATTTATACAAAACTTTTAAAATTAAGTTGTATTTTGTTTTTTAATTTCTAACAATATTTTTCAGTATGTGCTTATTTTATAATTTATATTTAGTTTTAATATATATCAATATACGGAATTCTGACCAGGAATCAATCAATCAATTGCAGCCACTCAAAACCTTCCCAACGATATCTTGAAAGTGAGAATAGCATTTGAAATAATTATGTTTTTTTTGTGTAATTAAAAATAATTAATAAGTAATTAAATAATTAATAAATGCACGAAAAACAGCATTTTTATTAATCCGAATGCAAAAATTTGACATTTGTTGTTGCTGATTGGAAAAACTTTCTCATAATTATTATTTCTGACGTGTTTATATTTTTTAAACTACCACACCAGCCAATATTTTTACAAAAAACTTGATTTTTAGAGGTGATTCCAGCTAATTCTGTAACCATTCCAGCTCACGGATGGCTATCGCTTCAGCTGAAATATTTGGGTAATCATCTATACTATTATATAAAATTCCTGACTACCTTTTATATGACATAGCATTCTTTTGCAAAAAATCGTCCAGTTTTGCGCAAAAATTGTTAAACTGTTTTTGGCTTTTTTTTGCCCTATGATTTTTTTGGGCGAAATTTATTTATACCAAAAAGGTT
The DNA here is from genome assembly GCA_963920525.1 of Dichetophora obliterata. NCBI lineage: Eukaryota > Metazoa > Arthropoda > Insecta > Diptera > Sciomyzidae > Dichetophora > Dichetophora obliterata. The sequence goes on along the minus strand of OY986436.1, from coordinate 44,425,750 downwards.
TTTTTTATAATTAATGTCTCAAAAATAATTTACATGAAAAAATAACCCAAATATCTCTTTCAAATCAAAGGTTATGGCTTCAAACAAATTTTTTTATACCATTGGCTATATTAATAAAAGTAATTTTCACATTAATCGTATTCAATTCCTGCTATCCACCTCGCAGTCGAATTAGCATAGAAGTTGATTGTTGATTGTGAAGAATAACTCTAATTAAAATCTTATTTTATAATATTGGAACTTTTTGTGTCTGAAGGCGCGAAGCAAGTTTGAAGTGAAGTGAGAAATTATTGGTAATTTATTTGAAGTGCTTGCAATTCAGCTGTTTTTATAAAGTGTTACTGATATACAGCATTCTGAGAAAGCTATGGATGTCTAGAGATTTTACATCCATAGAAACCAGACGTAAGCTTGTAATACAACTTATTTTATCTGTAATAACCTATTCAAAACATGTGTATTGCAAATTAGATTCAAGCTCTGAACATAAGCTACAAGTAGCATTCAACCACACAACTAGGTATGTTTACGGAATTCGAAAATTTGATTATCTTTCGCAGTTTCAGAATGCTATTCACAGCTGCAGCATTATAAGTTATATTAACGCCAGAAACTGTATTTTTCTCTATAAGCTAATTCATTCGAGAACTTCACGGTATTTTTTCTTGATAAACTACAGTTCTGCCATTCGGCTAGAAGTAATATGCTTATAGTATCGAATTTTAAATTTCTAAACTCTACTAGAACTAGACTCTTCTTCATTACATAATAAGAGCAAGGTTTTAAAATTTGGAATTTTTAATTTAATTAATAGAAAAAAATTAGGTAAGTAACTTTAATAGAGAAAATAGTTACGCTCATTAAGCACAATTGCTTTAAATTCAAAACTTTAGATGTTTAATAGCAAAAAGTTATATAAAAACATAAACAAATTGATAATAAGAAGGCAATTCAGGAACTTAAATAGTAAAAGTATATAAAGCAATAAATGGAATATGTTGTTATGTATGTTGGTAAAATATTAAACACCTGGAAAAATGAAAATAAATTAATGGGTAAAAAGTAGTCAATATCATATAGGTATTTGGCGCAAAAAAATTGAATATTAATTTTTCATTAATTAATTGTTCATTATTAATAGGTATCTAGGAAAATTAGCAAATTGGTAAATTGAAGGAAATCTGTTTTGCTTGATTTCATTCATCGCATCTGTTCATCTAGTAAATCTTTGCAAAAAATTTAAATAAATATTCCAATTCGATTTGAGAAACAAAACTACAAAGGGAACAAAAACAAATACTTGGAGAGCAGCAAACAATTTCCGACTCGCTTGTGCACACGGTTTCAATTCTTTTCTTTTTCGCACTTAACTAGAACGTTTTCATTATTAAATAATAGACCATATTTAGAAAAATAAATTAATTTTTACAAAATTGTGCATTATTAAATATACAGGAAATTGGTAAATTTAATTAAATCTGTTTTGCTTGCAAAAACCAAATCTTTGCAAAAAATGAAAACATTCTAGTGAAACGAAAAAAAAACAAATACCTCGACATAAACAAACTATTTCCGACTCACTTCTTCACAAGGTAATAATTTTTTTATTCCTCGCAGCTACGTTGGCTTTCAATATTCAGTTCAATTTCAATTTCAATCTCTGAATTTTTATCGCCTTTCTTCACATCCATATTTTCCTTATCCTCGTGTATTGAAATTGGCTGCACAAAACGTAGTTTGCAGAACTGACAACTCTTGTTTATCTCTTTGGTCGTGTCTCAAGCCACCCCCTTGGGAGCTAGAGGTGAAAAACTGAAAAATGAGGAAGTCTTACATATTAATTCATAACTTTGTAAGGGGATTTTAATTAAAAGGCTGAGGTATGCTCAGTTGCTCCAGGGTCAGATAAAAGACCCTAAAACTTTTGCCAATAAATTAGAAGACTTGATGACTTTAATGCTCTGATTATATTTGCTGCTTTGTTGTTAAAATTGTAATTTTAGCAGTGTATACAGTATGCAGGTATCTATCCACCAGGAAATGTGAGCATTCCCGGATGTTACCAGGAAACACTCCATGGAATGTAGGAAGCATCCCCTTTTGTTGCACACTCCATTGCTTTTTTAACATAGCATGTCATTAGAGGGAAACATTCCTCCCCGCTGTGTTAAAAAGTCATGTGGAAACATTCCTCTCCGCTGTCCTCAAAAGTGAACTGGAAGCAGTCCTCTCCCCTGTTTTAAGAATTAATGTGGAAACATTCCTCTCCCTTGTTATGAAAATGGATTCGGCCAGGATTCGAACCCGGGACCCCTGAGCGACAGTCGAGCGCGCTACCACTAGACTATCGAATTCTACAATGAGCGGCTAGAAAACAATGATATTAATATTTTCTATTGTCATTGCTTGACTAAAAGTTTCCACATGCATTCTTAAAGAAGCGGTTTGGAAACAATATAAATACAAAGCTACCCTTAAGCTTCCAAAAGATGCGGTGGGGAAACAATATATATACAAAACTACCCTTAAGCTATCAAAAGATACGGTGGGGAATGTTTCTTTATCACTTTTAGATGGAAGCCTTCCAATTTTTCCTGGAGGGTATATATATTTTCTCTTAGTGTGTAATTCTATGAGTAAGTCTTTCTTATTACATTACGCAATATTATAGATATATGAAGCAATAAGTATACAGTCGTAAGCAGTGTTGCCAGGTGCCTTTCACCATTTACCCTAGATTGGATTTCAAATGCCCCCAAAATTCCCCTAAATTTTTTTTTCGGAAAACATACAAAATTTTATATGGGCAACTGAAAAGTAGTGCAACTGCAATGCAAGCCTATGTATTTAACCTTTTCAGTGGAATTGCCCAATACATTGGACACGTCAGAAATTAATTTTTATTTTTAGCTTGCAACGCTTTTTAAATCAAAATGTTTGGTTCCATGAAAAAACGATGAACCAACATAATAAAACTAATTTAGAAAGATTTTTGTCATTAAAGACAGTTGGATTTTCGATTTTGTGCCAAAGAAAAGCAAAACAAATTTTTTTTGGCGTATGTTTTATCTTTTTATGACTTTAATGATAATAATATTCATAGTTCTCAATTTTCCAATGTAAAATTGACCTAAAAACGAAGTCCTACTTTTGAAAGGAGGCTCCGTCTCCCACTTTTTGATAAATTTTCGGCATATCTTTTTTGTCTATAGTTTTTGCCAAAGTTGCTTTGTTTTTAGTCTTTAAATGGAATCAATTAATTGCAAGTAAAGCGCGAAGCAAGTTTCAAGTGAAGTGGGAAATTATTGGTAATTTATTTGAAGTGCTGCCAATTTAGCTGTTTCTATAAAGTGTTTCTAAAACACCCAAGAAGCAAAATATCTTCTTATCTTAAATTTTAAGAATAATTTTAGGGAAAAGCAAAAACCAAAATTTTTCAAAAACCCCTAAAAACCCCTAAAAAACCCCAAAAAAGCCCTAAAAAACATCAAATCTCCCTAAAAAACCTCTAAAGATGCATTACCCCTAAAATCCCCCAACACATTAAAAAAACCCCCAAATCTAGGAGGAAATCCCTAACCTGACAACACTGGTCGTAAGTGAATCTGCCTATGGAGTTCTCGTATGCTGGTTCGATTCGAAATTTGGTGATAAACGGTGTTCGGTGACAGTCGGTATGACAACGACTTAGACAAGACCCGACTTCGCTGCTTTATTTAGCATTTTATATTGTGACATGTATAATTTTATATATTACTACTACTACTACTTTAACGATAAGTTAGCAATAGAAAGAAAATAAAAGAAAGTAAAATTCTTAAGTATAAATCTATATGTTGGATATCCGACCGACCAAAGCCGACGTGATAGTGCCACTAACTAACTACTGTGGGCAGTGCACGGACTTGAAAAAATTTTTTAGTGGTAGATTGGACTAAAAAAGAGTGGTAGATTGAAATAAAATGTGGCAGATTTGATATTTCATAAAACTTATTAACAATTATTTAAGATGTATCTGGTTAAATAGCTCTTCATGAGTTTAATTACATATGACATCCTGCATATTACCACAGTTTACCTAAAATTTGTTATTTTTTCGTGCATTCGGACGTTACTAAAAGAGAAAGTTCTTGTGAGACTAATGCTCAAACTTAAAGTATTTGTGCGAAATGGTCGATCGCACCTTGAAATTCTAAAGGAACAAAAATTGCAAATAAAATGTTTACAGAAAAGGCCAACATCATTTCAAATATCTTATTTTTAAAGTAACAGTAACGTCACACATTTTTCCATTGTAATTATATTGGGTAATTAACTAATTTAGTAGTTAATTAACTGTGCAATTTAACAATTAAAAACAAATTTAATATATTTTTCTTTAATTGCCTCAACCATTTTTTCATTATCTTTAGCCAATGCCTTCCATTTTTACTAAAAAAAAGTTTACGAAACATTTGCTAAACATTTACGAAAAAGAAAAACTACATTTTTGAAACAGTGCATTTAATTTTGTTAAATTTTGTTAGTATAAGCTTATTATATAAAACTTTTATGTTGTTTAAATTTTTATCTTCACACAATTTTGTTAATACACTAAGCCGTTAGGGCAGCTTTACAAGAATATATTATCTTATTGTCCTAAGATGTTAAATAAAATAAATAAATTAAAGTGCAGGCGATTTAATCTTAATGGTAAATAAATTTATGTATAAATTGATTAAATTAATAAAATTATAATATTTCTCTTAGATAATGGGTAGTGTGAATACTCCACTCCTACTTTTTGACATTTGAGAGGTTTTTCAACTAAGGTGGGAATAAAGTTCAAATTTGAAATCTCTGTTTGAGTGAGTACTCAAGAAAAGTTGAGGGTGGTGACTGCTTGCCTCCACGTGCTATTTCTTGTAAGAAAGTTATATTTTTTGTTCAAGTTGTCGGGCTCAAGGTCTTATTTATACATAAATAATTAAAAACTTTTAATGTTGTTTTTATTAATTTATTGTTTTTCCAATATTTCGACTTCCATCGGAAGTCATCCTCAGGGAAAACTGTTGGAGTAAACATGTATACTCATGTATACATCATGACACATTAAAGTTTATCTTACATAAATATTTTTTTGAAACGTTACATTAAACAATTTTTAAACGCGATTATATATTATTACTGACTTAAGCACATATAAAACATTAAAAAATTGAAAAACGATTACTACAATAAACACTTCTTTTGCATCCGGCGCTTAGTTTCTGACTGTGTTGTGTTTTTCTACATATCGTCTGAAAATGTGAGCGCATTTGTCCGTATCCATTTTAAAATTGAGTCGTTTTTGTGTGTAGCAGAAGGAGAGGAGTGTATACAAACACTAACGAACAAAAAAGAAGAGCAAGAAGTGGCAAGAACTAAATTTACATCACTCATAGATGGACACATGAGAAACAAGAAAATAAGCGAACGGGATAAAACAACACTTGATACAGTGACGGCTACAAAAACATTTCTAAAAAATCATAAAGATATTCTTATATTAAAATCGGACAAAGGTAATATAACAGTGGCAATGAATAAAATCGAATACGAAAAGAAAATGAGAATGATAGTTGGAAACATAGCAACATTTAAAATTTTAAAAAGAGACCCTACATCGACGCTACAACACAGAAACAACGAAATTGCGGAGTTTTTGTTAAAAATATCATTACAACGAAAGAAAAGAAAAATATAAGCACTAACACAGCAACTGCGCCAAGAATATATGGACTTCCAAAAATACATAAAGACAACATGCCTCTACGACCAATTTACTCATCCATTGGATCTCCATCATACGGACTATGCAGATATATAATAAATATTTTAAAAAACCTGACAAAAAACTCCCAATACAATATAAGCAACGCAACTGACTTCAAAAACAGGATCTCAAACACATTTATATATGACGATGAAACCATAATATCCTTTGACGTAATTTCACTATTTTCCAGAGCATTGGAGACATTGGAGGCAAAACCAAGACTAGTTATGAAATACGTAGATGACTTATTCGCTATAATAAAAATCAACAACATCAATGAGACATTAAATGCACTAAATAAATTCCATAAAAATATAAAATTTTCAAAGGAAGAAGCAAGCGATGGAAGATTACCATATCTGGACACACTAGTTATAAGAAACGGAAATAAATTAAAAATTGACTGGTACCTATGGCCACTGGACGACTTATAAACTTTTATTCAAAACACCCAAAACGGACAATAATCAACACAACAAACAATTTTATTAAAAAAATACTAGACACAAGCGACGAGGAATTCCATCAAAACAATATTAAAAGAATAAAAACAATTCTACATGACAATGAATTTCCAGTAAAAACAACGAATAGTTTAATCAGAAAGTATAAAAAGGAAGGAACACATCAACGAGATGAAAAATTTAAAAAAACATACAAAGCTCTCACATATATCCCTGGTCTTTCAGAGAGATTCACAAAATCGGACATTTACGATAAGGACAAGTATCAAATTGCGATGAAGACTGACAACAATTTAAAACAACTTTACAGCAACACGAAATCAAAAGTGGATAAATTTGACAAGGCAAATGTTATTTATAAAATAACATGCAATGGACGTCATGCAACGGGTCCAACGTATGTGACAAAGCATATGTGGGGACAACAAGAAACAAACTACGGACAAGAATAGCTTCGCATAAATCAGACCAGAGATTACTCAACGGACCAATAAAGCAAAAAACAGCATTAGCGGCCCACTGCATTAAACATAAGCACACACCGGACTTGAAAAATACGAGAATTCTTCAACAGGAAAATAATTACGCGAGACGCTACACTCTAGAGATGATCCACATCATAAATTTACCCCCACAAAAACGACTAAATTTTAAAATGGATACGGACAAATGCGCTCACATTTACAGACGATATGTAGAAAAACACAACACAGTCAGAAACTAAGCGCCGGATGCAAAAGAAGTGTTTATTGTAGTAATCGTTTTTCAATGTTTAATGTTTTATATGTGCTTAAGTCAGTAATAATATATAATCGCGTTTAAAAATTGTTTAATGTAACGTTTCAAAAAAATATTTATGTAAGATAAACTTTAATGTGAAAAAAATTGTATGTTTTCTAACGTATACATGTTTACTCCAACAGTTTTCCCTGAGGATGACTTCCGATGGAAGTCGAAATATTGGAAAAATTTAATAAAAAATAAATAAAAAAAATAAAAAAAAAATAAAAATAAATTAATAAAAACAACATTAAAATTTTTTAATTATTTATGTATAAATAAGACCTTGAGCCCGACAACTTAAACAAATAAATATTATACTGAGGTCGCCAAACTAACTCAAAGTTATATTTTTTCACAAATATGAATTCAAAAATGTTTAATGAAAGAATGGATAAATTATTTCTCAAAAAAAAAAATGTAGAAAAGAAAATACTATTTCGTAAGTGATGACGAATTTGTTAGTTTGTAGGTGAAGCATCCTTTTGTATTTGAAAAAAGCCAGACGCCTCAAATGAAGCAGAGAAAAAAGAAACTTAACTTCAAATGGAAGAACAAATAGAAAAAATATTGGAGTTATATTAACTTCTCTTTTGCTTCTCTCATTTTTTAAAAGTGCATTTAATCCATTTCCTTCTGTAAATTTAATCCTTCTGTAAATAAAAGTAATTATGTGTTTATTATAATAATGTATAGAGTAAAAAATTCATCAAAAAATTTTATGATGGTGGCAATAGTGATACATTTTAAGACTTCGTTGGTAAAAGTGGTAGATATTAAAATTTTGGAAAAATGTGTTAAATCTACCACAATAGTGGTAAAGTCCGTGCCCTGACTGTGAGCTACCGACCGACCGAGGCCGACGACATAGTACCACTAACTAGTTATTACTTTAAATACTTAAAAGCTAAATGTATTCGAACGAGCCTCCTCAGGATAGCTCGTGTTGAAACAACGGACTTGTTATTTTCAACAAGTGTACGACTGAGCAAAGCACTACACTTTCGAGCCGTGTCTAAGTCTGATAAACTGCATACTCATATCCACCCTCACTTGTAAACTTAATGAGAATTATAACATCGTGCACCAGCGTGAATGTTAAATTTGCTCGTTTAGCTCGTCGCTACCATGTTTTTTGGGTTTATTGTAGTTGTTGTTAGATTTTTGGCTGGCTGGCTGGTGTCATGCATGCTGTCATGCATGCTGGTCTCATGCATGCGTGCTCAAAATATTGGATTTGTAGGCACAGTGGTGTAGTGGGCCAGTAGAGTAGTAGGCATGGTGCAACTTTGTAACGAATCCCCGTTATAATTTAGACATATCTTAATCGATTTTTAAATCAAATAACATTTTGAAAGGAAAATTAAATAGCCTTCAAGGTATTAGTACATGTTGGCATGGAGTTACAAAAAAAATTGTGCACTTTTTCTTAAAAATTCAACGTTGAACCCAAGTTTCTCGAAAAAAACTAAATTTTTTATAAATTTCGTAAGCTTTTTTTCCTTGAACAGTTCTCGCTTGTCATACATCCATTTTACCTCAGAGCAGCTGTTTTTTGTATAAAAGTGGTTTTCCCAAGTGCCTCTTCAGGGGTAAATTGTTTAACTCTAATTTGATTCTGAGAGGAAGGAATTGTGCCACAATATTTTTTAGCTCTCTTTGGAGAGCTGATCATTTCTTTAATTATTTGCGAAGAATTTGAATTTCCTGAAGCGCGCTGTCTAACTCTAGCTGTAAACGTTAACTCCTTACCAGTAATTGAATTGCATAGCTGATCAGTTCTCCGACGCTTACTCCTGTCACAAAGGTCTTCGAATGGCTTGGACAGTCGTCCCGGTTTTTGTCTGCTATATTTAAAGCACTGAGGTATTTTAATAGTTGCTTTGAGCCATGTTTTATTATTTTTTAAGAATGTTTTTCTATTGCTTGATGCAATTTTCTATTTATTGTTGAAATTCATCTTTTGAAAATATCTAAAATTAAAGTTTTTTCTAAATGACCTCTATATTTATTATGTTGACTTTATATGATTTAAATACAAATTCTAAATGTTTGAAATGAAAAATGAAACTAAAGTAAAACAGAAATACAACAACAAATGTGGCATTATGAAATTAAAGGAAAAAATGAGAAATTGAAGCTTCAAAATCTCATCGCCCCGATGGTGCAGTGCGTCTACGCGCTTGCACGGGCAATCACAAAGATTTCTGATGACGCGTTTAGCACCGCAGAAATTGTACAATAAAATCAATTTGCTAGTGGTTTTTTTCCTTTCATATTGAAAAAACTTTGTTGTTGTTGTTGTTTCTTTAGAAAAAATTCGTTAGAACAATTAATTGGTCTAACTTTGACCTTAAGCTCGATAAACGATTTTAAACTGTCAAACAACTAGAATTTGTATTTAAAATCAAGTATGATTTAAACTATCAAACATTTAGAATTTGTATTTAAATCATATAAAGTCAATATCTAAAATTATTGCAAGTTTTCGTATAAGTTTTCCTCTAACCATGGTGGAATAATACAGGTAGTCTCTTGGCTAATCGTGACCTCTTTGACAATACTACCAGGCCCAGGCAAGAAAAATGGTCCAAGTTTTCGTGTTCCAGCTGACGAGCCTAGAAGACAACAATGGAACATGTTCCAAAAATTTAAAAAAAAGATACTTGTGTTTGCTATAGACACTTCCACGAAAACGTAGTTTGCCATCCACCACCATCCAAATTTAATAACAATCATATAAATTACTTCAACAGCTGCACAAAATCCTATTTTGATTAATTGATCAATAAAAAATTAAAATGCAAAATAGTTTTAGCCATGACAGATTCTTTTTAATTTTTCCTTTCTCATCGCATTCTCATAGGTTGCAGATTTTGTATGAGCTGTCAATTGCCTTTTGACAGTTATGGTAGTTCGCTCTATACTACCTCTATTCTTCTACCATGCCTCCAAAATAGAAAACTTCATCGATTTTTTTTACATTGCAATCTAATAATATGCCTATAATTCTCTTCGAGTAAAAAATTTTCTTTATATGACGAATGTACAAAAAGAATAAAAAAACATTACTCTTTGAAAGAATGAGCAAAAAACAAATAAATACGAACATGGGCGTCCACAGAGGATGCTTCCTCCACTCTATGTGCCTTAGAAAATGAAGGAATTCGTATATAATTGTAAAAAAAAATAAATACTAGCAATTATTATACCTTTACCTTTCCCCTTGCTTTATATTTTTAAAAATTCTGCGGACTCCCATGTATACGCACATTTCAAATAAAATTGTTTTGAGAAATAGCAGTAAATTAAAAAAGAAAACAAATTCAAAGTCAGAGAAAGAGTCAAAGCAAACTAGATTAAAAGTTTAAAAAAAAGTTGCGATAGCTGATTGTACTAATTTTTTTTTGCGTTAATGTGTGCTTTTTTTTGTTGCATACAAATGCCAATAGAATGAGGTTAATAGTCATGAAAAATTATAACTAAATCATGACGAATTCATAAACATATGCACCATTTTATAATAATATTTTAATAAAAATTAATGCTTTAATAGGTCTCCATAAACACCTTTGCTAAAAGTACTACGAAAGCAAAAAAAAATTGTTTATACTTTTACACATAGCTCTTACCTTCCACTTCCATAATCAATTAGTTTTTATTTTTATTTTAAATGCACAAAAACACACTAATTATTTAAATAACTCTCTGCTCTAATCATGGCGAGAACGAAGAGAAGTCTGACTTCCGATGCGCATATTCCGACGCGCAGAGCAACAAGTAGCAATACTGGAGGGGATTTCCCGGAATGCAACTCGACGGGCAGGTTATTTTATTTGAAGAAAAACAACACCAAGTGGATTTTTTCGCAAATTCAGGTTTTCTTACTTTTGTTCAGTTTTTTCATTCAATTTTCCGTATGTGAGATGTATGGCTCGTTGTACAGCCGAGGTTATTTAAAAACGGCGTCTGTACGGCCGAGAAAAATATTAAAATTAGATCTTGTTTGGCCGCTGTTTGGCCTTAGCCAGAGTTTTTATTTTTACTCGGGTAGTTGCAAATAGATTCACAAAGTAGTTGTAAGTAGATTCTTACCTTTGCATGCTGATTTTCTTAATTTTGCTTTGTTAAACAAATTTATTTTTAATTAAATTATTCTTTTAATTAATTATTCAATTTAATTTAAAAAATTAATTCAATTAATTTAATTGAATATTTATTAAAATTAAATATTATAAAATAAATACTAAATAAAATAAATTTAATCAATTTAAAACTAATTTAATTTATTAATTCAATTGAATTAAAAAAATAGCCAATTGAAAAATAAAATCGCAAAATAGCCAAAAACTGACCGCGAGAAGAAAATAGACACTTATGGCTATAAATAGCCAAAACGACAACACTGCACATAACCCAATCTATTCGTTTGCGGACGACATTTGTCATTCATACTTATTCAAAAAACACCCATGTTCTATGAATTTTGAGACTGAGTGGAAAAAAACAACTGTTCAGGAAAACGATAATTTTCTGCATTAAAACAAATTAAAAATTATTTACAGGCAAATAGAAATGAGGAGCAATTTAATGCACTGGCCTTATTAATATTAAAGCAGATCTAGTACAAAAACTAAGTTATGAGGACGTAATAAATGATTTCGGACGAGCATGTAATGAAACTCTTTACTTTTTAACATTTTGATTTTGTATAAATTGCTATGTAATTGTGTGTAAAAAATGTAAAAATTTAATTTTTATAATTTTGTTCTGTTGTAAGAAAAAAATTTAATATGTTAAAGGCGGCGCTAGTATCGAGCCTAGAGCGGCAGAATAACTAAATTCGCTACTGGTTACATAAACAAAATGATTATTGTAGAAAAAGCAAAACATGTTTTTTGTTCCTATATTAATTATTAAAGACACAATCTTGTGACATAATCAAAGGTCACAAAAAACATTCCCTACTCTTATTAATTTAAGAAAAAATTATCAAAACTGGTGGATAAGCACGGGTGAAAATGGTTCTTAGCTGTTTTGCCTACGCCTGTTTATGTATCGATTTTATAGTTAGTTAATTAATTCTGATCCATTATTTAAATTTTTACATGAATTTAATTGTGAGCTTTAGATCAAGTAAGATTTTACTTTTTCGAAGACTACTGAAGAGGAAATGTAGCGATTTCCGAAACAAACTTCTAGTCAGCTAAGTGATTGACTCTATACAAAGTTCTTATTGTTGCCTTCCTAAAATCTTACTTGATCTAAATCTCACAATAAAATTCATGTAATAATTTAAATAATAGATAACAATTAATTAACTAACTTTCTATGGCGGAGCACTGCCAAATAAGTTTAATTAATGTCAAGTTAATTAAATAACATAATAATAGATCGATTTCGGTCAAAGTCATGAGTAATTGAACATTTGGTTGTGAAAATAGACACCTTTCAGTTAAGAACACTAACTTCTAGCGAAGCCTTCTTCTCGTTTCAATTCCATGGTGCATTTCGACAAATTGTCGAACACCAATGAATATTGAAAATAAATAAGAAGCAACTTGAATAGATGGCAACCTTGGTAGAGTTGATGGCTGTGATCTATAAATAGTTCTGTTGCCGTACTCTATTCAAGTAACTTGAAATTGCTTGAAAGCGTTATTTTACAAATTTTTGAAGCTCGAAAGAGAAGAATAATATGCAAAATGTTGCTCTCTATTCTATTACAATTACTTGAAGTTAGTTAGGAAACAGACCTAATAGCTTATATGAATAGCATATGAATAAGTAGCCGATTTGATCGTAAAATTCTGAAGAAATTGTTCAAACATGTGTGAAATCATATGCGACTTTAACAGTGAGTTGATCACAGCTTAATCACTCGAAGAGTACTGAAGAGGAAATTAAGCGATTTCCGAAACAGACTGTCCAATCAGCTAAAGGCCCAGTTATAATAGACGTAATGTAAAGTAATGTAATGTTGTCAATTGTCATCGTGACGGGACGTAATGTAAGAAAACGTTGTAGCAATTGTAATAGGCAGTAGCCAGGCAGTTGTTTATCGTAAATAATTGCACGTTCGTGTACAAGTACAATTAAAACTTCGTCATCCACAGCTGTGGATATATAGAACTATCACATTAATAACGAAAACTCAACAAAAAGTGTAGTTCAACAATATAAAATAGCGCAATAATCGAATCTAACCTCAATGTTTAGTTGTTTTTTGAACAGACGTAATGTAAGGTAACGTAGAAATCGAAATCCAACGGATCTTTACGTCCCGTTACATTACGTTACGTTTATTATAATCACTTGTATAAGAAAGTATTGTTTGAAACAATAAGTGAAAGAACAGACTGCTCAATTGACATTAGACCACATTACGTTACGTCTATTATAACTGGGCCTTAAGTAATGGACTCTATACAGAGTTGTTGTTGTTGTTGTAGCCTTCTTAAAATCTTACTTGATCTAAAGCTCACAATTAAATTCATGTTATAGATTTTATTTACAGTATTATTTTAATAAAGTTTATATTTTGAAATAATTCTTTGAAAAACAGAATGGTTTTAAATATTTCTTGATAACGTTTTAAGAAATGACCTTTACAGAGTGTTTCCCTCAGAAAGTCAAACAAAATTTATCTAAAGCTAAGTTTTTGATTTTAATTTTCAGGAGAAGAGTTCTATTATACCGCTGCCAATCGTTCTATACGTAAATACAATGCTGCCAATAATACCGATAGCGAGTTCGTGAATAATGACTTTTTGGTAAGTACAACAATTAAATGTATCATCGATATATTACTTTGATACATTATCGATGCGTTTCGACGTAACTTTTTTATATCTAGGAAATCTACAAAGGTGGCTCTTTTACGCTTTCTCCCGATAATACCAAAATTTTGGTACGCTACGCAGTGGAGGAAGTCTTTCGTCATTCGTCCATAGCTAAATATGATATATTCGACATTGAAAAAAGGTAAATTGAATGAAAAAAACGAGACCTTATAAGAATCTAACGTAAGACAATCTTATCTAGAACTTCCACATCCATACATAATGGTGCAAAGTTGCAATACTGCGCCTGGTCCCCTATCAAGGATCGTCTTTCGTATGTCTATGAAAACAATGTTCACATACATTTCGAAGCCGGTCTGGAGTCAGCCATTACGTCTGAAGGTGTTAATGGTGTAATTTACAACGGTGTACCGGACTGGGTCTACGAGGAGGAAGTACTTAGCAGTGGTAGCGCCATGTGGTGGTCCCCTGATGGTGCTAAACTTGCAGTTGGCTTATTTGACGATACCAATGTGAAAACTTTTAAATATTTTCTCTATGGTGAGGGTGACAATCACGTCTTTCAATATCCGAAGGAAGTTGATTTGAAGTATCCAAAAACTGGTACACCGAATCCAGTGGTAGCTTTGAAGATATTCGATTTGAGCAATGATGTGGCGAAAAACGTTACGGTAAAAGCCCCAGTGGATATAGTCTCCACCGATCATATACTACAAAATGTCGCATGGGCAGATAATGACACTTTATTGATCACCTGGCTAAATAGACGCCAAAATGTGGGCTCAATACAATCTTGCACTATTGTGGGCGTGTGTCATGAGGTATATACTAATCTTAAAAAAAAACTCATATCATTCCAAGCAAAAATACAGAAATTTCATAACTACACTATAGGTTAAACGTCTTGAAGAGCCCAATGGCTGGATCAGTATTGGCACACTACAATGCCTGAAGACTGGTGAAAACTGTCTTTTCACAAACTGGATTGATGACTGGTATCAAGTATGGAATCTTAATTTGAAGACTGGCCAAAATATCTGGACTTCTAAGGGTAATTTTACAGTATTGCGAGTCTACGGTTACGATGATACCCAAAATAAGCTGTAAGTTGGAAAACCATTCTTTAATCAACTGTTTTAACTATTGGACCTATTTAAGATACTACCAGGCTACCATACAGGGTGATCCCTCGGTCTATCATGTCTACAGCAATAGCGATTGCCTCACCTGTAGCTTGCGTGATGACGAGGGCGCTGCTTGTACCTTAGCGACTGCTTCATTTAGTAAAGATTTTTCATACTATACTGCAGCGTGCAACGGACCGAATCCAACTTATACCAAAATATTCCAAACAAAGGTTAGTATGAGTAATAAGAAAGTTGAGATAACAAATTTACCCAAAGTTGTGTTGTGAATGTTAAGTAAAAATGGTAACGCAACGTTGAATTTTTAAACTCAATTAAATGCAAATGAATTCATAGTGCAAGGAAATCCTTATCAATATCTACTGTCAACTTTGTCAAGCTGAAAATTTTTAATGCCAAACTAAATGCCATTAAAATACACGAAATATTTTATATGAAATATAAAAGCATTCATATGGCAATGAAATCGTAGTAAGCAATAATAATAGCTTAAAGTTCTTTGAATAACTTTCTAAGCAAACATAATTCTTAGCTTAAGAAATTGCGGATAAATAATTTGATTAACTGAGCAAAGAATGAAGGGCTGAAATTTCGATGACTAACTCATGGCAGAAGGCGACCGTAGCCTAGTGGGTAAAGTGCTGGGCCCCTAAGCTAAAGAACCGCGGTAGCCCGGGTTCAATTCCAGCTCAGACCGAATGTTTTTTCAATTGAATTAATTTTTCTGTTCGGTCGTCGCCTCTCTGCAGACAGTGGCAAATCTCAGAGAGTAAAAATTGCCATGTAAAGCTTCTTGAGAACATAAGCCGTTCGGAGTCGGCATAAAACACGTAGGTCCAGTTCACAGTCATTTGTGATCAAAGATTAAATAACACGCACAACACAATTGATCAATAAGAAGCTAGGTCAAATCCTTCCAAGGGCTGAAATGACCAGTTTATTTCTATTTTATATCTCTTGGCAGAACTAGAGAAGGAAGATGCATTTCGGACTGCGTTCTCTTTCTCATATCCAAAATTGTCAAAGTCAGCTTTTGGCGAATGAAAACAAAAGGAAATCAATGGCCACATTCAGTGGAGTCAACAGTTGGTAACTGACTGTTGTGTTAAAATTCCTTGATTAGCCTTAGCAATTAAAATATTTACATGATTAAACAATTAAAAGTATTAAATTAAATAATTTTCCACTTTTTTATCGTTTAGGGAACTACGCATTCAGATAAAAACCTAGCTCACTAAGGTATCGGTACAGCAACAGTTTACAACAGTTAACTCCGCTGAATGCGGCCATTTTCGCTTTCTCATCGTTTTAAGATTTTCTATGAGCTGTCAAGTAGCTGAACTAACTGAATTTTTAAAAAATTGTCTGCAATTTTGGAAGCTTCAGAAATTCGAAACTCTGAAAGAAACAAACTTTAAGAGAGTGTAAGCTAGTGATTACAATCACATGAATATTTAACATAAGCAATTTCTTAATCAGCATGTATTTATTGAGTTGTTAAAAAAGTCAGTATGGTTTTATATTACAGCTCTGGCCCATTTATTTTATCAATTATATATTTGACGTTTTGTTCGATCACCTTCTCCCATCTTTGTGGTAATTTCCTAGAAGGAAATTTGCTAGAGATGCATTGACAACTCTGCTTGTCAGCAGGTTCTTTATCAGTGCACAGAGTGACTCATCCACCTGATGCTTCATGAGTGCGCCAATGATTGACCCAGTAAGAACATTGTTAAATGACTTTTTATAAACCTTATCAGTGAGTGCAGGGCCGTTTCTACAGACCTACCCTTACTGTAAGCAAGTTGTGAAGCTACAAGCAAATTTGAGCCAATGTTACAACAAATATAAGCGTCAATCAATCTTTCGAGTGTTTTCAGCAGAAAAGATGATAGACTAATTGTTAAAAGGACATTGGGACTCGTTTGCGATATCCTTCCCGCATTAGGGATAAGTACTACCTTTAACTCCCTCCATTTTGATGTTATGTACGTTATTACAAGGCACACTTTGAAAATGACAAGAAGACATTAGAGGATTATTTACGCCATCTACTGTAGAGTGATGGAGATAACACCATCAGGCCCTGGAGTCTTATATCGTTTGAAACTAAACAGAGCCCATTCGATTCTATTCTCAGATATGATATTTGTAGGATTACTCAACGGCAGAACACTCTCACACATAATGTAAGTGGGGTCCACAGAGAAATCCAGGAAGTCGGTACTCAGAAAAAGATCAAGCGTCTCCTCGCTGGAGGATGTCCAGGTATCATCTTATTTCCTTAAGTAGCTTGGACAGCTAGGATTAGGAGCGAGGATCTTACAAAGTCTTGATGCTTCGAAAGATTCCTCTATATTGCCGCAGAAAATTCTCTAGGAATTCCGATGATCCTTTCGAAGTGCTTTCTTAATAATTTTTAATCTGGAGTTATTCTCATCTCAGCATTGAGTTCTACCCGATTTCTTAGCTTTATTAAAAATCTTTTTACACTATTTCCTAAAATTACCAATTTTCCTTGACCTCCAAGGAGGTTTTGGTTTATCTCATGGGGCGCCCTTCGGCCTCATTGAAAGTCTCCGTCAGATGCTCCACCATTGAATCGAGTTTATGTGAAGTCGGTAACGTTTAAAAATCTACGCCTAGTGCGAGTAACAAAAGTTGGCTCGTTGCAAACGTAACAAAAATATAAATTACTTTTGAGTAAATGATTAAACCAGAACTCACCTCTTTCATTTACGTCTAACCTTCCCCAGGCTGTATGCTGCTCATTCGCGTCGGCTCCGATTATTCGACGTCGGCCACGCTTCTTCTTCTCCGCCTCGGTGCCCAGATGCAACAGATTATCATCCGGCGATGGCTTGGGATAGTCACGAGCTATGTATGCCGAGACAACCCTGCAGCTGCGCGATCATAACTCAAGACTAGCTGCCACTAAATCTCGATCACTGAAATTGGATAGTAAAAAAGAGTTAATACAGATTTTCTTGTAAACACGAAATGAGTGTACCTGTGCCGCTAGCGAACAACAATTTATATTCTTCCCCCTTCAAGCAACAAACCTTGCTTGTCTGAGTCCAAGGCTCATTAATCAGGACTACATCCTCTCCGTCCCCACTAAGGCGAATTAAGAATTTTGCGCTGGGCTATTTTCAACGGTGTAGGTTGATCTGCATCAACCTAACCAGTTCGGAGTTTATCCTTCTCGACCTCTTTTATGGTATTGTTCCCAATATCAGAATCAGATTCAAGAAGCTGGTTCTCTGAATACTCATAGAATATGTCGGCAATATCATACTCCTACGATCGTACCAGCATCCGGTCAGTATCATCTTTAACCTTACCTTCCTTTTAGACTACTCTACAGCATCTTCCCTTAGAGGAGTGCTTTCCTCTGCGCTAGCGTAGCTTTCTTGTACACTTTCACGTGTACCCTCGTGATCCCGAATCGAACCCACACATCACACTTTTCAAGAGGATCCAAAGATGCCTCGTCCAGTGTAAAGACCTCCTGCCTAGCGATATCTTTGGGATCCTACACTTTGGCAACCCTCCAGCTCCGAACTGTTCTGTTAAAGCTTAAGTTATTAAAAAATTTGCCAAAGCAAAAAGATTCTTGGCGTTAGGAAATCCAGATAAGCCAGAAGAGTACTGTATTTTCGATTTAAAGCTTTAATTTAAAAATATTTGTTATATTATGTTGACTTTATATGATTTAAATACAAATTCTAAATGTTTGATAGTTTAAATCATACTTGATTTTAAATACAATTTCTAGTTGTTTGATAGTTTAAAATCGTTTATTGAGCTTAAGGTCAAAGTTAGAACAATTAATTGTTCTAATGAATCTTTCCAAAGAAACAACAACAATTAATTGTTCTAACTTTGACCTTAAGCTCAATAAACGATTTTAAACTATAAAAAAACTAGAATTTGTATTTAAAATCAAGTATGATTTAAACTATGTAACATTTAGAATTTGTATCTAAATCATATAAAGTCAACATAATAAATAACAAGGTCAATTAGGAAAAAACTTTATTTGTTATATTTTTATTTTTTTTTGGCTGTTATTAACATTTTCTTACCAAGCGAATTAAAAAACTTTGAAATTCATATTAATAGCATATTATGTACATTGTAATAAAGTTATTTAAAGTATAAGGACTTCCTCGAGCTCTAATATTGTGGATGATTTATGCAAGTCTATATTTATTAATACATTAAAATTTATAAAAAAATACTTACTTCTTGCCATTTTCTTAGCATGTAGAATTTTTTGTAAGTTTTGGATAAAAAAAGCTATGAAGTCTTGCGAGTAATTTTATATTGAACTAGATGAAACCCGGCGCGTTGCTGCCTCCGTTGCCAAAATCCATAAAATGTGAACCTGCATGTGTAAATTGAGTTCGAATACTGAATTCCGAGGCTGTGCGAATTTAAACGCAAAAACTATACAAAATCTCAAATTTGGGTTGTATGGGAGGTGCCACGCCCCATTTCCCAACACCCATAAAACGTTATCAGTAAAAAGACACGTGCAAATTGTGGTCGAATACCAAATTCCATGGCTATGCGAACCATAACTCAAAAGCTATTCGATATCTCAAATTTGGGTTGTATGGAAGGTGCCACGCCCCCTTGTCGAACGCTGTCCGTAATACGACTAAAACCTGCGCATGAATGCGAATAACCAATTTGGAAATGTTCATCACGATCGGATGAACGGTATAGAAATGTATTCAGGACACACAAACAAACAAACAAACCAACAAACCAACAAACGTATATAAAAAAACATTTATATTTTTAAATCAAATCCATATTCTCTACACAGTAAAAAATATGAGCATAAATTTTATACTATTTTGTATACATATAAATCCAAACCAAAAATTTTTAAAAAGTTATACCATCAAATCTTATAAATTTTTCCAGACCATTTTTCTCGTCAGGCCAATCGAAACCGCTATATTTTTTAAATTTCCCGATTTCGGTGAATTTTTTTCTCTCGAACCAGAATATATTTTGATTAACACATGATATCCATATGAAATTTTTAAATTATATTTGTTTTATTATTTTTATAGTATTGAGTGGTATAAAATTTATAAATCATTTGGAATAAAAAAAGTTTATACCACACAAATGTTATAAAAAAGATAAAATTTACCCTCAAATTTTTTACTGTGTAATACATTACTAGAGTATTATTTTAAAGGTTCTTTCCTCGTGTAAGAAATACAACAACAGTCGCAAGTAGAAGGTTTTGTGAATTTAACTTTTAAATTGGAAGAATTATAAAATTAAATTATTAAAAATCAACTCTTGACTTTTAAATTCAATTAAAGAACTAAAAATAAATGCCCTTTAAAAGGAATTATTTTTGACAGAAATTCTTATATATGCAAAATAAAATGTATTATTTTTCAACTAAACATCTTGTTTTTTTCAGACCAACACCGAAATCAAGTCGTGGGAACCGAATAGTGTTTTCCGTGAAAAGCTGAAGACTAAACTACGTCCCACCATCAAATATATGAATGTCACCCTAGCCGATGGTAGTATCGGCTTTGCCAAACTCCAGTTGCCACCAAATCTTGACGAGCGTAAAAAGTATCCCATGATTGTCTATGTTTATGGTGGTCCTGATTCGGTGCGTATAACAAATAATTTTATGGTCGGCTTTGATGCCTACTTGACAACAACGCGTGAGGTGATTTATGCTTACATCGATGGGCGTGGCACTGGCAACAAAGGCAAGAAGTTGCTCTTCTCTGTAAATAATAATTTGGGTGTACACGAGGTGGAAGATCAAATAGCTGTGACAAAATCTTTACTAAAAGAGTTTGCATACATTGATGCGGATCGCATTGGCATCTGGGGTTGGAGTTATGGCGGTTATATGACAGCACGTACGTTGGGCAATGATACGGAACGAGTATTTCAGTGTGGTATATCAGTGGCGCCTGTAACATCATGGCTTTTCTATGGTATGCTGAGTTAAAAGTTGGTTACTTAACGGGTTTTTTCTCTAAATTCCTCGTTATCCTTCCCAACTAGATACTATTTATACCGAGCGTTATATGGGCCTTCCAACCGAGGAGGACAATTTACAGCACTACATTGATAGCAATGTGTTTGGTAACGTAGAAAATTTCCGCAATCATGACTTTATGTTGATTCATGGCTCTGGTGATGATAATGTTCACTATCAGCAGTCCTTAACGTTGGCCAAAATATTGCAGGAAAAAGACATAATGTTTGAGGAGATGGCAAGTAGATGATGCTATTGTTGATTTTCGTATTTTTTAAAGTTTTTCTTTTTCTCCTTTCACAGACTTATACGGATGAGAATCATTCAATTGGTAACTATATGTCTCACCTCTACAGAACCATGGATAATTTCTGGATAAACTGTTTGAATTTGAATGTCGATGATGACTATTGATACGAGTATTTGTAGTATAAATAAGCTGGGATGTGATACGGTATTCCAAGTATATTAGAAAATCAATATTTTTGTATAAAAGTATAATAAAAGTTTTTTATAATCACAATAAACGTTTCATTCTTAAAATAAAACAATGCAAACCGTCACAGTCATCAGTGGCTCAACCAGTTGTGGTGGTGATCCATTTTTACTAACTGCTTGATGTGGCGGTTAAAAATGCGTTAGGCCAGAGATAAGTCGGTAGCTCATTTTCAATTTCGGCGAAATATCGCCCAACATTATTGCCCTACTGTTTCTATGGCTGTTTGCAACACAAGAACTGTAAGACCATTCCGAGTTCCGGAAGAAGACCGGAGGGACCAACTGGATCATTAATCGGTCAAAGGCACTAAGCGACCATGGTATAATTATTTGAAAAGGTAGCCGCGACAGTTTTTTGGCCATTGGTAGTTGTCAAAACAGCTCAAGGAGTTTTAGTTTGCTGCTGTTGACTAACTATATGCTTATTTTTAACTTTTCTTTGATTCATTAAGTTTGTTCGCTAAGTTTAATGGAATGTTTTTAGTTTCCTGCGATTGAGTAGCTATGTTTAAGTCGTTGCTTATTTTTTTCACATTTCTTTGATTAATTTCATGAACAGCTAATTTTGAGCTAATCGCCGCTCGTGAGAAAAAACCAGTCTACGCTACTATCTTGTCAAATAATGGCCGCATTCTAGCCGAAAAAGTGCTCAAGTAGCGAAGTAGCATAAAATATTTTCGCTATACAAATTGTGACATCTCAAGGAACATGTTCTGTGAGAGCATACCATTCAGCCCGAAAGTTGTGGAACAGTTCTTTCCGCTGAATGCAGGCAATTATACCATGTAAGCGACGATGTGGAATGCCATTATGTAACAGCCAATATTGTATAAAATGCGAGAAGTGTGATGTTGCGTTGTGTATTGAAAAAATATTCTTAAAAATTGATATATCTCAAAATGAAGTAAATTTTTACTATACTCTATTATCATGGTAGAAGGATAGAGGTATATGCAGCGCTGACTGTGCTCTCTTTCCATACTGCCATGTTTGTCAAATTTAGCTGTGTGGCGAATGGAAACAAAAGAAAATAAAGAAAAAGTTTTGCTTCGTTTTGACAATTCCGGCAGTATGCTCTCATCTGGTGCATATACCTGTATTCTTCTATAAGGGTGTCCCAACAAGAGCGCAATTTTTAAATTTTAAATAAAACACAGATATTTAAAAAAAATCGTGAAACTTTATTGTATCGTAAAGTCGACAGAATGAGGTTATGTATGGAACAATATATCGTGCAGATGGCCGCCGCGGCTTTGCTGGCATACATGCGATCTTTTAATGAAATTTTCAATGACCGTTTTGCATAAATGCTGCGGTATTTCATTAATGCAGAGTCCAATTTCCTCTTTTAAGGCTTGAGTCGTCGTCGGCTTATTCGCGTAAACCATTGACTTCAAAAAACCCCAAAGAAAAAATCTAATGGTGCTAAATCGCACGATCTAGGCGGCCAATTCTGATCTCCAAAACGCGAAATAACACGAGACCGGGAAATGACTGATGCAGCAATTGAATTGTTTCTCTGGCTGTATGACATGTGGCGCCGTCTTGTTGGAACCACATGCCCTCCACATTCATTTCTTCAATTCTAGGCAAGAAAAAACTGGTTATCATTTCACGATACCGAACACCATTGACTGTTTGCGCTTGACCTGCCTCATTTTCATAAAAAAAAGGTCCAATGATTCCTCCAGCCCAAAAACCACACCACACAGTGACACGTTGAGGATGCATTTGCTTCTCATGAATCACCCGAGGATTTTCCTCACCCCAAATACGACAATTCTGCCTATTGACGAAGCCATCAAGATGGAAATGGGCCTCGTCACTGAAGATGATTTTAGCGGCAAAATCAGCATTTTCATGTTGTCTCTCCAATACCCAATTAACGAACTCCCTTCGCTGTCCATGGTCAGCTGGCTTCAGTTCCTGAGTCAATTGAACTTTGTATGCATGAAGATGCAAATCTTTCGTCAAAATTAGCTGCATAGTGGATTTGGAGACACCAATTTGCTGAGCTCGGTGCCGAATTGAGGTGGATGGAGTTTGAGCGACATCATCACGTACAGCTGCGACATTTTCGGTCGATCGACCTGGTCGAAGGCGCGTCTTTACATCACTAACAGACCCAGTTTCTTCAAATTTATCCATTAATCTCTTTACAGCTGACTCTTTTGGAGCATTATTGTGACCCCAAATTGATCGCAATTTGCAAACTGTAGCCGCAAAACTTTCACCATTTTGCTAAAACAATTTTACAATGAGAATGCGTTGTTCATTCGTGTAGCGCTCCATTTTTACTAACCTCGTACCTTCTACTAGCAAACAATAACAATTGTTCAAATGTCAAACAATGACACTTCGAATGGCGCCAAATTTAAAAATTGCGTTCTTGTTGGGACACCCTTTACCATGTCTATTATTATCAATTCTAAGTTCCTTCTTGTAAATTTTTTATACATTATTATTAGTTTTTATAAAAGAAATATATGTTGAAATAAAAAAACCAAATTGATAGTTAAAAAACCATTTTTTTTTCTTCAACCTTTGTAACGTCGACGGCCGATAATGCCATTTGGCATCAACTGACTCTAACCAACAATTGGTGTACTAAAAATTTAAAAATTACGTCGATATTCGCGACCAGGAGGTCCAAATTAGCCTATTGAAATATACTAGTATCGCCGGCGGTCGAAATTCGACCAACTGTCTGTAAAGAAGTGGGCAAAAATGAACACTAACGTATTGTACTCTAGTGTTGATTTGAAAAAGCAGAACATTAAAGATGCATAGCGAAGATGACAGCACTTGTTTGTCATTTTTGTAGCGTTGAAGTTTGTGTACCTTACATAACATAAGCTCTTTACTATAATCGCATAAAAATGAACACAATATTTGTAGCTTCATTTAGTAGCTTCACTGGAAGAACCACTTAGCAAAAATATTTTCAACAGAGCTTATATCGCTCCCAAATTAATCTCTAAAGGAGTAAAGTGTATGAGCTGGTTCTATTATTAATCCTACCAAAATTTCTTTCAAACATATCAGTCAGCTTTTTGGAACCCCCCGCAAAAAACTCAATACATAAAGTAAATTGTTGAAAATAGTTCATTGCTGTTATTACCCCTGAGATGATTCTTAGATGAGTCAAATATATAAGATGGTCCTATTATGTTTTTATTTCAACATTTCTTTTTAACATCTATCTGCCTCTTATGGTTTATCTCATGATTTAGGATTTTTCGTAAAGCAGAATTTAATTTTCTTTCTGGGTTCATGAGATATGGTATACGACGGTCCTATTATGTTTTCAACCTGAACATTTCTTTTAAATATCTAAATCATGGTTTTTCTCATGATTTAGCATTTTACGAAAAGCAGAATTTAATTTTCTTTCTGGGTTCATGGGATATGGTAATTTTAACATCCAAACAAAACTATTTTTTTATATAAACATTTGTTAAGATGTTAAAATGTTCATATCTCATGCATCCATTCAATCCTCTCCCTAATTTTTATACTGTTAAAAAAGTAGTTTATGATGAAATCATTGGTTTTGCTCTTGAGACACCCGATACCGAAGAAATTAGTGAGATTGACGAAGAGATTCCCACCCTCTTCAAATGGCAGCTAAATTGGGCGATCATTTTCGCAAGCATGATCCTAATGCGGAAAGAGCCTCGAAATTTCAACGTGATGTGAAATTGTTAATGGGTAATTATAGTGAATTACATAGAAGTCTTATCAAAAATGGAAGTCAACTATTGATAACAGAATTTGTGACTAAAATCACTGAACCATTACCACCCATTGAGAATGAATCTGAAAATATTTCTAGCGATGAAAGTGATGTTGAAGTCTATCTATCGCAAGCGAATGCGTTTATTAGAAAGTGACACTGATTAAAATTTAATTTTTGTGATATGTTTTTAAGGTTTTTGATTCTTATGATTTATTTTTGTAATTGAACTGTTTTTTCTGTTATTTTTTGTTAAAATAAAGGAACATGCATTTGAATTATATGTACATACATACTTTATTCGTTTTATTTTAGCTGATATATAATATCTGGAACCAATCCTCTCTTTTGATATGGATACCCTATCTTTTTTTACGCGTTTTTTTACGCGAGTTTTCGTGGAACGTATTTATCGCGTAAAAACTGAATTAGGTGTACTTTAAGAATGCATTTTCAAAAAGCGCTTTTAGAAGGGCTTTTTAGCAAAGCGAGTGCGGAAGTACTGACAAATTTTCCCATTTCATAAAAGCAACAAAACGGTGTTTGCAAGAAGTTTGGAAGGCCTATAAAAACCTAACGCAGGCCTTTTCGAAGGCCTTCGGACTCCTGCAATTGCACACTGGGTTTTCACCCTGCTCGAGGCTGATAATTTTTTTTTGTTGCGCTGTCAGGAGCGTACCGAGGCCATTTTGATTGGGGGGTATCAATGTATTTTGGGCCGACTGGATACCCTTAAGCCTCGATATTCTTTAAATACAACAAAGTTGAATTATATAAAGTTACTCATCCGTTCGATCAATAAAAATAAATCTTAAGGGTTCTTTTTCATTTAAACGGCTAAGAAAAAAACTTGGTAATTATTTTTACTAAAAACTTTTTTAATGATGACAAAAAAAGTTGTGTACATCAAAATAAATATAATTAAGTATGTTTTGAATTTTTTTTTGGTTTGGCCTTTTATCTGCTCTCTTAAGATTTTCGCAATTTGGACATCATTTTTCGAATCCAAAAAGATGGCAACGATTTCTAAGCTTTTACAACAGGTAACTGAAAATGTTTTTATTTCATCAAAACTATAATACTTGAAGCTATAAGATTACGTATAGTCGGCCAACTAAACCTCATACCTGTTTCTGGCGCCATTGTCTAAACTAAAATTGAAAAATTACTCTATTTTTTACATTTCTAACGCTCTAAAAATTCCAGTTTTAAGTTTTAATAGATGATTGTGGGTAATAATCTTAGATATTTTAAAATAATAAATATAATGCAAAACAGTTTCAGCTCAAACGGCCTTTTTCGTTAATCTTTGGTACCGTTTTAAGAAATCCTGAATTTTTTAACCCACGTATAGTAACACTTTTCAATTTTTCGATCTTTTTCAAGTGAAGAAGATCCTTTGAAAGCAGTTTTCATATCGTTGCCTCTATCAAAGAAAATAAACTAAAAGTATTTCAACATTATCGAATCAGCATTTAAAAAGTTATTATCGGTTTTGTTTCAGAAATTCATAGTTTATATGTGTTAAAAAATAAACAGGGCTTTGAATTTCTTTTACATTTTTTCTTTTAATTTTTTACATTAATTAAAAAAATAGTGTTTTAAATAAAAAATACAAACTTAATTTTTAAGTATAACATTTAGATATTAATTCTTCTTTTTTTTAAGGTAGCCCATTGCTGCACAATATTATCTAAGTTAATGAGATCAACTATGTCCTTTTCCGATGAAAGTATTAATAAGACATTAAGACGTGAGTCACTTTGCGTGGTTCTTAAATAATTTTTAACTCATTTTTATTTGCTGAACATTCTCTCATTTCCTGAAACAGTAACAGGCTCTGTGCACAGCAAACGCGACATTTTGTTAACTGCAGGAAGATATGTTTTTATTGCATTCTGAAACATTAGCTGTACCCGATAGAGTTTCTTCGCCTTCGTATAGATCATAGAATACTTCAAATTCTGCTTTCAATTGAAGTGAATGCAACAAACAATTTTTTGGTAACAATTTTATTGATTCTAGAATTCGCTTTTGGGTCAAGTAAGTAGAAGATAGAATTGGATTAAAGAGTTCATACAGAGGCTTTATTGTTTCTAGGCAACTGCTTAATTTATCTCGCATAAGTGAGGTTATTTCTCCAATACAAGTTCATATTCTCTTCTATAAAAACAGTTCATCGAAAATAAGCCGCGTTGGCATTGTTATCATCCAAACGTGTCGGCGCAAGACGACGGCGATGGCGAATTGAGAATTCCTTTTTAGCATCAACATCAAAAGATTTTAACAATGCAACAGCACTACTAATTAAGTTATCCGTACCTTCAGAGTCTGAGTTTATTTTCTCTAATGATTTAAGGGTACAAGAAATAAATTTCATAGCATTTTAAATACTCAGTTCAACGGCATCAAGAGATTTATTCAGGAGTTTCATATTTACTTGCACATTTTTCATAAAAATAAGACTTATAATGAAGTCCACAGAAATGATTTGGTTTGATAGCGAATTTGCAGCATTTCGAGTCCACTTGTCAATTTTCTTAGAGCTTTAGGAAATTTCGTTTGAAACATCAACTATGACATAAAGCAATGCTTTTATAATAAATGCATTTTGAATGCAGATTTAAAAATGGTGTTCTTTTTGCCATCATCTCGAGTTTAAAAGTTAAAACGGAACATTTTTCAATAGTTTGACTTAATCCTTTAAATTCATTATTTATTTATTTATTATAATTGCATTTAAATTAAAATGTTAAGTCGTTGAGATTAAAGATTTTACATCAGAGTTCTTGAGCTAAGAAAATTTCTTTAAATATGTTGGCCGATTTCGATCATTAAACTTTTTATAACAAATGTTGGGTATTTCTGGATAAAAATTTTAATCTCAGAAAGTTCTACAAAAATGTATTAATTAGGTTTTAAAAAGGGGAATATGTATAGCGACTGAGTAAACCTTTATTCGTTTGGGCTTGTTTTATTCCACTTATTTTTTCAACTTTTTGACAAGGTATTTGTATCAGGGACTGTTATCATTAAGTTATATCCAAAAACTTAAGCATTCATAATTATTTTATGATTTTTAAGTTTTTGCTCAGATACAAAAATAGTAATCTGATTTTATCTCTTAAATCTTAAATAAAAATCATTAATATTTTTTTGGTCAAACGAAAATATCATTTTCGGTTTTTATTTTTGGTCAAGGACACGGTTGCACAATCGGACTAAAAATGGTCCATTCCAATTTGGTCCGCTGCTCTCTTTTATATTACTATGAATTACTATGTCCGTACTTTTTTAACAAAATTTATACTACTTTTCTGAACTTTTTCTGTATTTTGTCACAAAGGAACACTGGATTCGTTTACAACAACTCAACGCTGATACGACTTAAAATGAGTTGGCCGACTGAAGTTTGTTTAAGGTGCGACTAAAAGTGAAATGTCCTAATGAAGTTTGCTTAAGATACGACTTAAAATGAGTTGGCCGACTGAAGTTCGTTTAAGGTACGACTAAAAGTGAATTGGCCGACTGAAGATAGTTTTGGGTATGAACTTAAATGAAATAGCCAACTAAAGTTGGTTTTTTGCTATGAAAATGGCAATAAAAGGTACGACTGGCTTTGATGCGTTCATAATTATTGTTTATAAAAATCAATATTTTTAAAAATTTTAGTAAAATATAACAATTAGGCCGACCCTAAATAAGAAAGGAGGGCAGTCTACCCCCCTAATCCCCCGCTAGTTACGCACCTATGCGCTGTGCTGGCTGAGCACGAAGAGAAAGAGAAGAATAGAGAGCAACGTGGAGTTATTGTAACCAGCGTTGCCATATGGTCCGATATATCGGATATGTTACGATTTTAATACTTGAATCCGACGTTCCGATATTTGACCAAAATTCTTCAAAATGTTACGATTTCAGAAAAAGTAGATCCGACGTCCGATTTTACATATATTTTTATATAAAGGGTGTTTTTTATAGAGTGATACAAGTTTAAGTGATAATAAAACATAGTTATATATTTTTAATATCAATGAAACGATCTTTATTGGATAGAAAATTTTATGACTTTAATGTATAAGTATGATTTTGGCCATGTGACCACCACGTCTGGCGCGTACAAGGCGCAATCTGGAACATCAATTTTTACAAACTTTTCGCAGCATTTGCGGCCGTATCTCTCCGATAACTCTTCGAATGTTGATTTCCAGGTATTCAATTGTTTGTGGTTTATCAACGTAGACAAGTGACACTACATAACCCAAAAGAAAATAATGCAATGGGGTTAAATCACATGATCTTGGGGGCCAATTAATTGGGCCATTTCGTGAAATTATTTTTTCGTCAAAAGTTTTCTTGAGTAAATCAATTGTAGCGCCTGCTGTGTGGCATGTTGCTCCGTCCTGTTGGAACCACATATCGGCAAGATTAATGCCAGCTAACTGAGACACGAAAAAACTTCGAATCATGTTCCTATACCGTTCACCATTGACAGTAACATTCTGACCATCATCGTTTTTGAAGACATATGGGCCAATGACTACACCAGCTCATAAAGCGCACCAAACAGTAATTTTCTGTGGATGTAATGGTGTTTCGACAAAAGCTTGTGGATTCTCCTCACTCCAAATTCCATGGAAATTCAAAATCTATATCAATTTGTGCTTCAGCCCATTCGCCCAATTGGCGGCGCATACGATGGTCATTTGGCTTTAATTCCTGCACAAGTTGAATCTTGAAAGGTTTTAAGCCAAGATCTTTTCGTAAAATCTTCTATAAAGTGGAAGGACACAACCCCAGTTGCTGAGAACGGCGACGAATTGATTGATTAGGATCATCTTCAATGCTTTCCTGTACAGCGGCTACAGATTCTTCAGTGCGCACTGTTCGGCGTCTCACGGGTCATTATCAGTGACAGTAAATATTTTCCGGAAACGATCTATTGTTCTTCGAATTAGCAGCTCTGAAGGACGATTATGTACACCATAAAATGGACGAAGTGCACGACAAGTTTGACGAACAGAACTATTATTTTGATTAAAAATTTCCACAATTTGCTCGCGTTGCTCTGGTTTAAGTCGATCCATAATAAAATGTCAAAGCAAACTAAACAAAAAGCAACTATCAGCTGTTAAATGGGTGGTCAAATAAAACAGTAAAAACATCCTTTACATATATATATATATATATGTATATATATATATATATGAAAAGAACAAAATTAGTATAATAAAATTGGTGGCAACTTTAAAATAAAAAGATGCGATGGTACTTCTACATTTCCAATAATGGGAAAATTTATTTTCGAATTCTTGAGCTTACCTAATTCCTCAGCTAACGTTGAGCGAACTTATAATAAATAGTCAAATAAATATTAATAAAATTAAAGTTCGCAATAGATTAGAGTTAGACACAATGGAAGGAACTCTGCATACAAAAGATTATGTGCATATGAAATCTTTTAACTGTTTTAGTCTTGAAATTGTTAAAGAATTGATAAACAAATTTAATTAAGCAATATATATATGACTTCGAAAAAATTATATTTTTTAAACATATTTTTTTTTTCACTAAAATTTAATTTTTTTGTAATTTTTGGTGTCTATAATTAATTACAATATTAACAATATACAACAATATTTTTTCGTTAATTTACTTGTAGCAAAAACTTTACATTTAAAGAGTTAACATTGAAAAATTATGTATTATAGCTCTATGTATTTCATTTTTACCGATTTAAGAGACCTGCATTAAACCAAACTGTGTTGCAAATGTATATAATTTGATTTTTACTCTTCGTTTGTGTGTTCAAAAATATTTTCAAAATGTAATTTATTATAATATATCTATCTATATATATAAAATAGGATGTGTGTATGTATGTAACGTATGGACTCCAAAACGGCTGGCCCGATTTTGATGAAATTTTCAAGTAATGTTCATCTTGGTACGGTGGGTAACATAGGCTATATTTGGACCCGATAGGTGGCGCTGGGGTGGACTTATATCGAAAATTTGAATTTATGGACCAATTTAACTGAAAGTCAGAATGTATGTTTGTTTGATCATAAGAAAATAATTTGTATAATTTGTATAAATGGACACGGTAGGTAGCGCTGGGGTGGACTTATTTCGAAAATTCGATGGCGTGAAAAATATATAAATACTTTTAATTTTATTTTATAACGAAGGGAGTAGCGAAGCACACCGGGTTCAGCTAGTTTTTATATTTATAATGATTATTGAATTGACTTTTGAAAAAAATGTGCTTTATTTAAATAAATAAACCTTTAATATTCGTCATACGTCTAATAAAATGCAATACTTTATTTGTCTTCTTTGTTGTAAAATACGACTGAAAATTTCTTAGTTTTTGTTTTCAGAGTTTCACAAATACGACGAGAAACCCGACGAGCGAAGTGCAAAAGTTACGCTGTAAAATTATTTTTCATGGCAATACTAATCGTAACTGTTATATATATATACATATACTCTTATAAAATATACTTATTATTAAATTTTCAAAAAAAAAAAAAAAAACATTGTTAAGTAAAAGTGTGATACAAATACGATATTTTAATATATTTTTCATAAAAATCCCAGTACTTTTGGAGTAACGTGAATTTAGTGGTAGCATTAATTTGCACTTCAATTTTATATGATAAAATAGATATAGATATAATTTAGATAGATATAATAAAATAATATTATTATAACGTTTATATTTTCGTCACGTAATTAAAGAAATGTTTTGTTTATTGTTTATTACAATCTATAGTAATAAAACTCATTTTCTGTTTGTTTGTTTGTTTGTTTGGCCTTTATACAAATCTAAACGGCTCAACGGATTTTGCTCAAACTAGGTACACATATTAAGTTTATCCCAACTTAAAATGTTACATACTTAGTTTTTGCCACGCCCCCTCTGAAATTTTTCAACTAACGGTAATTTTGTTATTATAAAACTTTTTACCATCGGAGATTTTTGTATATATAATTTTAAAATTTTTTTGTTATTTTGACATCAAAACACTCAAACACATCAAAACACTCACATATCTTTAAAATTGGAGAAATTTTCAGTACAACGACTTTTTCATAAAACATCGTTACCAAAGAATGAGAAAAAAACGACATGAAAATCAAAGTTTGCTCTTTCGATGCAAATATCTTCGCTGTCCATTAATATATTTCATTCAAAATTTTTTTTTTCAAAAGTTCAATAAAATCACTTCACAAAAATAGGTTGAACTGTACCGTTAAGTCAGTGTATATATGTTTTATGAGTATGCCAAAAAAGGTCCAAAATATTGACTTTTTACTCAAAAAATGACTCAAAAATTGTTGTTGTTGTAAAAATGAAATCAATTAAAAACAGCAAATCGGACTACTTTTCATATGACATAGCATTTATTTGCAAAAATTCTTCCAGCTAAGCGCAAAAATTATTTAACTGTTTTTGTCATCAAAACAACAAGGGTACCCCCTTTGATTTTTTTCGCGAAATTTTTTTTTCCAAAATTTTGTTTTTATATTTTTTATAAAAAAGTCAAGTCTCAAAAATAATTTATGTGAAAAAATTACCCCAATATCTCTTTCCAATCAAAAGTTATAGCTAAAAATCTATTTTTTCATACCAGACTTAAGAAAACTTTGTTTTGTGTTAGAATTCTCTATACAGTTTGAACGTCCCCATTTATCTCTAAGAATGCAGTTGTGTGTCTGAAGTAATTACGATTATTTTGGATTATATAAAATCTTCTTTATAGTGATCTACTTATTTTTGCCTCCCCATCCCCCGCCCCCCTCCTGATAAATTTGTTTTGTTGTGATGGCTCTATTTTTTCTCACTATTGTGTCACCGTTGTCACTTAGTTCTTTATCAATGGTACTTTAAATGCTGTATATATATCACAATTTTATCGAAAAAATGACTGTGAATAAGAATGCTGTTAAAGTTAACATTTTCATGTAATCAGTTTTAGCTATATGGCGATATAATAAAACATATGCGCATCTGGTCAGCACAATTATTTCATTAGTTTTGATCTGTGCGTTAAATTCACAGATAGATGGCGCCAGATTTGTAAGATGTGTGGGTACAGACTATACTTACACCTTGCGGTGAAAAGCTGAAAACTGTTTTTTCAAAAGTTTCTTCAAATTTAACCCCACACGATTGGGATTACAGACAGGTGGCGCTATTTTCTGCTTACAGAAGAATATCTGATGTTATTATACAGCCAGCAGATAAGTTTTGCGAAATATTTTGCGAAAATGCTATTGCTACCAAACTTTTAAAAAGTAAAATAATGCAGAACTGCCAGTTTTTTCAGTCGCAGCGTCATCTAGCGTCATTAACACTTAAAAACATAGAATTGGATCAATTTAAATGTCTAGCTCACTTGCTGGACTTTTTGTTGTTTTTGCTTTGCTTGCAAATGCGATTATATGATCCTGATCTCCAATGAAAAAACTCAGCTAATAGAAATTTTAGTAGGTACAATCATTTTTAGCACAACGAATTTTCTTAAAACATTGATAGCTAATAATGAGAAAAAAATTATATGAAAATCAAAGTTTTTACTTTTAATGCCAATAACTCCGCTGTTTTTAATATATTTCATTAAAATTTTTTTGTTAAAAAGTTCAATATGTTTTTTAATATTAATCTTTGTTTAGACGTTGACATTAAACAAATGTCCATATCTCAAGGACGCATTGAGTCCCACCATAATTTTTATTTTGTTGAAAAGGTAAATGTGCTTTCTTTAAGATTAAGTAAATATAAACTTTACTTTTTATTCTTTTTAATTTTTAAAATATATTTTTCGTACGCCTTCTTTGAATTCAATTAGCCCACCGCAAGAGATGGAACCACCAACAACAAAAATTTTCCTAAACTTTTTTGGATTAATGTTCGTTCAATTACCTTTCTAACGGTAGATAAATAAAATTAAATAAAATAAAATTCAAATAAAATTCAACATGTTTTTCATTATTCCCGATTTTAAAAAACAATTAATCGAGAAGTGTATGTTAAAATGTTTATATAAGCGACTCTCGAGTAACACCGGGTATATCAGCTAGTATATAATATTTGTGCTGCATGAGAAGTCTGATTTATTTATTTTTTTGTCATAAGCCCTAAGAACTCATCTTTACTAGCTCATGATAAAATTTAATGTAATGCTTATAGTCATTGAGGTAAGGGTTTGTTTCTACAATTCACAAAATAAAAAAAGGAGTGCAATGGCGAATAAAATCCTGCTAAGCTTTTTTGTAGGAAACGCTACATTTTCTCGCAAAGCTTTGCGTCGTCGTTCTGTTAAGAAGTTCATAATAATTTGTAGGATGTCTACTCAAATAAAGACGACAGCAGCTGAAAAATATGAAAGTTGTTCAACAATTTTTTATTTACAATATACCTACACTTCTCCTGAAGATGTTCGAAAAATTAAGAAAACAAAAAAATTTGCAGAATATAATTATTTAAATCTAAGCAAGAAGTTTTACTAAAAATTTATTAAATCATAGACCTAGAACCAAAACAAAATATACAAACAACAACGAAACCCTTCAAAATCAAGTTGTAAAATTAATAAAACAATTTTTTGTTATGCTAGCTATTGCGCTAACATAAATTGCGAATTTTATTTCGATAAGATTTTCCATGCACATACAATTTTTTCCTGAGTTACTAACTTTCATTTTTAAACACTGCAATCTAGTTTTTAGTTATTTTAGATTCAAAGGTACTGAAACTACCTAACCATCTCATTCTATATCATTTTCACTTTTCCATACGACTCCCATAGGAATTTGTACTGTGGTAAATGACTCCTTCCTTTTTTTAAAAAAAGGGTTAATCTATTTTTTTAATTTATAAATTTTGTATTTTAATGAAAAAATAAAAGTAAAAAAAAAAATTTAGGATTTAAAATTTTTAAATGGTGTTTAAACTTTACCGCAGACGAAGCAGCGGTTATTTTGCTAGTATGTTATAAAATATGTACATTACTTTTTTAATTTGTAATCTATACAACACACAATAATGACGATTGATCTTGACAAGTACGTCAAATATACAACCTCTGTATAGTTCAGAGTCTTGAGGTGTAGAAGCTTCACTTAAAAAAAATACCTTAAGGTAAAATTTCGAATATGCTAACATGTCAACAGAGCAAACATCATCATTTGTGCAACAGAGGTTTACTTCCCTACAAAAAAAAAATATTTCATTTACCTGTAGAAATGTAAAAATATCGCATTGTGCAAAATGTTACATAACTGCTATATTATGTAAAATAATTCCCCATAAATTAAACTTCTTTACAAAGCTTTTACAATAGTTTTGCAAAACTTTGCTAATGCTAACACAAAGTGTTGTGAAGCAGTAGCATTGTTGTTGCACAACAATGAAAGCATTAATCTTTTTCCTGTATGATAAAAACTTGGATTTATTTAGTTTTTCAAATTTTTGCTCACACACTCCTACAGCTTAGACAGCCACAGCTTTAAGCTGATGCACAACCATGATATTGGCTCTTCATGCGAACTTGAAATTGATGTACTCTAACAAGAATTAAAACAATAAATCATCTCACAAACACAAAAAACCAAATCGAAAGCCAAATAAAAGAAACCAATCAACAAGGATCAAGGATCAATTTGGTTATGAACAATGTCAAGCTTATATTGCAAAACTACAACTTATACCCACACTTGCATACACGTGAACAAAAACTTGCAAAAAACAATGCTCTATTTAAGCATCTCACTCACTAAAGCTCTTTTTGTGTGTGCTTTCTTTTTCATTAAACATTTTTTGTAGATACCAAGCCAACAAATGTTACATAAATGCTCAACAATTGTTTTGCAATGCAAAATAGAATCATTTGTCCACAACAAATGGTCATGAAAACTTGAGAACTTTAGTAGAAAATCTTTAGAGTTTGCAATTTTGTTTTTGTAATGTATGTTTAGATATAAGCTTTCTATGCCATTGTCCATGGGTACGGTGACCATACGTTTTTTGTAAAATATAAGAAGTGCTCTGTATGTAATTGAATTCAATGTTAGCAACAATTTCAAACGAAAAAGCACTATTTCTCTTTCTATTTTCAGTTGAGAAAATTTGTAAAAAAATCATTAAAAACATAATTACATTTCATTCGGCGTTTTGCTACCAACTATAGGTCTGTTCCCGTACTAACTTCAATTAATTGTAATAGATTAGAGAGTATCATTTGACATGTTATTCCTCTCTCTCGAGCTTCAAAAATTTGTGAAATAACGCTTTTATGTAACTTCAAGGTACTTGAATCGAGTACAAGAACAGACCTAATGCTATTTTATTAAAAACAAAACAAAACAAAACAAAATAAATATTTAAAAAAAAATTAAGAAAACTGGAACCTGACTGCTAAAAAGCACGCTCTAAAAATAAGAAAGTATAAAAAAAAAAAAAATATTCTCATCTAAAATTATTGTGTGCAAACTTTTCAATATTTTTTGTCTCTTAAGCATAGTACTCTGTTCAGTTTATTATCGCAACATGTTTCTAAGCAACATTTTTTCACGACAATTTAATTGTACTGCCCATGGCAGAATAACCAGGTAGATGCACTAGAAATACGCTCTCTCCGACAACAAAACAATAACAAAGGCGTAATTATAACGTCAAAATGAGCTGTTTTGAAAATGTTATAAAATTTTACTTACTTATTTATTCAGTTTTGACAATGGATTTTCTATAGCTTCCCCCCGTCGCGATAATTCGAAAACAGTTTAACATTATTAGCTTCCGTTCCAGCGCGATAAAATAAGCAAACAATCGTTGATTTCATTAAATAAATTTTATGTTTTCCAACAGTAATTTCACTTTTCAAAATATATTTTGACAGTTTAAATCAGCCGTACTTAGCTTAACAAATAAATTGGTTATAACACAATCGAATAAGTGGTCGAATGAAAATTATATTAAAAGTAAACTTTCATTTAAGCCCAAACTACAATTAATTATGTATTATATCTTAAAACACTGCTCATTTTATGAAATTTATAAGATTTTTGTATAGTTTTTTTACATGTTCAAACATAAAATCTGGGTACTCAATTGATTTATACGGTTACAAGTATACATCCCTATGGCTGAACGAATAAACATAAATTGCCAATAGTGACATTATAGCTGCGCCAATGTTTTGCTCTCTCATTTTTTGCTCTCCGAATTGCATCTACCTGGTTATTCTGCCATGGTACTGCCTATTTGTTTTGAAGTGAAAAGAGAGAGATCATATGAAATCTCCCAACATATTCTCTGAATCTTTCTGAGAAACGTTGCCATAGGAAATCCTCGCAACAAACTTTAAGTCAGAAATTTCACGCAACAAATAAATAGATGTTGCCAGCGAAATTTCACGCAAACGAACAGAGTACTAGGCTTTAAATAAACAACATACACATAATATGTCTTATTGTATTTAATAATAATTCATAGTGGTGTTCTTAAGATATCCGTGATCGTATGTCACTTACCATATCAAAACAATACAGTAGTAAGCGATCATAAACTTTAGGGCATCAATAAAAACATCTATAAGTCGACATACATATGATCATATACATGGGCGTCCGCAGGATTTGTTCTTGGGGGACGCACGTAAAGAATATTTTAACTACAGGGTCCGCCATATAACGTTTTTTTTCAACTAGTGCTTATTTCGTGAATGGTAACATTTAGCTCATGTCTGATTTGACACAGAAAATTTGGGCACAGAAAACCCGCACGCATACATTGAAAAGCCGCTGCATCCAAAACGAGTCACTGTTTGGTGCAGATTTTGGTCCAGAGGCATAATTGGGCCATTTTTCTTCGAAAATGAGCAAGGAGTGGCCGTTACAGTCAATGGCGATCGTTATCGGGCCATGTTGAAGAATTTTTGTTCACAAAAATTGAAGAGGAGGATATTGGCAACATTTGGTTTCAACAGGACGGCGCAACGTGCCACACAGCCGAAGCTACACTCGATGTTTTGCGCCCTGTTTTTGAAGATCGCATTACCAGCCGCAGAGCTGATGTCGTTTGGCCACCTCGGAGCTGCGATTTGACACCGTTGGCCTATTATTTGTGGGGTGCCCTCAAAGATAAGTGTTACGCGTCCCCTAGTTTTCAACTTTTCAAATAAGAATACAAAAATTTCCCAGTACTAAATATCCAATATGTATTTTTGTTGGAAAACTGAAAAAACCAGATTTTTAGTCCTTTTTTAACTTTGGAAGCCTTTAACTCCTAAACCAATTTCGATTGGACTGAAAGTTTTCAGATTTGAATTTAGGAGGTCAAAATCCATATCATCCGCAAAAATTAAAAATTTGAGTTGTCGCTATTCTTGAAATGTTTCCCGCTTGCTAAGGAAGATATTTTTGACACTAATCAATTTTTTTCTTTTAACACACGGTGTGCAGGAAGCAACTTTTATTCAACCTGAAATGTCGACGCAATCTGAGTATGCAGATGTTTGAAGAACCATCTATAGATCCAGAAGTCAGTGTTTTTAAAATCCTATGAGTTCGTTTAAGGGGGTTAATCGATTTTTTATAGTAAGAAAATCGTTTTTATTTTATATCATAAGTAGGTAGTAAAACAATTAAAGAATATGTACTCAATGCTTAAAAAAGGATATAAGTTCAAATATTTACAATTTCATAAATGAAAAAATTCAATCTAGTAAAGGATCCGGTAAGAAAACATGTGTTTTTATAAATCCAAAATAGCAAATAATTATAAATTGTGAATTAAACTAGTTATATAATGTTTGCCTTTATCACCTGTAATACTATTTTCTTCATTTTGTAATGACTTTAATATTTACTTAATTAGAGATGAAAAAGCAACAACTGCTTCCTGCAACTTTCGTAAATATGCTGCATTATTCATTGAACTAACTTTTCTTCGATTCCAATGTTTTAAAAATTCCTTGTGAATGGATTCCCCTGCTTGTTCAGACCATATATCGAGTCCATCTCTATTTAGGTACTCCAGACAATGAGTACTTTCAATGTATTGGAAAGTTCTGTAGCTTTAAAATTTTTTAAAATATTTCAATATACTCTTAAAAATTATCACCCTTTTGAGTAGAAAAGCCACAGTTAATTATCTTGTTCATAGCTTTGAGAGCGTTAATGAACAGAACTAATCGTAAATTTCCAATGTTTTGATATATGTCAGGATCATTTAACTTATCTGCGTTTTTCAAAAGGGTGCAGCAGGCATTGCTTTCAACTGTTTCGCAAAGATAGTTTAAAGCAATGCCTGCTACTGTTTCGCAAAGAAAGTTTTATTGGCCAGATCAGTGCCTTTTCTCTACTGAGGATTGGAACTAATCCATCTCAAAACAAGTGATTGACAAACCCCTGCATTACATGTAATTCCAGAATAATACACTTTTGGATAAAGCAAACATCATCACTTTTTTTAGCAAAGGTGGATTCATAGTGCTATGACACATTTTACCTCTTTTTTTATCCGAATCAAGAGAAGAAACTTTATTAAAGTTTGAAAGATTGTTCTTTTTGATTCAGTTCTTTTAAATTTTGTAAGCTAGCAAAGCAATATGAGCATAGACATGCAGCATTAGACCATTGACAATTAAAATTAATTTAAAGTCAGCAGTAAATCTGCAGGGTCTTTCATTGATTTTTGTTAAATCGAACAAAGTAGAAATATTACTTTAAGATTCTGTATGTGTGGGACAATACACAGCATTGGTAACAGTTTTACACTTGTCAACTCTGTTTCTTTGTTTGCATTGCCTTATTTATTGTATAGCTTTTAATTAAAATGTTTATCGTTTTCATCTTCAACTCGGTACGCTGAAGAATAATTTTCTGGAAGCATTGTTAAACTAATTTTAAAAAAGCCTTGTCCTTCGTCAGCCATTACATTCATCATAGTTTCCTCTGAAATTGCGAGCCTCCAAAACCGCTTATTTTAACTCAGATGCATCAGCCCATACCATGGATTGAATTTCTTTTGATTTGTTTGAAACTACGTCAAACCGTAAATTATAAGTTTTGCAAACATTTTTCAGAGTGTTAACTTTTTACGTAGCATGTGAGGCGTAATTTTGTGAAATCGAATTTCAACTTTTTCTACTTCGAATAAAATTAGCAACATTTCTCGTTTGTTTGACGCTTGTGCCTGAATTTCTCATAATATTATCTTAATATATTTTTTTTTTTTAAAATTATACTTTTTTGCTCTTTTGGATTTATAACAACAGACAATCGCTTACCGGATCTATTACTAAATGGAATTTTTTATTTCTTAAATTGCAAATATTTGAAATTAAATCGTTTTTTAATCTTTGAGGACATATTTTATAATTGTTTTACTATGATATAAAAAAAAATTCGATTTGTTTACTACAAAAAATCGATTCACCCCCTTAAACGAACTCATAGGATTTTAAAAACAATAAATTCTGCGTCTATATACTGTTATTCAAACATCTGCATACTCAGATTGCGTCGACATTTCAGGTTGAATAAAAGTTGCTTCCTGCACACCGTGAACAACATTCATCAGTTCTAGCAGCATGTCAGTTTCTACAATCGAGTACGGAAACATACCTATAATATGAATGATTTAAATTTTTTTATTTTTAATTCAAAACGTATGAATCTCTCACTACATATAAATGGTCCGCCATCTAACTTTTTTTTTCAACTAGTGCTTATTTCGTGAATGGTAACATTTAGCTCATGTCTGATTTGACAATTAATTAGTTTATCTTTCCGCTGAACGAATATGGTTGTGTATACGCTTGAACAACGCTGGGAAATATTGCGACATTACTTTGAAAATCATGGTAATGTTGCAGAATGTGTGCGAAAATTGCGTACGGATTTTGGAAGAAGAAAAGCACCGTCAGCTCCGTATGTTCGTTATCTTGTGAAAAAAGTGAAAGAAACTGGCATCCTCATCGATAAACCAAAGCGTGAAAAGCCAAAAGCAGTGCGGACACCCGAGAATATTGCTGCTGTGGCAGAAAGTGTGCGTGAAGCGCCATCAACATCAATTCACCGTCGTTCTCAACAATTGAACATTTCGGAGACATCATTGAGACGAATTTTGCATAAAGACCTTAGTATGACGCCATACAAAGTCCAATTGGTTCAGGAGTTGAAGCCAACTGACCATCCAATGCGTTTTCGCTTCGCTAGGTGGGCCTGCGATCGACTTACAGAAGATGCCGATTTTGCCCAAAAAATCATCTTTTCAGATGAAGCTCTTTTTGATCTTGGCGGGTATGTAAACAAGCAAAATTGTCGCATTTGTGGCACAGAAAACCCGCACGCATACATTGAAAAGCCGCTGCACCCAAAACGAGTCACCGTTTGGTGCGGATTTTGGTCCAGAAGCATAATTGGGCCATTTTTCTTCGAAAATGAGCAAGGAGTGGCCGTTACAGTCAATGGCCATCGTTATCGGGCCATGTTGAACGAATTTTTGTTCACGAAAATTGAAGAGGAGGCAACATTTGGTTTCAACAGGACGGCGCTACGTGCCACACAGCCGAAGCTACACTCGATGTTTTGCGCCCTGTTTTTGAAGATCGCATTATCAGCCGCAGAGCCGACAAGCCAGAGACAATTGACGCTTTAAAGGACAATATTCGTGAAGCCATTGGTGAAATACAGCTGCACACAATCGATAATGTGCTTAAAAATTGGACCGATCGTGTAGGCTACTGCATGGCCAGCCGAGGCAGCCATTTGAATGAAATTATTTTCCATTATTAACCGGAAGGATTGTACTTTCAAATAAAAAAAGAAATTTGAGAAAATATTCAGTAGTTTTTTTTATAGAATTTTCAAAAAAAAAGGTTATTTGGGGGGCTCTTTATAAAGGGGAAGCACGCTGTTCCGTGCCCAATATCTCAAACGATTCTCAAAAATGTTCAGCCTGAAAATATGCACATCTTAATACATAAAAGGCAAGCATGCTGTTCCGCACACAGTATTTCTCAAACTGTAATTATTTCTTGACAGTAAAACACTTTTACAAGGCATACTGTTTTTAAAAAGGTTCAGCCTGAAAATATACAGAGAAAGTATATTTGATACTTATCAGTGACAATAGGTCTGTCTCCGTACTAACTTCAAGTAATTATAATAGAATAGAGAGTGGTATTTTGCTTGATATTCTTCTTTCTTGAGCCTAAAAAATTTGCGAAATAACGATTTCAAGCAACTTTAAGTTACTTAAATCGAGTAAGGAAACAGACCAAATATGGGCTTTTTAGTGATTTAGTTTTTACTATCACATAGACTGCCACTTCGGACACATATGTCCGACACTGCACTTGTGGTTTACGCCACGTCGGACATATGTGTCCGACGCGATTTTGATTCTCTCTAGCCCTGTCACACAATGGTGGCTGACGATAAATAGGATTTTATTGCAGTAATATGATGTATGGCCCCCCATGAAATTTCTGCAATAATGGTTACGGCGCAGCTCAAAAATTAATTGAAAAAAAAAAAATGTATAAAAAAAAAAATTTAATTAATTTTATTATACACAGCAAGAAAAAAAAGTAAAAGAAAAATTATTTTACAATCTATTTTTATAATGAAAAGACACAAATTGACACGTTAAACTTGTTTGTGGTGATTTCCAAAACATTCTACACACATAAAAGGCTCTTGCGGACAATCCGGGCAATACGTGTATACTCTTTTGGTCTTCTTCCTGGCGGTCTCTCTCCCTTCCATCTGTTTCATTCTAGAATAACATAAAGTACATGTCCGACGTACTTTTGTATTACTTGCGTTTAATTTTATTTTTAGAATGTGAATATTGTTCGATTTTGGCTTCATATGTTTTTCTGGCTTCTGTAAATTTAGAAGAGATGATGTAATTTGTTCACTGAACCATCGTTCTTTTGCGCTCTTTTTTTCGTATCTTTCTTGTACACTGCAAAAGCATTTACTACTGATATTCCTAGCAGATATTCTATACCCAGTTTGCGGTACCACACCCTTCCTCAAAGTAGTAGCATAAGAATAGTTTTGGTCTGATAAATCAATTCCAGCTTTTCCTTTGTTATAAGCAAGTATGGCAATTGGATTTTCTTATTATTCTTCGCTAAGCGACGCTTAGAACTAGAGGCATTACTGGTTAACGGTTGGTCAGGAACAGCAATTGGTGCTTGTTCTACATTATTTTGGTATTCTTCAACCATTTGGGGACTGTGAATCCGGACATCGCGAGTATCGCGCCACTTCAGTACAACAATTCCATTTTGGTCTTCCCTATAAATTACCTGACCTTTCTCCAATTTGGCATCAAAAACTTCTTTGGGCATATGCTTTTTGTGTGCTCTTAAGTGTCCCACAACGTGTGTATTTTGTCGTAAAAAGGAAAGTGCCAATTCATAGCACGTGTAGAAATTGTCAACGAACAGCGTCCTACTTCGATTCAGCAAATCCCTTGAAAGTTCTTCGCAAATTGATCGTCCCAGGCCCAAATTTTTTGAGTAAACCTCTGATTTTCCCGAGTAAATCTTAATTGCCCATGCATATCCCTCTGTAGAACAAAGCTTGAGTAATTGTTTCCCCGTATTTATGGGCTTTGTTGGGGATATACTGCCGAAATATTAGGCGACCTCTCCAAGGCACAAGAGTCTCATCAATTACAAAATCCTCACCTGGGTACAGAATTTCTTTGTATTTCTTTTCCAAGATATCTATAAGTGATTGCACTTTTCCAATCCTATCCCCTTTTGGAATGGTTTCACTGTTG
Source organism: Dichetophora obliterata (assembly GCA_963920525.1). Lineage (NCBI taxonomy): Eukaryota > Metazoa > Arthropoda > Insecta > Diptera > Sciomyzidae > Dichetophora > Dichetophora obliterata. The sequence continues at coordinate 44,381,676 of OY986436.1, read as the reverse complement.
GCAAAGTGAATATTCGCAAGCATTACTTCGAAACGATTCCGCGATATTATCTTAGGCGCAACATTGTTTCTATAAATGTCGCTTTTAGACCAGTATGATGGAATACTATCAAGTCATACAAGACCCATCCATATTAGAAGTCCCAAGAACTTTTTCATTTCATCGCTATTAGTTGGAGTCCATTTCTTCATTCGACTTTCGCGCCTCAGTCCTTTTGCAGCCGATTGTTGCTCAGCGTATCTGTTTGTTTCTAATACGATAACGTTGATAACTTCATCGTCAATAAGCAAACGAAAAGCTTCAAACGGGGTGATACTTTGTGGGACATCGACTTGTAGGCCTGATTTTCCCGAAATAGTAAATATTTTATGACGACTTTCGTATTCGGACCAGACAGCATTTATAATTTCAGTTTCACTTCCGACCACATCTTCTTCTTGTTCTTCATCTCTATCTGCTCTATTTTCTTCTACTGCTAGACTTTCAAGAAATTGGTCTATGATGTCTGGAACTTCCTCACCTTCATCATTTTCTGAGGAGCTTGGAGTAAAATCATATATAGGATCTTTTACAGAGTCATCTGAACTGAAATCTTCCCATTTTTCATCACTTTCTGTACTTGCGAGTACATTTTCAAACTCAGTAACAGACAAAAATTTCCTATTTGCTATTTCGATACGATCAACCTGCTTGCTTACTGAGCACGTAATAAGAAATAATATAGAGCGAAACCAATTTGTTGCATTTACGTGACGGTGGCTTTTGTCGTTTCGACATGATCAACTCTGCTTGCTTACTGAGCACGTAATAAGAAGTTATATAGAGCAAAACCAATTTGTTGCATTTATGTGACGGTGTTTTTTGTCGTGCATATATATCCGACTTGGGCCTGCAGGCGCCACGTCGGACACATGCGTCCGACACTCTTATTTGTAAAAAACTCTCTGTTACTAACCAGTAATATTACTGGTAATAGCCTAAATTCCAATATTGACGTTTTCGAAGAGATTACGCAATAAAAATGCTGTGGCCCCCAGCATCGTGCTATAGTACGTTTTTGATCTACCTACTGCTTTTATAAATAAGATATGACGAATTTAATGAAATTCTTCGTAACGAGTTGCAACGTATATGGTGGTTACTAATTTTTCAACACTTTTTCAATACTTAAAGTGTTATTTAAAGTAGCATATTTGTATTTTGCAAAACTTAAGTGAATAAAAAGTCAAGATTTAAGAAGGGAAAAAAAGTACTTTCGGCAAATGGTTCTAAAAATGAAGTGTGTGGAGGAGCCGTCGTAAGACGAGAATTTATACTAGTAAAAATATATAGAGGTACATGTATAATAGATGGATTTTGATTCCATACATTTTCTTAACATAACCGGAACCTGCCTGTAAGACTTGATTCTGAATCCTGGATGTAATATAAGCACGTGACGTGAAAAAAGTCCAGAAAATTCTAAACGATTTTAAACCATTAAACAACTAGAATTTGTATTCCAAATCAAGAATGATTTAAAATATCAAACATTTAGTTTATGAAAAATTTAAATATTATCCAAATTGGATCACATTTATGACAGAAAAATGACTTTTAAGCCAACTTTTGGGAAAACATTAATTTTTTATAAAATTTATTTTACTTTGTTTTCTGATTGCTTACAATGAATTTAAAACAAAAATTGTCAAAGTTTAAGTATATGCATAATTGGCTTACGTGCCTCTTTCCATCTGTTGCTCCGAAGAACGGTTGCCACCTTTGTGGGAAAAATCCTATTTGTGGTTATTTTTAATTGGCGTGGGAAATAGAAATTCATATGGGATTTTTTAATTGAGTGTGGTTTTTTTAATTCACGTGGGATTTCTTTGGTTTTTGGAATTTTTTTGTTTTGAAGGATTTATTTTTATTTTCCAGTTAAAATATGTATAAATATATACATAAAAGTGTATATTTTTCATATTTTGTGCATTGTCCAAATCGTCTCAAACTGATCTGATCTGATTTTCGCAACGAATTCGTTAAGATTTCGGCTACTTTGGTTTGGTGGGAAGTCCTTTCACTCTTGGCATAATTACATGCATTGAGAAAATATGTTTCAGTGAATTTTTCTATTTTTATCAATATACAAAAGTGGCATATCTTAAAATTGATTTGTGACTGGCCCTTTATACGAGTTGCTTTCGACGTAATCTTTGCAGGTTATTGAACAACGGGTATCGAACGTCAAACCCTGTCGAAATGTTCATCGAATTTTTAGTCGAATATAATTTTGCTTTTGATGCGGTGCGTTCTGAGCAATAATTGTTAAAAGGATAAGAATTTTGTGATTGTGGTTTGCTTTTTAAAGACTAAAAACTAATTTACAACTCTTTTTGTAAACTTTATTCAGGTTTAAGATGGATTAAACAAATATTTTTTATTAAATATTATTTCTAAAAGACTAATCAAAACACAGACGATGAAATATACTAGTTGTTCTTTTTAATTTTTTTAATTTTTTGTTTAATTTTTGACAATTTGTTATATCTGTATTATTTACTGTAGTAATTTTTAATAGCAGAGAGATTTTTTGTATTTTTTTTTTAATAAAAATGGGTTTTATCGTGGTTCTTTTAAATACAAATGGTATTTTTCGTGGTTTGTTTTTATTTGTGTGGGATTTTCGTGGTTATTTTGAATTCAATTTTAATTTCAATTTTATACCATGGGAATTTTCGTAGTTATTAATTTTTACTATTGTGGGAAAAAGGTTTTTTTCGTGGGAATTTGAGGTGGCAACTGTGCTCCGAAGAATGATATTCGACTAACAAGCGATATCACTCCTTAACATTCGTCAATTTCTCGTACGAATAACTTCGACATTTCTTTCATTACATTTGTAGTATTTACTAATGGTTTCGTACTATTTACGAATTTAAAATTATATTAGTAAATAAAAATTGTTCGTAGGTTGACCGCACGCATAATTCATAGAATGTACGAAGTATTAGTTGAGTTTAAAAAATTTACAACCGAAATCGTTCAGGCTGGTTTTTTGAACAAATGCAGAATAGAAGGAAATGCATGATTGCAATATGGCCGTGGCCTATTGGAAGAGTATTAGCCCATAAGCTAAAGAACCGCGGTTCAAAGCTCAGCTCAGACAGAATGTTTTTTTTTTCGTTATTAGGTATAAGTATTATATGTAAATGTAAAAAATGTCTTCGTACAATATAAATTTGTTTTTGTACGAATACCAATAAAATATTCGCTACATGTACCAAACAACGTTCATTCTACGAATACTATTCGTGGCTAAAAACTACGAATAAAATTCGTAGAATGGACGCAGTTATTAGTAATATTTATAAACATAATTTGTTGAGTGCAAGAGTACGTATTGAAAAGTGTCTGAGAAACAAGGGTAAACAGCTACGTGTACATCAAACTATATAAAAATGTATGGTTAAGCTCAGCTTTATTTTAAAATAAACCTTAAAAAAGTATGATTGTGTTCTCTCTAAATTATATTACATACATAATAAAAACATCGTCATCTGAAATCAAAAAAATCAATCAAATAATTTTCATGTGAAATTAAAAACCAAAATTCAAAATCAACTTTTGTATTGATTATAATGCACCTTATCAAAATATAAAACAAAGTTCTAAAATCCTTTAGTTTAAGCGCAACTTCCAATTTAGAAACTTTTTTGCTTCTTTTGTATCAATTTTTAATTGTTACTTACGGCTTTTTTGATTTAATATGAGTGTGTATAAAAATTTTCACAGCCCCCCTCTACCCCTGTGGGACGCCCATGATCATATATATGAGGTGGTATAATACCACGTATATAATGAGCAGAGCGAGTTTAAATGCTTCTTGCTTGTTTTTCCAGCATTTTGCTTATTCAGGGTGTTTGTGCTTATTTCGGCTTATTTTGCTTATAAGTACTTATTTTCAACATTTTCGCTTTACTTTACCAGTCCAATTATTTTTTTTTTTTTGTATTTTGCAAACAGGTAACTCTGTTTAACATAATTTTTTGGTATAGCGGCAACTCCTTTTCATGTACAAAATTAAACATATCCACACATCAAAAGCGAAATATTTTGAACACCTCCTTATTATCGTTTAAGTATTAGCTGCCGTTATTTATTTGAACACTTATAAAAAATAATTTTGCTAAAAAGCAGTTGCCAGCAGCATTTAGATACAAAATGTTTGCGAATTGGAAATTGAATAGTGCGTGCGACTACTCTTAAATGAAAAAAGGATGCCGAAAGTGAAAGAACCAAATAAAGATTTTATCACCCGTATAAATCGACTGCATCCGGGCATTTTTAGCAGCGATGACTCTGTTTTGTTTTGTGTGTTTTGCAATACGCAAGTGTCGACAAAAAGGCTTAATAATGGCAAGCAACACCCGAATTCCCAAAAACATAAGACCGTGGCGTCAGAACGTGAGGCAAGTACTCAAAGCAAACACTACTTTCCCAGTATCAGGAAAAGTCGAGTTCTATGTTTCCTATGGATCTTTGTGCTGTATTTTTGGAAGCAAATATTTCTTTAAAAAAAGTGAGTAAAGGCCAAAAAAATATACTACTAGCTTTGCAATTAATTTCTTGTAAGGTGACCCACTCAAGTGAACAATTCAGTGACGAAAATTCTGATCCAATCTGCGTGGTAAAAGAACTGTTTCAACAACAGTTTCATTAAATGCCAGTTTTCCTTAATCGTTCGTTCAATTGAAAAACTGGAAACCCAAGTACTTGGGTTTAATGAAAGTATTGGGATTGTAAAGAAAACACGCAAGACTTTGGCCTCCTTGGATCGCGTAGAGTTTTTCCTAAAATAAAAATATACTTCAGAATAACAAAGGATATCCCATAATTTTAGATATATACAAAGTTATTCATAGATTCAGGAGTTTTCATAAAGGTATTGATTGATTCATAAGTTTCTTGATTTATATTCACCGAAAGAACTTGCTCTTTTTAAATACTATCCGGTAGCATCGTCGGATGCTGAGCGATCATTTTCCAAATTTACGCACTTGCTAAATCAAAAGCGCCGTTCATTTATTTTTAAAATAAATTAAAGCAGCATCTTATAATATATTCTAATATTAATTTATATAAGTACCCCAATGACTATACTGTCGTCCTAAGAAAGAAAGTCATATTTACATTTCAGTAGTTTTAAGATATTCAGCTTCTACTGTTTTTTACACTAGAAGTGGTAGATGTGACCATTTAACTTAACGTTTTTCAGTCATTTGCAGTTGAAACTGGGAATTCTTAACACGAAAACAGAAACTCATTCACTTTCCCAATCTGCCCTTATCTCAATTTTGGAATTGTGGCGTTTGGGACTTTCTTTCTTAGGACGGCAGTATACTGAACTGATTTTTTGATATATTTTATTTTAATGTTTACATTAAAATATACCTGACTTAAATTGAATTTATGTTTTAGAGTGTTTATTCTCTGTTTTTTATATTAAAAAAGGAATATGATTATAAACTTTTTTTTGTTTAAAAATATTTGTTTTAATTAAAGAGTTTTTAGTGCTTATTATTGTGCTATTTCGTCATTTTTTAGTGCTTATTTGCTGTGCTGAAAACAACTTTTTTTCGTGCTGTTTCTGTCTGCTCTGATAATGAGCATCATTATGAATAAGTATTAAAAAAAATTAAATATATTATGTGTAAGTTGTTTATTAAATAGACAAAAAAGCAACAATTTAAGATGGGAATATTTTTTTGCTTTATTCACTTCTTAGAGCATGCTTTTTGTAGTCGGATCTTAGTTTCTTGAACTTATTTTTTATTTAAATGATTTTGGGGGTATAATTTTTATTATAGAAAGAAATTATAGCAAGAATATTATAGAAAGAAATAGCTTCTAATCAGTTGTTTGATGATCAAATTATAAACATAGATGTTTATAATGTCACTAAAAATTTTTTATTTAGCTCATGACTTTCTGTCCTCTAGAGGGTGTCATATTAAATTGTATGTGACGCTACATATCCTATAACCAGCAGAAGATAAAAACGCTTCCAAAAATACCTCATTTGTCAAATAATGATAAATAATTTAGATGTGACAGTGGAACAGATGAACATACATGCACACATACCGGTCAAACACATATACCGCTCCTTTTGCTTCGCCGAAGTCGGCTAAAAAGCATAATTTAACGCGAAATTTTTCATGGCTCAGTCGAAATAAAAGCAAAAGGAATCATATAGATTTTTTTTTATTTTTATGAATAAAACTTTAACACAATTTTACTAAGATATCAGTAACGTCTACAATATTGAAAAATCACATAATAAAAGTGAACGACTAAATCGATTTAATCAAAAACTAGTAAGAAATTATCTTTCATTGGGCCGAAAATACCGTCACAACAGTTTTTTATCAGAGTAATTTGAAGCGTTTTTACTATGGATATTACACGCAGAGAAAAAACATAGTTGCAACAACCATGTTTTAAGAGGATCATAGTATGATTCAGATTATGATTGTTGCTAACATGTTCTTAAACATATAATATTTTCTTTGATCATGATAAAATGATTACAACAACCATATTTAGAAAAGGAACTTTTTTGTAGGAACAAAAATATTATTGAAACAATCATTATTCTCTTATTGGGTCAAAAATAGAATGATTGCAACAACTATATTATGAATTTATTTTTAGAATCCAGAATATTATTGAATATTATTTATTTTCATGCACTGCAATTTCCACAGCTATTAATTAAGATATCTCCAAAGGTTTGCCATTGACTAGGCTGAATAGAAATATTAATTCAATCGAAAAATCTTTTTGAAAAAATTTTCTGTCCGAGCTGGGGTTTGAACCGCGGCTTTTTCACTTACGAGCCACGCACACTACCAGTAAGCCACAGCCGCTACTACCGCTCGCCTGACTAATGCCATTCATAAACATGGTACATTAAGTGCATTGTCACAAAAATAGCAATATTTGTGATAAACAAAATATGGTCAGAATTGCGAAATATGTTTACGGTAAAAAGAAACATGTTTGCTACAATTAAAGTCGAAAATGTCACTTTTCTGCGTGCTGTTTTTAGGATCAAGCGATTTAAAACAAAACACAATAATTGAACAGTTGACAAACGAAACGGCACATAGCCAGGAATCGATAAAACTTATTGTGTCTGAATGAAGTGAAATTTTTTCCTGCTAACTGTTCAGACACAATAAATTCTTTCGATTTTTGTTATGTTCTGCTTCGTTTGCCAACAGGCAAAGAATAATTTAGACAAACATTCAAAATTCTAATATGTTTGTCTCTATAATAATATTCACATTTATCATGGTTGACAGAACTACAACATTTTTGTTGCAACTAATAGTTGAGGCAATCATAGTATGTTGACGATTTCAACTATGTTATGATTTCAACTATAACGTTATTTTTGGTACCACCATTAGTAAATAATGACTTTATTAAGGCAAACATTTGTGTTTGCAGAAATAATACAATAATTCTTGTAAAAAAATTATTATTCCAGTAATCATGTCTCCACCATGTCTTTTCTCTGCGTGTACTTGAATCTAAAAAAGTGATCCCAAACTGAAACAAAAACGATAACAGTGGACTTAAGCTCGCTTGTCACCTCCAAAACAGGTGAAGTGAGAACGATCAGAAAAAAGTTTATGGCATCAGTGTTTTGAGATGCAAAAGGGATTTTGCTTGACTGATTATCTTAAGAAAGGTAAAACAATTTACTCTGAATAAATTATTGTAACCTTTAGCATCAACTGAATGAAAAATTCGTGAAAAATACTTTACAGAAGAAAAAAAAAATAATTTTTCATCAAGACAATGCACGTGTTCACACAAGTTTTTTGATGATGGCTAAGTTGAATGCATTAAAAAGTACTAATTGCTTGAACACCCACTCAGTCGCTCACAGCAACTACTATCTTTTTAGAAACTTGAAACAATTTCTATGTGGAAAGCATTTTTCGTCGAATGAAGAAGCAATTGCAGTCGTGGAACAATATTTTGCAGAGCTTCCGGAAAATCATTACAGAGAAAGAAAAAAAAAAAATTATTGGAGGATCTTTGTAATAAGTGTATTGAAGTTGAGGGGGATTTTATTCGCATTGAATAAAAAACTAATGCAATTTAAAAAAATTTATATTCTCTAATTTTCACTTTCAATACTTTTCAACAAACCAGGGCTTATCTTTTTTGTGGAGAGAAATTTTGAAAACAGTCACCTTTGATTCAAATTTGAAGTAATTTAATTTAATATACGCCTTAACTTTAACTTAATATATTAAAGAGTTTTGGTAAGTTGCTATGTTGAGCGTCACCTATTGGAAAGTTTTTATTCTACTTGCACAATAGGCACAGGGAAAATATTTTTTTTAAAAGTTTAAACATAATCGGACAGATAGTTTCGGAGTAATCGAATTTTTGGTGTTGGAGTTGTATAGAAGGTGCCACACCGTACTGAAGGCGTGCCCCGAGCGCTCACATAAATTTTTTATGGTAATTAGATTTAGCAAAAGTCCACTTTCGTCCTAATTTGAGGACTTAAGCCTTCAAAAGAATTAATATATTGTGTTAAAGGTGTTGGAGTTGTAAAGGAAGTGCCCGTTATCCAATACTACTCATATTTTTTGTGGGAATAGGGATATTTAACATTAAGTTTTTATTCAAATTTCATAACCTCGATTTGATGTGTGCCCAATTATTGTGACAAAGGGTATATATCACTTAAAATAGGTAAGGCGTTGTTGTAAAGGGTGCTTTTTATAGAGTGATACAAGTTTAAATCCTAATAAAACATAGTAATATATTTTTAATATTAATAAAAAGTATTTTATTCAATAGAAAATTTTATGACATTATTGTTTAAATATAATTTTGGTCATGTGGCCACCACGGCTGGCGCGTACAAAGCGCAATCTGGAACACCAATTTTCACAAACACAGCATTGATTTCCAGGTATTCAATTGTTTGTGTTTTATCGACGTAGACAAGTGATTTTACATAACCCCACAGAAAATAGTAAAATGGGGTTAAATCACACGATCTTGGGGGCCAATTAATTGGGCCATTTCGTGAAATTATTTTTTCGTCAAAAGTTTCCTTGAGCAAATAAATTGTAGCACCCGCTGTGTGGCATGTGGCTCCTTCCTGTTGGTACCACATATCAGCAAGATTAATTCCAGCTAATTGAGGTACGAAAAAACTTCGAATCATGTTCCTATACCGTTCACCATTGACAGTAAAATTCTGACCATCATCGTTTTTGAAGACATATGGGCCAATGACTCCGCCATCCCATAAAGCGCACCAAACAGTAGTTTTCTGTGGATGTAATGGTGTTTCGACAAAAGCTTGTGGATTCTCCTCACTCCAAATACGACAATTCTGTTTCTTTACGTACCCATTCAACCAAAAATGGGCTTCATCGGAAAATAAAATTTTCTATGGAAATTCAAAATCAATATCAATTTGTGAAAAATCAATATCAATGTGGTCCGAAAACGATCTATTGTTCTTCGAATTAGCAGCTCTGAAGGACGATTATATACGCCATAAAATGGACGAAGTGCACGATGAGTTTGATGAACAGAACCATTATTTTGATTAAAAATTTCCACAATTTGCACGCGTTGCTCTGGTGTAAATCGATCTATAATAAAATGTCAAAGCAAACTAAACAAAAAGCAACAATCAGCTGTTAAACGGGTGGTCAAATAAAGCAGTGAGGCCAACTCAAAGTTGTATTACTCTATAAAAAACACCCTTTATGATTTTGTTATTTTAATGGTATTTTTCTAAAATTTCTATATCATTAATAATATTTTATAATAAAGTGTTTTATTATTTATATTATATATGTGCATTTATATTTAAAAAATTTTGTCCTGAAAGGAGGACATGAAAAAATTTTTCTCATACATTGTAATCTTTTATGTTTTCTATCATGTGAAAAAATATTTTTTGTTTTATATATTTGGACTTCTCTCTATCTCATTAAATAATATATACACAAAACAATATATTTAGTATGAAAAACAATCGAACGATTTCCAATTAAATGCGTGTTTGAGTTCGGGTAACAGGTATACTTCTATAGATTATAATTTATTTAGTTAAAAAATTCAATAAACTCATTTTTGACAAGAAAGCACATATCACTTTCAAGCGCTTAACCATCGATACACTGTGTTCTGTATTTTGATTGAACAAATATGGCCACCCTATCCTCTGTGGGTATGCTTGCCTGCCACACAAATAATTTCAAAAAAAACTTTTCTTTGCTTTGAATGACTTTTCACAGTGAAAATATGAAGCATGAGTAAATGTCAAATGAATTTTTTTTTCAATGAGATTACTTTGAAAAATCAAAGAGGAATTGTGTAAAAGTGCACAATTTTCCAGTGAAGCAAACGAGTTAAGTACTTGATAGTCAATTTAATAGAACTTTCAAAAAAAGATTTAAAATGATTTTAACTTTTCAAAGTCACAGTTAGTGGTGGTAAAGTGAATTGTTCACTTTCGAATGTTAAGGTTTAGTAACGGAACTATTTTAATTAAATTATTGATTTTTTGTTCAAAAACTAAGCACTATTTCAATAAAGTTTTAAAGAGAAAATCAAAGAGCTGTGAAACTTTTAACAAAGCTGAGAGCTATTTAATTAAGTTGATTAAGCTTAAATAGCTTTATTCCTCTTATATAAAGTGATTTGCAATAGTATGAAAATGTTTATAGAAAATTATATTTTCTTATATTAAAGTACAAAATAATTTAAATGATTTTTAATGGAATATTAAAAGGTTATGTTGCGGAAAGTTTTATATCGCTGATTTCAGATTGAGGTGACCTATCAGTCGCACTGACCATCTCTGATTTGGCTCAAAATTTGTTTTTAGCTTAGTTTTTTATTACGAAAACCAATTCCTGAGTTTAAAGTTAAAAAAATTTTTACTTGCGGAGCCACAGCCACTTGAATGCCAATATAGGGCCTGTTTTTAGGCAATGTAGCTCAGTCAATTTTAATCCGATTTTCGTAAATAAGGTATCATTGAAGAGGTTATTTCATTTTTTTTTTATGGGAAAAATATAAAACTTTTGGAAAAATTGCAGCAAGTTCTTAATTTCAAAGTTTAATGCCATGCCAACAACAGACGCTATATTTTTTTTGAGTTTTTTTATTTTGGTTTTTTGTACGTTTCAATACCTTTCCAACGATATAAAATTAAGGTGTGCTCTTGAAGGGCTCAGAAATTATGACGTAAAACGTGCAGTGTTAAAGAATTTTCAATACAAATTCAACTAGCTATCAAAGCTTTACAGCATACATGCTCAGCAGTCTATTTCGCCCGCTTTTCCCGCCATACCAAATGTTTTCTATTATAAACTTGTGTCTTTCAAAAACACAAACACGTACACACAAAAACACAAGCTGCTGTAAGCGATCGCCTAATTTTGAACAAATTCAAGTAGTTATTGACTTCCTTTTTTCATTTCTGTTTTATTAAAAATAAGGAAAACAAATTGGATGGAAATTTAATGTTTTATTTCCATCGCTTTTTATGTAGGGTAAGCAAGATTAAATTAGGATATATGTATGTATTATGAAATAAAAAAGTTTTTAAATAATTGCATAGCATAACCTTGACGAATATATTATTGCCCATTATTTTTTTTTTAATTTTGAACTTTTTATTTAAAAATTGTATTCTCTCATGGAATGAATAAACAAACGTAGCTTGGGAGTTACACGTTAAATTTTTGTCTTTTAAGTTGCAATACATTCACACTTTTTTACTAACACATTCATTCATTAGGAACCCACCATCTTGCTTACCATTTTCATTTCAAGTCGTGTGGTAACTTGATGGTCTAGTTTTGAACAGCGAAACACAGTTTTTGTAAATAAATTTTTCGTAATGGGAAAATTTTACTAAAAATAGTACAGGGTCCGCCAAATAACTTTTTTTTTGAAAATTCTATAAAAAAAAACTACTACATATTCTCTCAAATTTATTTTTTTATTTGAAAGTACAGTCCTTCCGGTGAATAATGAAAAATAATTTCATTTAAATGGCTGTCTCGGCTGGCCATGCAGTAGCCTACACGATCGGACCAATTTTTAAGCACATTATCGATTGTGTGCAGCTGTATTTCACCAATGGCTTCACGAATATTGTCCTTTAAAGCGTCAATTGTCTTTGACTTGTCAGCGTAAGACTTTTCTTTGAGAGCACCCCACAAATAATAGTCCAACGATGTCAAATCGCAGCTCCGAGGTGGCCAAACGACATCAGCTCTGCGGCTGATAATGCGATCTTCAAAAACAGGATGCAAAACATCGAGTGTAGCTTCGGCTGTGTGGCACGTAGAGCCGTTCTGTTGAAACCAAATGTTGCCAATATCCTCCCCTTAAATTTTTGTGAACAAAAATTCGTTCAACATGGCCCGATAACGATCGCCATTGACTGTAACGGCCACTCCTTACTCATTTTCGAAGAAAAATGGCCTAATTATGCCTCTGGATCAAAATCCGCACCAAACAGTGACTCGTTTTGCGTGCAGCGGCTTTTCAATGTATGCGTACGGGTCTGTGCCCCAAATGCGACAATTTTGCTTGTTTATATACCCGCCAAGATCAAAATGAGCTTCATCTGAAAAGATGATTTTTTTGGCAAAATCGGCATCATGATTTTCAAAGTAAGGTCGCAATATTTTCCAGCGTTGTTCAAGCGTATACACAACCATATTCGTTCAGCGGAGGGATAAAACTAATTATCTGTCAAATCAGACATGAGCTAAGTGTTACCATTCACGAAATAAGCACTAGTTGAAAAAAAAAGTTACATGGCGGACCCTGTATAAAAATAAAATCCTATGATATGAGGAATGTTGTTTTGTATTTTAGATAAAATTATTAATTTCTTGTACCACTTTTGGTGAGGTGAGCATAGTTGTTTCAGATTTTCAGAGCATTTTGGTGTTGGAGAAAAAATCCCAAGGAAAATATCTAAACCATATATTATAATTAAATATAATTTTTGGGTTTTAATCGAATTTAAAGGTCATTTGAATGTCTTCCAGAAGTATTTTATAAAAATGCCTCTTGAAAGAACTTCTTGATAAAGCTAAAAAGAAGCAGAGTTTGATCTATAGAACGTCTTCTGGAATGTAATGTCGTGGGCGATTCAAAACGAGGATTCAACCGTGGCATATCGCTATTGCTCAGAACAAGAGTATAAAGTTGCACAAGCAACATATCAGTTTAAAAACGAAAAAAATTAACGTAGCATCCATCAAAGCAACGCAACAATATCATTGCTTCATTCCAATCAACGATACAAAAATTAGAGCTGCTTGCTTCTCAACTTCTGAACAGTTCTTCACTTATAAAATCAAACATTAAATTTTCATCCAATTTGTTTTCTTTATTTTTAGCAAAACTGAAATGAAAAAAGTCAATAACTACTTGCATTTGTTCAAAATTAGGTGATCGGAGCTTGTGTTTTTGTGTGTACGTGTTTTAGTTTTTGTTTACAACACAAGTTTATAATAGAAAACAATATGTATGGCGGGAAAAGCGGGCGAAATAGACCACTTGCTGAGCATGGATGCTATAAAGCTTTGATAGCTAGTTGAATTTGTATTGAAAACTCTTTAACACTGCACGTTTTACGCCATAACTTCTGAACCCTTCAAGAACACGCCTTAATTTTATATCGTTCGAAAGGTATTGAAACGTACAAAAAACCAAAATAAAGAAAAAAAAAAAAAAAATTATAGCGTCTGTTGTTGGCGTGGCATTAACCTTTGAAATTAAGAATAGGCAAATTTACTGCAATTTTTCCAACAGTTTTATATTTTTCCCTTAGAAAAGACAAAATAGCCTTTCCAATGATACCTTATTTACGAAAATTGGATTTAAATTGACTGAGCTATGTCGTTTCAAAATACACCTTATTTTGGACTTGAAAAATGGTTCCATAAATTTATAGCTTCGGATTGGATTTTCTAAGCAATAAACCAATGTAGGAACAAAATTTGAGCCAAATCAGAGTAGGTCAGTACGACTGATAAGTCACCTCAATCTGAAGTGGGCGATATACATTTACAGCCCTATTCTGGCAACTTGACAATAGTCAACCAGTATTTTTAATATTTCAAAAACAAAACAAAATTTTAAGCTCAAAAAACAACCAATTAAATGAATTTGTGAATGAAATAGAAAAATTACAGCAAACACATAGAAATAATAAAAATACTGGTTGACTATTGTCAAGTTGCCAGAATAGATAGGGCTGTTAATATTTTTTGTTAAGAAAGGTGTTGATTTCCTTTTAGAAAATAAACACAATTGTTGGAGCAGAAGAATGTTTTTATAACAGGTTTTCAAATTCGAACTTAACCATTAACACTATTTCTACAGAGAGGTGAAAAAATACACTTTTGAAACTTTTACATAAATTTGTTCTTAAAGTAAAGGGTGTTTTTTATAGAGTAATACAACTTTGAGTTGGCCTCACTGCTTTATTTGACCACCCGTTTAACAGCTGATTGTTGCTTTTTGTTTAGTTTGCTTTGACATTTTATTATAGATCGATTTACACCAGAGCAACGCGTGCAAATTGTGGAAATTTTTAATCAAAATAATGGTTCTGTTCATCAAACTCATCGTGCACTTCGTCCATTTTATGGCGTATATAATCGTCCTTCAGAGCTGCTAATTCGAAGAACAATAGATCGTTTTCGGACCGCATTTACTGTTACTGATAATGTGCATCTCGTGAGACGCCGAACAGTGCGCACTGAAGAATCTGTAGCCGCTGTACAGGAAAGCATTGAGAATGATCCTAATCAATCAATTCGTCGCCGTTCTCAGCAACTGGGGTTGTGTCTTTCCACTTTATGGAAGATTTTACGAAAAGATCTTGGCTTCAAACCTTTCAAGATTCAACTTGTGTAGGAATTAAAGCCAAACAACCATCGTATGTGCCGCCAATTCAGCGAATGGGCTGAAGCACAAATTGATATTGATTTTGAATTTCCATGGAAAATTTTATTTTCCGATGAAGCCCATTTTTGGTTGAATGGGTACGTAAAGAAACAGAATTGTCGTATTTGGAGTGAGGAGAATCCACAAGCTTTTGTCGAAACACCATTACATCCACAGAAAACTACTGTTTGGTGCGCTTTATGGGATGGCGGAGTCATTGGCCCATATGTCTTCAAAAACGATGATGGTCAGAATTTTACTGTCAATGGTGAACGGTATAGGAACATGATTCGAAATTTTTTCGTACCTCAATTAGCTGGCATTAATCTTGCTTGGGTCCAACAGGACGGAGCCACATGCCAAACAGCGGGCGCTACAATTGATTTACTCAAGGAAACTTTTGACGAAAAAATAATTTCACGAAATGGCATAATTAATTGGACCCCAAGATCGTGTGACTTAACCCCATTGGATTATTTTCTTTGGGGTTATTTAAAGTCACTTGTCTATCTCGATAAACCACAAATAATTGAACACCTGGAAATCAACATTCGAAGAGTTATCGGCGAGATACGGCCGCAAATGCTGCGAAAAGTTTGTGAAAATTGGTGTTCCAGATTGCGCCTTGTACGCGCCAGCCGTGGCGGTCACATGGCCGAAATCATATTTAAACAATAATGTCATAAAATTTTCTATTCAAGAAAGGTCGTTTCATTGACATTGAAAATATATTACTATGTTTTATTTTGATTTAAACTTCTATTACTCTCCCTTTATATAAAAACACCCTTTATAAGGCTTTGTTGCGGTAAACGGAAACTTTCAAGGACTTATTTTCGACTTGGGTGAAGTTGAAATAACCCCTAAGACGTCTGTTAGAGTGTTCGAAGTTTTGAATATTGTATTATTTTAATGACGCTAACATATATTGGGCGTGGTTTTCATCCAAAATTTTCAACTTTTAAACTTAGAGAACGTGTTGAATATCGATCTTATAGTATATGTAAAATATTGCGTTTAAACATATGAAAAAAAAATATTTTTGTAACATCTGTGGTAAATATACACTCAAAAATTGTGGACTAACAGCCCTATTCTGACATATTAACAAATTGTTAACCAGTATTTTGAATATTTCTATGTGTTTGTTGTAATTTTTTTATATCAAAACAAAATTCGAAGCTCAAAAATAAAAATTTTGATAAAAATTGTCAACTGCTTTTCAGTTATTGACAATTTCCATGGCAGAATAACCAAATAGATGCACTAGAAATACGCTCTCTCCGACAACAAAACAATAACAAAGGCGTAGTTATAATGTCAATATCAGCTGTTTTGAAAATGTTATCAATTTTAGCTTTCTTATTTATTCAGGTTTGATAATGCCTTTTTTGGACTGCCCATTAATTTCCTTCCGTCGCGATAATTCGAAAACAATTCATCAATTGTTAATTTCCGTTCCAGACTGATAAAATTAGCAAACAATCGTCGATTTTATTAAATAAATTTTATGTTTTATAAAAGCAATTTCACTTGTCAAAATATGTTTTGACAGCTTAAAGCAGCCGTACATAGTTACCACCGGCGTCAATTGGGTACGGCTGGGGGGCATTGGCCCCCAAGGATCTGATACTATTATTCAATAAATCGATTCAATAAAACCATATAATCGTGGTAGAATTATACACTGAAAAATTTCAATGCTCTGTTATTTTGTAGATTCGTCTAATTTTTACAAGATTTATTTAACGAATATACCAATTTTATCGCATACTATTAATTAAAATATACCTGATTATATAATTATTACGTTACATATTATTTTAGCCCGACTTAAGTACAGTTTACCGCAATATTCAAAACGTTATCGTTCCGTATCGCATCGTTATCGTATTTCTTCTAATCTTCTGATTAAATCAGTTTTATAAACAAAACACGATCGTTCTTCCAAAAGCACCGTTGCCGCGTATTTTGGCAAAATTTGTTCGAACTATAAGCTGCGCGGCATCACCGCTTTTAGAAGAACGATTGTGTTTTGTTTATAAGACATTCGTGTCTGAGTCAGAGGAAACCAACGATTTCATTATTATAGGCTGTGTGTCAAAAGGAAACTTTTCAGTCATGGTAGGATAGAAAATATCAAGTTGAATAAAATTTGTGTGTGTTGAAATAAATTTGTCTTTTTTGCTAAGTCAAATGAACGATGACATTTTAACAATTACAAATTTAGGCGTTTCGGTCGTGTTTTAGGGCAAATATTTTATTTAATTTGCATTTTATTCAATTTGCGACATATTTAATTTGAGTGCTTGTACTTGCAACTTATTTTGTAAAATTTTAATATTGTAAACTTAAAAACTTAAAAAATAACGAAATAATAAAAATAAAAAAGTATAGTAGTGAGGGGACTGCCGACCAAAGCGAAAACCTATACATAAAATATTAGTATTCCATGGAAGACGTTGTCCTGCCACGACCGCCTTACTGCTATATAAGAATTTTCATGCTTATATAGGGTTTTGGACTATCCTACATGTAGGATGGATTTGACAGGTCGGATGTACATGTAGGAATGTGCGAAAGCTCATACTGCAGCTCATACTACATCTGTTGTAGGATGAAAATCAAAAAGTTCTAAAAATCCCGCCATGATCTTGTTCTTCTCTGTGCGTCCTTGTTTGTAGATTTCCTTGGTAATTGTTGTTGGCGCACTTAGCTGGAAATTTTTTCTAGACGTTGTGAATTCTAATTGTGTAGCTACAGTCGGCATATGAAATTAGAATTATTTTTGTTAAGAGCTTATATTTCTATTTTGCTTTGTGTATTAAAAATAGAATATTATAAAATTAAGAAATATCTATAGCATATAAATTATATATAATTCATATAAGAAATTGATGCTAAACAGTTTAAAAAATAGAATGCATAGGATAAGCAGACTTCAGTTATTCAATTACTACTGAAAATATTAATTATTTTGCAGGTTTATTACTTAATTGTTATTATATAAATATGCATAAATACTCTTTAAATTTCCTCAATGAGTTAAATTGTTCATATATATGAACTATATATTGGGGGTTGGAATTAATTTTAAAGGTTTTTTTTCGGTTTTTGAGCATTTATTTAGAAACAACGGTACAATGTATATTATTCAAAGTATTGTCCATCGTTAGCTACAACATTTTCCCATCTTTCTGGCAGCATATGGATTCCGCGCCGGAAGAACGATTCGTCTTTTGAGGCAATCCACGAATCGACCCATTTTTTGGTATCCTCGTAAGAAGTGAAGCGCTGCTCAGCCAAGCCATGCGTCATCGATCTGAATAGGTGGTAGTCGGAAGGGGCTATGTCTGGGCTATAAGGCGGGTGGGGTAGCACATCCCAATTCAGCGCCTCCAACGTTTCCTTGACGGTTCTTGCAACATGTGGCCGTGTGTTGTCATGTTGAAAAACCACTTTGTCGTGTCTTTTGGCATATTCCGGCCGTTTAACCTTTAATGCTCGGCTCAATTGCATCAATTGTTGTTGGTAGCGTTCCCCAGTGATGGTTTCGTTAGGTTTTAGCAGCTCATAGTACACGACACCTTTCTGATCCCACCAAATACACAGCATAAGCTTGGCGCCATGAATATTCGGCTTGGCCCTCGATGTTGATGCATGGCCGGGTGGTCCCCACGATTTTTTTCGCTTAGGATTATCGTAATGGATCCACTTTTCATCGCCAGTGACAATACGATGCAAAAAACTCTTCCTTTTATGCCGTTGAAGCAGTTGTTCGCACATGCAAAATCGCCGTTCAACGTCTCTCGGCTTCAACTGGTACGGCACCCAATTTCCTTGCTTTCGTATCATTCCCATGGCCTTCAAGCGTTTGCCGACCGTTGATAAGTCGACTCCCAATGATTCTGACAATTCTTGAAGGGTTTGACACGGGTCTTCATCGAGCAAAGCCTCCAATTCCTCATCTTCAAACTTTTTCGGCTGGCCCGGACGCTCTTTGTCTTCCGTATCAAAATCACCACTTTTAAACCGACGGAACCAGTACTCACAAGTAGAAATCGATGGAGCATAGTCCCCGTAAGCCTCAGTAAGCGTGCGTTGTGCTTCAACCGCTTTTTTCTTCAAATGGAAGCACAAAAGTAAACCTTCCCGCTTTACGGAACGAAAGTCGACATGTTCACAGAGAAAAAAATATATGTTGTTTACACTTCAGTGGAATGAAACATACTGAAAAATGAAGCTTAGACAATGTGCTTTGAAATGAATATAGTCACAGGTGTGCCCGATGCAATCTATTGATAGTTTCGCCATCTCTTAGAAAACCTTTAAAACTAATTCCAACCCCCAATATATGTATATGAATGTATATATATATATATATATATATATGTTTTTCCGATACGGTAACACTTTTACAAAAAACAAATAGACTTATCAATATTTTATATAATCTTTAATTCATATGTATAAACTGTTTTCTAAATTAGTTCGATGTCATATGCTGACTGTAGCTACAAATAAACATCTACAAAAAATTAAAGCTTACTGTACAACAATAACTACTTAGCAAATTTACAACAACAACGCAAAGAGAATGACAAGATCCCAGCGGTTGCGCAGCTTTAGAGGGGATGAACCGAATTGGCGGCGTAAAATATACAGTTCTTTGCATGCTATATTTTCTGTTTGCCTGTTAGCAAGATATCAAGTGGAGGGAGGCATTAAAAGAGACTTCAGAGCTAACTGCTGAAATAAAATGAAATTTCAATTTTTCATATTTGTATTTTCTTTGACTGTCGTGAAGTCTGTTTTAATGCCTCCACTTTAGATCTTGCTAGCAGATAAACAGAAAAAATAGCAAGCAAAGTGCTATTTATTTTTCGCCGCCAATTCGGTT
Organism: Dichetophora obliterata; assembly: GCA_963920525.1. Taxonomy (NCBI): domain Eukaryota; kingdom Metazoa; phylum Arthropoda; class Insecta; order Diptera; family Sciomyzidae; genus Dichetophora; species Dichetophora obliterata. The sequence goes on along the minus strand of OY986436.1, from coordinate 44,361,758 downwards.
CACCCCCTCTAACGCTGCGCAATCGCTGTGATCATGTCATTCTCTCTGCGTTTTTGTTGTAGATTTGCTTGGTAATTGTTGTTGTGCAGTTAGATTTAATTTTTTTGTAGATGTTATTTGGTAGCTACAGTCGGCATATGACAATCGAAGTATTTTTATAACGCCTTATATATATGTACATAAAAACACACAAAAAACCTGCAAAATAAATTTATATTTACAGTTGTAATTTACAGAAATAAGTTGCACGATCGAAATGTGTAACGTCAAAATTTGCAATTGTCAAAATTTCATCGTCCATTTGACACAGCAAAAAAGACAAATTTATTTCAACACACACGAATTTTATTCAACCTGATATTTTCTATCCTACCACGACTAAAAAGTTTCCTTTTGACACTTACCCTTTACTCGGAGATTACACGAGACAGTACTGTTAAGACAGTCGCAATACATTCACAAATTTTTACCCACACACACTAACTTTTGCTACTGTCTGCTCTACTGCTTAAGTTTTTTGTAGACAGTTGGCGGGACAGTAGCTAGGAGAGTAGAATGATATTTAGCATATCAAGTGACAGAATACGTGAAAATTTAATAGAATTAATGGAAAATTTGCAATACTTTTGCGTGCTCGTAGTTTTAACAAAAATTTTCTTCATAAAATACAAATTTTTTACTATTTTGTCTACTGTCTTGCCAACTGTCTTACCCACTGTCTGGACTCTTATTCACAAACACAAAGTTTGACAACTTATACGTATTTTTCATTGTCTTAACAGTACTGTCTCGTGTAACCCTCGTGTTAAATTTTGTATTGAAAACAACAAACATAAAGATATATTCGAAATACTGGTTAACAATTTGTTAATTTTCCAGAATAGGGCTGCAAGTGTGTTGGAGTTCATAAAATAGGTGTATTTTGATTACTTTGGATTCCCTTTAGACACCCGTGACAAAAACTGGATCCCTCATATGGCACATATATTCCAGAGAACTGCACAAGCCTACTTGAAGTCTATTTCAAGTACTTGCTTAAAATACAACTTCAAGCTTGAGCTTGATAGTTTTCAATCAAGTATAACTTGGGCTTGAATATAAATGACAGCTTGCGACTTGCAAGTATGCTAGCTTACAAGCGAAAGGCACGAAGTTCCAAGTAAAGGAAAATTTGATGCCTTCGGCAAAAAGCTTGAAAAGCTTGCAAGTGAAGGCAAGTATCCAATTAAAGCAAGTATCCCAAAACTTCAATGAGCTCGTGTAGGAAAAGCTTAAGCGTAATAGGACTTTTAAGGGTTCTGTGGACTCCGTGGTTGGCAGTTTTATGGGGTAGCAGATTTCGGAATTGATGTCAAAATTTTAAATTCTAGATGGCGGATAGAGTTGCCACTTAGATTTACTTAATCAAAATAACATCAAGTTAAAGTAAGGAAATTAAATTGATTTGTGAAATACTTGGTTTGTAAGCAGTGAATAATGAAATTTTAGTTTTAGCAAAAATGTCTAATTGTTTAGACAAACTTGATTGGTTTTGCTGTCTGCAGCAAGCATACTAATTCTGAGCACAAAGGAATGTTGACAATAATTTTAATATACACCAATTTTGTATATTGATAAAATAAGAAAAAATTCACTGAAACATATTTTCCCAACGCATGTAATTATGTCAAGAGTGAAAGAACTTCCTACCCACGGTTGCCACCTTTGTGGGAAAAATCCCATTTGTGGTTATTTTTAATTGCCGTGGGAAATGGAAATTCATATGGGATTTTTTCATTGAATGTGGTTTTTTTCATTCACGTGGGATTTCTTTGTTTTTTGGATTTTTTTTGTTTTGAAGGATTTATTTTTATTTTCCAGTTAAAATATGTATAAATATATACATAAAAGTGTATATTTTTCATATTTTGTGCATTGTCAAAATCGTCTTAACCTACCAATCTGATTTTCGCAACGAATTCGTAAAATTTCGGTTACTTTGGTTTGGTGGGAAGTCCTTTCACTCTTGGCATAAGTCCATGCATTGAGAAAACATGTTTCAGTGAATTTTTTCTTTTTTTATCAATATACAAAATTTGTATATCTTAAAATTGATTTGTGATTGGCCCTTTATACGAATTGCTTTCGATGTAACCTTCGCAGGTTATTGAACAACGGGTATCGAACGTCAAACCCTGTCGAAATGTTCATCGAATTTTTAGTCGAATATAATTTTGCTTTTGATGCGGTGCGTTCTGAGCAATAATTGTTAAAAAGACAAGAATTTTGTGATTGTGGTTTGCTTTTTAAAGACTAAAAACTAATTTACAACTCTTTTTGTAAACTTTATTCAGGTTTAAGGTGGATTAAACAAATATTTTTTTTTGAATATTATTACTAAAAGACTAATCAAAACACAGACGATGAAATATACTAGTTGTTCTTCTTAATTGCTTTAATTTTTTGTTTAATTTTTGACAATTTGTTATATCTGTATTATTTACTCTGGTAATTTTTAATAGAAGAGAGATTTTTTGTGTTTTTTTTAATACAAATGGGTTTTATCGTGGTTATTTTAAATACAAATGGTGTTTTTCGTGGTTTGTTTTTATTTGTGTGGGATTTTCGTGGTTATTTTAAATGTTCGTGGGATTTTTTGTGGTTTTTTAATTGCGATGTGATTTTTTTTTAAATTTTATACCATGGGAATTTTCGTGGTTATTAATTTTTGCTATTGTGGGAAAAAGGTTTTTTTCGTTGGAATTTGAGGTGGCAACTGTGTTCCCACCAAACCAAAGTAAGAAGTCTAAACGAATTCGTTGCGAAAATCATACAGTTGGGTTGAGACGATTTTGTCAATGGACAAAATATGAAAAATATGCACTTTTATGTATATATACTTATAAAGGGTCCGCCAAATAACTTTTTTTTTTTTGAAAATTCTATAAAAATAAAATACTAAATATTTTCTCAAATTTTTTTTTTATTTGAAAGTACAATCCTTCCGGTTAATAATGGAAAATAATTTCATTCAAATGGCTGCCTCGGCTGGCCATGCAGTAGCCTACACGATCGGTCCAATTTTTAAGCACATTATCGATTGTGTGCAGCTGTATTTCACCAATGGCTTCACGAATATTGTCCTTTAAAGCGTCAATTGTCTCTGGTTTGTCGGCGTAACACTTATCTTTGAGGGCACCTCACAAATAATAGTCCAACGGTGTCAAATCGCAGCTCCGAGGTGGCCAAACGACATCAGCTCTGCGGCTGATAATGCGATCTTCAAAAACAGGGCGCAAAACATCGAGAGTAGCTTCGGCTGTGTGGCACGTAGCGCCGTCCTGTTGAAACCAAATGTTGCCAATATCCTCCTCTACAATTTTTGTGAACAAAAATTTGTTCAACATGGCCCGATAACGATCGCCATTGACTGTAACGGCCACTCCTTGCTCATTTTTGAAGAAAAATGGCCCAATTATGCCTCTGGACCAAAATCCGCACCAAACAGTAACTCGTTTTGGGTGCAGCGGCTTTTCAATGTATGCGTGCGGGTTTTCTGTGCCCCAAATGCGACAATTTTGCTTGTTTACATACCCGCCAAGATCAAAATGAGCTTCATCTGAAAAGATGATTTTTTTGGCAAAATCGGCCTATTCTGTAAGTCGATCGCAGGCCCACTTAGCGAAGCGAAAACGAATTGGATGGTCAATTGGCTTCAATTCACGACGGTGAATTGATGTTGATGGCGCTTCACGTACACTTTCTGCCACAGCAGCAATATTCTCGGCTGTACGCACTGTTTTTGGCTTTTCACGCTTTGGTTTATCGATGAGGATGCCAGTTTCTTTCACTTTTTCCACAAGATAATGAACATACGGAGCTGACGGTGCTTCTCCTCTTCCAAAATCCGTACGCAATTTTCGCACACATTCTGCAACATTACCATGATTTTCAAAGTAATGTTGAAATATTTCCCAGCGTTGTTCAAGCATATACACAACCATATTCGTTCAGCGGAAGGATAAAACTAATTATCTGTCAAATCAGACATGAACTAAGTGTTAAAATTCACGAAATAAGCACTAGTTGAAAAAAAACGTTAGATGGCGGACCCTGTACATACTTTAACTGAAAAATAAAAATAAATCCTTTAAAACAAAAAAAAAAAAAAAACCCACAAAAAAATCCCACGTGAATTGAAAAAACCACACTGAATTAAAAAATCCCATGGGAATTCCCATTTCCCACGGAAATTCAAAATAACTACAAATGGGATTTTTCAAACAAAGGTGGCAACCGTGCTGTGGGGTATTTTAAATTCGACCCATTTGAAGAAAATATTCCTGAGTAGTTTTTTCCTTCCTCTGGTCACCTTTACGCACCTCAACAAAACGCCCCTATTACAATCAGCGCAGATGCAGTGAGAGTAAAAAAGTGCAATTAAAAATACGCTCTCACATCGTCTTGTGTGTTTGTAAGTGTGCGCAAAGGTAAACATTCAAACGAAAACTGAATGAAATGTTTCTAGTTCAAGTTCAACGCAATCAAAACACGTGACAAAAATTTAACCTGCCGCTTGTTATTGTTGTTGTGGCTGTTGTTGTGTTTGCTGTAACGTTAACAGAGCGCAACAAGGAAGTGGTAGAGAAAAAAAAAAACGGAAATGACTTGCATGAGCACTTCACGTGGGTGGGCGCACTGTTAAATTTGGACTTAACATTTGTTTACATGTTGCTAACAGTAGGATATACTGTTGTTGTTGTTGCTGTCGCATGATTGTTGCTGCTACAAAATGTTGCCAGTCGGTCGACTTTGTTGTCGGTCTATGTTGCTGCCATTCGCTCTGCAGTCAGTTAGTTTTGGCATCTGTTTGTCGATGGACGTGTTATTTCTCGCGCATTAATCGAAAACGCGCGTTTATTAATTCGGCTTATAATAAATAAATTTCTTCCTCTTTGCTTGTTGATGTTGTGTTTAAAAAAAAAAAAAAAAAATATATAAACAAAAATTTATATTTGTAATGCTAAAACTGCATTGTTTGGAATAATGCAGCAAAAATAAATAAAAAACGAATTTGAAAATGTCAAAAATATAACAAAATGATTTATGTATTGTGAACTGGTGAAATGTTAGCTCATAAATAAAGTTAACTTAATTCAAAAATAAAAAAAAAACTATAAACGAACTAGTAAAAATTAAAAAAAAAACATGTAAACAGTTTTTGTATAACCAAATGCAAAATTGAGATATATTGTTTTTGTTCACAATGTTAGTGGGTATAAGATTCAATATGATATGGAAAATTTCTTTCTTTCAGCAGCATTCTTTTAAATATGCTGAACTTTTATTATATATTTAAAATTTTTAAAATATTTATTATTTTATTAAAATTTTTGAAACTGAAAAAAATACTTTTAAAATATTTATACACGTTAAATTTTCTGGCTTTATTTTTATTATTATTTTTTATTTTTAAAACTTTATTTGACATTTTTACATTTTACTTTTGTTATTTGTTATATTGATTTTAAGATTAATATAGGTTCCACTCAAAAAAAATTGTAAATATTATTAGTGACCTGGATAACTAAGAGATTGGAAATAAGACAAAAAGCATTTAGAAAAAAATTATTTTTATTTAAATTTACAATATCTATAAAATTTATAAAGACATAATGAATTTTTCCCAGAAATACTTTCATATTTAGAATATTTCGTACCTTTACGACTATGTTTAATGGTAGTTTTTTAAACATTTTGTAGGAGGGTCAAAAAAAAATCAATAAAAATGGAGGTCAAGTTTTACTATAGGTTTGTAAGCACAACAACTTTGTCTAAGGCATATAGTTAGTGGTTTTCTATGTAAGTAAATAAACAATTAGGATACACTTAAAACCTATATTTTCTTTTATAGTGAGGTTGAAATAGCGTAGGATTTTTAAAAACTTTCCTTTAAAAATTTGTTCTGAAAAACTATAACTAAAAGCAAATTGATTTTTTTTAAATATACAACACAAGAAAGAATATTCTAAAATTAAATTATTTTTATTTAACGAATAATGATCCCGCTAGGCGTTATTTAAAAACTGGTTTCTTGAAAAGCCTCAAGATATTTTGAGACCAAGTTATCTTAAAAAAAAAAAATGTGGAACAGATTTTAATATACATGAAGGTAATTTTCTCAACAACATAGTCTAAGATAAAACCATATGACCAAAAATTAAAATTTTGCGGGATATCTTTAAATAACTCGATATATTTAATCTACTAGACCTCTGTTGAAGGTGCCAATTTTGGCCAATCTTTTGGCCAAATCAACACAAACTGCTATTAAATTGGTTACGCAGATCTCGAAATAACCTGACGTTTCTAAAAAACCAGTTTTTTACGTCACCTAGCGAGAAGAAATGGCCATTTAAACTTAGAAAATATATTAGAAAATCGCTTTCCGTGTTGTAAAGGGTGCTTTTTTTGATATATTTTTTCAGTGTCTTACACCTCACGAGTTATTCGTAACATGTGGCAAAGCTAAAAATGCTCAGTAACGTTTGCCATTTTCATGTTCACTTACTTATTTCATCAACCGGGCGTACGCTTTAACAGATTACTAAACTTAACATATAATTTAACACTTAATCCTAAAAAAATGAGTATGAAATTTTAAAATTGGAAAAAAAATATTTTAAAAGAAGTGTGAGGAAAATTTAAAAACACTGTGCATGTCCAAATATCAAACTAGCTGGAGACATATCATTTCAGCATAATTCGAGGATGCTGTATTTTGTAGCGCTTACCGTTTTTTAATCCTTTGGTCCGTTTTTGAGAAATTTAAGATTCAAGGTCAAGTACATGTTGATGCAGTTTTTGTTAGAAAAACTTTTTCTCAATAACTTTATCGACTTCATGTCAGTGAGTGAAACATTAACAATTACCTGGAAAATAATTTCTTAAAAAAGTTTAACCCTCAAAACCCAACTCTTATGTTCAAAATTGACGTCATAAATCAAAAATCCCCTTTTTCATAGCTTACTTGTTTTTATGTGAACAAAGATTTTCTACGAAAAAAGGTTTTTTTTTTAATTTCGAGGTCAATTTGGATCATAAAAGTTGGGTTTTCAGGGTTAAACTGTTTTAAAAAATTATTTCTCAGGTAATTCCTAATGTTTAACTCATTGACATGAAGTCGATAAAGTTAATGAGAAAAAAGTTTTTCTAACAAAAACTGCATTAACATGTACTTGACCTTGAACCTTCCATTTCTTGAAAACGGTCCGAAAAATTAAGAACGGTAAACGCCATTAAATTTAGCCTCGAATTATGCTGAAATAATATGTCTTGCTTGTTTGCAAAAAAAAAGTGACCGATTCATGCACAGTGAAATTATTTGAAAGAATTTCCTCCAACTGTCTTTTGAAAATACTTCTGTACTAGGGAGTCCAATCCCAGAAGCTTTTCTCGATCCCGGGATTTTCGGGATTGAAAATCTCAATCCTGGGATCCCGGGATTTGTTCGGGATTGAAAATTTTAAGAAGTAAATAATTCAAAACGTTTTAAATACATTTTTTTGTTATTTATTACTTGAAACTAAAAAATGTAAATTAATTCATTTAGAATGTAACAAAAACAAAACACATTAAGGATATTCACAATTGCGTTGATTTCAGTGTAGTTTAAAAACCCCGTGGTATTGATACCACACTTTACCGAGCGGTTTTTATATTTTTTATTGTTTTACATGAAATCTCTAAAAACCAAGTGTGGTAATTTTAAATAGCCCAATAATATGTTTAACGAACGTGGTTTCTAAAGTTCCATAAACAATTGATGGGTTGCCAGTTATTTTCTAATTGCAAAAATGAAAGAAGCTCAAAATGCAAGTTAAACTTTTTTATGCTATATATTAACAAAATATATCAATTTGGATAGTTAATTTATTTGCATAGTAACAAAAAGCTATAGTGGAAGGTTCACAACCACAAATTCTATTTTAAAGGGTGCTCATAATTGTGATTTTCAACAATGACAAAAAAAAAATGCTACTATACCACACAATTGTGAATACCCTTATTGTGAAAAAACAAAGAACTTAAATAATATTAATGACTAGCACATTGTATTAATTTAACCCTTTCCGTGGACTTGCCCAATATATTGGACACGTCAGAAAATAATTTTTATATGTATTTATTTTGCAAAGCTTTTTTTTAAATCAAATCGTTTGGTTCAATGAAAAAAAAGATGAACCAACATGATCAAAATAAATTTAGAGATATATTTGATATTCAAGTCAGTTGGATTTTCGATTTTGTGGCGAAGAAAAGCAAAAAATTTTTGTTTGCCTATTTTATAAGAAGAAATCAACAGAACTAAGATCAAATTTATGTTTTTTTATCTTTCTATGGCTTAAGAATATTAAGAGGGTTTAAAAAACAAAGATCTAAAGGGTTGAGGAACCTTTAAGGGATTAAAAAAAAACTTTGTGCCGCATAGGAGCAAAACAATTTTTTATTTGTTTGTAAAACGTAATAGCACAGGTTAAAATGAAAGGAATGTTTTTTTTTGCATATTCAGAACCTAAATGATAGGAGAATATTACCTCAAAAAATTATTTTGTTCTTAGTTTTGCCTAGCCATTGAAAGGGTTAAAGAACAAAAAATATAAAGAGAACAGTTTAAGGTATTACTATATTAATGTTACCCTTTGTTTTTTTTGTACACCGTCTTCATGTTTTTTTTGAGTTTAAGGCAAATAAATGTTGGAAAAAACTTTTCAAATTATATTGTTTGTTTTAATTATTTTTAAAGTAATTCATTAAGCTGATCAACGCGTCTTATTTTTCATAAGAGAGTTTTGTTCGAATATTATTACAAATATAACCCGCTGATGAGAAGCACCGTTGTGATTCTATGCTTGTTGAAAAAATAGTTGTACAATAGTCGTAAGCAATGTGTAAGTTTCGATCGCGATGGCCTTCACCATAAAACAAAATTATTTCCTAAGTCAGAATATCTGACAATTTTGAAATACATAGCTGACTTCCCGATGTTGCAAATTCTTCTAAAACTATGTAAAGTCCTTGCTCCAGTGATTCACACTCATCTTCATAGCAATGAGCAGCCTGAATAAAATTTCTTCTAATTCTATATTCAGATCAACTTAAACTGAAATGTTTGCATTTACTGGAATATTTGTAATAGAAATTTTTTATTAAAATTTTTTTTAAATCCCGGGATCCAGGAAGGACAATCCCGGTATTTAAAGTGGCTTAAATCGTCCGGGATCCCGGGATTGACTTCCCTATTCTGTACATAAGTCAATTTGGTTAGCAAAAGAGTTGAATTGAGACAAACACCTGGTTATTGGTTCATTGAGTCTAGAATAATAGAATAATTGATTTTCTCTCAGAGAAGGAATTGTGATATGAAACGGAATTAGAGCTAATAGTTCTGTGGCAACATGTTGTTATCGAAATTATCGAAAGTCAGTATGTTGTAACACTTTCGACAGGCGATATTTGCGATAAAATATCATTTTGATTTGGTGGCACTGATCGAGAAGTGAAGTACATATAAATGCAAACATTTATTAATTTAAGCACTATTTTATTGCTTATGTAAAATAACATAGAAGTATTAAAAATTGATTTTAAGTTAGTGAAATAATAAAAGTATTGGCTTTAATTAAAATTAGTTTTCCTTTATTTTTTCCTATAATCAATTTTATTTTTTTTTTTTTTTATTTATTTAAAGGAACAATGTCGACATGTAAGACAGAGTCTTATAAATGCACTAAGTATGACATGATAACAACAGTTTTTAATACCATGAATGAAAATTAAAGCTAACTTAACAATGTATTATAAATGAATAAAATGTAGACTTAGCTGCTAATTATATTTTATTTAGATTAAAAGTGATAGACAAGAGATTTAAGAAAAGAATTTGAGAATTTCATGCTTAAAGATATGTTTATTTCGAATTTTTTTGATTCCATAAGGCAACGTATTCCACAATCTGATGGCGTTCACAAAAAATAATCTATTGGAATTCAAATAATTATAAACTGGTATTTTAAGGTTGAAATTTCTATTAGATCTGTAGAATTGGAGTTTCACAAATAAGTAATTAGGTGTTTGTGAATATATTAAATTGTGTAAAAAAATACAGTTTCTAGCATTTAAATAACTCAAAATATTACAGCCCAGAATTTTATTGCTCAAGTGACTGATGTGATCAAATTTTCTAAGGCCATAAACGTACCTCACAGCATTATTAAATGCCAGCTCCAGCTTCATCCTGGACCTGGAATCAAGTTTACTGTACACGATATCTGAGTAGGAGATGATTGGCACTATGAGCTGTTGGACTAACTTCTTTCTAGTTTCAAGAGGAACAAATGACGCAGTCCACCTCAAGTTCCGCAACACATAGTAAACCTTACATACAACAGTATTGATATGGTTTTCGCAAGAGAGTGAAGAGTCAATGTGGTAACCAAGATTTTTTATCTTGTCAACAAAATTTAGTTGAACACTATTTAGATAAATGGCATGTATATTATGGAACGAGACCTTAGATTTAAAAATCGGTAAGACATATGATTTCTGGGGGTTGAGCTTGAGCTTATTAGTTTGAGCCCATTCTGAAATTTTATTTAAGTCATCATTAATTTTAATACATAAGTCATCAACAAGGTTAAGAGGTCTAGACAAGTACAGTTGCAGATCATCAGCATATGCATGCATTGTAACATGCCTGCATTTGCTAAAAATATCATTAATAAACATAGAGAATAAAAGCGGACGAAGTACAGAGCCTTGAGGAACCCCACAATTTAAATTACGAAAAGCGGACAGACTATAACCCACCCTCACTCTTTGAGTTCTTCCAACTAAGTAACTATATAACAGACGGACCGCCATGCTGGAAAACTTAAAATTATCTTCAAGTTTTTGGCACAATATAGAATGGTTAACAGAGTCAAAAGCCTTAGAAAAATCTAGCAGGCAAAGAAGATTAATGTGACCCAAATCATATGTAATTCTAATGTCATCGAGAATTTTTAGCATAGCTGTAGCGCAGCTGTGGCCTGGTCTAAAACCAGACTGAAGTGGAGTCATAAAGTCATATTTTTTTATGTGCTCCGAGATTTGTGCAGCCATGAGAGACTCAACTACTTTTGATAGAGGTGAAAGTAGACTTACAGGACGAAAATCAGATGGTTCATGAGCGTTGGATTTTTTAGCTATGGGAACAATTTTTGCTGCTTTCCAAACATCAGGAAAGCAGGAGCTTGTGAAACAGTGATTTATAATGTGGGTTAATGAGCTTAATATATGTGGTAAGATAATTTTAATGAATTTAATGGATATTCCATCTTCACCCAAGGCATTCGACTTTATTCTATTAACGCAACTAGCAACATCACTCTCACCTACAGCAGCAAACTCCAAACTAAATAGATTTAGATTTACAGGACTTAAAGATCTTGATATACTAGGCAACAGAGAATCAGTGGACGCAGAGGAAGCAATAAAATAATCATTTAAGATATTAGGATCAATGTGACAATCGTCAGATTTAACATTGCATACTCCAGCCTGTCTTAAGTTGTTCCAGAGTTTTTTAGAAGGCTGTGTAGAGTTTAACTTGTTAATGAAAAAAGCACGTTTTGCTAATTTTACAGCCAGGTTAGCTTCATTTCTTGTTCTCTTGTAATTATCCCAGTTTAATGCTGTGGAATTTCTTTTAAAGCGATTGTACATTTTGTTACGAGTCTTAAGGGCTAGCATTACATTTCTTGAAAACCAAGGACAACTTTTGTTAGAGACGCGACGAGTTACTAATGGGACATGATAATCAAATAGTGCTTGTATTTCATTAATGAAAAAATTTACCTTCTCATTTAATTTACTGAGAAACCAGCATTGAGACCAATTTATAGCAGATAGGTCATTAAACAACGAATTATAATCAACGGATTTATCATTCATTATTATTAGCGGATTTATCATTCATTATTAGCTTAAATTAAATTTTTATTAAAACAAATTTTTAAAAAATATTGATTCATTAGCTGTTAAATGTTCGAACATAACTTCGAAACAAACCAAATCGCCTGTCAATCGAAAATGTTACAACATACTGCCAGATCGAAAACTTCGCTTCGATGTTCGCTTCGACAGTGGAGTTACAACATGTCGCCCATGGAGAGTTTATTCTTCCATCAATTATGTCTTTAAAAAACATTGTTTGACATTACTCGTTTTTGCGTCAAACTACAAACCCTTAACAACCGACACCGCACGTAATGAATAGACAAACAAACGAACAGCGCTTCCAAATCATTGAATTTTATATTCGACACACCAAAAAGGCTATTCAAGCTATTCTGACCAAATTTCACACCAGTTTCACTTTATTTGATATTGTTCTACAAACCCGTATGCGCAGAGTGTGTACCGATAAGAATATTGCTGCTGTATCGATATGTAAAGTGTTCAACAATTGGGCTTGTGTTGTTCGAACACCTGGAAGATTTTACGTAAGGACGTCGGTATGAAACCATACAAAATACAGTTGGTGCAAGAACTGAAGCCGGGTGACCTACCACAATGTCGTTTGTTGGATGAATGAGCCTGAGAAAAGTTGGATGGAGATCCACTTTTTTATCGAAAAATTGTCTTTAGCAACGAAGCTAATAATTTGCTCATTGGGTAGGTCAACAAACAGAATTGCCAAACTTGGTCTGCAGTGCAGCCAGAGGTAGCTTAAGAGCTGCCAATGCAACCTGAAAAATGTACTATTTGATGTGGCTTGTGAACTAGCGGCATCATTAAACCGTATTTTTTCAAAAATAGTGAAAATCGCAAGGTTACAGTGCGATGATTACCGACTTTTTTTGCCCAAAATGAAAGAACTGGACTTGATTGACATGTGGTTTGACATGCCACACGGTGCGCGATACCATTGACGTATGGAGGCGCGAGTTTGGTAAGTAATTAATCTCACGTTTTGGAGCAGTCCATTGGCCGCCAAGATCATGCGATTTGACCCCACCAGACTATTTTCTTTTTTTAAAAGATCAAAGAACACAGGCAAACGCCTAAAACAAGCATCATCTGGTCTTTGACCTGAAAGGAAAGGGATAGATTATTAGAGGAAGAATTGATTGGAACCATACGTGAATTATCGATTAAGTGGAATAAACGCGAAAGACAATTTGAATTGCTTATAACCAGGGCTCGGATTTCGATACCTAAAAACTGCAGAAAATGACCTAAAAACTGACAAAAACTACTTTAAAACCGCAAACAATTACATACAAAAAAAAAAAAAAAAAATAAATTACTAAACTTAAATTTTTTTATTTAGTTTTTATACATAGCGTTACAGTATATTACAAGATACTTTTTTAAGTTATTAAAATCGAAAGAACGTCGATTGTCTGGCAAAATGTTTTTGTAAACAGAAAACATTTTTATTCTTTTGTACTGACGAGAGAAACATATTTAAAAGACGATATATCGTATATCCCTTATAAGACGATAGTCTTATACCACGTCATATTTCAGCAATAGAGCATAACAATAGCATTAATAAAAATGAGCATATCCTGAGTTTTTATATAACACTTGTCTCACCTTTCTACATACCTTTTCGACAGTTTTAACACACGCAGAGCTTTTTTTCTTCGAGGTCTTTAAGCAAACCTACTCCGTTTTCGAGAGGTAATGATTTTGATTAAAAGGACTCTATTGTTAAAGAAATATGTTTAAAAATTTGCATTTTTACATTTTTAGTACGAAAAAAAAACATTTGCGTAATTTTTAAATTACACAAATATGACCTAAGAACCCGAAAAATGCTCTAAAAAATAAAAATTTCAAAAAGTGACAATAAAATCACTTAAAAATAGCGAAAAATGACCAAAGAATGCCCTAAATCTAGTAAAAATTGACCAGAAAACTAAAACCGATATATAACAATGAAAAAGTACCAAAAATTACCTAAAAACTTTTTATATTTGGAATTTAGGAAACACAAATGAACGTTCTAAATAATCAGGAAATGCCTTAGAAGCAGCAAAAAAAAAAGATGACAAAAAGATGCTAGCACAGATTTCGATTTGTAACAAAAATATGTTATAATTCAGTGGTATTCCAGTTTTTTTAAACAAATTTAGTCACAATTGGGTTGTATTAAAGTTTCAAATAAGTAATTTGTAACAAATCATTCTTTTTGTTGCAAATAAGTTGAACTACGGTGTTAATGTTGTTATGAATAAATGCACTTGTTGTAAAAATGTTTCGTAAAGTTTTGAAAAAATATTTAATTTTTACGTTAAATTAACACTATTACAACATTTTTTTTTGTAGCACCTATCAAAAATTTTTGTGTATTGTAATTGTAACAAACACAGCAACGAGCTAGCAACCTAGATGCGACTTAGTTGTTTTATGTTTATATTAAGTTATATCAATCAACTAAATGTTCGAAACTTCTGTTTGAAAATGTTTTTATTAAGTTATAGGGAAGTCACTACAACTAAATGTTTCAAATTTTAGTGCGTAAATGCCATAAGCAAAATATAATTTTTATTGTTCACAAAAAATTCTGTGTTGCTTGTCAATTTCTTTTTGTAGGCTTCTACTACTTCGTAATCCATTTTTGTTTTATTTCAGCTTTCAACGAGACCTCAAAATTAAACAAAATTTTCGGTTTTTCGAATCATTGTGAAATAATGAGAATATGTTTTGTTGCAAGAAGGTTGAAATGAGGCTTTAATTCAGTTACAAGAGCATTGAAAATAGTCGTTGCAACTTTATGCTGTATTGAGGTTATAATTCAGTTGCTAAAACTTTAGAAAACATTATTATAGCTCAAAAAATGTAGGAAAAATAACGTTGAATTGAGGTTTTTATTAAGTTGCACAAACATTGAAAATAATCGCTGCAAGTTATAATTCAGTTGATGCAAGTTTAAAAAACATAATTGTAACTTATAAAATTTTGCTTGATATAAGAACGATGTATTGAACTTTAGAAAAAAATCATTGCAACTTAAAATGTTATTAGTTGCATAAACGTTGTATTGGAGTTATAATTCAGTTGCAATAAGTTTTGAATAAAATTGTTATAAGTGAATGCTGCATTAAAGTTATTATTCAGTTGCAACAACTTTAAACAAATATTTGTAACTTTTGATATTTAGTTAGCTGCAAGAACTATGTATTGAGGTTATAATTCAGTTGCAAGAACTTTCGAAAAAAGTGTCTAAAAACTTCATACTCGCCATATTTGATTTTTTTTCTACACTATGAATTTTGATTGGAATAAATATAAATACGATTTTCTTTTTTATTTTTTATATTCTTTGAGAATTTTCAGTGAAATATGACACTAGAAACTTAAAAACATGTATTTAGATATATATTAAAGATTATTATGTGGAAATAAAAAAATCGTAATATATCTTATATCCGAATTATTGTAATAATTTTTATTTTTTGGGTGGCGCTTGAGTTTTATAGAAGTAAAATGCAAACATTCATCGACAAAATGCCCTTTTCTGTAAAATTTTGGTGTATAGCAATTCATATTTTCAATTTAATTTTACATCATTTTAGTACATTCCAATTTCTTTTTGGCTTTTAAAATACACTCAAAAACAACACCACTGGTTTAATGAAAACTATATTAAGGAATTGTGTATGCAAAACATTTTAAAACTTTTTAAGAACTAATTTAACTAAGCATTTCCAGCCCTCAGTTGTTCCTGTTCTATAAATCTACATTTTCCACAACTAACTTGTGGATTTTTTGTTTCAATAATTTTTAAATGTAGTAAAGAACAAAGAAAGCGAAAAAACCATTCCCGAACCCGGATTCGAACCAGGGACTTCTGAGTTGATAGTCTAGCGCATTCTTCACTAGACTTCAAAAGACGACAAAGCTGCCATTTTTTGTGGGGCTTCGCAAAGTCTCAAAGTGTATAGGGACAAGCCAGCCACATTTGCAGCCCTCAAAGACAACATTACAGCTGCCATTGGGGAGATGCTGGTGAGAACTGGCCGAAATGCTGGAAAAAGTATACTAAAATTAAAGCTTACGAATGAACCACCTCAACCGTAGCCACAGGCAACATTTACATAAAATAATCTTTAAAAAATAAATGGCAGGCATTGATGTTTCGCTTCAAATAAATATTTCATCAGTATTGCAAATTTTCTGTTTTTTTTTACATCTTCAAAAACCAAACGTTTAAAAAAATCACTTTTTATATACCTCTCGCGTACAATGACAAAACATAGTATCTCCATTTTCATAGTTCTGAGAAAACTAGGGTTTTCTGTTTTTTGACTTGCCCTTGATTGTCTAAATCAATATACTTAAAATGCTGAAAAGTATCAAAAATGCTCAAAATTCGGTAATCACTATCAAAATTTTTCTAAAATATTGTGCTATAGTATTAAATTACTTACTTTGTTTTGTAAACCTTTTTAAAAATAATAAAAAAACAAAATTTCAATATCAAAACATAGTGTGTGAGTGAGACATTGAACTAAAATAAAGGAATTTTGATTTTAAAAAATGGTAAATAATTGTAAAAGTATTGAGAAAGAAAAGGAAATAACAGTTACCAAAAATGTTAAAGAAGTATCAATCTATTATATGTTTTGCATAGCAACAAATTTCATAGATGAAAATAATAATAATAATAATATATGAGAATAACCAATATTTACTCTCCGGAAAAAGTACACACGTCCTTAACTGATTTATTTGAAAATATCTCATCACAGGAAACTCTTTTCCTGGATGGCATGTGTGGCAATAGTTCTGTTTAAATTTTATTTAATTTAAGGATATTTGCAGCCCTATTCTGGCAAATTAACAATTGTTAACCAGTATTTTTTATATTTCTATATGTTTGTTGTTTTCAGAACAAAATTTGAAGCACAAAAAAAACAATTTTTGAATGAAATTGTCAATAACTGAAAAGCAGTTGAAAATCATTATCAAAATTTATTATTTTTGAGCTTCAAATATTGTTTTGAAATCAAAAAATTACAACAAACACATTGAAATATTCAATATACTGGATAATAATTTGTTAATTTGCCAGAATAGGGCTGTTAGTCCCAAGTTCATTTCATGAACCGCTGGTATTTCAGCTTTAAATTTGTTTTTTAAAAAGCAGGTCTCCCTAAATTTGGCGTTACTATCCATTTTGGTCTTATAAAAGAGATTCCAAGAACCTTGTCGAAATTCGGCAACGCGCCCGAGAAACAATTTGTGTCCGTTCCAATCTACTCAGGCACAAAAGTCTAGAGTATCAGACTCAATTTTATTTTTAAAAGCTACAAGTAGTAGCAAAAAACTGCGAATTTTTTGTGAACGGGACCCGAGTACAACATTCATATATTACCCGAAATATACACAACAAGTACCTCGAAAGTCACCGGAGTTAGTGCCGTAGTATGTCTGTATTATGTCAAAAAAGTTTTTAAAAACGAGCGAATATATTCGGACACAATAAACTCACGAGTGCCCGATTCAGTCTTCGTTACTACATTGTGCCTGCCCAAGGTGTTCCAAAAATAGCACTTCTTTCGGTGCAGAGGTTGGACATTTACCGACACGGACACCAGACATATATTAGCTACTTTACTGACAAAAATATGAAATTATTTTTTGGGACAAATACTATCTAAAAGAGGATTTCGTTTTTAACCTTTCGACGAATTTTTGCGCTATAAAAAAACTTACGGAAATCGAACGTAAAGCATAAAACCTCATTTTTCCTGTTAGCTAAACGAACAATATCTACTACACCGGCCATATCTAGAATTTCAACTCATTTTTCCATTCGGTTGCAATTCTTTCATAAACTGAATCTGCTTTCATAAATTAATGACTCGGTTCAAAGTATTTCATTGCTACTTTTTTGGGTCCAACATTTTTGTTGACAATTGACAAAAGTATAGAAAAAATTTCCAATTCTTAGACCATACACGCAGAGAAAAAACATAGTTGCAACAACCATGTTTTAAGAGGATCATAGTATGATTCGGATTATGATTGTTGCTAACATGTTCTTGAACATATAATATTTTCTTTGATCATGATAAAATTATTACAACAACCATATTTAGAAAAGGAACTTTTTTGTAGGAACCAAAATATTATTGAAACAATCTTTATTCTCCTTTTGGGCCGAAAATAGAATGATTGCAACAACTATATTATGAATTTATTTTTAGGATCCAGAATATTATTGAAACAATAATTTTATTTTTTTTTTATTTTCATGCACTCCAATTTCCACAGCTATTAAATTAAGATATCTCCAGCGGCTTGCCATTGTCTGGGCTCAACAGAAGTATTAATTCAATTGAAAAATCTTTTTGATAAAACCTTTCTGTCCGCGCTGGGGTTTGAACCGCAGCTTTCTCGCTTACGAGCCACGCACACTACCAGTAAGCCACAGCCGCTACTGCCACTCGCCTGACTAATGCCATTCATAAACATGGTATATTAAGTGCATTGTCACAAAAATAGCCATATTTGTGATAAACAAAATATGGTCAGAATTGCGAAATATGTTTACGGTAAATAGAAATATGTTTGCTACAATTAAAGTCGAAAATGTCACTTTTCTGCGTGCTGTATCCAGGATTTAAAACAAAACACAAAAATTGAACAGTTGACAAACGAAACAGCACTTAGCCAGAAATCGATAAAACTTATTGTGTATGAATGAAGTGAAAGTTTTTCCTGCAAACTGTTCAGACACAATAAATTCTTTCGATTTTTGGTAATGTTCTGCTTCGTTTGCTAACAAGCAAAGAATAGTTCAGACAAACCGTCAAAATTCTAATATGTTTGTCTCTATTATAATATTAACATTTATCATGATTGACAGAACTACAACATTTTTGTTGCAACTAATAGTTGAGGCAATCATGTATGTTGACGATTTCAATGATGTTATGATTTCAACTATAATGTTATTTTTGGTACCACCATTAGTAAAAAATGACTTTATTTAGGCAACAATTTGTGTTTGCAGAAATAATACAATAATACTAGTAAAAAAATATTATTGTATTGTAGTAATCATGTCTCAACCATTTCTTTTCTCTGCGTGTTCAATAATATGGTCCAATTATTGGTGAGAATTGTCCAGAGCTGGACAATTGTCAGCCGAAAATATGAAGTATTCCACTCAAAGATCTGCCCTTTTCATCATTTGAAATAATGATAGTCTAGTGGTAGCGTGTTTGACTGTCACTCAGGGGTCTCAGGTTCGAATCCTGGCCGGGCCATGGTCCTATGCTCTAACCTTTATTTCTATATTCCTAATCAAGGGGACTCTAAAACACATCTATTTACGACGAAAAATTATAGTTGGTGGTGGTAGGAAAAGTTTGTGAAGAGGAACGCTTAGAAACTTGATTTGACTGAGGTCAAGGAATAACACTTGCTTCAGATTTAGTAACCCTGTTTCTACAGCTTCTGCCACATTAAGAACTTCCTACACAAAAGCTTCACTTGATTACTCCCTTCTTCCATTCTGTGGTATCACAACGGATCAACGATATGGTCTAAGTGGGCTGGTCTAAGCTGCCGCCACCCAAACCTAACCTACATCAGGAGCATTACGTACTCTTGCACCTTCATGCCAAAGAACACAAACATTTTTACCATTATTTAAGGGAGCAAATATCTCGTTCATTACTACTAGTCGACTCACTGAGCAACTATTTTTATGGACTTTTTTGGGATAGTTAATTTTTTTGCATGTCAGTGGTAAAAATTATCTGCATTGCTGTCTGATCTATATTCAAACCGAGCGTCAGAATATCGCACTTTATGTGTTTTCCATTTTTCACTATGTCGGTATTGTTTTCTATATTGTTGAAGCTATAGTTTCTGTTGCTTCAGGAGAACCAACAGTTTTCTTGAAGATGTTCGGTATACGCACTAGAGATGGGCGTGTCACGCCATGCATATGTCTGAAAAACAACTTAGTGCATGCCCTTGCTTTTGCGTGTTCGTGCAGCAAAATTTTACTACTTTTATTTTAGCAACTATGTTTTTATTTCATCAAAATTCATATTCTATTCGATTAAACTAATAAAAGCACATTCTAATGTTATAACAAATTAAATGTTTTTAAGTTGAAACATAAATTTAAAAAATATGTGTAACTTTTTCATAGCTACTTTGCAAAGTTATAAATTGGGCTTTACGAGCGTGCTCGTGAATTTTCTTGCTTTAAAAAAAATAACATAAAAACATAATGTAAAATAGGTTATAAGAAACGAATAGAAAAACCTTTTTAAAAGTTAAGTATAAACATTTTTTAAAATGTTTCACTTCTTCTTAAAGCATTTCAAGCATTTTTGTATAATTGACTTTTTTATAAAAGCCATATAAGTACATATATTGCATATGGGCATTTCCGTAGCTACGCACGTGACAGTCGTACTTAAATGACTTTAATGAGTAGAAAAACAAAGAAAAATTAAACTTACAGTTTTCTTATTATGATTTTTCAACAGTTTACTAAGCGCACTATACAAGGTGTAAAAGCTAAGAGTGGTCAAAAGTTCGGCTCTCAGATAGAAGCCACCAAAAATGATACGTTACGTGGCATAAATAGAAGTGGTTTTCGCCTGCCAGAGTTTTTTTATGAAAGTTTTTTAATAAAATCTACAATAATATTGCTATATATTCATAATTGTTTCGTTGAAAAATCTTTTTTAATTATTTTTATACAAACCATAGTATGATACGTTACGTGATATACGTTATGTGACAAATTTTTTTTCTTCAAAGAAGTGTAATTGAACTAGAAAAACAAGTTAAGTGTAATTTAGGACCGTTACAATCGAAAACTGAAAAAAATTTAATTAAACTGTGTATTATACGAGTATTTATTTTACTTATAAAATTTAAACTTTTGTTAAAATTTTTCAACTTTTGTAACCATTTTTTAAAATTGAAATTGAGATCAGCTCTCAGTACTCTCGCATTATAAATTCAAACATTTTTTATCTATTATGGAGGTTTAAACGAGTTTTAAGTAACATTTAATTTTTCAGTCGTGGTAGACCTTTTGGTAGATATGCCTATATTTGCGGTTAAGGTTTAAGTGCAAAATTTAAGTCATGAAGTTAATTTTTTTGGAATTTGAAGAGATTTGGTACAGTCACTTTGAATGGGAGTTTGGCGTGATTTTCATCAGATTTTGACTAATTTTAAATATGTGATGAATATTTCACGCCAAAGCATGTTTGCAAAATTTCAAGTCATTCAATCATTTAAAGAGATCACTTTTGCTAAAGTCCGTTTTCCTAAAATCACTTTGTATGAGAGGTAGGCGTGGTTTTCTTCCGATTTTGCTCATTCTCGAACTTGATATTAGTTTTATTAATATAAGCATATGGTTTGAATTTTATTCAAAATTGCGGCTGTAATCGTGTCGACAGACAGACAGATGGCCCTGGCTAAACCAATTCAGGAGGTGATGTTGATCAACAATAAATATACTTTTTTATACCTACCACGTCTTCTTATTAGCGTTAAAAACGGAGTGACAAAGTTAATAAAGCCCTTACGCAGTGGGAATTAAAAAACAAGTTAACTTTTTGTAATCACTTCTTGTGATCGTAAATAATCTGATTAAATCAGTCTAAGCAAATGCCAAAAATGGAAAGCTGAAGAAATGCATGTTGCCAACTGAGGTTTTTAATCCAATGGGAATGTTCAGCAATAAAAAAACTTAGCAAAAGTTTCTAAGCATATTAATACGGAAAATTTTAAAATTTGCTATGATTTTTAAATGAATTTAGAAACAAAAGTAAAATTTAATTTATTCCCCCAAAAATTAACTCATTCCGCCACTCCCCCATCGAGTCAAAAATCCACTCAAATGGGGGAATTCCTCCCGAATTGGCAACCCTGTACCCGACATCGCAATTGAAGCAGTGAGAAACACTTTAGCAGAAGAAAAGAGAGATACAGCTGTGTGCTGCTTGTTTGTCTAACAATTTAATGAAGCAATGATTTGTATGTTTGGTTTCTTGGCTACTTTATAAATTAAAATTTTAATAATTTTTAAGAGTGGTTTAAAAAAAATAAAGGATGCATGAGTTTAAGTTTAATACGTAGCTTTATATAAGTGAAAGAATTACTAAAATCGGCTCAGTGCTTTTTAAGTTTAGCGTCGTCGCAGATACGTGAGAAGCCTTTTATATAATAGTATAGATTTAATGCTATGTATTTATAAGATCAATAAATTAATAATTAGTTAGCTAACTTTAATAATTTTATGTGTCAGTTGTTGATTATGGTTTTTTATTCATATTTCTATGTCAATCTTTAAATCAATATTGTTAAGGGCTTGCTTTAATTTATTAGTTGATTATATATTTTTATGCGTTGTACTAATTAAAGGTCTTTTTGCATCTTACTCTACTAATTTGTGTTCAAGTAAATACAAATAAAAAAAAAATGCTCCACAGGAATAGAAATATTATGCGAAACAGAAATAGTCTCATAGTGCAAAAAATGCGTATTTTCAATTTCAAATTTGGACTTGTCTGGTATGGAAAGTTACACTGAGGGAAATATGTGTTAAAATTAAATGAAACTGTGTTCATATTAAACGAATTTTTTTTTAAATAAAGCTTGAAACAATTTCATTTAAGTTAAACACAAATGTTTTTAAAGTTTAGTATTAAACAAAAGTTTTTGTTTTCGAAACAATGTTTTTAAAACTTTAAAAATTTAAAAATTTAAAGTTTAAACACATTTATTTAAACAAAAAATTTATTGCTAAAACTTTAATATTTAAAACATATATTTTAAGACATAATTTAAAAATATTGTTATTAAATTAAAAATAAATAAATAAAACCGCCATTTTTTCGATGCTATTTTCCTAACTTTTTCGAGTTTCAGAAGTCGGATTCGTGGTCAGCGACCCCTTAGACCACCCGAATAACAAATTTTGTGACTTCCTTTGATGAAGTTTGCGTTTTATTGCGGCTTGAAATATTTTAAATATCAAAATAATTAATTAGTTTTTATTTCATTTTATGTTCAAAATTTGTGAGACTAATTCAAATTTATTTTCAAACAATCAAATGTAAAATCGGGGTCTCAGTTGTCTAGCAATAATTTTTATGATTCTACTGCACATAATTTTTTAATTCATTCTCTGATAGCGACGTATTTTTGTTATTGGAATGTGATAATAAGAGAAAATTTATACAAAAAACAGAAATAAGTTTATAGTTGAAAATTAAACACGCTTTTTCTAAGTATGTACGCTAATTTCAAAGTATGTTTTTTTTCTCAGTGTAGAAAAAGACAAATCTGGTTTTGATTGAAAAGTTATGGAACAAATCTTGTTTTGATTGAAAAGCTATTGAACATATCTGGTTAAGATTAATAACTGTTTTTTTCAATCTTTGGGACTTAAACGCAGAACTTACTTAAAGTTATTAATGAAATATAAAAGCAGCAAATATAGACGTGGGTTAAGCACACGAAAAATGTTTGGCTAGTAAAGTGTTACTCACTCAATGCAGGATGAGAAAACGTGCTAAAAACGATAAACCTTGCAATTCTGCAGGTACTTAAAAAAAGAGGGTTAAAAACCACTCGACTTTATTAATTTTTAGGCAAGTTTATTAAAAAAAAAACAACTATAAAACAGATGTTAAATTCTCATAGTAGTATCTGCCTGCAAGCAAGCGCAGATCGATTCTTCCTCAACTTCTGTACTTGTGAAAGGAGTTTAGAATAAAATTTTTTTGTACTACTCAAAATGATTATCCTCCACTTCTCGCCAAGCACCAAACATTGCAGTCATCAGTTTGTTTACATCAACTATTTTCTCCCGCGATAAGCCATTGCTTAATGGAGCTCTTGTAAGCAGATGTTGCAGAAACCACTTTTTTGTCTAAATTCAGAAATGTTTCAGTTTCTTCTACCACGTGGTAATGTTTTAAGCCTTTTGCTACAACATGTGGCTTAAGCCTAAATTTTAACATCCCAAGGAGAGGAACTAGACATTTTCTGTTTTTCAAGTTGAGTCAGTGCAATTCTAATTACGCTCTTCATGAACCTTTACGATGTATGTGCAGTGATTTCAATGATAACTTCAACATGATTAATTTTTCTGATTCGGTAGACGTCTTCAAACGGAAAACTATATTACATTTAAATAATTAAATCAATTTAACTTCATCCTATTATACCTAACGCAGTTTTATAACAATGTAATATTGGTAATTGAGATTGTTCTGTTTCTCTTTTTTGTCTCGATATTATGTTTTATAAAGTAAGAACCATCAAATATGAATCGTTTTTAAAACTTACTTTTTAATTTATTCAATATTTTAATTTTTAATCGAATTGGGATTTACGTGCTCACGTGGTTTCCTGATTTGAAATTAGACTGAACTCACACTATCACCCGGATTGTTGTGCCAGAGTAGGTCCTTGGGTTGGACAATGGCCGCACACCAGTTAAAATGAGTTTAATGTTTTTGATTGTTTTTCGGGTACCTTAAATTGATAATTACTATTATTTAATTCGATGTTGCTTATTTATATAGAATCAAGTATACTTAAGTACGCGTTTTATATATATTCAATTTTTAAATTCCGCTGAAAAGCCAATTAATGTGCTTAGTGGAAAATCCTAATTGCCAATAGGGGGTATGTTTTAGTACGTAGGTGCATTCTGTCTGTCCCGGCTGATTCGGACAGATTTTAGAATGTAAATAGTGCATGCGTATAGGACGGGTATACGTATCTTTGGAAGATTTCATACCTCCGGGCGAATCCAAAAAAAAAAAAGTCTGAAGTCGTCGGCGTCCTTGTCTTACTTTAAGATTAATACTTTTGCTTC
Organism: Dichetophora obliterata; assembly: GCA_963920525.1. NCBI lineage: Eukaryota > Metazoa > Arthropoda > Insecta > Diptera > Sciomyzidae > Dichetophora > Dichetophora obliterata. Next base: position 44,336,845 of record OY986436.1, on the reverse strand, counting down.
GCTTAGCATTGCGAAGTCTATGTAGTAGTTGCTTAACATTTTGGTATTAAAAATTTGCCAATTCTGACCCAGAATGCGAACATCTCCGATTTGATTATAAATTTCATGATATTCTTCTTTTGTTCTGATTACTTGGATAACTCTTAGCAGTTTTTCTGCACTATCGAATACTATATCGGCTGGTAGACCGCAAACAGGAAAAAAATTTAAACTTTTTTCAAAGATGCCCTTTTTACTTGTATACAATGTATGAGAGTGCAGAGAACTATATTATTTTTATTTTTCGCGATGCAGCCATCACTAAATAGTCTCAATAACACGCCCCCCTAGAAGCTTAATTACTTAACCTAAGTAAGTAATGAAAAAGCGCTGACGAGATTTCCGAGCTTCCCTTGCCTGATTGCTCCTCGGTCCATGTATAGAAACATGGATCTCCAAGGTTCACATCCATGATGCACAAGTTGTAAAAGCTAACTTGGCGTGCGTAAAAAGCTTCCTGTAAGGGTATTTTTGAAAGAGGCTGAATCTGCTGCATATCGAAGCAAAGTGTTTTGCTGTTTTCTGGCTTTTCTTTTAAAATTTTTAAACAAGTGTTGGTTCTTTTTTGTGTATGCGCTTTTCTATCATTAAATAACTTTTGTCATTGGTGTTGAAAGAAGCTTTTATTTTGTTTGACAAAAGCGTGCAATAGCTGCACACATCCGATGCTGGACTTTAACATCCGATATTGAAGCTATTAAGGAAAATCTTTTAAAAAAACGAGTACTTAACATGCATGTTTTCTTTGACTTGTGAAGTGTACATTTTGTGCAAGCTGGTAACGTTTTGAGGGCAATTCAGATATATCCTTTTTGATTTTTACCGGTTGTAGTGACTTTCTGTGCCTCTTCATTTTTCAGTAAATTGTTTTACGCGCGCCATCTCTTCTGCAGGCTTGTGGCTATTCCTGTCGCCGCCGTGCCTCGCGTTGCTGTTGAGACGATTTTTTCCAATCATTGTTATCTCCATAGCGTGTGCTTTGTTTTTGTTGTTGTTGGTTACTCGTGGTCTTCTTCTTTTGATAGGACTTTTTCCGGATGAGTACACCATCTTGCTTTACCTTTTTCGATTCGGCGTAAGTCTTTTAGCGATATTTTTTACGTCGGCTGGTGTTAATTTTCCGCAGCGGAATATGCTGATGTTATGCTCGCATACGTTGATAATTCTTGAGCCTTCTGGTTCGGCGTATCTCTTTCTTTTAAGGATCTCTCGCTTCCCTCCTGTCGTACGGCGTTTCTTCGATCCATCATTTGCTTGTTGAATTCCAGCCGAACAGTAACAGTTTCATCGGGATCCACTGCAAAAACAAAAAATTATACGTTTTATTCAGTTTTCGAGCAATTTAATGTATGTGACAATCTGATTTTGAGTGTAAACTACACAAATGAAAACTTGCTTGGACTAATCTGATTTTGGTTGAAAATTTAGAGTGGGAAAATCTGCTTTTGATTGTTAAAGAGATTTTTTTTTAATACATTTTAATCTAGGATTTTTATCATTTTTACCAAAAAGCAGCTAATGGATCGATGTATTTCAACATTATCTTTCTAATGGCATTTCTAAATCAAAATTTGTTAGTCCTAAACTCCTCATTTGTCCATAAATATTCTTTTCTTAGAAAAGCTATATGGCTTAAGTTTACATGAGCACACCGGTAAGAGTGAAAAATGTTTTTTTTTTATTTTTACTATTACACTAGTTTTCATATCTGCTGATTCTTTCTGAAGATTACCTTTCTTGCCTGCAACACCACTAAAAAATTCTTCATTCGAACTTAAATCAGTATCTGAGTAATAAACAAGTCGATTTGGAGTGCTTGTATTATTCTGATCGTCACTCGTAGGTTGATAGTTTGGATCGGCTTTGGAATCGGTCGATTAATCGATGGTGGCAAAAATCTACTTATTACGATTTGAATTGCTTGACAACTCTCCTAACTCACCAAAACTAGCCCTAACCAACTTATGTTTGTTGCATAATCTAATAATTGCGGTCGAAAGACAGAGTGTTTTTGCAAATCAACTTCGTAAGCAATAATTTTCCAGAGCAAGACACCGAGTGCTATTTGGACGGGTTAAAGATATGTAACCATTGCTAGGAGAAGTGTGTAGACTTACAAGGAGACTATGTAAAAAAACAAAAATAAATTTCAAGACAAAATGCATTGTACCTTCGTTAGGTCGGAAACTTTTCAGACCACCCTCGTATAATATCGAGTCGTGTGTATTTACACTTTCTTTCCAACTTTACGTCGTTATGTTTGGTTACGAAAATATTGATTTGCAAGCATGTACTCCTAGGCGCAGGAGATCTACACCAGAAGCTTACATCTACATCTTTATGAAGTCTGCATCTTCATGACAGAATTTTTTGGCCACAACATTTGAAGCATCGCCGCAAATAATGTTGTAAGCGACAAACGAATCAAACATGTTTCTTTTTGCTTACTACCATTAAAAATGCTTTGACTTGGAACTGGATATTTTTTTTTATATACTGGCAAATATTTTTACAACTCCTACACCAGTTAAAAGGAAATTGAAATCAAATGATTCTAAGAGCGCCATTAAATTATTTTTTTTTCAGTCCCGGAAAACTTATAATTTTGTCGCTTACAACGTTATTCGCGGCGAAGCTTCATTTACTTTCGTTTTAAAATTTATTATTAGATTTTTTTAATTGAATATTTGTAATCAAAATTAATTTTTTTTATGTTGTCCTTATTCCATATTTGTTTAAAGTGAAGCAAAAATTTTGTTAATGCACATATGAATATATTCTCATATGCATTGGTAACAAAAATTCAATTTCCGTTAACCAATAGCTCGATGGCAACGATATTTCAGCAGAGTATGCAACATTAACGCTAAACAAAATCAATTGCTTTACAATTCCAACCCATTGCACTATAGTTCTCAGTTCCGGTTACGGACAAGTTACGGCATTTAACAAGTGAAATGTAAATTTTGAAAACTTTAGCCGCAACCATTTTAGGGTTACAGGCATACAACGAACGAACACCTGAGAGCAAGGGTAAATAAAAAAAAATTGCAATTAAAGTGAATTCATGTAGTGCAACGACAATAGTGTTGTGCCACGTATTGACAACATATTTCATTAGGCAAAACAAGCTTAAGCAGTAGAAAAATAAAAACACAAAATCGCTAGAAGCAGTGGAACTGAACATTTGGTGTACAATTTTTAGTGAGTAAAAATAAATTTGCCAATAACGCAAAACAAAAAATAAAACACAAAATAGATAAATTTTTTTGTACATACAAAAAAAAAATAAAAAAAAAATTGTTTAATATTACAATTTTTTCAAAAAAGTTATGCAACGCTTGTGATGTAAAAACTCGTGAAGAGTAAAAACTTCTGAAGTGTAAACTTGAGAGTAATAATTTGGTTATAATTCCATCTTAACTGATTTATGCAGAATGCAAATAGAAATTCCGCGCTTAAATTGTTCTACAGCTACTTTTGTGATGCTGGCTCAATTCCGCTATGCAACACTGGGTGGCAGCATATAAATTGGATTAAGCTGTATGCTGTGGCAACACTGCATAGAACAAGGTGAGTGAGCGCAGTTTTATGCTGAATTAGTTATAATGAAATTTACGAATATTTCTGAATAATATTTTGTTGGTTTTTTACTGTTTTTTATCGCTTGCTTTGATTTCGACATTCATAGAGTATAGTGTTATTTGGTTTTTTTTTTAACAATTTTGAAACTTGCCGTAAGCTCTTGCCTAATGGAGCTGAAATATTTGCTCACTGTGTAAAATATAAAATATAAGAGAAACGAAAAATAATTAAATCAAAATATGTACCTACACCATTAACAAAGAGAAACATTGACATATTTATAAAAATATTTTAAAGTTCAGCAAAGCACAGAGCATTGAAAAAGAGTTTTATAGGTACACAAAATTCATTGGGGATATTCAGAATGGGATTTTTTTGGGCTGTACGAAATATCGTCTAAAGACAAAAATGATCAAATTAATAAATGATTAACTACGCAAATAATAAGGTGATTTTAATGAAAAAACTTCGAGTAAACATAATATTTTTTTAAATGAGGCAGACCGGCAGGATTCTGAAACAGAATCTAACAGCGATCACATAGCGCCCGAAAAAGAGTCAAACAGCGGCAGTACAACGGGTTTGTGCAGAAATTTTTGTCCGAACAGCGTCCGAACCAGAGTCGAACAGTGTCAAATTCGTTGAGAAAAAAATTAGTGTCTCCTAAAATTTCAACCTTTTTGATATATCTGAATTTCCTTCATATCCAATCAGCATATTTTATGTAAAATAAAAAAATGTTGAAAAAAAGGAAAATAAAAGATCACTTAATTTTTCACTTATTTGAAAAATCAAACATATTATCTACCAATTAATTATAAATGAACCAGAATAGAAAAGTTGTCGTATAGCGACCAAGCAAAGGACAAAATGCGGCAGTAAAACGAGCGTTTGCAGAAATTTTTGTTCGAACAGTATCAAATTTGTTATAAAATAATAGGTGCCACCTAAAATTTAACCCTTTTTGATATATCCGCATTTTTCCATATTCAATCAGTCATTTTTGTGGAAAAATAAATAAAATGTTAAAAAAAGAAAGTTAAAAAGCAGTTTATTTTTCACTTATTTTAAAAAAATTCATAAATATCATCAATTAGTTATTATTTTACAAACATCGAACAGCGGTCGTATAGTGACCGAACAAGGCTCAACAACATTGTAAAATTCGTTAAGAAAAATAAGTAATAAGCGAATTATTTTCCCATGCAATTAGAATTTTCGATGTAAATATAAATAAAATGTTAAAAAAAGAAATGAAAAAAGATTAAATTTGTCACAAAAAAATACATTAATATTAGCAATTAATTATAATTGAACCAGAATTGAACAGTGGTCGTATAGCTGCCAAACAATTCTCATATAAAATTATACCCAAGAATTCTCCATATAAAATTAGGTGATTTTTCAATAAAAAAAAATTTGAGTAAAAATAAAATTTTTTTAGCAGAGAAAAACTGCGGGACTCTGAACTAAAATCGAACAACGGTCATATAGCGCCCAAACAAGTGTTAAACAACGGCACTGCAGAGGGCGTTTGGCCGAACAGCGACCGAACAAGATTCGAACATTATCAAATTCGTTAGGAAACTATAAGTGTCGATAATTTAAACTTATTTGATATATCCAAATTTGGTGAAATTCAATCAGCATTTTATATGTAAAAATAAATAACATATTAAATAAAATTTTTAAAAAAGCACTTAACTTTTCTTTTATTCAAAAAAAAAAAAAAAAAAAATCAGAAATAGTATCAATTATAATTGAACCATTGTCGAACAGCGTTCGTATAGCGACCAAACAAGGGTTAAAAAGCGGCTGTTCAAAGGGCATTTGCAGATATTTTGTTCCGAACAGCTACCGAGCCAGAGTCGAACACTGTCAAATTCGCTAAGAAAAAAATTAGGTCACCTAAAATTTCAACCTTTTTGATATATCTGAATTTAATTCATATCCAATCAGTCTTCTTTATGGAAAAATAAATAAAATGTTAACAAAAGAAATTAAAAAAGCACTTTATTTTTTACTTATTCTAAAAAAGTTCGTAAATGTTATCAATTAATTATAATAGAACCAAAATCGAGCAGTGATCTTATAGCGACCGAACTAGGGTCGAACAGCGGCACTGCAATGCGTGTTTGTAAAAATGTTTGGTAGGACAGTGTCAAATTCGTTACAAAAAAGTAAGTGTCACCTAAAATTTAATCCTTTTTGATATATCCGAATTTCATTCACATCAAATTAGTCTTCTTTATTTAAAAAATAATATTTCCATTTATTCTAAAAAAATTCTTATATATTATAAATTAATTATAATTAAAACAGAATCGAACAGAGGTCGTATAGCGACCAAACAGGGATCAAACAGTGGTAGTACAACGGCTGTGTGCAGAAATTTTTGTCCGAACAGCGAGAGAACCAGAGAAATTAATAGAAATAAATAAAATGCTAAAAGAAGAATTACAAAAGCATTTAATTTTCACTTGTTCTAGTAAAATGCATTAATATTATCAATTTATTTATTAGCTAAACCATAATCGAACAGCGGTCGTGTAGTGACCAAACAGGGGTCAAACAGCGGCAGTGCAGCGACCGAACCAGAGTCAAACAGTGCCAACTTCGTTAGGAAAAGAATAGTTTCACAAAAAATTTTTACCTTTTTGATATATCCGAACTTTGTTCATATCTAATCAGCAATTTTTATGCAAAAATAAATAAAATGTAAAAAATAATTAAAAAAGCACTTAATTTTGACTTATTCCAAAATATTAATTAATATTATTAATTATTTACAATTGAATGAGAATCGAACAACGCTCATTTAACGATCGAACAAGGGTAAAACAGCGGCAGTACAACGGGCATTTGCAGAATTTTTTGTTCAAACAGCGACCGAACCAGAGTCGAACAGTGTCAAATTTGTTAAGAAGAAAAGTGTCACCTAAACTTTCAACTTATTTGATATACTCAAAAACATTCATATCCAATAATTTTTTTTTTAAAAAATTCTATAGAATTTTATTCCTAAAACAAATCATAAATATTATCAATTAATTATTATTTAGTATTATTTTTAAATGCATAATATCTTTTTAATTCTTTTTATGCATTTAAGCCGCCGTTATATGAATATTAATATCAAATACAACAATGTATTGAAACGATAACGATATAGCTATTATATAACGATATAGCTATATAACGATATAGCTATTACTTGATAAAATAAAGAACAAATTTTCATGGGTTCCTATGAGAAGTGTTATATAGATAAAAAAAAATACTGAGTGAAAATGAACGAAATGTGAATGTATGTAAGAGAGGTTACAATTTTAGGGAAGATGTATTTGTTTTTGATTAATTCGGCCCATAATCAAGGATATAGGCCCTTTTCTATAAGCGCAGTTTTTCTTCATACAACGGTATAGAAAAACGAAAAACAAAAAGCGCGCACTGTAAACCTTTATCAATGAAAGTGCATCTCGAAGAGTTGTTCTTTAGGTTAAGACGAAGGATTAAAGCTGCAATTTTTTCAAAAGAAATCCTAAGTAATGGAATGATTAGCGTCAGCAACGTGCTGTTTCAACAAGTGAGCGATATTTATTGTTTTTAGACCATATTCGACCCTTGTTTGGACTTGCGGCCCTTGTTGGACAACTGTTCGGCCAATTATATATGAATTCGAGTAATTTCGTCATTTTTTGGGGCATTATTTCATTATTTGGTTTCTTTTTTAGACGATTGTTCATATTTATGGATATATTTATAATTTTGTACTTATGTTATTTGTTTTTTACTTCCCTTTTCTCAGATAATTAATTCTATTTAAATTTTTTCTGTATTAAAAATTAAAAAGAGCCTTAAAATCTTATTTGTAATTCAACAAAACTTGGGAAATTTTTAGAATATTTTCTTTTGTGTGTAAAAATTCGTTATTTATTTTTGGGTAATTTTTCCAAGATTTTTGGTTGGCATTTTTTCGTTATTATTATCGAATATTTTGTTTTGTTATTTTTCATTCAGTATTTAGGCCACTTCGCATTGGATGATTCTGTATTTTTTTTGGGCTGTTTTGTTAGGGTGATATTTTTTACAGCTCAAAATAAAAATTGTTTTTCTGTGCATTTGATACGCCGTAAGTAAACATTTTTTTCCAAATCTAATATTTATTTTTATAAAATCACATAAGTAATATTTATTTAATTCAACATTTACGCAAATGAACTTAAAAAACAAACCAAATAATTTCCCCTCCCCCCCCCCCCCCCCCGACATATTTTCAATAACACACTGTGCAATTCGTAGTAGAGCAAAGACACATAAGAATAACCCCAGTATAAACATTAGCGGTCGAACAACGGTCGAACATGGGCCGGACGGTAGTAAAATAATTCAAAAAGCCTATTGACCTAAAGTTGGGCTAAAATTAAATTTTTTGGCTGCTGTACGCCCGTTGTATCCTACCAAATTTTGCAAAGGTCTTCTTCAGCAGACCTTACTCGGCGATGCTGATGTTGATAGTATCGCTATTTGTGTGTGCCGCAAAATATTTTTTTTTGTATATGGGCACTTCCAACTTGGCGTTACAAATGAGGTAAAAGGAAATATTAAAAAAGGATTAAAATGTCTAATTTTTAAAAAGCCTTTTTTAAAAATAAGTGCTGGCGCTAGGTTATAAAAAACGGAGGTGATTTTTGACTTCGATTACAAATTTTATGAAACTGCCAGAATTGGGCAAGACTTTTTGGATGCAACTTTTGTTAGAAGGGCTTAAAATAACATACTAAGGGTTCTCATCTAAGCATATAAACATATATACATGTAAACATGTATAGCATTTAAACTTTTGATGAGCGATAAAGTGTAAATAGCGTAAATGTCGACAAAATGCCGGCTGCGGCTGCGACAACATTATGACTTTTTAAAATTTTAAACCTTTCAAAAACCTTCATTAACATAGAAAAATAAATAAAACGTGTTCAAATTCACTTAAACTACTTTAAATATGTAATAATTAGCGCCAAAGGCAACCCTCATTCACACACGTAGATTTACATGCAAGTTTACACTACAAAATAGGCCTAGAAATGATGTAAACTCACGCCCATACAAATTTTGACAGATAGTTTACGCGCATGTTAGTTCAGAAGGTTTACAATGTTTACGGGTTAGTTACATGCTAAGATGAGAACCCTTATTAAATTTATTTTGCAAGTGATCAAATGTAAAAATATTCTCTGGCTTTTTTTTATTAGGCTTTTTGATCTGGCGCATTTTAGTTTTATTGGGTAATTAGGTCATAAGGTAATTAAGTATTTATGTAATTTAGTAATTAAAAAACATATAAAATATATTGTCCTTTCCTTGCCTTACCATTTTTCAATATCTTTAGAAAATGCCTTCCATTTACGAAAAGAAAAACTATATTTGTGAAACAGTGCAGACATTTACCAATTCTTCATCAAGGTTAATGAATTTATGTAAAAAATTGCTTAAATTAATAAAATTAAGTTGTCTCTCTTAGATAATATCATCAAATAATAAGTTTTTAATAAGTTTTAAATTTTTTGGTTGCGGTAGACTTTTCTATGGGAATGCCCATATAAAGTTAGTGGTTGGAATACAGTGTCCCAGTGAATTTTTCATTAAAACAGTATTTGTTTGTAAGATATTTTATTCGCTGCATTCAATATTATTTTTTAGTTTTCTAATACAAATCTTTTCCATAACTGTAATTAAATAACACAAGCTAATAGTTTCATCTATATTAATAAATAAATTGAAAGTTATTTCAACATTAAGTTACAACTTTCATTGAAAACCTGCTATTTTCATTATAGAATAATCACTGTTCGGCCGATGTTCGGCCAATATTATTTAAAAACGGCTTCTGTACGACCGCTGTTTGGTCAAAAACTCCTGCAAACGACCTTAGTACGGCAAAAAAAATATTTAAAATTAGGCCTTCTTCGGCTGCTGTTTGGCTTTAAATAAAAAGTTTTTATTTTTGCTCGGAGAGAAATGTTCTCAACAGCAGCTTTTGAACTTACTCGCCCGCTTTTAAAAATTTGTCGACGATAACAATGTGTTGCAGAAATGTAAGCGAGATGTTACAAAATCTGATAATTGTTATTAAGATAGATACACAGTAAGAAATGTGAGCATAAATTTTATACTATTTGGTATACATACAAATCCAAACCAAAAATGTTTTTAAAGTTAAACCATCAAATATTTGTAATTTTTCCAGACCATTTTTGTCGTCAGACCAATCGAAACCACTATTTTTTTAAATTTCGCAATTTCGGTGAATTTTTTACTTTCAAATAATATATTTTGATTTAGGCATTATATCCATATAAAATTTTTTAATTATATTTGTTTTATTATTTTTATAATATTGAGTGGTATAAAATTTATAAATTATTTGGAATAAATAAAGTTTATACCGCACAAATGTTATAAAAAAAAATAAAATTTACCCTCAAATTTTTTACTGTGTAGCTTATGTCATTGTTCAGACAACAGTTTGACTTTATTCGTCAGTTTAGCTGCATCGTGTTTTGAAATGGCGTGCTTTTGTGAAAAGTATTAATCTTTTTGATTGAACCAGAAAAAAGTTTTATATATAAAATAACCAAGTGTTATTAAATGTTTGTACTGAAATACTAACTAATAAATTCGTTCATTAAACTGTAAAAATTATTGTGAAAATTCATTGCCATTTGCTTTTGTTTTTCGATTTCCTTTTATTTTTTGCGTAGAGAGGAATTTCGTTCAATTTTTCTGTTCCTTTCCAGGTGTTAATGGACTTATGATGTAACCAATTATTTCTTAAAAACAGTGTAGCTGTGAGTCCTCAAACGCCTTTTTACAATTATCATTTATATTTGTTCAGAAATGGCCGCTAGGACATTTATGGCCTATACCTTACACTGTAAGTGACGATGGGAGTAGGTGTGCTACTGCTTATGACACACAAGATAGGAGACAACAAAAACAACGTTGAACGAAAATTTGTTCTACGCCAAAAACAAAACGAAAACGAAAGAGACATAGAAAAACAGGAACATAGAAGACATAGAAAAGAAAAAAAAAGAACAAACGAAAGTAAATGACGCACAGCGCGTTGTGCCAACTCTGAACAAATTTGACAATAATAGAAGGAGTGCTCCCATGAATATGTAACTTTTGTATGCTTAATAAGCTTAAGCCAATTAAAACAAATTTAAAAAATGGTCGAGATCGGTTAGACCGGGTAGCTTCCTTGGATCTATATTAATTTTTTACTTGATTTTGTATGGGAGGTACATACAAAGGTTGACCGATCTTAACAAAAATTTGTCAGAAAGGTAGTCAAATAGAGTAATAAATGTGTATTGAAAATGGTCGTAATCGGTTGGATCCTAGGGCGTTACCTTCCTTGGACCTTTATTAATTTTTTACTTGATTTTGTATGTAAATTTTTAATTTTAAGCATTTAAAAAAAATTAAAAAAATGTATTTGTAGGACGAAGTAGGAAAAGTTTTTTGCAGTAAAGAATCTATACTAGATTCTAGAATCATAAAGAATCTATACTAGCAGATTGAAAAAATGTATAAAAACTTAATTGTATAGAAATTGTTTTTGTTTTCTTTTCATTGAAATTTGTCAATTTCTAAAATTTTATATTTGATAATATCATATGTTAAAATCAGAAATTAAATTTGTTTAAGAGAATCTAAAACGAAGTGAACAAAACTTGATATTTTTTTAAATGTTTCAACTCTGAAGTGTAACAGCGTAGCCAAAATTTAGTCTTTCTTGTAAATATTTTTTTTTATTTTTGTTCTATCTATGCAACTACCAGTCGATTGGCACTAATATAGTTAGTTTTAAAGTCATAAAAATATTTTTATTTTTGTCAATGGGACAACGCACTGTGTGACGCCACAAATAATTTTCACTTATTTTCCACAATGTAATGCACGCAGTTATTACCTTTATCGATAGCACATGAGAATTTATTATGAATAAAATCTTAGTTATTTTATACATTAAACATGTATAAAATCTGTTTCAAACATAAAAATTGATCATTTTCACAAATACTCTTCACTGCAATAGAAGAGTATTTCTTCTTGTAAGAAAGCATGTCATTGCTATGTAGCGACGAATAAAGTCTCTTGCCTTAAGGCTCAAAAATACTTTAATGTTTCTGATTTTTTTTTTCATAGAAGGAAATAAATGAATATCTTGAGTTTTTTGGCATTAATTAATTGATTCTTAACATATAGGAAAATATTTTTTTTTGGTGCATAAAAGTGTAATGTGAATTGCCAATATGCCATTAAAAGTTGCATTGAAAAAAATTGTACCCAAACGGTCTCCATCCCACAGCATTTCCATGTCATCTGATATAAAAAAACCAAACAATTTTATAAATTATATTATATTTATTGAAGCTTGAACCTATAATATGCATAAATAGTTGAGAATTATAACAATGGCAGAGATGTGAATTTTTAGTAGGTTTTTCATAATTTTCGCAATTTAAAGTGCTCTCAAAAAACAACTGGCAAATATTAAATGCATTTAGGTGATCCAATAAATTTTATCTACTTTAAAATAAATAAAAAATCCAAGTTAATCTATAGCGTAGTTCTTGAGATATCGTAGAGACCAGTTTAAAAAAACATGATTTTTCAGAAAACCTGTCTTATGATTCGGTTAACGATTTTTTCGAGTGCTTTTAAGAAAACATGGGTTCCCTTCGAATGCGTTAACTTTTTTATGCAATCGTTATCAACCAAACCGCTTTGAGAACATATTCTGCATATTATCGAATTTCCTCATTGAGTTTTTTGCTCGAGTTTCATGAAAACCTGCCCTTTCAAACGAAAAGAAAGAAACTATCGATCTTCACAACACAAATCAGATCTTGTCACATTCCGACATGACATAAAAATGTCATCAGCGACAAATTTTTACTAGCATGCTCCTTACTTTTGCATACCTCATCATGGCTTACTTCATAAGGTAGATGCCATAAGTGTTGTAGCTGCCACGTAAAAATGTAAAAATTTGCTTTGTAGGCCTCATAACTACATTGTATTAATGAAAAAATACGTTACGATATGTGTTCATTTACCACTGGGTCGTAGTATTTGTTTTTGACACTTTTTTAAACTCGAAAATAAAAAAAAAAATAAAAAAGCTCATAAGATGGTTGCATTTAATATTAAATTAACTGTAGCCTTTACAAAATTTGTGTGCAACAGACATGATTTAAAGAAACCTGATTTTAAATAATTTTTGTTCATAAGTATTCAATGAAGTGTCTAGAACAGGGCTGCACACACATATACACACACATTTTTATGTTTGCGTTGTAAAGCTTTTGCTTTTAAAGTTTGCACTTGAAAAAAAGCACGAGTTTAACAACGAAATTAAAGCAACAAACTTTCAGTAGCTGTCTAGACTTCATGCCAGCAGTTTGCGGTTGCTTGCGTTCGGTTTTTTTATTTTTTGTATGCGCGATTTAAATGATTTGAAAATTAAACTCAACAAACAATCATTAATTCATTTCTTGTTGGGACTTATATTGCTTTTAACTCTTCTTTTTATAACCGAAAACAAAATGTATTCAAATATTTCTAATTCCTATTTATATTTACTAAAATTTTTAAAAGTAATTTTTGGGTTTCTTTAATAGTTTTTTAGTCCAAATAAAAAAGAAATAAATTTACTTTTTTATATTACGTTAATATATGCTTAAAAAATAACTTATTTTATATTTCAGCAAAAAACCTTTCATCTTTGTTCAGTTTGTATCTATTTTTCTTTTAGTGCATAATTTAAGTAAAAACCAGAACATTTTAAGCAGCGAGCAAACGTTACCTGCTTGCTTGAAGTCTGGATAGCTACTGAAAGTTTTTTTAGTTTCATGTCAACATATGCGTGTGAAAGATCTCCGCACATATGCGGCTTTTTGCGTCTTCTGGTCTAGAAATATTTAATAGATTAAGTAAAGGTCATTATTTTTGTCAAGCCTGTTTTGCATTAAAACTGTTGAAGCACGCAATATCAATAGAGTTTAGCTACTGCAGCTTTTTTGCACTTTCATAATAACATTTGCTCGCAACTCAAATAGTAATTAAAAAAAAAAAATTCAAAGCCATTGATACAAATGACTCAAAACAAGCCAATGTTGGAAAAATTTACCCACCAAAAAGGTAGTTATGCTCAAGGACTTTACAGCTAGCCATGCATAAATTGTGACAAAAAAGCTTTTTTCTGAACTTTGTTGGCCCAGAATTTTTAATTAACTTTTTAATTGATTTCTTGGCACTGTCTTATCCTCATCTTCTTTTGTTATTATATTTTCAATATTGACAGCTATCTAAATTATTATTTTTTCATAATTGGCAGCACATCGATACAGTTGCTTAAAAATATTGCGCTGGCCCAAAGCTCCTCAATAAATTGATTGTGTCAACCAAATCAACAATTTTGTAAGGCTGTTGCCATGTTGAAGACGTGGCTCTCTGACTTGACTTTTGATTTTTGCAAATTGAAAATGTGGAATAAAAATAAAATTTTAGTGTGCATTCGCTAACATTTTATTATATCTTCACATTTTATTTTTAAGTCCTGCGGTAGACATTGCCAACTCACACTTTACTGCATTTAATCCTGGTTTGTCTCTCTCCTGGTTTTTGTTTTGCAATTTAATAAATATTTTCTATTCTTTTGTTGTTGCAAAACACCAACAAAAAGAAAACAAAACCAAGATTCGACATACCTTGCGGCTGCAAAGTAGTAGCTGTTGTTTTCCTATTTGATGTTTTTCTCAAGCAAAGGAAAGGAAAACCATGTATTCCTTCCAAGAAGCATGCATTAGTTTCTTTGAGTCTCACGCCAAATAAAAATTTAAAACATTTTTTTTATTGGTTTTTTCACCTCAACTCTAGGTACCATCTAAGCAGAAATATTAAAAAGGATTGTCCACATCTTCTTGCTATAGTAAAAGTAATTTTTTATTTCGCATTAAATGAAAGGTCATTTACAATGGCTTTATTTTAACTCATTACTTTTTATCGTGGCTTCAGATGGCTTGAAATCTATAAACTGCAAAAGACTTTTTACCAATTTGTTGAATTTATATATATATGTTCGAAATGGAATGGGTCAAGACGGAAATTTATTTTTAAACTACAAGCCAACATGTCAATCAATATCGTCAACCCTCGTCAAAGAAGCAATTTTAACAGAATAATAAATTTTATTTTTTTTATGTTAAAAGTATGTGCTTTCAATTCTTAATATATTTGTGCAGTATTATGTCACAAAACTATAAAAGGCTAACTGCAATTATAAAATATGTATTTGTAAAAATTCTTTGACATTTGTGACAGCTTTCAACTCAGTTCAAATTATTAATATATAAATCATTACAAATTGTACCGCAATCGCTCAATAAACTGAACTGGCATTCCATCTAAATTACTTTAAGAACATGACATATGGATGAAAAAGATATTCACAAAGAGATAATACATATACGAGAAGTAAAATAGAAAGAAGCGAACGCTTTTAAAATAAATTTTGATTTTCTAAAAGTTTTACTACTCTCGAGGGTCTAAGGACCCACGTATTTTTTAAAAATAAAGACAATTTCTAAAGGTAAAACCCTGACAAACTAATAAAATAATCAAACTTTTGGTACGCAAAATTTATGACTTTTAGACCTGTAGATCAAAACATCTTGAAGCCAATTGCATATATACATATGTTTTCTTTTGATTGTTCATAATTTTTATGATAAGCCAAAAATGGACTAATATTAAGAAAATTTTCTGTATAACAATACTGCTAAAGTTGAAAATACATGTATTAAAAATAAAAGAGGTTTGTTTTAATTTTAATATACTATTCTCTTTTTTTTTTTAAAAATGACACAGTTTTGATAATATCGTATGTGTCTCCTAGACAAAGAAGAAGACGTAGAATTCCTTCTTGTACAGTAAAATAGCTAGTTTAAGTTTATTTATATAAGTTAAAATTAATATGTAATAAATAATATACTATTTTGCTATTTTCAACATAACACTCAAAAAATTTATTAGAAAAATGTCTTCGAATGATATTTGTGCAAAAAAATATTCGTAAATTCAGAGTATTTGTATCATGATATCTTTACGAATGAATTCGTAATTTGCATAAAAAAAAAGTTTTTCCGTAGTATCTTTTTATTTTGAGATAAAAAGATACTACGAGCATAACGGTAATTTTGTTATTATAATACTTTTTAACATCGGAGTTTCTTGTGTATTTAATATGAAAATTTTTTTGTTATTTTGACATCAAAAACACTCACATAAAGCCGTGCTCAAAAGAACTAGGCACCCTATTAATTCACATGAAACAAAGAAATTACTAATCTTTCATTATTATTTTCATTTTACACTTAATAAGAGAGAAAAAAAAAACAGTTTTAAGATCGGTTATAAGGCCATACAGCCTATTTTATGAGTTGTTTTTGACGAAAGTGGTAAAGTAATTAATTTTTTCAAATTTAGTTTTTATTAGTTTACTTGTCGTTTAGTCAATATAAAAACGGAAAATTTAATAATATCATAAAAGTGAAATTTTTTGATATGAATTCTAGTGGAAATCGAAGAAAATGCAAACCAATTTTGCATGATGACCGCGTAAAAATACAAATATTATATGAATTAGGATATTCGCAGAAATCAATTGCAATAGTAGTGAAGTGCTCCAGATGTGGCGTCCAGAATGGTCTTAAACGCTGTACCGAAACTGCAACTCATACAAAAAACCGAAAACAGGCCGAAAACTGGTCACAGCGATCATCTTTAAGAAATAGGAAAAATAATTCTTCTCAGGTAGCTGCTGAGTTGCAAGACAGTTCAGGATACAAAAGAAGCTCTCAGACGGTGAGAAGACGGCTTGCAGCAGCAGGATTGAATGGTCGCCAATCTAGGAAGAAGCCATGGCTTTGACTTAAGAACGTGGAAGCGCCACTAAATTGGGCCCTGAAGCATCAAAATTGGACTGAACAAGATTGGGAAAATGTCGTGTAATCTGATGAGTCAAATTTCCAGGTGAGTTTACTAAGTAAAAAAATTACTTTCATTACCTTAGAACACAGTTTCCATTAAAATTATACAAGCTAAAATCACGTTTTTTTTATTGGTACCTACTGTTAGACACAGAGGAGACAGTATAATGGACTAGGGTTGCATGGCAGCGAGTGGAGTAGGTGGAATGGTTGTCTGCGAGAGTCGTACGAAAAGCGAACGGTACATAAATACGCTCAACAATGCACTAATACCATCTTTTACAGGGATTTTTGGCGATACCAACACGGAAAATGTTGTCTACCAACAAGATAACGCACCTTGCCACAAGTCCGCTACAGTTATGCGCTGGTTTCAACAAAACCAGGTTCCGCTCATGGATTGGCCTGCTCAGTCGCTGAACCTCAATCCCATCGAGCATTTGTGGTCTCAATTAAAGCAGGCAATAAGGAAACACAGCAGAACATCAGAAGAAGGCCTTAAAAATGCCTTCTGAAAATAGAATGGGACATCATAGCTGAAGAAATCTGCAAAAACTTAGTTTGTAGTATGGTATGTAGAGTAAGGGAGATCATAAAAATGAGGGGGGGGACCAACAGACTATTAATATTCTTTAATAAATGATTGAAAACAAACATTTACTGCGTTTTTAATTTGGTCGAAAATTGACAAATCTCTTTGTTTCTTGATTTTAAAGGGTGCCTAGTTCTTTTGAGCACTGCTGCATATTCAAAATTGTAGACATTTTCAGTACAACGACTTTTTCATAAAACATCGTTACCTAAGGGCACATTTATAGTGGCGACTTGTTGCTGGACCGGACCGAACCGAGAAGGAAAGCTGGAAAACGCTGCACATACAATCATATGAAACAAGCTCAAAGTGTGTATAGTGCCAGCCGAGCTTGCAACTTCAAAAGACTTGTGCGCTGGTTTCTATCTTCCCGATTGTTGCTTTCTCGCTCACTCACATGGTTTGCTTGTGTTTTGATTCATTTTACACGTTGCTTGCTTATTACTTTCGTTAAATAACATGAAATGGAAAAAGAAACAAGGAAAACAATTTTTTTTTCTTGAATTAAGATTATGAGCTTTAGATCAAGTGAGTTTTCAAGAAGGCAACAACAACAACAACAACAACTCTGTATAGAGTCAATCACTTAGCTGACTAGACTTCAAGTATTCAATTAACTTAACTTAACTAATTAACTTTTACTTAACTAATTAACTTAACTATGGCAGAGCACGGCCAAATAAGTTTAATTAATGTCAAATTAATAAAATAATCTAATAATTGATCGATTTTTCGGTCAAAGTCATGTGTAATTGAACATTTGGTTGTGAAAATAGCCACCTTTCAGTTAGAACACTAGCTTCTGGCGAAGCAAAAACTCGTTTCATTTCTATGGTGCATTTCGACAAACAATCGAACACCAATGAATATTGAAATAAATGAAGAAGCAACTAGAACAGATGGCAACCCTTGATAGAGTTGATGGCGGTGATCTAAAATGGCTTACTGCTTTGAAGTGTCATATGATTAGCAGCCATACAATTCATGAGAATGAATTAGAGGATCTACACATTCATATGCTAGTTTAAACAGTGAGTTGATCACAGCTTAATCACTCAAAGACTACTGATGAGGAATATGTAGCGATTTCCGAAACAGACTGTCTAGTCAGCTAAGTGATTGACTCTATACAGAGTTGTTGTTGTTGTTGTTGTTGTTGCCTTCTTGAAAACTCACTTGATCTAAAGCTCATAATCTTAATTCATGTAATTATTCAATAGATCATAAAAACAATTTAATTTTTTTTTCTTTTTGCTGTTGCTCCTTTTCTTAGTCTTTTCTTTGTTTTTCTTGTGCACAAAAGCAAGTGTGTAAAATGAACAAACAAATGAAAAGGGATTTTTCCCACAAAGTTGGTAACGTTGGCGGTAGCAAACTAAATTCCTCGGAAAAAATTTTGATACACGAAAAAACAACAAATTGCAGCACACTTGACTGCCAGCGTCGCGATCGATTCTGTATTTCTTTAAATTCATTCATTCAAAAAAACCAAGAACCACATGATAGCAACAAAGAAGACCAACAAGAAAAGTAATAAGCATACAAGAACACGAAATTGCGCTCACTTGTTATGCTGTATTTTCTTGACCGCAAAAAATACACACAGAAACAGCACTTTAAAGAAGCAACGAAGATAAATTTCTATCAACTGTTGCACACAGAAAACAAAAAGAGAAATAGTGAAAAAAGCTAAACCAGCCGGAGAAGCAATTCGTCGATTAGCGGCTGCAAGTGCGTTTCATCTAAAACAGAGAATCGAAAATGATCAAATTTTCTTATGTGCGCTCTTCCTTTCCACTTGATTTTAAGCACAAAAGTAAACAAACAAAAATAGCAGCAACAAGATATAGCAATTTTGTTAAGATTAGTTTTGTATTACTTTGTTGCAATATCAAAAATAATACAACAAAAACAAAACCTAAAAAAAAAGTTAAAAAAGTTAAAACCAGTTGGATGATCGAGTGGCTTCATGCGGCTTGAAGTGCGTTTTCGCTGAGTCATAGCATCAAAAAATCTTGGGCCAGCAGCTGATGTACGTCTTTTTAATGTGCGTTCTTTCTACGATCTTCTTTTTTGTCAAAAAAAAAAATTTGAAATAAAAACACAACAAGAAGGCAACAAAAACCAGCAGAAAACACTTGCGAAAAAAGTCAAAACAAGCTGGTACCTTAAGTGACTTGAAACGACTTGCAGTTGCAGGAAGCGCGTTTCAGAAGCGTTTATCGCATTTTCTTCTCTGCACTTGTTGGTTAGAGGAAAACAAAATGAATGAACAAAATCATGTGGCTTTTAATGCTTCGGTTGCAAAAAAAAAAAAAAACAAAAAAAAAAAAAACTAATATATACAAACCCAAAATAGTCAAAAACCAGCTGAAACAAGTCACCAGCGACAAGCGCGCACTATACGCACTTGCAGCTGCTTTTGGCAGGGCGCGTTTCCAGCTCGGTCCGGCCCAGCAACCAGCTGCCACTATAAACGCGCCCTAAGAATGAGAAAAAAACGACATGAAAATAAAAGTTTGGTCTTTCGATGCAAATAACTTCGCTGTCCATTAATATATTTCATTCAAATTTTTTTGTTCATAAGTTCAGTTGAAATACTTTTTCGGTTGTAAAACTCGGTTGAACTGTACCGTTAAGTCAGTGTATATATGTCTTATGATTATGTCAAAAAAGTTCCAAAATATAGACTTTTTACTCAAAAAATGACTCAAAAATTATTTTTGTTGTAAAAATGAAATGAATTAAAAATTGCGCATCTCGCTACATTTCATATGACATAGCATTTAGTTGCAAAAATTCTTCCATCTAACCGCTGTTTTGTCATCAAAACACACAGGTACCCTTTGATTTTTTTCGCGAAATTTATTTTTTCATAAATGTTGTTTTTATATTTTTTAAAAAAGTCAAGTCTCAAAAATAATTTATGTGAAAAATGACCCCAATATCTCTTTCTTATCAAAAGTTATGGCTAAAAATCAATTTTTTCATACCAGACTATTAATAAAACTGAGTTTAGTTTTAAAATTCTATATATAATTTGAACGTCCCCATTTATCTTTAAGAACGTAGTTGTGTGTCTGGGAGTAATTACAAACACTTTAGTTTGTATAAAATCTTTTTTATAGTAATCTACTTAGTTTTTTGCCTTCCCAACCTTCCAACTGTTAAATTTGTTTTGTTGAGATGGCTCTATTTCTTCTCACTATTGTGTCACCGTTGTCACTCAGTTCTTTATCAACGGTACTTTAAATGTTGTATTTATATCACCATTTTATCGAAAGGATGATTGTGAATAGAATGCTGTTAAAGTAAATACTATCATGTAAACAGTTTCAGGTATATGGCGATATAGTAAAACATATACGCATCTGTTTAGCACAATTATTTCATTGGTTTTGATCTGTGCTTTAAATTCACAGATAGATGGCGCCACATTTGTAAGTACTGTAGCTAAGTGCAGTGTACGAACTTTATGCTAAGCTACTTCTATTATCTTTTATAAATGAATAAAAGTAAGGGAACTCTAAAAATTCAAGATTTATTTAATTTACTTTGAAAATTATTACACATGGAAAGAAAGTTAATTTGAAAGAGAGAAATGTTATTAAGCCGCGTACGCAGTCAAAAAGTTCCAGAATGATTTTTTGTTTTTCATTTTGTTGGCATTCTTCTTTTTTGTGTGAAGAGCGCTACCAGACGGTGCACGCAGCAATTAGGCGAGTGGAGTTGCCATAATAGCCCCCCTTGAGTGGCTCGAATCTTGATGATGAGTCACGAAGTGAACTTTCTTCTTCACGGAATATGTCCGAGGATTTGGAGGTCTGCTGTAATAGCTGGATATTGCTAATGTGTCGCGCTGAGCTATTGTGGACGTAATTGGTACAGTTGAATAATTCTATGAAAACCGTGGAACTGATGATTCCAATCAACTCGTCAGTGACGTTGATTGAAATGATGTATGAGTTTCGACGAATACTGGTTTCAATCGTTCAGTAGATAAAGTTGTAAATGAACCATCTGCGTTAAACTTGAAAACATAGCCAAACAGTCGCTCGATGATTTCATATGGTCCTCTATAAGGTTGCTCCAACGGTTTTTTAACTTCATCCACTTGTACAAAAACATGAAAGCATGTGTACAAAGTTTTGTGAGTAAACGCTTTCGTTCGGTTATTATGAGCTGAGGGTGAAGATCGCACATTTCTCATACACTCTCGAAGTTTTTCGACAAAAACTTGAGGTTCAGGTCCTAGTTCTTCATCATCAGCTTGGTACTGAGCGACGTCTTTTGTTGAAATTTCCAACGAAAGCATGATAGAGTCTATCTGCTGTTTTCCTTCTACCAATTGGTCGAGTGCTGCGCCGACGGATTTGTCTGTAGCATCACAAAGTCAGGTGCTGGATATGCAAGCTGCACTGCATTAACAAGAAGCTCTTTACATTCGTTGAAAGCATCCTCTGTCTCGCTTGTGCAGGCAACTGGTCGTTTATCATTTTTGCGGGCACCAATGGTGAGATCCACAAGAGGTACGTGCACTTCAGAGGCATTTGGTATGTTGGAATGTCTGTAAAAGTTCCATGAGCCTAGGAACCGGCGAAGATCAGAAATAGTTCCTGGCTTGGGGTAGTTTTTAATTTGCCTGCACCCTTTCTGCTGTCGGCTTTATACCATGTTCTTTAATGATATACCCGAGATACGTCACTTCAGGCTGCGCAAAAACGCACTTATTGACGTTAATTGACAGACCATGTTGTTGTAGCTTTTCAAGGACAACTCGCAAATGTTGGTTATGTTCCTCTGGCGTTGATGATGATATAAGAATATCGTCATTGTAAATTTGACAAAAATCAAAATTGCGAAAAATTGAATCCATCAGCCTTTGGAATGACTGGGCCGCACTACACAGACCAAAAGTCATAACCTTGAACTCAAAAAGGCCAAAAGACGTTATGACAGCGGTCTTTGGTTGATCTTCAGAAGCTACGGGTATTTGATAGTAAGCGCGTATCAAATTCAAAGTTGTAAAAATTTTGCGACCATATAGTTGAAAAGTGAAATCGCGCAGATGTGGAATAGGGTACCTGTCTGGTATAGTTACCTTGTTAAGGCGTCGGTAGTCTCCAAAAGTTCACCATGTTCCATTTTTCTTTTTAACAAGATGGAGATGGGATTTGCCCATTCACTTTTTGACGGTTCGCATAAGCCTTGCTGCATCATTAAATCAATTTCCGTTTTTGCTGCTGGTAATTTTTCACCGCATAGCCGACGTACTCGCTCTGCTACAGGAGCACCTCTTATAGATATGTAGTGCTCTACACCCTGATTTGGACTTTTGCAACTAACAGGTTTGGTAGCTGCATCAAATAAATGTAAGGATGATCTGCGTTCACTGTAGAAATGGTTGACTGCTTGGATTTCACCAAAAGTGCTGATCAAGAAAGTTGCGTTTGTGCATCAAGCAACCATTTTTGACGCAAGTCAACAAGCAAATTATGATGTTTAATAAAATCGGCTCCAATGATTGGATGCGTGACGTCGGCGATGTGAATAACCCGAAAAATTGACGACGAAGACCAAAATCAAGAGGCATTGCTTTCGTACCGAACGTGTTAAATGTGGAACCATTTGCTGCAAATAATTTTTGTTTATTTTCTTTATCAAAAAAATGTTTTTTTATAGAATAAGAAAGGTAAGGTATGACCGAAATGTCGGCACCGGTGTCGACCAAAAATTTTAAACCACTGTTTTTGTCTCGTATTTGCAGGCGCAGAGTAATTTTGCCTTCGGAGATGCCTGCTAGATCCGTCGAAGGCTGCACTAGTTTTAATCTGGTGATGCATTTTTAAAACTGCAAGGTTCGCGACACTTGCGAGCCTTGTTGCCAAATTTTGCATGATAGAAACAAAATTGGTTGTTTTTGTATACGTCACGTGATTGGCTACGTGACCTAGCTCGACTCTGTTTGACAAATCTGCTCAGATGCTCTATGTTTTTAGTTAGAGCTTGAATTTGCACTCTAATGTCATCAATTCCTGATGATGAAGCACTCGCTGACAGATCTGGTGGCACATGGTTTCCATTGGCGATAGAAATAATACTGGCTCGTGGCATGTCGAGAATTTTATCTGTTTGAGTGGCAAGTTTAGTTAAGTCTGTGACCTCACAAATTGCCAAAATCCCGCGAATTTGCTCAAGAAGCTGTTTTAAAAACAGTGTACGAAGAACGTTGTCTGAAAACTGATTTCCAGCTAATCTTCTTAGGCGCTGCAAAAAATTTGAAGGTTTCTCATCAAAAAGTTCTGTACCTCGAAGAAGACGGTGCAGCTTTGATTCGTTTGTTTCACCGAATGAATTAATAAGCCGTTCTTTTATTGCGACATATTTGCCTTCCAAGGGTGGTGCTGATATAATGTCAGTGACAAATGGGAGTGCGGCTGTATCTAGGTGGATGAGGTCATATCTGTATTTAGTTGCATCTGATGTAATACGAGATATATCGAAAGCGGCTTCAACTTGCGCGAACCTCAATAATGGATTTTCACGCCAAAAGGGCGGAAGCTTCACAGTGCATGCAGCAAGTATTTCTGGCACATCGCCGACGCTAGCTGCAGGCTCAGTTTGCTGTCCTGGTTCCATGGTTTTGACGACTTCCTTATTTAATGAAGATTGCGCTGGTTGATTATTTTGAGATGTCCTTGGAGGTGAATTATCTACCACCATTGCTTACTTTGGCATCATGTCGGGGTCACCAATTGTAGCTACGTGCAGTACTTGATGCTAAGCTACTTCTATTATCTTTTATTTTATTTATTTATTTATTTATTTATTTATTGGCCAAACAAGGCAATGCAATTTACTTATTCTAACTTATTCTAACAGGTTTTGTTTACTTATTACTAAGTTTTTTGTTTTTCTTCTCCCCTTTCCTTGTTTTTATTTTATTTTTTATTTGGTGCTCTTAGTGGGCATACTCCGCCCACCGGATTGACATGATTTCAAAAACCATGTCAAAACTAAGAGAAGAGGAGGAAAACAAGAAAGACTATATACACACTTAAGATACGATGTATATATATTATTCTTAAAGACTATAAGGACAAAAGGATGTAAATGGGAGATTTGGAGAGGGATGTTAAAGAATTTTGATTTATTAAACTAAATGCTTATACATATAAATCCATACATGTATGTAGTTTATCTGAGGCCTGTGTTAATTCTGATTTCTGAGTGATTTATATAGGGTTTGCTTGAAAGAGGATTTGGACATAGAAGGTGAGTAGTATATAGAGATATTATTAAATTCTCTGCAACAACGATTGATGGGTTCATTATTTGCATATGTAGTTTGGTGCTGATATTCAGTTAACAATCGAGTATGCCTAGTGCGCCTAATTGGATCGTTAAAGGAAATCATATTAGAAATATATTCGCTGTGAATAGCACCATTAATTACATCAAATGTGAAGCATGAGCCCAATAACGATCTTCTTGTTGATAGTGGCATCAAATTTAAAAGGCTGAGTCTATGTTCATATGATGGAAGGCTACAATAATCATGGGGGTTGTACATATCTCTAAGCGCGTATAGTAAGAACTGCTTTTGAATAGACTCAATTCTTTCTCTATGGGAATCGAAAGATGGATTCCAAATTATGCATGCATATTCAAGTATTGGGCGCACTAATGCACGGTACAAGGATGTTGTGACCCATATATTCTTGAATTCATTTGCACGTCTTTTTATAAAACCGAGCTGTTTGCTGGCCCTGGACACAATTTTATCATAGTGCAGATTAAAGCGCATCTTGCAATCTAAGACAACTCCAAGATCCACTATATGGTTGGCC
Source organism: Dichetophora obliterata (assembly GCA_963920525.1). Taxonomy (NCBI): domain Eukaryota; kingdom Metazoa; phylum Arthropoda; class Insecta; order Diptera; family Sciomyzidae; genus Dichetophora; species Dichetophora obliterata. The sequence continues at coordinate 44,311,718 of OY986436.1, read as the reverse complement.
CTTTTTAGTTCGATACTATTGAGGTGGTAGGTATGTAATGTTACGTTGTTTTTACGAGAAAAGCTAATAACATTGCATTTATTGACATTAAGATGTAGTTTATTTTGAAAACACCATTGCTCAAGAGACAACAATTTTGATTGCAAAAAATTTACATCTACATCTGATTGAATTGAATAGTACATTTTTAAATCATCTGCATACATAAGATGTGGGATATCGTTTAGAACTTCTGACAGATCGGATATGAATATGTTGAAAAGAAGAGGACCAAGATGACTACCTTGCGGAACTCCCGAGGAGACTGCAATTTTTTTCGATAGAACTCCCTGGAATTTAACAAACTGGGATCTGCCGTTTAAATATGATTTTAGCCAACTTAGTATGGACCCTGCAACACCAAACTTTTCTAACTTATATATAAGAATGTTGTGATCAACTCGATCAAAAGCTTTACTGAAATCAGTATAAACAGCATCTATTTGGTGCCCTTTTTCCATTTTGACTAAAACATCTGATACCATAATCATGAGATTAGTGGTGGTAGATCGCCCTTTTCGGAACCCGTGTTGCTGCTCATTTAGACGTGGGTTAATGAAACTTGTTAGCTTTTCACAAATAAGTTTTTCAAAAAGTTTTGGAATGGCTGACAAGATTGCTATGCGTCTATAATTTTCAACTGATCTTTTATCACCATTCTTGTAAATTGGCGTAAGATGGGATGATTTCCAATATGAAGGAAATGTCCCACAAACCAGTGATTCGTTAAAGATTATGTGTAATGGCAATAGCAGTTGGTCTAAACATCGCACCAAAAAGCTTGTAGGTATTAAGTCTGGTCCTGGTCCCTTTAATATATCCAGTTCTTTTATTGCATTAGAAATCTCTTCCTGGGTTAAATATAAACTATCAACTATAATAGTTGAGCTAGGAGAAGTTTCAGATAAGGTGGTAGGAAGACAAAAGACCTCCTTAAAGTGATCGGCATACAAGTTGCTTATTTCAAGAGAATTGGACGAAGTGACATTACCTTTAAACATAGACGATGGATAGCCGCTAGATTTGCGCTTCATGTTAACAAAGTCAAAGAATTTTCTCTTGTACGCTTCTTCTGACTTGATAGAGAACTCTCTTGATAGCTCGTCATATCTAAGCTTCAGTTCATCGCTTATATTATCAGTGTTTTTGAGAAGTTTGCAGATTTTATTTCTTTGATTCCTCAAAAATCTGAGATTGTTGTCTAGCCATGGTTCTGTGAGCTTATTCTTTTTCTTTATTATTGGCACATAACTTTCGATAGCGGTAAAAATGTGCTGATAAAATATAGAGACAGCACTGTCTAAATCTAAATTGAATAGAATATGATTCCAATTTAGAGAACTAAGATAACATTTTATTCTTTCATAATCGGCGTTGAGGTAATCGTACGCAATTTTATAAATGAATTAAAGTAAGCGAACTCTAAAAATTCAAGATTTATTTAATTTACTTTGAAAATTATTACACATGGAAAGAAAGTTAATATTAAAGAGAGAAATGTTTATTAAGCCGCGTTCGTTGTCAAAGAGTTCCAAAATGATTGTTTTTAATTTCGTAGGTATTCTTCTTTTTTGTGTGAAGAGCGCTACCAGGCGGTGCACGCAGCAATTAAGCGAGTGGAGTTCCCATAATATTGTGGGTAAAAACTATACACCTTGCGTTGAATAGCCAAATGATGTCACCACATGTTTCTTTAAATTGAGCTTCACACGTTTGGCTGGCTCAATAGCTGCGTTTTTTTCTTGAGAGATCGCATCATTTGTGATGAAACGCTTCAATAAATTTTTGCTATGTTTTCTACTTACAGACAGATAGCATTATTTTCTGCTTACAGATGAACATCTGATGTTCTTATGTAGTCGGCAGATATTTTTTGCGAAATTTTTTGCAAAAATGCTATTGCTACCAAACTTTTAAAATGTTAAATAATATAGTACTGCCAGTTTTTCAGTTGCAGCGACATCTAGCCGTCAATAATGGCCAAGTGTTGTCTACTTTTACAGTTGCGCCCTCAACACTTAAAAACATAAAATTGGATAAATTTAAATGTCCAGCTCACTTGCTGGATAATTTGTTGTTTTTGTTTTGCTTGCAAATGCGATGATATGATCCTGATCTCCCATGAAAAAAACGCAGCTAATATATAATTTAGTCCAATCATTTTTATTACAACGAATTTTTCATAAAACATTGATAGCTAAGAATGAGAAAAAAACTATATGAAAATCAAAGTTTTTACTTTTAGTGCCAATATCTCCGCTGTTTTTAATATGTTTGATTAAAATTTTTTTGCTAAAAAGTTCAATATATTTTTTAATATAAATTTTTGTTTAGATGTTAAAATGTCCATATCTGAAGGACCCATTGAGTTCCACCATAATTTTTATATTGTTGAAAAAATTAAGTAAATATTTAAATTATTTTTAATTTTTAAAATATGTTTTTCGTACCCCTTCTTTGAATTCAGTGAATTAGCTCACCACAACAGATGAATACAAAACCCCCAACAACCAAAATTTTCCAAAATTTTTTTGGATTAAAATTCGTTCAATTACCTTACCAACGGTTGCTTAAAATAAAAAGTCAACATGTTTTTCATTATTCCAGAATTTAAAAAACATGTTTACATAAAATGTTTACATAAATGACTCTCGAGTAGCACCGGATATATCAGCTTGTTATAAAAAAAAAATTTTTTATTAAAGAGTTGAGCTGTTACTACGAAAAAATTTAACTAAATCTGTTAAGACAGCTCAAGACATAAGTAAGTATTTAGTAAATTAAGAAGAATTATGTTTTCATTTGCTTAAACCGGTCTTTTTCATATTTGTTTTTTGAATTTCTGGCCATTTAAATTACAAATACTCGTATAAACGATTTTGTGGTATATTGAGAGACCAAAACCTCACTAAAAAGATTAATATGTTTTTTTTAAGCATAATGTTTGAATAAGATTAAAAAAAAGGAAAACTTTTGCTCTTTCGTAGAACAAATTTTAATTTAAAAATATCACAATCAAAAATTTCTAACAAAAAATCGTCCTTCAATACCAAGCTGACTAAATGTCCAGAAAAAACAATTTAAAAGTGTGGCTTGGGTTGAGTTACTGTGGCTAATATTCACTTAACAATGTCAACTTTGGCTCAAAACTTAAAGGTTCTTATTTGAGTTGGAAAACAAAACTTTCTTTTCTTCGCCACCTAAATCAATACACTAATTTTGTTTATATATATATATACATTTAGTGTACACAAAACTGGGAATATGATCTGTGGCTATTTATATTGATTTTAATGCTTTTACTTTTAAATATGCGAATATGAGAAAAAAATCAAATTTTTCCTCCTTTGTGCCTTGTATGTATAGCTTTTGAAATGGATTTCTATTTTTTCTTACAAGTTAAAAGCTTTATTAGGAAATTTTCTCAGTTAAATTGGTTCTTATTTTTTATTTCATTTTTATAAATAAATATAAAAAGATGTGCAAACATCTGAAAGCTTTTAAAAAGATATTAGTTAGGAAAGTGGATAATAGTCTTGAAGAATTTATAGTTAATGAAAAAATGGTCAAATTGTCATTTATAAATGTGCCAAATAAACTGTTCTTTTCAATCCAATACCAAAAATTTTTAGCTTAACCCTTGTTACATCGTTGATGGCAACTTGTTTTTATTTAGAAATGACACAAAAAGAAACTTTTGCGTTGTAGCAATGCTCCTTTTTTTGTACATTTTTCACAATCGAAATTTATTCCTTCCTACTGCCTTTCACTCTATTTATTTATGACCTCTTTTTTATTGTCACACGATAAAAAATATGGTTGTTAGATTGTTATTTTTTAAATAAACCAAATAAACAATGTTTTATAGCTTTTAAGTGAATCACTAAAGATCTTCTAAAGCTGCTCATAAAAATGTTTTAAGATTTGTTTTTTCTATCATGCAATTTATGAAGGTCGTAAAGTTGACTCTGTTACAAAATCAATCGTTAAATTATGCAAGGAAATATTATTTCAAATCAGAGAAATTGTGTTAAATTTGTGGTAGTAGTTTAAAAGCTTAGTTTGGGGGATGAACGGAATTTGGCTTGGAATGAGTTAAGCTTCAAGGACATGTCATAATGACAGTCTTACTGCAATTTCGCAAATACCTGCTGTGGAACAATTTAAACAGAAGCTGTCAATCAAAATTTATTTATTAAAAAAGTGTGCGTGTCAACTCCGACGTGTGACGGGAGCTTAATCTTGAAGGTCAATTAATAGACAAAGGGTTTGAATGAAGGCAACTCTTATAGAACTGAAAGTATTATATACTTTTATTCATATTTTAAAATATATTACCTATACTACATTAATACACTAGAAGGTAAATAAATTTTCTTCACTTTTAATATCACCTTAAAAAAAGATCAATATTGATAGAAATAAATGAAATTAGAACCAATTATTCTAACAGATAAAAAGAAAAATTATAAACATGAATAAAACTTCATTCACTATTTTTCGTACACGATATTATTTCTAGCAAAAATTATAGTCCATTATTATTGAAATTCATTGAATTGAATATTTGCTCGAGGCATTTGCACTATCTATAAATATTTTTAATATGACAGCATCTTACAAATTATGTTTTAAACAAGCCAATAATTAAAGCTTTCTTATTATTATTTAGAGAGTTGTCTCTTTAGTTTCCTATTTACCACACTATGTTAAAAAAAGTATTAAAAAACGAGTTTTAAGATGAATTGTTAAATACGCTAGTATATAAGAATGTGCTGTTTATAAATAATACTAAACAAGCAAATATAAATAAATAATTATATATATAAATCAGCATATCAGTCTGTCGCTTTTAATGCAGATTTTGCCAGATACCATCAATTCCCTTTTGCTCAATACTTATCGCGATTTTAGTTCATTTCCATTTCGTTAACTGAACTTACAATCGAGCCAAAGGAAGTACTGCCTCAAAACTTTTAGCATAAATTTTAGGAAGAAAACGAAGGTCCCAAAAATTGTCATAATATTTAAAAAAAAAATAAAGTCCTGAAATATGTAGGAAGTTCAAACATAAATTTTTTTAAAAAACTACTCGAACTGTAATAATAAATATCACGCATACGTCCTGATGAACACAGAACAGAAATATTTTTTAATGTAAATAACGACGCAGCAATGATATTTCATTTTGTATTTCGGAGCATAAAAACACAAAACAAAATAAGAAACTTACAGAAAATAAAGAAATGCAAGTCATAAATCAAAGGAGCAAATAACAGCAGCACAACAGGAACAACAAGTGTTAAGTGAGACAAAAAAGAATACGCAGAGCAAACAATTACATGGATGAAAACAAAAAACACAGAATTATTAGAAAAAAAAAATGTTTTCAAAGGGTGTCCCAAACTAAGGAAATCGAAGGAAAGCATTTTGTGTTGAAAAGAAGCAAACAGCGGTAAGTCTAGAATAGGTTGCTAGTGTGTGGTGCTTTGTTGGGTTGATAAATTTAACAACCAAAAATGTATAAAATTTTAGTTCGCCATAAATTAAATGTGTTAAAATATACTTAAAATTTCTGTATAAATCAGCAGTAAAAACTATAAAATGTTCACCAAACTCAAACATAACTGTTAAAACCACATGTGGCCACATATGAGACATATCACACACTAGTGATGGTGATAAATAAAAATATGTGCTTTAGTCAGATACTGCGAGAAAGAGAGACAGAGGAGAGCTAGAGAGAAAGGGAGAGATTAAGAGAGGGAGAGAAATATATAATCAACAAACGATGATATCCTGCAAGCAATAACTGCCATATGTTATCATTTGTCAGAAAAGAAATAAAAATATTTATAAGATATCTTATTCCCAGTCGAATATATGAATTTGTAATATATTTAGATGGATAAATTTTGTTTATATTTGCATCATTGACTTTTAGATACTACGTTAAATTGTAAGGTAAAACCTTTTGGGCCGCATACAAAAACGGTGAATTTATTTCGCCCCAAATTACGTTTAATATATTTGATTTTATATAAAAGTACACCGTGGCGTATGAGTATTATTTTATTTAAGGAATTGAATCTTATAAAAACACACACATGCATATAATAAATTTCCATATAGTTAAATCAAATACTGAAGGTTCTGTAAATTTCGTTGATTTTTGTTCGATTTTTATGCATATTGAATAGAAGTGTTTTTAATGGCGTCTGCAATTTTATCATTGTTACCATGTCAATACACTGCCAATCTCGCTAGTACTTTGAAATCGTGCTAACTAATGTCATTGTTTCCATCTGACGCACAGTGGAAGGACGTCATACAAGTTTTGGCTGTAAATAAAACCTAGAGTTAAAATTAACCTAGAGCTTTGAAACTTGATATGAACCCTGCAAGACATTGGTAACCGAAACTCCAACACTTAAACGTATTTTTGTTCACTACTCATATGTATGCACAGCTTCTACTTTCTTAAGAATAAATGTTTTTCGTTCAGTAACCTATGATTTTCTCAGTAGCTGTAACGAAAATTTTTTTTTCACAACCCAGTCTGCGTTTAATAATGTTATCTCATTCTGGTGCTTGCAAATATGTATAAAAAATTGAGTGAGCAAGAATGAGTGCTTTTTTACGTTTACATACATGCAGTTTGTTGAACCAACGGAATTTTGAAACACGTTTTTAAGAAAATAAAAACTACAAAGAAAATCAAACAAATATTGTATTACATAAAGGTCTTAAAGAAATAAATAAAGTATTAGAAAAAGAATAATATTACAAATAATGGATAAAAAAAATTAAAAAATTTAGTCAGCCTTGACAAAAAAAATTTCGAGTGAAGTGCTGCAAAATATAGAAAAGTTGATAAATTTGCAAAAAAAAAAAACAACTGAATGCGTTGCGGAAGTGGGTGTCCAGGAGGAAGTGATGGGCGATGACTCTGAGGAGAATAGCCAGGAGCCTTTGATAAGGTGTGCAGTAAATGTAAACCATGAACACGGCAGTATAGCTGACGGCAATGTGACTGATGAGAAAGGTAGGAGTAAGAAGCCAGCTAAAAAGGAGAAGCCGTCTGCAATCAAGTCATGGGCATTGAGAAACAATGTTTCCCACAATACTGTCAGCAATCTTTTAGAGTCTTTGAGAAGTTGTGGCGTAGATGGTTTGCCATTGTCTTCTAAAATGATTTTCCACACAAGCAGAAAGATAGCAGAAATCCATTCTATTGCATGTGGTGAGCTTTTGTATCTTGGTATACAAATATATTTCCAATCGGATGCATTTAATTTTTCAAAGAAAAACAAATAAGTTATTATCAACGTAAGAGTTGACGGCTTGAAGCTTTTCAAAAGCTCCAATTGTGTGCCGTGGCCAGTAATTGGGGCAATCGTAGGTTTTCCTAAAGAAAAGTTGTTCACTATTACTTGCTTTTCTGGAACAGCAGAGCCATGGAACATTAATAACTTTATGAAAGACTTTTGTGAAGAAGTAAAAGTATTAAAAAAATGGACTACAAGTTGATTTATAACCGATTCGTAGAGAATTTGAAGTTCGCCTTTTCACTAGTGACTCACCAGCTCCAGCATTTGTTACTGGTGTGAAATCTAACAATGGGAAAAGGGGTTGCCCAAATGTTGCCAGGTTGGAAAATATAGGGAAAGAAGAGTATGTTTTTCGAAAAGTTAAAGTGGCTTAAGAACAAATGCATCGTTTTAAAGTAGCGATGATCTTGCTCATCATAGTTTGCCCTTTAAGCAGCAAGAAAATATATTAGAATCTGTAAATTTTGGAATGGTTTCGTAATTTCCTCTTGACCCTCTGCACCTAGTTGACTTAGGCGTGACCAAAAAATTGCTGCAGTTGTTGATTAAAAATGTAAATTTCAGAAAAATAAATTAAAGATTACAGTTTCTTTCTAATTTGGTCTCGTCTGAATTTTGGCATGTGTGCAGGACATTTCATGTATTAAAAACTGGAAATCAACTGAGTATAGGCAGTTTTTATTGTACTCAGGAGTTTTCGTCTTGAAAGGCTGCATTACTGACGATCTTTATAATCTTTTTTTTACTGCATTCCAGCATAAGGCTATTATCCTGTGAAAGGTCATATAGTATAAAGTCTAGTATTTCCCAACAAATGTTGCAAAATTTTGTTGAGTTATTTGGTAACAGTTTTGGTCATCATTTTATAAGTTTCAACATCCATGCTTTAATGCATTTGACCAATTGTGCTCAACAGTTTGGGCCATTGGATACATTTTGAGCGTGTAAATTCTAGAAATTTATATGCAATTTAAAAAAAAATTCTAGAAAAATGACAGAAATTCTAAAGAACGCGCATTTAGCATTGATCCGAAAAAAGAAAACGATGCATATTGTTTTAGTCAAAGTATTGCACGAGTAAAAGTTATAGCAACCAAAACCGAAAATGGGCTTAATACTTTTATTGTATGTAGCATTTTAAATGTAGACAATTATTTTGATGAACCATTGGAATCTAATACTGGTCTAAGTATCATATTAGGGAGCAATATAAATGCAGATGTACTTGAAATAAGGGAAAAAGATATTCAATACAAATATTTTTGCATTCCGCATGAAAATAAATATATTTTAATACCTTTATTACATCATCTTCACATGAGTTTTTAAATTTACTAGCGAAATTCATTCAGTTTTTTCATATTTAAATAATAATTTTATTTATTTAAATTTAAATTTTGGCATAACATTTAAATCTATTTTTAAAAATATATTATAGAATATTTTAAAAAATAACAATAAAAGAATGATAAAAAATAAAGAAAATAATCAAAAGCGTAACAACAAACAAATAAACAAGATATGTATTCAAGTGATGATAGCGATATGGTTTTAGAAGGCTTTGAAGAGCCATCCTTTTCCAAGAAAACATCTACCCCTCCAAAGAATAATTAAACATTTTAACTGCAAAAATATCGCATAATATATAATTTACAGTAAATTTTTTTAGATCAGAAATGTTCCAAAAAACTACCGAAAAAAAGAAAATATGTTTTAGTCATGAAATAAGCACTAATTATGATATTGAACCAATTATTATCAAAAACAATAATGATATAACTGAAAACAGTTCAACTTCCAACGCAGGTAATATAATCATTTAATGTTTCAAAATATATTAAGTAATTCAATTCGGTTTTTACAGCCACGTTTTAATTATCAAAAAGCCGCGTTCAATAACAGAAAAACAAAATCAAATTCAGCTAAAAATGGAGAGCATAGAAAAGGTCAAAAATGAAAATGTAAGAATTTTTTTCAATAATTTCTAGTATGCAATAGAAGTTTTAACTTTTAAATTGCTGCCAGTCTCTCAAATTTTTAGGTAGTGTAGCCTTTTGAAGAACTTTTGAATTAAAACAAAATTAATTTAAAATTAATTGTTTTGTGTTTTGTTCTCTGAAATATTAAAATATTTATAATTAATTTTATTCAAATCAGTGAAAATATAGTATTATACATATATATATAGTATTAAATAATTTTTAAGCAATTTTAAAACTCACATCTTTCCGCTCTGGCTAAATTCAAAAAGACTTTTAAATTTCAGTTTAAGTCCTATTTATAAAATTAAAAAACAAGCGGTTTATAAACTAACACAAAAGGATAAATAATATAAATAGCTAAAATAACATTGAGCATTAGAATCATATAAACAAAATGTTGCACAAAATTGAAACATAGGATGTGCAACGCCAAACATTTTCTTTAGGCATCTGTATTGGGGCATCTGTTTTCTTCTTCGGCTTGTCGTAGTTGAGTGATTTGTATTTCGGGTTACTTCTTACTCAGCAAACAGCGTTGCCACCTCGATCATCGACAGGTAGAGTTTAAAAAAATGTATATACCGTTTTATTAACATATTTCAGATGAATCTCAAGAGTGAAATAATGGCTGTCAACCATTCGGTTCGTGAAACAAAAATTTTCACTAAAAAGGTATTGCACTCGAATTGTCGCATAACTGGAGAAGTGGATGACAAAATTTAAGTGGAAATTGCAAGCACTCTTGCTTTAATGTCTATAGATGATGTATTCGATGTTGAAACAAAGCTTACGAGCAAGAAATATGCTGAAGCATTGGTATAAAATTATTAGATATAAAAATGTATGCAACGACTTAAGTATATTGGTACTAAATTTGAGTTTTTTTAATTTTTTTAAGAAAAAAAAATACCAAATATTCCATGTGCTCAATATGCCCACAATAGGCATAAAAAAAATTATACAAATCAAAACGAAAGGCAACTAAACTTAATATTTTAATGAGAATATTCAACTTAAGTGAATATACTATCCCACCCAGCATTTTTTGAAATTTTTGAATATAAAAGAGTCGTTTTCGACTCTTCTTCGCGATAGTGACAGTCGAAAGTGCGCTCATTTTCTGATCAGAAAAGACTATTTGTTCTAGAGAAAATGGCACCCTATGCGCGACTTTTCTTGACGAGTCTTTTTCGAGTCGTTTTTTTGATCCCGAAAATAAAAAAAAAAAAAAAAAAATAAAATTAAAAAACGACTCATTTTCGAGTCAAACAAGCAGCTGATTTAGTGATCAACTGTGAGGAGCAAAATTTGCTTCCGCACATGACATGTATATTGTTTTTGTAGATTACCAAGCGGACTTGAAAAAGACTCGATTAGGTGGTTCTCTACAAAACAATCTTCCAAATGCTGGGTGGGTTCTGGAAAATCAGCAACTGTTAACCAATATTTTGAGTATTTCTATGTATTTGTTGTAATTTTTTGATTTCAAAACAAAATTTGAAGCTCAACAATTATAAATATGTATAAAAATTGTCAACTGCTTTTTAGTTATTGACAATTTCATTAAAAAATTTTGTTTTTTGAGCTACAAATTTTGTTTTGAAAACAAAACACATATACACGCTCAGAAATCTTGGATTAAATTTTTTTTGTTTGATGAAATTTGTTTGATGAGATTATAAAACCAACGCTTTGGCCGGAGCATGTTAGGGTGCGCCCTTTTAAAAATTTTCTAAGGGTGGGAATGGACAAAATCCCAAACTATCAGAAATCCCTACAATTAGTAGTGTGAGCCGTAAGTTGAAGTTGTATTTTCAAAATATGTCCGGAATCAGAACAAAAGCTAATTCACTATTTAAATGGACTTCACATTGTGATTATGACATTATTATTTTTGTTGAAACGTGGCTTAATTCCGATTTTTTCGATGGAGAATTTTTTGATTCTAAATTTTATCATGTTTACCGGAAAGATAGAGATGCTACTAAGACTGGTCTTTCTCGTGGAGGCGGTGTTCTCATTGCCGTGAAACATTCTTTATGTTCAAGTATTTACATATTGCCAAATGATGATGCAGTTTTGAATCAATTGTGTGTTTCGATTGCTGGGCCGTATAGAGCACTGTACTTATGTGCATCTTATATACCACCTAACAGTTTGGATAACATTTATGCAGCACATGTGGATAATGTACTATCTTTGCACTCTTCGTTAGCTAATAATAACTATCTGTGTGTACTGGGGGATTTTAACCTCAACAAGATCATTTGGAAGTGGATTGCCAAAGACTTTATTCCGTCCAACATAAATCAATCTCATGAAGTAAATTTAATTGGTAGCTTTCTTAGTATTGATTTAACACAAATTAACTCGTATGAAAATATGTTAAGTAGAATCTTAGACTTAATTTTCATCTCTAATAATATTAATTTTAGTTTATCTAAATGTCTTTGCCCTTTTTCCCCTGCTGGCGTACATCACATTCCCTTAGATCTACAAATTGAATTTTATGAATTTATTTCCTCTCACCAAGTACATAATTCGTGTAACTTTGATCTTTTGGTAAAATTGTTTGATGAAATAAATTGGTATGAATTATTTAATGGTCAAGATACTGCATCTTGCTTTGAAATACTCAAGTCTCATGTTCTAAATATCTGTAAGGAAAATGTTCCTCGACTGCCGCGTAGATCACATAGATTACCTTGGTATACTGCTGGTCTTAAAAAACTAAAAAATTTGCGAAATAAATTTTCTAAACTGTATAAAACCACTAATAATTTAAATAATAAATTGAATTTCAAGCATTATTCGAGAGAGTTTAACTTCTTAAATAAATTCCTATACAATCAATACATCTTAAGAATTGAGTCTAATATTATTTCAAACCCAAAAGTCTTCTGGAATTATATTCAATCCAAAAAGGATGGGTTGCTTATTCCAACTTCTATGCAATTGAATAGCAATAAATCTACTTCAATTGCTGAATCTGTTAATCTTTTCGCTGATTATTTCAAATCCAACTTTGTTAAGGATGTTCGTTGTTTAATCACTCTGTATTAGACTTTGTGGATGAAGTTATTGACATTGGGTCAATTTCATTATCTGTTGATGATGTCAGTCATTCATTATCTCTAATGAAGACGTCTGTTAAGGCTGACATTGATGGCTTATCGTCTATATTGCTCATTAAATGCTCTGCTGCACTAGCAAAACCGCTTTGTTGGATTTTTAATAAATCCCTATCGTCTGGAACATTCATTGACTGTTGGAAAGTTGCAGCGATTACGCCTGTCCTTAAGAGTGGATCTAAAAATGATGTTACAAACTACCGGCCCATCTCAAAGTTGTCTAACGTTTCTAAACTCTTTGAATCCATTATTAAACCTAAGCTATACTTTCATGTTAAGAGACATACTTGCCTGGAGCAACGTGGTTTCGTTTCTGGCAGGGCAACTGTGACTAATCTTGCTCTCTTTTCTAACTTTTGTATCTCTGGCTTTGAATCCGGCTACCAAGTTGATGCCTTGTATACGGATTTCTCGAAGGCATTTGATAAAGTATCTCATAATATTTTGATTGCCAAACTTTGCAAAATGGGATGCCATTCGGTTTTTCTTAATTGGATTAAGTCATATTTAAGTGGTAGAGTGTGCTATGTAGCGATTAATGATATTCACTCTTATTGCTATAGAGTTACCTCTGGAGTTCCTCAGGGAAGTATTCTTGGGCCTCTGTTATTTGTATTATTTATAAACGATATATGCAAATGTTTTTGTAATTCGAGATTTCTTTTATATGCTGATGACTTAAAGTTTTTTAGAAGGGTGAATAGCTTGGTGGATGCTGAGTTGTTGCAATCTGACCTCAATAATGTTTCGGAGTGGAGTACTCGTAATGGGTTGCCATTGAATGTTAGTAAATGTTTGAATGCTTCGTTTAGCAAATCTTCTAATTTTATTAGTACAACCTATTTTATGTCACATCTACCACTTAAAAAAGTTGTTAATATTCGTGATTTGGGAGTAATTTTTGACACGAAGTTCACGTTTGTAGAGCATCTGAATTTCATAGTGCCTAAAGTTTATTCTCTCCTAGCCTTTCTTCGGAGAAATAGTGCAGAGTTTCAAGACCCTTATACTTTAAAAGCTCTTTACAATTCATTGGTTCGTTCTCGGTTGGAGTACGCTGCGTTTATTTGGAATCCATCGTTTGCAATCCATTCGTTGAGATTAGAAAAAGTTCAGAAGATAGCCACAAAATACATGCTACAGCCTACGCGTTTTTCTGAAAACTTACCTTCTTATACTGCTCGATGTTTGTTAATGGGCCTAAAGCCTCTTGAGACGAGGAGAAAAATAAATTCCTTGTTATTTATATACGACATTATATCAGGTAATATTGATGATCCTTTTTTACTACAATTAATTGAGTTTAACATTCCTATAAGCCAGTTGCGGTGTTTTAAATTATTTTTTATAAAACACCTTCGAACAAATTACGCTCTTAATGAACCTATTACGAGAGCTTTGAGTTTATATAATGAGTTATCGTTAAAATATGTTTTTGACTTTTGCCTCTCTAAGACTTGCTTTAAAAATTTTGTTATAAATTTATTTTAAGCTTATTTGTTAAGTGGTACTGGGCACTTTAATTATGCTCAAAGTATTCTTAAATATTTGTTTTATCTTTAATTTATATTTTATTATATAAAATTAATGTGTATTCTAGTCTGTAAGGATTTTTGTCCATAGACCCAATAAAGACTCAATAAATAAATAAATAAATAAATTCTAATTAAAACTGTATTGTATATATTACCACACCAGAATTGCAGTTTGAATCTAATATATCTCAAATATTCAAATTGAATTCTAGTCCCATCACACTAAATTTTAACACAGAATTGGAATAGAAACTAAGTTTAGAACAATACTATTCTGGTTTATATTTTAATACATTTGTAATCGAGTGTAATACTTCAGTTATTAAAACGTAATACGAATAAAAAAATTTTTATTAAATATTATAACAAATTGTATTAAATAGAAATACAAATTGTATCAAATTGTATTAAATAGTAGTATAGATTGTATTAAACAGTAATACAAGATGTATAACATTTAATACATATTTTCCTGAAAAGGTGAAAGGAAAAATCAACATTAATGGAATAAATTTATGGAACATTTATGGAATAAAGCTATAAATCTTTTATATGTTTACTTACTTTTAAAATTCCAAGTGAAATAAAAAAAATATTTTGTCAACCAATAACAAAATATTTATTCATTTAAAGTTTCTTTTATAACACACGGTTTTTCGTTAACAAAAACTATTTCTTTAGGTTTTATTTTGACAATGTCAGATTTCAGAATCAGAATGACAATTTGACAGATGCTTCATAGATATTTGTATTATATTGTAAGACAATTTGTATCATAAATTGTATATAATACAATTTTTATTATACTTTAATACAGATAACATTAAATCAATTTTTTAATATACTTGAAAGTATAAGTTTTAATCAAAAATATATTAAAAAATGCATGATTCCAACGCTTGGCTTAAAATTAATTCCAAGATTTCCAAGATTTATTCAGAATTGGAAAATATCTGTTATTTTTCTTATTTATAAATCAGGCAATAAAAATAATATTGAAAACTTTAGAGCTATATCAAATCTTACAAATATTTCAAAAGTTTTTGAAAAAATTGTTAAATATAAAGTTTTTTTGCGGTAAAAAATAATGTTTGTTCCTTCCAGCATGGTTTTATTACAGGTAGGTCGACTACAACAAATTTAAGCATTTTTACAAGATATTGCATAAACTCATTTGAAGATAGTTGTCAAGTTGACATAATTTATTCAGATATTTCTAAGGCTTTTGACAAAGTTCCACATGACCTTCTAATTTGGAAATTATCCGTCTATAGTTTTCATTCATTGTTTCTTTCGTGGCTTACATCTTACTTGTTTAATAGGGTCTCTTGTGTTGCTACAGAAAACGTTAATTCTGAACATTTTTCAGCAACTACTGGAGTCTCGCAGGGCAGTATCCTACTTTTCATTTTATTTATAAATGATTTCTCAAAATGTTTCCCTTCGGCTTGCTTTTTATTATATGCTAATGATTTGAAAATTTATTACAAAATAAATCATTACTCAGATTGTCAAGCTCTTCCAACTGAGTTGAATAATTGCCTAACTTGCTACAAAAATAATTACCTCACTTTAAATCTGAATAAATGTTGTAGTATGACTGTATCGAAAAGTTATACTCCTATCATTTTCTCTTATTACAATGATGGTGTGCCTTTAACTAAAGTTAATGAAATTCGTGATCTTGGTGTTTTTTCGACTATCGCTTTAGTTTTAATGGCCATACTAATCGCATAATTCCAACGGCTTATTCTCTTTTGACTTTTATTAAACGTAATAGTTCTACTTTTCTCGACCCTTATACTACAAAACAACTCTATATTTCATTTGTAAGATTTAATTTGGACTATGCATCTCTCATCTTTAACCCTTATTATAGCATTCAGATTAATCGTTTGGAGCGCATACAAAAGAAGTTTCTTAATTATGCCTTACGCTCGCTTGTTTTTACTGAGCATGTTCCTGTCTACACTTCTTGGTGTTTGCTAATAGTCTCGAAAGTCTTGAAAAGATACGGTTGATTCAAGGTGTAATGTTTATTTTTGATATCATTAATAGTAATATTGGTTGCCCATTGCTTCTTGAGCTCATTACCTTCCGTCAAGATTATAATATTCTAAAGATCTTGACGGAATATTATAATACTCCGTCCAGATCTTTAGGCTCATCTAACTATTTCCATATTAAATGTCACAGAACAAACTATGCCATTAATAGGACTCTTTTAATTTTGAACAAGATTTCTAAGGATAGTTCATTCGATTTTTGTATGTCCAAAGCTAATTTTAAGTCTGCACTGATGAGACTTTTGCATTAATTTTTTAACTAATTTACTTAAAGTTTATTTAAGGTCCCTAAACTTTAAGTAATATTGTATTAGTCTTTAAGGATATTTTCCAAAGGCTCTATAAATAAATAAAAAAAAATAAATAAAAAAAATAAAAAGAAAAAAAAATATAACTCGTATCAGAGACTAATTCCATTATGTTAGTTACTTGGTAATTTTTATGGTACTCAAAACGGGTTTGATACTCCGATAATTTACTAGTTATATGTATTATAGTAGTAACTAGCTTATATATTAAGTAGTATTTGGAAATCACCTGGCTAGTTTCATGGTAGGAATGGTGGAATGGTTGGAAATTATATATGGTGTGCAGGAGATGATTATATGTTTGTTATATCTTAAAAACTTAAGCGAGAATGGGATACACACTGCAACACGAAAAAAATAACCATATGCGGACACCACTACGTGATAAAAAGAAAAAAAAAAAGACCCCTGTCTCCCAGTTTTGCCCAAAGTCCTCCAGGTTTTTTTTATGGGCCCCCAAAGACGTGGGGCCTCGGTGTAATTTTTGCAAAGAAATGATCATTTTCTCAAGCTCATATCTTGCAAACCGTTCGGAATTTTGATTTACTCTCTGAGGCAAAGTTGTAGCTCTTGACATAAAAAACATATGAAATCAAAAAACTTCATCTTCAATGTCAAAATCACAAAAAACTTTAAAAAATGAGCGAAAAATGGCCCAAAAAGCGTTTTTTTTATTTTTTGATTTTACGAACAAATTTACTTTATGGAAAATGCGCCAATTTTCTTTGGCCTGGTAGGGCTTACAGCGCTGATTAAAACCCCAAAGTTTTTTTAAGGAGGTCGATCCAACTTCTTGAGATATAGGCCTTTATAGCTTGAGTATATAGTCGCTTATATCTCACCCATTTCTTATCCAATCTGGTTGAGATGGGTATCGTTGAGAAGACCTTTGAAAAAGCTATAAATCTGTATATAAATGTGTTAATTTTTATTAACTTCACTAGGGCAAATTAAAAAAATATAGATTTTTAACCTCACTTTTTTAATAAAAATCTGGTTTTCTCAAAAAACAGCCCTAGTAAAAAAAAAACAATTGAAGTGTAAGAAAATAAGCGATTTCTTAAAAAAAAAGTTGATTTCAAAACTTTGAACGTAAATAATTATCAGTCAGGAGGCCGAGTGTGTGAGTGCACTGTACCTTCACTGATAGTAAGTGCATTCTAATAAAAATACTCAAGCTGGTGGGTGAGTTCCCGTGCCCAAACTGTCAAACAACTACCTGGAAGCAAACATCTGCATTGAATTCACATAAAAACAACCCAAAATATAAAAAAAATACTTGGAAACACATTTTAGCTCTTGTCATAAAGATGAAATTGTGAACATATAAAATCAAAAAAACTTCTACCAAAAAACTACCTGGAAGCAAACATCTGCTTTGAATTCACATTGTAGCTCTTGTCATGTTTAATGTCTTGTATGTTTAATTAACGCTCAAAAATGAAATATGCCTGGCCAGAACCATGTGTTTGTCCAAGGGTTAACACCATTTAGGTAGCGCTTAGGTATCACGCGATCACGCACCGACCGCAGCAGCACAGGCAATGCAGTAAGCTCAGCACACGCAACAAGGGACGCAGCACACAATATAAAAGTGACGTCAGCGAGAGCTCCGCGGAGAAAATTATAAAGTGAAAGTAAAAAATGTGAAAGTGCTACAGCATAATTCGCACACAACATTGGCAACTGACAATTTCAATATGCAGTGTGAAAATATTGATTTATTTTGCTACGTTTGCGGTCATCAAATCAGAAAAAAAAAGTTCTACAACATTGCAAAAGGAAAAGAATCTTTTAACTAGTCAATTCAAGAAAGCATATAAGTTGTTTTTCGACGAAGTAGACTTGACCGGTGAAAATTACACACCTAATACAGTGTGTCGCCAATGTTATAACAATCTCATGGCATGGTTGAGTGGAGGCAAACATAGTATGAAGTATTGTAAGCCGGTAAACTGGATTAATCTCGCAGGTGATCATGATGAAACCAGTTGCTATGCATGCGTAAATTACACATGTGGTCTAAATCGATATGCTGAGAGGAACAAAAGTTATAAAGCAACTGTAACAGCCACACTACCAGCCGCCAACTCCAGATCGTAGTACAGAATGTACAGAATGAAGTATCTGAAGAAGAAAAAGCTGATGATGGAGGGCAGTCTAGAAGTAACGTGCCTGGGGACACCATAAGTTTTGAATCAGAGTCAGATTCGGACGATTCGGACGACGATTTGGATCCACAACTTAAGAGAGTGCGATTTGCAAGTCCAGGGTCATCAACATTATAAGCATAATACAAATATTTTTTTTTTATAATTTTTGTAATAGATAGCATAGTATTGTAGTGCCATCCTTGCTGAGACTACTAATCCCTACAACACTGAATCATTATTACTAAATATCTATGCTACTACTCTTTGTTACAATCCTAACTCTAAATGACAACCCATACCACCTAAGAACTAAGATTAATAAAATCAGTAATAGTATAACAATAAAACCTGCAACATGCCTTTTCACTTACGGGAGAAGGATTTATAGTTTCTCAATGTTGAAGTAAAGAAAAAACAAATGAAATTAAAAAATTTTCGGGAAGTTTTTCACTTTTGCGGCTACCTAAGTGCTACCTAAACAGTGTTAAGAATCATTCCTAGGAAGTTTTTATGTTCTAAAAAGTTGTTTATTGAGATTTTAGGTTTATTTTTGCAGTTAATTATATCCTTGAATTTTGAACGGTTTGCTACTTATGGACCTGAACAGGGGAAAAAAGGTAAAAAAAAATTGAATTTTTTAAAGTTTTTTGCGATTTTGACCTTGAAGACGAAGTTGGTTTTGATTTTATGTGTTCACAAGTTTTGTTTTTTATGACAAGAACTACAACTTTGCCTCAGAGAGCAAATCAAAATTCCGAACGGTTTGCAAGATATGAGCTTGAGAAAATGATAGTTTTTTGCAAAAATGACACCGAGGCCCCACATCTTTGGGGGCCCATAAAAAAAAACCTGGAGGACTTTGGGCAAAACTGGGAGACAGGGGTCTTTTTTTTGGTCTTTTATCACGTAATGATGTCCATATATGGTTATTTTGCCATGACTTAAAAATTACACACTGTGATATAAAACCACATGTATAGAAGAATTTCGACTACTTTTGTTCCGATGATCTGTATAAGATGATGGGAAAATCGTAAATTTTTAACGTAAACTTTTTATATCGCTCCCAGTTAAATAATAGTTGTTTTATCTAATACCTGTTTTGCACGGAATTCTTTGTACAGTTAAATATGAAATATAAATAAGTTTGGCTCAAATCAACCCCTACTGTTGTAGGGCTAAGTAGTTTTAAACTTGAAACATTTTGCCGAAGTTCGACGCCTCTTCCTACACAATTTTTACCATTCCTCCTTCTGTACTCAGTGATTAAAGATTCATATATAAATTTTATTGACAATTAACATTAAACAACAAACCTTTACACAATCAAATATTAAAAAGAGTAAAGGAAAGGTCTGGATTGTGAACTGGATTATTTTCTTGGGTTGTAACTTTTCACAGAATAAATAAAGGTAAACATAAAACACAACTTTTATGTTCATAAACACCGCTGTTATTATCAAGCAATTATATAAATAATTTGATTGCAATTATTAACTCTGCTGAATGCGGCCAATGTGTGTGACAAACGCTCTTTATTTTGTTTTCTTTTGTTTAACATTCAATGGTCGCAGCTCAGGTGAAAATAGATAGCCTTGACAGCTACCAAATAGTGATTGTATCATACAAACAATTTATTCAAAAAATGAAATGACAGCTGCTGTTGTAGCAAACATACACTCATCAAAAAACAGGTGCGGCACCTGTATTTCAAATGTTTCAAAGTTCATATCACAATTTTTTGCAATGTTGAGTACTGTTGAATATGTCCCAATGGTGGTACAGGGTTCAAATAAAGTAACAGAGTTGCATAAAAACTATTTACCATTTAAAATAATTTTCAACCTAAATCGGTCAAATACCCCAGTGTGCGCTTCTAAACGAATTTTCTCAGAAATGAGACCTAGTTATATGGATTTTTTGCCCACAAAATTCCTATATTAAAAACTTTATCGAAATCGCTCGGGCCGTTTTCGAGAACTCATTTAAAAACAAACAAACGTGATTTTAATCATATTAATTATTCTTCCCTTTATCTTGATGCGTCTATGTTATGTTTTAATGACTGTTGGCTTCACCATAATGTTAATGATAAACTTAGTTCCCTCTTTGTCCCAATAAAATATCTGTTTGATACGCATGTTCCTCTTCGTGTGTTAACTGTAAATAATGTTTCTTGTCCCTGGTTCACTCAGAATGTTGTTATAAGTATTAAAAAAAGAAATAAATTGCAGAAAGTATGGCGAATTAGACCATCGTCAGAAAACTGGGAATCCTTTAGACTGGCCAGAAATTCGTGTTCGTGTTATTAGACAGGCTAAAACTTTTCTAATAAACTAAATTTGTCTCTTCAAACCAAAACGTTGTGGAACAACATAAGAAGACTTGGTTTGTGCAATAATAACCGCTCTGAATGTAATGAAGATCCTGAACTCCTAAATAATTTCTTTGTCGATACTTCTGTTACCTGCACTGATAATCTTAATCTAACTTTTAACCTGACTATGCAAATTCTTTCGAGTTCGAAACAGTTAACGAACTCGACGTTGGGAATTGTGTTTCGCAGATAAAATCCAATGCAGTCGCGGAAGATGGTATTCCCATCAAATTCATTAAACTTATACTGCCTTACATTATTAGTCTCCCCTTACGCACATTATAAATAGTTGCTTCCTAACTTCTTCCTTTCCTGACATGTGGAAAATTGCTACCGTTCTACCTGTGGCTAAAAAGCGAAATCCCTCTGGTGTAAATGATTTTAGGCCAATAAGCATTCTGTCGCCATTGTCTAAAATATGTGAAAAAATTATGTCGCAACAAATAAGCAAATACTTATCTCAGAAAAAACTATTATCCCCATACCAGTCGGGTTTTAGGGCAGGACATGGGTGTTCTTCTGCAGTTTTGAAAGTGCTTGATGATATTCGGCCTGAATATGACGCTGGCTCCATGACCTTACTCTGCTTACTTGACTTTTCCAAGGCCTTTGATAAAGTAAACCATAATTACTTGTGTCAAAAGCTTAAATTTCTCTTTGGGTTTTGTAATAGTGCTGTCAATCTTTTGTCTAATTATTTATGTAACAGAATTCAAAGAGTCAATGTCGGTCAAATGTTTTCATCGTATAAAATTGTACAAAGTGGCGTCCCACAAGGTTCCATTCTAGGCCCGCTGCTATTCTCTTTGTTCATCAATGATATTTTTAATGTATGTAAGCACGCTTTTGTTCATGCGTACGCTGATGATATCCAGCTCTATCTGTCTCGGCGAACTGGGCTTCTTGATGATCTGTGCGTCAGGTTGAATGAAGATCTCAGTAGCATTGATGAATGGGCTAAATGTAATGGGCTTCAACTCAATGCTGCCAAATCGTATGTCCTCTTCCCATCTGTAAGAGTAAAACTTGTGTTGATGATGTCCCTGACCTTTTTATAGGAACTAGCAAGCTAAATATGGTATCAAAAGCAGTAAGCCTTGGTTTTGTCATAAATTCATCTTTGTCTTGTGTTGACCACGTTAATAGTGTTGTACAAAAAGTTTATTATGTCCTTCGTAATTTAAGAATGTCTGCTAGTGTTACTCCTGTTGATTTAAAACGTAGATTGGTAAAACAATTGATCTTACCTTTAATTTCATATTCAGAAACAGTGTACAGTAAACTCGACTCTTCCTCCCAATTAAAACTACAGATTGCTTTTAATTATGCAACACGCTACGTATATGGTTTGCGAAAATTTGACCACCTTTCCACGTTCAGAAACGCTATACTTGGATGTGACCTAACTACATATCTTAGTGCTCGTAACTGTATGTATCTCCATAAAATCATACATGAAAAAACACCTCGCTACTTGTTTGAAAAACTCCAGTTTTGTCTTTCAAGAAGAAGTCATGTTTTAATAGTCCCTAGGCATTATTCGTTACATTCGTCTCATCTTTTTTTCATTAACGCCATTAAATTGTGGAATGCTTTGCCTCGTTGGTTAAGAGAGATAAGTGGGAGAGGTAATTTTAGGCGCTCTATCCTATCTTTCTTCTCTACTTCATAGTTTCATGACTATATTTTAATCTATTTCCTGTATTCTTTACTCTATATTATTAATTCTTAAAAAATAATTGCAATGTGATCCAATTTAGCATTTAATATACTTAATATTTATTATAGCTTTCTTTCTTTCTTTTAAAAATCTAACGTAACCTTAAGTATATACTTGTTGTTATGACTGTATAGTTTAGTATTATTGTTTTTTTGTTTTTTCAAGCTAATGCTTATATCGTACTATAAAAGAACCTAGTTCTTATTGTACCAACACGTTTCTCTAAATAAATAAAATAAATAAAAATAAAATAAGCTTAAAAAAAACAACAAATATTGCTAGTATAATAGTAAAAGAGAAGCTGGACTGTCTTTAATATATTGTTAAATATTATGCTGTCGATGTCATTTGCGTTTCTAAAATTTGGTTTTGTAATAAGGTTGCTGATTGTATTATCAATAATATTGATAGAGGTGAAAGAAAAGGTGGCGGAGTTCCTATTCATTGTCGCAGTAACTTAAATGTTTAACTAGCATCTAAAATCAATTGCAATAAAAATGCTGAGTATTTGAATGTGTGTATATTTGATGTATTTGATGGTTCCTATTTTGTGTGTATAATCCTTACAAAAGCAATAGAATCGATTTATTTTATTCAGAACTGCATTTTTGAATATAATTGATTATCACTTCTTTTTTATATGACTTCTTTAATGTTAATCTTTTTTATGTTAAGATAAAAAACTTCTAAATCGTTTTGTGAAAATGTAAGTTCAACAGAATTGTCATTTGTCAGTTACACTGTCCCAACGCGTTTTGCCAGTAGTGCTAGCTCCAGTCTTTTAGACTTATTTATTGTTGCAGACTTTGCATCTGCAATGTTATATGATCAATAATTTAAAGTAATAAAAGAATTTAAGTAACTTTAACTTTAAATAACTTTAAGTGAATTTATTTTTAAGTTTTTATTTTATAAGCATTAAATTTTTTTAGACTTAAGTATGTACGCTTATTTTGTTACCTTACCAACTATGATGTTACATAAAACAACTTGTTTTTGTATTATACAAATAATGTTTATAATCAATAAATTGATTGAATTATAAATTTAATGTAATTTTTTATTACACCATGACGCATGAGTGTCGTTTTATTCGATTAACATTTGATTTGAACGAAATGGCACTATGAGTATGAGTAGGTTGTATTTTATTTGAATAGCATTTGATATGAATTAAATGCCACTCATACGTCACGGTGAACTTTCATATATTATCAAATTTTTCAAACAAAATGTAGGGGAAAAAATATTCACCGCATCACTGAATATAGTAACATATATCTAAGAATATAACAGCATGCGAAAATCAATGATTCCAGATATCGAAATTATATTATGAATAAATTGGTTGATCCGCTCAAACACATTAAATGAGGCATTTAAGTGGTTGTGTCCGTGCTCAACTGTCTGAAATGCCTCTCAAGCTGTTTTTGACAAGAAACAATTCTCAAGAGTTTTCACAGTATAACAAAAAAGTGTGCCTTTATGTCTGTATTAAACATAGCACATACATCATTTTAAAAGTAAAATCAAATGATATTTCAATGATTGCTTATCAGACAGCGTGAATAAACACGACTGTTATTTTCTTAAGCTAATGATAGAAGGAATTATCCTACAAACAGCCACAACAACAATTATAACAACTTTTAGCTTTGCTCAGACAGCCATCATCCATCATTCGCTTCAACGACTCAACAACGACGACGGTCCCAATTGGCGCTGCCAGACTTTAATGTTAATGCTACAAGAGCCGTGCAATTTTGTTCACATCATTATTTTATTATGTTTCTCTCGTTGCTTCCGGTGCACTTATTTTTGCCCATATTCTTTTATTACTTGACGCATTTTACCTTGCTTTAGTAGTTATTGTTACACATAGAAAAATAGCTCAGATACAATCAAAAATTCTAAAATCTTAAAAAGTTTTCAGGCTTAGGGAAATGACGCTACTGAACTGAAAGCCAGAAACAAAGAAATTTTAATAAGTAAAGCTTTAAGTTGTTATGTTTTAATTTTTAACTTTTAACACGCTATTCTTTTCAGTAATTTTTGTGAAGAAAAAAAAAATTAATCTAAAATAATAATCTTCTCATATTTATAGAAAAAAACCAAGTGAATTTTCTTAAAAAATTTTTATAAAGAAAACATTTTATTATTGTTCTAAGATATCCGAAGTTTTTCATTAAAGAAAAATTTTATTTATACTACTTGTTAACCTTATCAAATTGATTAAAAAGAAAATCACTTTAAAGCATTGATGCTCAAACACGCAAAAATGGGCAGATCAGCTTTTGTGCTTTCACGTACACTAAGGCGCCTCAAAAAAAAAAGTGGTCCGGGTCACCTCCTGAAAACAAACTATGGTTTATTTTATGATGATTCCCAAAATATTGCAACTCTAGCTTTAGCCGTTCGTGAGCTGGAATGGTTTGAAATAACCTCTAAAAATCGCGTTTTTGATTAATACTATTTATACCACACTACCTTCGGTCAAAAAAATTGTCACAAATAGTGTAAATCGATGAAATACATAGTTTTGTTTTTTTATTTTTTTTTAAATCTGCCCACACACTTAGTTATTGAGTTATTTGCAGTGATTTTTTCAATTTTTTTTAATGCAGTTTTTATAAAAATATATATAACTTCCCCATTTATAGCCTGATTTACCATTCCGTAGTATCATTGGAATGGTACTGAATGCTGCTTTTCATTTCTGTCGTTAATTAACCCTTATAAGCACTTTTATAAAAATGCATTTTTTATCAACATGATAAAAATTTGTGGTTATTTATTAAGTCGCTAATTAAAAGATAAAAAAAAAAACAATTTAGAGTTTTATCAAAGAAATAATTTTTTTTTTATTCCAAATCTTTTCGTGATTCAATTTTACAGTAACGCTTGCGCGATTGAATCTTGTTTGCAATATGTGCAGGTCTGTTCTTATCAATTACCGAAACGCAGGATTGGCTTACCGCATGTACAAAACGTTCCGTATTTTGTGAATGACATGGAAATTCTGAAAATTGTTTGTTAAGAAAAGCATAACAATTATTTTAAAAACTTTTCATTACCAGGAATTTTTACAATTTCATTGGAGTCGTGTGGTTCTAATAAGTATTGTTGAGTATAGAACTGGATGCATGGCAGTTCTGTATTAGCTCTTAATTCATTCCAATCTATCATATTTTTATAGGAATCACAATTGAATTGTATCTTGGGGACATTAAATTGGCGAATTCCTTGTGTGTCATGAGAACGCGATTGTAAAATAATATCGTTAAGTAACCAATGTAGTTTGAGCTGGGTTCGCTTACCAGAGTTATATGCTCCTCCATCATTTTAACGTTGCGTGGTTTGCCATTCGCAGTAACTTGTTTCAAAGTGCGTTCCCTTTTTCCATCAAAAGAAATGCATTTTAGTATTTCATTGTTTTTTTTGTCTCTTAGTGATTTCACCCTAGCTTTAGTTTGCTCCCTTTGGATTTTGTGCTGATCAATAATTATGCCTGGAATGTCCAAGTCTTTTAGCAATGTTGTTGCGAGCAGAGCCCCAAAGCGATTGGATACACTGGCACGGTCCAACGCAGCACTGAATGTTGGTAAGGAAAAACTTTGTACGCTTGGTCCAAGATCTTTAAGATCTTCCTCAGACGATGATGAATATGGATCATCCACATCCATTTCTCTTAGTTGTGGTACAAAAGTGGCTGTTGCAATACTTTCGTTTTCACTTTCGCTTTCGAAGTCCGTAATAGAATCACATGGGATGTGGTTTTCAACGTCATCTAGCGTGAGCAACCTTCGGCTCGACTGATCAAGGTAAAAATTCCAAACATGCAATGGCATTTGTTTTTCACCTGGGCAACTACAAGACACTCTAATTTTTAGAGCACATTTGCAAACAGAAATTGAAAATAGTTCGGCCCACTCGCTTGCATTGTAATGCGATGGATTTTTTGTGATATCCCGATATAAAAGCGTTAAATTTTGAAGTTTTTTGCGGATCGCAGTCTTCGATATAACCGGAATTTCTGCTCTTTTCCAAATTTTGCTTAAATCATTTAGCATGTTTTGATGATAATTAGATAGCCCGTAAGACCGATTATTATTTTTTTCGCGCAAAAATAATAAATGTTTTATTACATCACTTTTTGTTGGCAATTGATTTTTATTTAACTCGCGAGAAACGAAAAGCATTTTTTTTTATGAATAACTTGAACAATTAAGCGATCACAATTCAAAAACTCACATTTATATAATATAATATAACTCATTGTCAAACCTAAAAGTCATGTAAAAGTCATGAGTGACTACTTATAAGAACTGTGGTAAAATTTACTCTTAGCTGTTTTGTCTAAGTACAATAAAGTATTTTCCTATGCTTTATTCCAAAGTCCATTTAAAAAATGCATTCTTTATCTACATGATTTAATTTTATTTCTCTTATATTTGAACAAATTCAGGAATTGAGGCAAAGGCCATCACAAAAAAATAAAAATAAAATAAAAGGCATTTTTATAAAAGTGCTTATAAGGGTTAATTAACGACAGACATGAAAAGCAGCATTCAGTACCTTTCCAATGATACCACGGAATGGTAAATCAGGCTATAAATGGGGAAGTTATATATATTTTTATAAAAACTGCATTAAAAAAAATTGAAAAAATCACTGCAAATAACTCAATAACTAAGTGTGTGGGCAGATTTTTAAAAAAAAAAACTATGTATTTCATCGATTTACACTATTTTTGACAATTTTTTTGACCGAAGGTAGTGTGGTATAAATAGTATTAATCAAATCGCGATTTTTAGAGGTTATTTCAAACCATTCCAGCTCACGAACGGCTAAAGCTAGAGTTGCAATATTTTGGAAATCATCATAAAATAAACCAAAGTTTGTTTTCAGGTGACCCGGACAACTTTTTTTTCCTCCATACAAGTTGAGGCGCCTTAACGTACACGTATATAATGCCCAAAAGTCAATAGTGCGTTTGGTCGGTCGGCCTTTGACAGCTAGACTAGAAATAACGAATTCTTATGAAGTAATACTATATTCAACCTCAGATATTCGACCTCGTCCCGTAAAAATATAAAGCAGGGGTAAAGTACGATCAAAGTTGTAAGTACAGAATTTTTCTACTAGCTCGTGCGTTTGACATTCCATTCCAATGCTGGATTGCATTTTCGTTGAGAAATTTTAATATGTGAGTATTTCTTGTATTTCGATGGTAACAAAGATTTTCATCGTGGGATTTTTTAATTGGTGTGACTTTTTTAAAATGTTATGCTGTTAAAATAATATAATAATGATTTTGACGAATTTAATATGATATAAATATAATTTAATTATATATCTTTTTAAAATTATTGCATAAATTTAGATATTATAAATAATATAGTGTAGAAACCTTTTAATATTATAAATAAAAAAAAAATGCTTTTTACTTTGAAAAAAGAATAGTAAGTTTCTTTGCGGCTAGCGAACTCACACCACAATGAGTAAGCTCAATCACTGCATCTCCACTACACATATATAACAAAATAGGGTATTCACGATTTAATGCACTTGCCAGTGCAGTTAAGGACTTGTAGTTGTGCAGTTAGGTTTTCGTGAACACACCACACTTTTGATTGAGAAATTTATTGAAGTATGTCTTATTTGTCAGAATCAGGTGTTGGCTAGGAAAAGAAAATATTTCATAAATTAAAAATAAACATGCCGAAAAATTTTTTGAGAGTAAAAGTTTTTGAGTGCAGCAAAAAAAAAACTTGAAATCTTTGTGGAGAAAACTGTTTCGAGTCTGATTCGTCAGGTTTTTGTATACAGGAGCAATGATATTTTCTATTTTTATGTGTTTTATGTATGGAGACCCCAGAAGGGTGGCAGGTAAAGTTTAATTAATAGGACCAGATCATGCATTTAACACTCATAAGGGTCAAAGATTTTTTTATTTGAATTATAAAATATATTTTTGTTTCTGTTATTTTTGAGTTTTTTGTATGGGGACTCAAAACAGAAGAAATACATATCGCTACCTTAATATAGAAAGGCCCTAACTCATTTTTTTTTTACTTTACAGGAGATGGAAAAAACTTAATAAAAATTATAATTTTGCGGGTTCGTAACCAATTCAATGCTGTAGCAATATTTTTGCAGCAATTTTTTTCAATAGCAATTTTTTTTTTGCAAGATCTGTAAAAAAATTTATTTTGAAAAAAAAATGAGTTAGGGCTTTTCTATATTAAGGTAGCGATATAAAACAAATAAAACAATAAAAAATTAAATTGCTTGGTTTTGTATTTGTTTAATATTTTGAACAGTAAAACCAGGGTCTAGTATGCTGGCAGGCTCCAAATTCCAAAATTTTTGTAATACAAAATCAAATATTATTTAAAAGCATTAATTTTAAAGTCATTTCAAATCAGTTATAACGTTTTTATGATTTTTCTACGTTTTTTTTGTGTTCAAAATGACAGAAACAGACACTTTGCGGGTTTTTTTAAAAAAAAAATCAAGTTTCACCGGCTATAACTTTCTTTTTAAGATTTTGTTTATTTTAATTTTGTGCACAAAATAGCTCAAGACTATGTTTTAATCATTATTGTTGTTATTGGTTAACATTTTGCATTTTGGATTTTTGAGATTTTTTTTCGTAAAAGTACTCAAACTCGACATTTTCAAAATTGTACACTGCTGATAAAAAAATCCATTACGAACAAGTTATTCAAATTAATGGCACAATTTTTTGCATTTGTATTAAGTGTTGTTTCAGAAAATTGTTTAACATTTCATTGCAATTTTTTAAAATTTGGACTTTTACGATTTTTTTTTATTACAACAAGAAAGAAAGAAGGATTTTTTCGAAAAGTAAAATATTACAATTCTGGTAATTCTCATCCGATTTTTCTCACCGATGACACGTTGTAAAGGTATTTGAATCTACTCTTGATTAAAAGTATAGAATTATTTAATCAGTTTACAGAATTTTAATACATATTTTAATGACGAAACATCTCATTTTCGCTTTATACCAATGTAATAAGATTAAATCGCAATGACTCTTATTTTATCGGTGTCCGATTTGGATAAAATTTCTGGAGAGTTATCCTATCGGTCAATGGAACATTTCTAGTTTCCGAAGAAAACGCTAATTTTAGTTTGAAATTCTCAGTGCAATTCTATAGTCAACAACATATCGCACACTCTCTTCAAAAGAGTCACAACTCAAAATGTTTACATGTATACTTTTTCGTGTAAGACTATTTGTAGTGAACATATACATCGGCTATATTAATTTTGTACACATATTCTTAATCTTTAATTAAAAAAATTAATTTGTCTCTTTTTTTTGAAAGGAGTCCCTTGAAGAAAAAAATTGTTTTTTGCTCTTAATGAAAATTAAATTTTTTGAGTTGTAGCTCTTTTGAAGAGAGCTATTTATGTATAGAAAACAAAAATTTCCATAAACGCCATTAGCGGAGGATGCAAAATAGAAAGCAATAGGGGAAAAAAATAAACAACAAACTTTTGGCACGATTACGATTTCCGTGGCCCCAGGATCAGAGTATGCAGCTTTGAAGAGCTCATTGAAAAAACAAGATCAAGCTATCAAGATCAAGCTAAAAATCGAAACAAGTTATCGAGTTATCGATTTTTCAAAAAATTTACTAAAAGAAGTCTTAATGTAAATTCGACTATATCTGTGCTAGTATTTGACCGATCGGGATAATTTGGGTATCATTAAAAAAAAAATTGTGCAATTTGTAAAAAGTGGAGCCACTTTTTTTTTTATAAAAACTAGAAAAAATATCAATATGTACATCAGAATACAACAAACAACCTTTGATAAAAGTCTATCTGGCTCTTTTTACAGAAAAAGTACATTTTGTAAAAGGCAGAACCATTATTTTTTTCGTTCCATATTACAAACATTTTAAATATCTTTCGAATGACACCTAAATCATTCAGATCGGACAAATATTAGCAAAGATATAACCGAATTTAAGGATTGGTTCCGTTTAGTAAACGTTTTTTTGAAAAATCGATATCTCAATAACTGAACGACTTATCGATAAATCCTTCAGCGAATCTTATTTTTTCAAAGAGTACTTTAAAACTGCATACTCAAATCGAGGGGCCACGGAAATCGTAATCTCCCCAAACTTTTTTTCGCACTGATCTGATCTGACCTGCTCGCATTCACTCTGCACGGATTATTTACTAAGCAGTTACCTGCCTGCGCCTGCCTGCCTGCCTGCTCACATCAGCGTTTACTCTGTCCGCAGACTAACGCACTATTGAGTTTTGGGCATAAAGCTAACGCACACAAAAAATCACTCGAGTTTGCTCTGGCATTTCAAGCGGTGAGAACTGCGTCACTTAGTTCTTTGAATGCACGCAAAAAAATGTATGCATGAACTATTAAATATGTTCTTAATTAGGACAATTAATATATTTTTTCGTGTAAATAATTTTATTCAAAATGATTTCTGCTATTGATCAAGTAGAATGTTTTATTAAAATAAGTGCATTTAAAGAAGCTCAACATTTGCTTTGCTACACATCGTAAGCTAACACAAGAACATTTTTTCTAGGAAGGCAATATAGAAAATCACATGAATTGTACGATTGCTATTGCGGGGAAGAGACAACAAAATTTTTCCATAGGTTAATAAACGACTTTTTTGAAAAAATGAGACAGTGGTGAACACAGAGTATCACATCATAAGTACTTTGTCAGAAAACTAAGAGATCATAAACATAAGAGCCCAATTAGCAGTAATCGTGAATACCCTTTATAGTGTAATTTAAGGCAAAACCATTTAAAATTTTCACTTGTATTTAACAAAATATTTAAACATGGAAGAACTGTGCAACAAACAGCTTACAAAATAGATTTCTCTCAGTGAAGAAGCTTAAAGCTCTCTCACAAAAATGTCTGTGTTGTAAAATGAGCACCACTGCTTTAAAGGAAGACGATAAGTTCTTATATGTTATTTTTTGATTAATTTTTTTAAAGAAAAAATAATCGATTTTAAGTTATAATCTTCTTATATTTATAGGAAAAATTTATATATAAAATAAAAAAGTGAATTTGATTTAAAAAGAAATCTTGTTAATTCAAAAAGCTACCCTTGTAGCATATATTGAATAAAGTTGTCTTTAAATAACACGTATTATTAATTAATAACACTAATAAACAAGAGCGTCGGAAGCGAATTTCATCTGTGGGGGCAGTACAAATGGGGGGGCAGTACAAATGGTGGTGCAAAAAAAGTTCACCAAAATTTCTTCACATGAAACATGAAGAAGAGAGAAAGAAGAGGAAAATATATAATACAAATATATTATCGTTGTAAAAAAACTGATATTTTGAATAACTTTTCCTTTTAAATTGTTTATCTAGCTAAAAATGTGGGGGGCAACTGCCCACCTTGCCCCCCGCTTCCGACGCCAATGCTTATAAATTAATTAAAACTTACTATTTTTTGGTAATTAAATTTTTTAAAAAGAAAGAAATAAGAAGATTAGAAGATATTATTAAAAGATTTTTTCTTATTTTTGTTAAAATATTTAAAAAACTTCATTAGATTTAAAAGATTCCTTTTTAAAAATTAAAATAATAAAATAATAAAAAGAACCAATATTAGATGAAAATTTTCTAGTTTTCATAAACAAACCTAGTGTGTTTTATTAAAAAATTTGTTATTAAGAGAGAAATTCTCTTTAAATCAATAATAAATCTAATAACAACATGAACCCAGTGAACCAAAACAATCTTTTTTAGATTCATTTAAGAATCTTTTCGGGTAGAAAAGTTAATTTTTGGCACTCAGAAATTAACATTTTTGAACTCATTCGTCGAACACAAATGCCTCTCAATAGCGAACCATTTTTCTTCAGAACTGATTGAAACAAGAATTAGCAATTGTAGTTTTTTCTGTTTGGAAACGAGTTAAAAAAAAATCATTGAAAAGATATTTTTGGCAATCAGACATGAACCATTTTCAACTCAATAGAATGTGAAAAAGTAATATTTCTTATTCATTTCTGATATTTATGAATAAAAAAATGATTTGTTTAAAATGATTGTTTCCTACTAAAATGGTAAAAAAGTGTTTCTTTTAAGGCTCAAAAAAAGTTTGTTAATTTTGCAAAAGAACTAAATTTTTTTTATGAAAAAAATTTGTACGAATTTTATTTTCTTGGTCTTACAAAGTAAAAAAAAAAAAACAAAATTAAAAAAAAAATCTACCCGAAAACGTACTCAAAACAAATGACTTTCCGCAAAATGGTTCAGTGGGTAAACCATTCATGTAAACTTTCTTGATAAAATATAATAAAAATTAGGAGTTAAGTTATTCTAATAAAATTTCTTCCCAATTTGTAAAGTCCTTCTAGTTTTCATAGATTTTTTGCCTGCTAACTTAAAAAATTTCTTCTTTTTGCAAAGAGTTCTTCTTGTTTTTATTAAAAAATTGTTCTCTTGTTTTTCGAAGACTTCATCTTGAGTTTAATAACAAGTTTTTAGAATATTTTTCTATTGGTTTTATTTTGTGTAAATAATATTTCTTAGTTCTTTCTTAAGAGCTCTTCGTATTCTCTTTTTTCTGTTATGTAGTTTCGTGGCTTTTTTAAGAAGTTTTTTGAACTATTTCTTTAAGATTACTTCTTTTTTAATAAAAAAGTTTCCCCTCTTAATTGTTTAAAATTTCTTATTGATTTTTTTAAAAAGGTTTTCTTATTTTTCTATAAGAGTTTCTTATTAATAAAGTTTCTTAATTTTTTAAAATTTATTTTTGATTTTAATACAATTTGTTCTTATTTTTTCCATGATTTATTTTTGATATCATTTAACCCATCTTTTACCCATTTTTCCTATTTTGAATAATTTTTTAGTCTGTAATGCTAAATGTTGTTGGGAAGATAATTGGCTGCATTATTAATTTTGGTATTTTAGCTCTTCGAAAAATAATTTTTATCCCTTTCACACCTGTGAGTCGTTGCGGGGGAGGGTTCAAAAACACCTTCCTGGCAGAGGTTTCTTTTAAATTATATTAAAAATATGTAATTAGAAAAAAACCAAAAAGTAACTATAAGATTTCTTAACCACTGAACCAAACAATGTTTATTAAAAATAAAACTCAACATTTGTCCACACCTGACTCCCACCTGACTCCCAAGTGTCAAAGTTAGTGTTCGTTTCATCGAACACTGGCTTTCATTTTATATACTAAAATTTCTCTACGGGTTAAAATTGGCTTCGCAAATTCTCAGTTTTGCTTTAGGCTCAAAACCTATCGAAAGATAAACGGATGGTGCCCAAAAAGAGGGACATATTTAGTCTAGAAATATACTTTTTAAAATTTAATCAAAAAAAAAAAAGAAAGAAAGAAAGAAAGAAATTTTTGGTAAGAGATGGGTTAAAAGGTCTTTTCTTCTATAAGATTTTTTCTTGATTTATTAAAAGGATGTTTTTATTTTTCTATTTAGGTCTTCAAGGTATTTCTGTTAGTTTTTTTGGGGTTTATTAAGAAGTTGTCTTTATTATTTCCTTAAGATTTCTTCTTGATTTTAATAAAAAGTTTTTCCTTTTATTTTAAATAGATTTTTATTGATTTTATTACAAAGATTTTCTTACTTTTCTATAAAATTTATTTTTTTTATTGAGGCTTCCTACGTATTTCTTTAAGATATTTTCTTGATATTATTAAGAAGTTTTGTTTATTATTTCTTTACAATTATTTTCTTGATTTTACTAAAAATTTAAAATATTAGAAACCTAAAATTTTGCAAAGCAACTTCTATGGACTATATAAGCTTCCTGATAAATTTTGACAAAAATCGTACGGCGGAATCTATGAGCAGTCTTTAATGGGTTAAGAAAATGTCTTTATTATTTCCTTAAGATTTTTTCTTGATTTTAATAAAAAGTTTTTCCTTTTATTTTAAATAGATTTTTATTGATTTTATTACAAAGATTTTCTTACTTTTCTATAAAATTTATTTTTTTATTAAGGCTTCCTACGTATTTCTTTAAGATATTTTCTTGATATTATTAAGAAGTTTTGTTTATTATTTCTTTACAATTATTTTCTTGATTTTATTAAAAAAATTTCCCCTCTTGTTTCTATACGATTTCTTTTTGATTTAATTAAAAAGGGTTTTCTTATTTTTCTACAAGATAAAAGTATACTATCTTATAAGGTAAAATTTGCTCTTGATTTTATAAGGAAAATTTAATTTTTATTTTTCTTGGATTTCTAGTGGAATTTATTGAAAAGTCAATTTTCTTAGTATGTTAAAAGCTTTCTATTGGATTTTATTAATAACTCATGCCCACTTCAAATAATGAGGAAATTTTTTAAGGGTAAAACTCACAGAGAAATTTGGTTTGCATACAGAATATTTTTAGCTCCGTGTAGCTGTTCATTTTATAAGCAGAAAACCGGAAAATGAAATTCCTGCCGGAATAAGGACAAAAACAAAAAGCAAGAAAATAAGAAAAACATTAGAAATATTGCTTGCATCGGGCTAGAGACGCTGCAAAAGTTATGCCGCTTCACCCTCAAGAAAAAAAATTATTTCATTTCGTCCTTTTTGATACCTTGATTTTCATCTTGGATGCTGCTCACAGCATTTCATATCATAGTTTCCTTTCTTATACATTTTCAATTCATTTTTTTTGTTTTAAAAATATTTGCAAGAAATTTTAAAATAAAACCAAAGCTGTTAAATAGCTGCATTGGGCATATTTTGCAGTTTTCTTCAGCTTCCTTTCTTTGTTTCTTCTTTCCGTCCTTACATCTTGCCTTCCATTCCCTGTTCATAAATAATTCATGCCAAAGCTGGAAAATCACCTCTATTAAGCTGTTGAGATATAAATAAATATTGACTATTATTTTTGGTCCAACAAAAACAGCTGCCTGTGTTCATGACAGCCATTCTTTGGTTAAGCCTAAAATAGCTTTTTACCACGCTGCTTGATAACTTTGTAACTGGAGAAATTTCAATGAAAAGAAAATTTTATGGTATATACTATATTAATGAAGCCAACACGTGCATACATAAAAATAACCATGTGGCTAAAAGTGTAATAAGCTTTAAAAGGACACCATTGTGTGTGTGCCTTCATAACACAAGCACCTTATAATAAAAATTCAAGAGCTTAAATATTAAAGATAACCAGTTTGAAAATTTTGATAAACAATTCAACAACTAAATATCTATCCATTTAATTTCAAAATAATTCCTTATCTTAATGCTGCCATTAACAGATAAATCGATGAATATTAAAAAAGAATTACATAGTATTAAAAAGAACTAAAACTAACAATAAAATTATACACAAATAACAACTAAGTAAATATATTTTGTTGAACAAACGCTGTATTAACTTTCTAACATAAACTCTTCAGTTTATTCAGTTTTAACCATTATTTACAGGATTGCGTACACACGCAACGCAGCGGTTGCTTTGCTAAAATGTCCTTTATAAATTTAATCGCAGGTGTTGCGTTGATTTGAAGGTAAAGAGAATTGCATGTCAGAAGTTGTAAAATCAATATTATATTATTGCGTTTGATATTTTTATCGGAATGTGTCCTCAACCTAATATTCTCTTTATTTATCTACATGATATGGACTTTAAAATGAGAAATTTATTTATTTATTTATAAACTTGCTCTATAACGATACATTTTTCTACCTTGTGATAAAAAAATGATAAAGTTCCTTAGAAGATTGATAAATAAATAAATATGTGTGTGTCCAGCACATACGGTAGAAGTGAAACCGTCAGAAAACTTTCCCATTTTTAATTCAAAAGTTTTCTCAAAAACACAGCTTGAAATGTAAATTTTAACTTTCATGTAAATATCTTCGCTGTTATAAGTATATATTATTAAGAAATATTTTGTTCAAGAGTCCAATAAAAGAACTTAACAAAAACATTTTGAACTGTACCGTTAAGTCAATGCAATTATTTTTTATAATTTTTTCAGAAAAGCCGTAAAATATTGACTTTTACCCAAAATTTACTCGTAAATTGCTTTTGTTGTAAAATTAAAATCAAGTTAAAATTGCATTTTTGACTATCTTTCATATGACATAGCATTTATTTGCAAAAATTCTTCCAGTTAATCCAAAATTATATTACTGTTTTTGTCATAAAAACAACAAGGATATCGTTGACTTTTTTGGCGAAATTTATTTATTCCAAAATGTTGTTTTTATATTTTTTACAATAAAGTCATGTCGCAAAAATAATTTATGTGAAAAAGTTAAAGAAATAAATTATGGCTTAATTTTTTTTTTATACCAATGACTATCTTAACAAACATGCCCACGTAGTTGCTCAATTGGCCCACGTGGCTCTTCATTCAAATTTTTTCTATTTTAATTTTGTTTTTGCTCTAAGCCAAAAACAAAGCAGACCTGCACAAAACACCAACACAAACTGCACTCGTCCACATTTTTCAACGCTCTTAACAATAACAAAAGTATGTAAAGACAATAGGGGTATTCACACTGACTGGGGTTGTTGGGTATAGGTAAATTGAGTACTTTTGGTTATTACGAGCACCCTAAATTGCAATTGAGTACTTTGTAGAATAGTTTTGGGCAATGCTGCATGTTTTTTGATCTCCCTGGCTTATATAGCTGACGAGAGATGAGTTACAGCTGGAAGAGGGCTGCCACCAATTTATTTTTTGTCATTTTGTGTGCGAAAAATTTAGAACATTAGTTGGGCGTAAAAAAGCTCTTTTATATATATACGAGTAATTTTTAACGTGAACTTCGCAGCGTGTTATCATTTACTAGTAATCCAGGGAAAAACGTTTTCCTGTCACAGACCGGCTTACTGCCACATAAGAATTTTCATGCCAATCGGAAAAAAAATTTTAATTTTTGTATATCTGACCTGGCATAATTGTAGCGTGATTACGCCCATTTTTGGGTCAGTTTCCGAAAGATTCTATATGCACCAATTTACCATATTTTAGTCTAATACGACCAAAACATTTTAAAATATAGCATTTTTATTGATTTGTAGGCGGTAAAAGGGGGTTTGGCAAAATTTTCCTCAACTATCTAGTAGGCGAAACAAATTGACTGCCAAAATTTCAGCGCAATCGGCCTAGTAGTCAATTCTAATGATTTATGAAAAAGTGAGTGCTGCTATAGAGCAACCACGCCCATTTTAGTACTGTTCTCGAATGTAACCATACAAACTAAATTACAAAATAAGACTTATATACAACCAAAATCGTCTTAAATAAAGTATTTTTATTGATTTGTGGGCTGTAAAAGAGGGCGTGGAAAGGGCCAAATTTTAGTCTTATATTTATTTATTTATTTATTTCTATTTTAACTATCAACAATCGTTTTACAGTTTGAGTAATAACATATAAATTATAAAAACAATATGATATAAAACTAATAAAATGTAAACATAATTATATCAAAGAATATTACACTTTTATAAATGCATTTTAAACAATTCTTAATAAATTTTGCTTAAAAGTTTTTCTATTCAGATCGAGATCTATTTGAGCACTTATGGAATTGAACGCTAAGCACATATTATTAATGGGATCATTACGGCCATAGTTTGTCCTATGATACGGAATGTAAAAAATCTCTTTGCCTAAAATATATCTCAGGCACATATATTCTTAAAAGAGCGAGGAGTGGCGCGCAGTCTATATGTGACATAATTATATCGCGAACAAAAATAACAAGAAAAAATTTACGTCTGGAGGCTAAGGTATTAAGACCTAGAAGAGCACACCTGGATACGTACGTTGGCATAAAATTCCAATTTAATTTAAACATTATGTAACGATTGAAACGTTTTTGTTTTCTTTCCAATCGCAAAGAATCTACCTCGTAATATGGATCCCAGATCACACATCCATATTCCAAGATAGACCTTACTAAAGATAAAAATAACGTTCTAGGGGTATATGGATCCTTAAATTCCTTCGAGTTACGCCTCAAAAAACCCATCATTGCATTAGCATTTGCATGCAATCGTAATGGTTGGAAAAAGAAATTTTTCTATCAAATAGAATTCCCAGATCAGATGTAGACTCGACACGTGAAAGACCACTATTTGCGATTGAGTAATTAAAAAATTTTGGTTCTTTTTTCATATAAAAAGACATAATGTTGCATTTGGCATTTAAATAAAGTCTATTAACTGAACACCATTTAATCATATTGTTTAAATCAATTTGAAGAAGTCGATGGTCGGAAGGTGAGAAACCGAATTAGACAGTTTAACATCATCAGCATACATCATACAGTTAGTATGCTGTAAAAAGTTTGGGAGATCGTTGATGAACAAGACAAACAATAAAGGTCCAAGGCGGCTTCCTTGGGGCACACCAGAATGGTTGGTAATAGATTTTGAGTAGCAGTTACCAATACGGACAACTTGATATCTATCAGAAAGGTAATTCCTCAGCCAGGATAACAAAGAGGAATGAAACCCTATTAGGGAAAGTTTTTTAACCATAATGGAGTGCTGAACTCTATCAAAGGCTTTGGCGAAATCAGTAAAAATGACGTCAATTTGATTGCCTTCTTCCATTTCAGTTTTGATGAAGTGAGAGAACAGTGTTAGGTTTGTAGAAGTAGATTTACCACTAACAAAACCTCAACAGGTAGAGTTTTTAATTCTAGCATAAATATGTTTTTTGACAATTGACTCAAATAATTTAGGGATCAAGGGCAATTTTGATATCGGTCGATAGTTCGCTATATTTTGCCTAGAGCCAGACCTATTTATAGGGACTATAATGGATTCTTTCCAAATATTCAAAAGCTGTCCTGTCTTTAAAGATAAATTGAATAAAAGCGCTAATGGCTGGGCTAGCACAGCTGCGCAGTTTTTTAGAAATTTTGAGGGAATATTATCAGGACCAGTTCCTTTATTAATGTCTAGAGTGAGCAAATCTTGTAAGACATCATCATCAGTAAGAACTAATGAACCCATATCAATGATAGGGTTGTCATTATAATAAAAAGGGCAGTTCACGTCATCTCCGTTGTCTAATAAAAAATTCGATTGAAAATAATCAGCAAAAAGATTTGTGACGTATGAAGTGCTACTTGCAGTTAAAAAACATATTTTTAGGGAACCCTTCGTGTTCCTTTTTTTATTTGAGAAATTCCAAAAGTTCTTCGGATTTTCTCTAATATCAGACTCCAGCTTATTAAGGTAAGATTTGTAGTGCGATTCTTTAAGAGATGCGTATGCACTACGCGCCTGTAAATAGTTTTGACGAAAAAAATATATTTATTTTACTTTTTTTGAACACTTTGTTCATACGGTTTTTTAATTTTGAAAGACTTTTATTGAACCACTCCGGCTTAGAACTTTTCCTTATCTTTTTAATAGGAACAAAGCAAGTAAATGCTTGATTTATAATTTCGATAAAAAAGTCATAATTATCTGACAATCTCACCAAAACCCAGACGCCAATCCACACTCGATAAAATTGTAGATATCGCTGTGTAATCAGCTTTTTTAAATGCAAAAACAAAAGTATCTTCTTCTATGGCAGATATATTAATATATGATGCATTAATATATGATCAAAACCGTCCGAAATATAGCATTTTTATTGATTTGTGGGCAGTTAAAGGAGGTGCGGCTTTTTTATTAACTAAGATATTAACTTAATTAACCAAAGATATTAACAGATATTGTAAATTTGGTTGCCTTAGGTGTTATCGTTTCTGAGATCTTAAGAGACACCGCACAAAAGATTTTATGTATAAAGAGGGCGGTAAAAATAGGCTTGGCAAAATTAATATATGTAATGACCACTACTTGGACTCATAGCAAATATAAACTAAGTTTCATTATAAAAACATGCACAACTCAGGAATTATAATTCCTGAAAAGTAGGCATAGTTATAGTTCAACCACGCCCATTTTTTGTTGAACTGTCGACAGTAGCCATACGAACTAAATTACAAAATTTTAGTCCAACACAAATGAATTTGTCTGAAATATAGCGCTTTGATTAACTTGTGGGCGGAAATAGGGGGTGTGGCAATATTTTTTGTGAATTATTCGAGATATTAGCCTTGACAACAAATATTGTAAATTTAATGCCCTTAGGTCAATTATTGCCTATTTTTACAAAAAATTATTGAAAAGTTAATTTGCAGTGAGGAGAATAAAAAGACGCGTGTACTTAAAACAACGATAGTTGCAGAAACAGAAAGTTTATTAGTTAATTGTAACTGACATTCGTACATAAGAAAAGAAAGGAGTAAAGTAATAAATGATGTAGCTATGTTTAATAGTTGTTCAGTTTTAACACTTACCCTGAAAAGCTATTCAACTTTATAAATTTAGTGATAAAAAAAAATAAAATTCATATTAGTATTTAAAAATAAGTTCAAAAAATGTTAATTTAAATTACATACAATACGATAAAACTTTATCGATTCAAAGATAAAAATAAAATCCATATTTGTATCGAAAAATTAGTTCAAAAAGTTGATTGCAAAAACATTGAATGTGATTTAAAGAATATTTAATTCAAAGTAAAGACTGAGCATTATACTAAGCCTAATGAATTCGTAAACAAAGTGTGTTTAGCAGCAGGTACTCCCCTTCGGTGGCTACGTAATTCAATTTTATTTGTTTGTTCTGAATTTTTTCGCGAACGAACTTGACCTTAATATCCACATGTTTTGTTCGTGATGAATACGAATTATTTGTTGCTATATGGATCGCGCTCTTGTTGTCACAGTTCAGCTCCATTTGGTTCGATGCATTCGGTACAAGTTCGCGTTCTAAGCGCTTGAGCCAAACGGACTCTTGAATCGCAGCGACGACAGACATAAGTTCGGCTTCTGTGGACGAAAGCGCAATTGTATGTTGCCGCTTCGATGACCATGAAATCGCAGCATTCTGAAATTTAAACACATAGCCAGTTGTTGAGAGTCTATTATCGACGTCGCCGGCCCAATCTGCATCACAGTAGCCAGTAACAAGTCCCTTATTAATCGACCCTTTCAGGTACCGCATTACAC
Organism: Dichetophora obliterata; assembly: GCA_963920525.1. NCBI lineage: Eukaryota > Metazoa > Arthropoda > Insecta > Diptera > Sciomyzidae > Dichetophora > Dichetophora obliterata. The sequence goes on along the minus strand of OY986436.1, from coordinate 44,270,014 downwards.
ATTTTACAGCGACCCAATGCGCTTTCCCGGGATTTGTGCCGAATCGACTGAGCATATTTACAGCGTAACATATGTCAGGTCGTGTAATTTGCGAAGCAAAAAGTAAACATCCTATAGCTTGCATATAGGGAACTTTGGACATCTCTTGCATTTCGTCATCGCTGGTTGGACTCATTTTGGACGTTAACTTTTGATTGATGTCGACTGGCGTTGAGATCGGATTGCATTCGTTCATATTGAAGCGTTTTAAATCATCGGCGACATATTGCGATTGATCAATGGTTATTGAGCCATTCGACTTGTTTCGTGTTATGCGAATGCCCAATATCGACGAAGCCTCTCCTAAATCCTTCATTTTGAACTTGCTTGACAGCTGTTGCTTCATACGAGTGACCAACGCCATGTCGTTTGAGAATAACAACACATCGTCTACATAAATTGCGACAAAAAGCAATTGTTTGTTTTGTGCGCTGTAGTAGATGCACTGGTCTACATCACTACGCTGCAAACCCAGACTAATGAGAACTTCGTTTACTTTTTCGGTCCATACTCTGCTAGACTGTTTAAGTCCATATAATGACTTTTTAAGTTTGCATACACGCCCAGAACCATCATTGAAGCCACTAGGTTGGAACATGTAGATTTCTTCTTGGAGCTCGCCATTGAGGAAAGAAGTAACAGCGTCCATCTGATGCACGAGCAGCTCATACTTAGCTGCGAGTGCGAGCAAGAGACGAATTGACGTATATCGAACCACGGGCGCAAACGTTTCCTCATAGTCAACACCCTTTTGTTGGGAAAAACCTTTCACAACTAACCTTGCTTTATGACGCACCAGCTCACCGTCAGCACTAGTCTTAGTCTTGAACACCCACTTCGAACTTATCGCCTTCTTGCCAGTTGGTAGCTTCGTTAAAATCCACGTACGGTTTTCTTTAAGCGACGCCAACTCATTATGCATGGCTGCCTTCCATTGTTGAGCATCAGGAGACGACAGCGCATCTTCAACGGTAACTGGATCGTTTGTGAGTGCGTCGACTGCACACAAATTGTAGTTTGGTCTTGGCTTAGTACCAATTCGTTCAGAACGACGGATGTCGTCCTCGTCAATGCTTGTTATGTCGACTTCTGGTATAAAAGTTGGATCGTCTTCTGTCTAACTCTGCTGTTGACTCGAACAGCATCGAACCAAGCGACTCGACTTCTTCAGTAGTTGTTGTCAATTCTGGCGAATTATCTGCAGACCGCTGTACATGTGAAGCTTCTTCCTCTGAATTGGCAACAGCTCCATCAATTTTTAAGTCAACAACGAGCGACGGCAAAATATTGCTGCTAATTTCTGCTGCTTTCATCTGATTTTCAATGAAAACTACATCGCGGCTTATGACGATCTTTTTTGTCGATGGATTGAATAGTCGATAAGCTTTTGATTCACAGCTATAACCAACAAAAATACAGTCACTCGATTTAGCATCCAGTTTGGTGCGTTTCTGCTTTGGTACGTGTACCATCGCTTTGCAACCAAAAACGCGCAAATGTTTTAAATTTGGTTTCTCGTCTGACCATATCTCGTGTGGACTACGGGCTTCACCTCTGCATGGTACAAGATTCAACAAATGTGCGGCAGTAACAGCAGCTTTAGCCCAGAATTTTTCACCCAAGCCAGAATCTAATAGCATGCAGCGAATTCGTTCGACGAGCGTGCGATTCATTCGCTCAGCGACGCCGTTTTGTTCAGGCGTATACGGCGCTGTTTTCTGATGCAATATGCCATTATTTTTAAACAAATTTTTTAAAGGTTTATTTACATATTCTGTGCCATTGTCAGTGTGATGCACTTTAATTTTTCTCGAACACTGATTCTCGACAAAATTTTTAAATGTCACAAATTCACTGTAAACTTCTGATTTGTTTATTATCGGCACTGCACGTGCCGATACACGTTTTGAATTCAACACCGTCTGATGATTTTTTCACTATTTGGAGATTTTCATAACAATTATGGCCAAACCGGCGATGCCACAAATCACAGGAGTTTTCAACAGACATTGCCATTTCAGTGTTAAAATAAGTTTCAACAGCTGTGCAATTTAACCGATATAAATCATTAACAACACTTGCGGTTGCAATTAATTGCGAATCTTTATCAAATATTTTGCAAATTTGTTTTTCATTTTTCCATTTTTTGTCATCTGACGAACAGACAACAAATTTGCACATAGTTCAGGCACATACTCAACATTTTTAACCACTGCCTTTGTCTTTGAATAGCCAGTTGAGAGCAATAATTTTACGTCACCCGCACACTTCACTGAAACTTTTTCTTTATTAGCAACGATTACTTCTTTGTTTGTAACTGTTTTTTTATTTATTAAATTGTTGTTGTCTTTTGTCTTATGTGCGCTAGCACCTGAATCTACGAACCAGTCACTACCATTGTTGTTGTTCACAAGTAAAGAAGCAAACAGAACTTTTTCACTTTTTTGTTTCTCTTTAAAGTTTTTGTTGTTCTTTTTGTTTGGACAATTTTTTGCGAAATGTCCCACTTGTTTGCAATTATGACACCGAAATTTCTGTGATTTCTCTTTAGTGTGTTTTGAATAAAGAGCATTATCAGCACTTTTGCTATCAAATTTAGCATCTTGTAAGAGTAAATTTTTCACAACGTCGATAGTTAACTAGGATTTTGAGTTTTCAACAGCTAAAACCAGAGCACGAAAATCATCGGGCAATCCAGCTAGCATGAGCGATGCAGTCACTTCATCGTCAATTTTCAGACCGGCATTTTGAACTTTCAATGACGTCATGACCATCGTGTTAATATATTCTTGCATTGAATCAAAATCAGAAAGTTTCAATTGCACTAAATGTTTCAACAATTCCACTTTTCTTGTTAAACCATTGTCATCATACGCTGTTAGCAATGCATCCCAAGCTTCCTTTGCTGTTTCTGCTGTCGCAATGTGCGCGAAATTACTTGGCTCGATCATTAGCGTGATCTCCGCTAATGTACGTTCGTTCTGATCACGTTCTTTCTCTGGCGCGTTGGCAAGCAATCCAGTTTCGATTATTTTCCAGCAATTTTTTATCACTAGGTATGATTTAGCATGCCGCTTCCACACATCGAAATTTTCTCGACCACGTAATTTTTCGAAGGGAAACGATAGCGTAGAAGAAGACATTTTTCTACTAAATAAAATAAAACGAAATTTCAGACCGTAACTATTTAAATTCCGCGTATAATTATTTATCACGTGGGTTAAAGGCCCATAACCTATTGAAAAGTTAATTTGCAGTGAAAAAAATAAAAAGACGCGTGTACTTAAAACAACGATAGTTGCAGAAACAGAAAGTTTATTAGTTCATTGTAACTGACATTCGTACATAAGAAAAGAAAGGAGTAAAGTAATAAATGATGTAGCTATGTTTAATAGTTGTTCAGTTTTAACAAAAATCAAACACAATCAAGTTTGATTCTTAGTTAGTTGTATCTTTAGGAAGAAAAACAGTCAAAAATCTGTAATGGCCAAAAGGATTTTTGATTGAGGGTGGGCCCATGATGACCAACGTAAGGGGGTTTGTTAATTTTAACTTTTTTTCTGTCTGTCGTGGGGGCGATAGTTTTGGGAATGGACCCGCAATTCTAATTCTTGGTTGCTTCTTCATATCCTGTGGTGGAGCGGCGGTGGGGTGTTTAGCGATTGTTATTCGTTGAGCATTCTGTCGACGTTCGGGCCTCGAGCTATCGACATTCTACAATGGTGGAATTAGAATAAATTTATTGTAAACATTAAGGTAAAACATTAAGGTAAAATTAAGTTATTATAATAAAAATTGTTAGTTACTAATCCAAAAATTTAGCTTATCAGGGGAATGGACTAGTTTCCCTAATTCTTGGGTTACATCTCCACGCCCCTAGGCACTAACATATCCATCCTTGTTGTCCTCCTCTGGTCCATCAGTCACCACATGCTCGTGAGTGACTATGGATGAAAAACATTAAATGATTGTTTGTCAACAGTGGCAAATTAATCATATAGGAAAAGTGGGGGTTCACCCAATTTTTAATTGTTCTTGTTAGGTTTTTTGGGGGACCTAGAAGGCGGCTAAGGAGAACCAGTGTGATGCTCCTTAGCAATAAAGATTATTGCCTATCACACACAGATTACTTACCTTTCTTAGGCGTATTGTTCTTGCGGGTTCCACTATGGACGGTTCCGTATTTTGGAGCGTTTTTTGGTGGGATCTGCGGGTGCAGTATATTTCTATATATTAAGTTTTCAGGTTTTACTAATTTTTTATTATTTTTTAGGTTTTCTTTATTTTTGTTAGGTTTTTTCACTAGGTTTTAACTAAAATTTTTGTTAGGATTTTTATTCTATAGGTTTTCTCTTGTGAATGTGCTGCATATGTGTTGCGTGATATGTATCACATATGTGTTACATGATATGTATCACATATGTATGTTTTGAATGTGTTGCATGCATGTGTTGTATGTAATTTTATTTTAGTTGTCATTAGATTAGCTTACTTCGAATGCGTAGCATTCAGAATTAGAGGTTGATTAGGTTTTTCAGAATTTTTAAAGCCTTCTGATGAGACCACGTGGCTGTGGTCGAAAACGTTTAAAGGCAGCCTTTAAGCCTACACGGCAAGAATTTTAGGTTTTAGGTTTGTTGTTTTACTAAATATAGCTGGGATGTTTATCTTTTTATATATTAATTTTTTTCAGGTTTATATTATTTTTCCGGTTTTAGTTAGCTTATAATTTTATACCATGATTAGTGATGTATAGTGTTGTGTCCTAATTGAAGGCATGACATTGTATAGCATGTTTTGTATAATGTTATGTCAGATTAAAGACGTGACATTGTATAGCATTGGTCATATTTAGGTAGATATTTTAAGAAAAAATGTTTTCTTAAAATTATAATAGGAATTTTAAGTAGAAGACAGTTTTAAAAAAATTTGGTTTGTAATACTTAAATTTAAGGATAAATTATTTCCTGAATTTAAGTAATATATTAAAATCACAACAGACGGACTAACGGAAACTAAGTGGCCAATTTAAAATGTTTTTTACCCCGTCTCTAACTTTTATTTACATTTTTATATTTTTTCTGTCTTTTTGACATTTTTGTCTTTATGACACATTTTGTAGGCTTAACTTACAAAAAAATTAGAGTAATGAAGTTTTTAAGTACAAAGTACCGAAACGCTTCGCGCTCAAACACAATCACATGGAAAAAGTACTCAATTTGGCAAGAAAACAATCTAGCTAGACTAGATTGGTAGATGGGTATTTGGGTAGAATGGCACTTTACAAAAACAAAATGTACGGCATTTGCCAATCAACCCAACTACCCAAGTTAGTGTGAATACCCCTTATAAAAAATTTCAATCTTTTAGTAAGCTAACCTGTATACAAACCGCAATCCATTATACAGCTTTACTACGCAATATCAGTGCCTTCAGTTTTTTAAATTAAAATGTATTTTACATTTTTAAAATTTCTGAACTTATGTACGTCCCTAGAACTAATCTATTTACGTATGCTTATATGTATAATGATGATGAGTAACCAACAGAAGAATTCTTTTAAATATAGAATATACCTACTTTATACGTCAGGGATGGAAATAACCGGATCTTCTGCAGGTTTTCTGATATACTGATTATAAAAGTGCACTAAAAAGCGATACGAAATTCCAGCTCAAACAACTAATTTCTTTGCCAAACAACGAATTTCTGTGGAATTTTAGTCACCTTTTTGTCTTTGAATTTTTCAGCGAAATTTCCTCGAGAATCGGCCATATAAAATTTCTGCCCAGGAAACTGGAATCCCATCCAGAAACTCCTGTTTCGTCATCCATTATGCAGCATTCCAATTTCACAACAAAAATCTTGATTTCAGCTTTTTAGCTCGTTGTTTTTTTGATAGCGTTTCTATCCTGAACTTTTTGTACTTTGTACGTCTTCAAACCAGCTTCTTTCTTAGCCCAGCCTTAATCACCAATTTCATTCCCGAAATATTTGGATATTGTGCAAAATGGTCACAACCTTCTTCGAATTTTCATCCTGTGGCCTCTTATTTTTACCAGAATCTTTCTTCCGATCAATCCGAAAGCAGGTCTTTCTTAAATCCTTTAATAACGCGAGAAATGACTTTAGGGTCAACCCATTCCTCTTTCACAATTTTTTGACAAAATATGGGTTCCTTTCGTATGCGATAACTTTTTTATGCAAGCAAACACAACATATGATATAGAAAAATTAAAATAAAAATGAAATTTTTTGTTAAATTTCATGAGAACCTCCCTTTAATGTAAAACTAATGCCAGGCTCTGAAAGAGCTCACTCAATAAAAGCGTTTGTCTATAGTGTGGCATGAGAAAATAATCATTAGCATTGTTATATTAGCATTCTACACGTTAACGTGCGTGTAAAAATTGTGCCTATTGATCATAAATAACAAAAATTCAATCCTAATTCACAAAGAAACGATAATAATCCTGTACATGTATAACATGAAGCATTGTCATTAAAATAAATAACACTCAACTTGTCCTAGTTTCTATTTTGTTTGCTTACACTTTCTTTTGTAGCTTTAAATAAGCTTCAGTTAAAACGCTCACCATAATATGCTCCATTAGGCCGCGTTATTGGTATAAAATAAATAATAAAAAAAGTTCCTAAAAACCAAAATTGTTTGTTATACGTGTCGGCACTTTATTTCAGGTTAGACTTTATCGCAATTATTTATTTATTTAAACCATTTCTATGTGTTAAAAAAGTGAAGCATAACAAATGATAAAAAATTATTTTTTTAAATACCTATGTTACTTAAAAACATTTCAAAAGCTTTTTATTAATTTATTTTTAAATCTGTGTTAACTCTATGCACGTGCAACGAATAAATGAAAAAAGGACAAAAATAAATTGAACAAAACAATACCCAGAAGGTCGTCAACATCTTTGATAATGAACTGTCAATAAACTGTTGTGACCAATGAAAAAGCAGAAGAAGGAAAAAATAGGACAGAGCTAGCCCTAAGACACATCCTACTAAAATTATTTTTTCGATTTGTTTCCATATATCAAATCCTTTTTGAGCCAAGCGACCTGCAAATCGTTAATGTTTATTGGAATTGTTTGGTTGGTTTTTCTTCGGCAAGAAAAACTGCTTGCTTCGATTGCTGTGTGCTCCAGCCACAGCTGCATAGCAACAGAGCACAACCAACACATCTTTGATCTCAAGGACTTAAGGATGAAATTAATTGATTTCCATTATAAATGGTTTTCAAGTTCTTCGTTGTGTCGAAGTTCAAAGTGTTCAAATAATTGGCAATGATAGAGATTTATGATACTATTATAAATCATTACTTTGACATGCAATAATTCAAAACCAGGCCAGACGATAAGAGATAAAAATGAAAATTCAAAATGCTAATCTCACACAGAAAAACAAGATATAATACTGTCCTTAACAAGTAAGGCTTCATATCAGTATTTTCACAAAAAGACAATTAAAATGGTTAAAGAACTCGGTGAGTTAACAAAAACAACTCGAGTAAAAATATTAGCAAGCGAACGCGGCCAAACATGGGCCACACGTCCGTACAAGGGTCGAACATTGCTTAAAAATAATTAAAAAAGCGTAGCGACCAAAAGTTGGGTCGAACAACGGCCGTATAAGGCCTAAACTAAGTTGTACGGCCGCTGTATGCCACTTAATTTTTCAAAGCTCTTATTGAACAGCAAAAGTATGCGCGACAACAACAGCAAGTCTCACTGGGCGATGCTGATGTTGATAGTATCGCCACTATTGTGTGGCGTTAAATAACTTTTTTTATATGAAATTAGTTGTTGGAATACAATGCCCAGTGAATTTCCAATTAGAATAGCATCAATTTGTTTGTCTGACAAAAAATTCTTATATGTTTTCATTAGTTTGTAACATGTTAAACATGCATATATTTAATTTATTTTAGCATGAAGTTGCATTTTTCATAGAAAAGCTGCTAATTTTCATTGTAGAATTATCACTGTTCGGCCGATGTACGACCCTTGTATGGGGCTTGTTTTGCCAAAAAGTCCTGCAAACCACCCTTGCTCTTTGCCTAAGTACCTTGGCCTAAGCTAAAAAGTTTTTATTTTTACTCATCAATATTAAAGTAAGGATAAGATTTTATTGCAAATAACGCTTAGACAACAGTACATTTCAAGCATTTAAGTATGTAGACGTTAAGTTATAAGCATTCATAGAATTTAGTAATTATTTAAAATTTTTCATTTCATTTTTGCAACTTGCAACTAAAACTCATCATCATGTAACTTACGCTTTCTGAAGACAACTATTGAGCTGCTACTGCCAACAAAAACAACAAAGATAACAACAAAAAATGGAAAAATGTTGAAATATGAAGAAAGCTTCAAGCTAACTCATTATTAATGAATGACTGTGCGCAGATGTACGAAAATGCAATTTTGCCACTTGATTGAAAAAAGAAAAAATAAAAAATTGTATTTTCTTCTGAAATTTTTTTGGGTTTTGGAGTTATTTCAATATTATTAAAGGGTGGAGAATTCAGCTGCTTATTCATTTTTTCAGATTGGCTCGCGCTTTTGAAAAAATAACTTTTTTATAGATTTCAGAATTTCTGCGGTTGATGGCACTTCATAGTAGGGTGAAGTGGAGTGATGTGCAACCCCACATTAATTCAGAAATTAGTTTTGGATTGGTTTAAAGACCTATTCCATGCAGAAGAACCAATTTGAAGTGAGTGTTTTCATGGCTGCTGAATATTTTGAGAAATGGATGAAATAGAACAAATATGTCAAACATGGTTTTCTGGGCCTTTTTCAAGTCGCTGGGGTAGTAAAAAGGCCAGACACTTTAAATTTTTTATATTTATTTCAGAGGTTGCAAATAAACTGTACGAAAAAACTAACTCTACATTTGCTAAATCTGCGAAAGCAAACAGTTTCACTATCTGCTTAGGTTTGGATCTTTGCTACAAACAGAAATGCGTATCAAAGCGAACAGAAAATTGAGAGAGAAAGAAAACTATTGTTTTGTGTTCTACGAAAACAACAAGTATTTCGTTTTTTAGTTTTGTTGTCACGATCGCAACCACAACAAGTAACAAATGTTGTGTTCGTTTTACTTCGGAAGTTCGACAAAAGAATTTCGTCATGTTTTAAGCAGCATTTTTTCAGCTTGCTTCGGTTTCAGAGAAATAACTATCAAAAAGTGCACATTATTTATAATTTTAATAATTTGTTAATTTTTAAGCACTCCTATTGTTTCAAATTAAAATTATTCAATTCAAATATTGAACAAATTCAATAAAAGCAAACAAAACAAAGAAAAATTAAAACGCAATAACTTTTTCAACACAAAAAAAAAGTAGCATCATAACCGAAACGAACAAACATTGCAGATCTCTCTTCGGATTTTGGTGCTTCCAGCAACCAACAAGAGATCGCTAAAGATAATTTACTTTGATTGTTTTTGTGCACGCGATTCAAAAGCATAACAGTGAGAGGTAGTTTTTTCTATTCAAAAAAAGAAACATTTCATTTTACTTTTCTCTCTCATCTCTACTTGCTTCGGTTTGTGCTCCTTTTTGAATCGGAGAGAAAAAACTAAACAAACCAAAATATTTGTTGTGATCTTCGGAAGAAACAAACAGAACAAAAAAATACTTTTCTTTAGAGTTTGTTTGCGAGCCCTGGTTTATTTTAACTTTTTATGTTCAGGAACAGTATTATGTATTATGAAAACTTAATAAAATAACTGCATATGTCAATATTTGGTATGAGAAATTGGCATGTTACACATCACCCCTCGGTACACAATACCTCACCTCACCATAATAAATTTTAACATATTGACGTTGCTTGTCCCTTTTGTAGTTTTATAGACACGAGAAAAAAAAAAGATGAAAAAACTCGTCTTATAAAAGTTAATGAAAAAATAAAAAAATATAATATAAGTACTTGAACTTCGTCAATTAAAAACAGCAAATCTTCAAATCTGTTACTTTTTTCGATATCACAGCTGGTCTTAAAAAATGACATTTTAGCACGCAAAAAATTAAAAAATTTCATCCTCTTTGAACTGGATTCAACGTACAATTAATTGCTCAGAAGGTTATGGTATTGTTTTTATTTACAAACTATACCATTTCCAATTATAATTCAGAAAAGCTGAAAAAAAATTTTGAAATTCCATTGAAAGCTCAGTAAAGGTAAATTGATATTAAAAAAATTAAAGTTTTTTCTAAAGGACTTTGTTATGTATTATGCTGATTTAATATGATTTAAATACAAATTCTAAATGTTTGATAGCATAAATCATACTTGATTTTAAATACAAATTCTAGTTGTTTGATAGTTTAAAATCGTTTATTGAGCTTTTAGGTCAAAGTTAGAACAATTCATTGTTCTAACGAATTTTTCTACAAGGGTATCAGAAAAATTTCTGATGAAGCCTTTAGCAAGGCCGAAATTGCAATAAAATCAGCTAGTGATTTTTTGCATTTTCATATTGAAAAACAACGTTGTTGTTGTTGTTGTTGTTTCTTTGGAAAGATTCGTTAGAACACTTTATTGTTCTTACTTTGACCTAAAAGCTCAATAAACGATTTGAAATTATCAAACAACTAGAATTTATATTTAAAATCAAGAATGATTTAATGTATCAAACATATAGAATTTGAATTTAAATCATATAAAACCAACAGATAATAAAACATTATATCTGAAATTAATTTTAGCGATTAAAATAAAAAAAGATCAATTAAAATTCAGGAAATCTATTCAAATTTAAAAAAAAAATTTTAATTGCAATTCGGAATAGATTAAGCTAAATTAAAATTTATCAGAAATTCGAAAATTCCACTTCAAAATCCAAAAATATAAATTGACATTCAGAAACTCTATTTAATAATGAAAAAAAAAAAATTATTTGTAATTCAGAGATTTCATTAAACGTTCTAAAACTTGATAATATATCAGTTAAAATTCTATTTAAAATGAAGAATAGAGCAATAGAATTTAGGAAAATCAATTCAAATACATAAAGGATTAATTGATATTTCGAAAATAAATTGGTGTCAAAAAGTTAAGTTAGCTTTCACTATTGTGGCAGCCACAGCCTACTGAGCAGAGGGCGTGGCCATTAAGTTAAATGTAGCCCGGGCTCAACTCCCTGCTAAGACGGAATGTTTTTCAATTAAATTAAGCAATAGCTCCTAAGGGGTGAAATTAATGAGCTGATTCTATTAATTTTTCTCTCTCAACATTTTTTCCGAACATACCTACACTCTATCTGCCACCCTTGTGGGGGTCTCCATGCAAACAACACAAAAACTGAAAAAATGTCTGTTATAGTTCATATAAAAAATTCTTTGACCTCTAAGGGGGTCAAATGTTTGACCTGATTATGTTAATCCCCCTCTCCTTAATATTTCTTTTAAACCCACCTACACTCTATCTGGCATTCTTCTGGGGTTCCCATACAAAAAACCCAACAATTTAAAAAAACCATTGATCGTGCACTCAAAAATGTGACGAGACTCAAAATATTTCCATAACGAAATTTTTCGTGGCGAGACTCGAAACTTTTTACTCTTAATATCAAATCTCAAAGAAGTTTCACTTCAAAAATAAGTGCAAAAGACTAAAACTCGACTCTTACAAATCATCTCTAAAAGTAAGAAACATGAAAATATTCTCATCTGAAATTGATAAGTAGACAATTTATTTTTTTTATTTACGGATATGTACACAGTGATATTTAGAAGATACATATACGTGGTTGTATGCAACCTGATATATATGATATGTCGCCCTCTAGCTGTATAGCATGATGCACTTTGCCCTAAAGCTTATGATTGCTTACTACTGTTACAATAGAGGTATTCACAGTTACGGGCAAATAGCTTTGCAAATGCATGCCCTATCCAATATTTGCCATATAAGTGAAATATATATTAAACATGCAAATTCTCGAAATTTAAATTGACGATGATGCTGTTGGGGAAGTTTTAGACGATTAAGGAAATAATATGGCAATCATAAAGTCATGTCGTCGGGGAATTGCTAATACAATTCCTAAGTCGGATACGTGGCGCAATGACGTTCTCACTTCGTTGGACGTTGAGAGGTTTTGACAAATGCTAAGAGTTGGGAGAGATCAATTCTCAATGTTATTGGACATAATAAAAAGTTCCAAAGAGTTCAGCAAGCCACATGACTGCAAGCAGTTTCCTATTGAATTGCAATTGGCTATTGTCCTTTTTCGACTAGGCTCATTAAGAGAAAGTGAGGCATTAAGAAAGATGAGTAGCTTATTTGGAGTAGGAGATGGTGGTTCCATATCCAGGAAAAGGAATTTTCATTCTTTTATCTTTTTCAATTTCCAAAACTTTCATATGTATTTCTCTCTTCCTTAATACCATCTCAGACTTTGCATTCTATTCCTCCAGTTTTACCTTTCTTTCAATAAAAAAAAAATTTTATTTCAAATTTATGCTTCTTCCATTCCACCTTGCTCTGAAACATAGACGTTCGATCAGCTTGAAAAGCAGGCAAATGCGCAGTCGATGATTTAGGTATAAACTTCTTCATCTTGGCAGCCCAATCTTTTGCTTTCTGCGAAACTGATGCTGAGAGACTGTGAGCACACTTTGAACCTGTTTGAGTTTGTGTTAGTGACATTTTGGTGCTACACTGATCGTCACAAACTGCTTTGCAGTCCGGAAAATTTTCAACAATTTCAGTTGCATCCTCGAAGCACAAAGTAAATAGTTGACTCGATTCACTAATCTCGGAGATTTCTGTATTAAGCACCTCGTATTAGCAGTAGAAGCAATTTGACATTCATCAATAATGTTCAACTAACACATTCAAATGTATTAGTTAATTAGTTAGTTAGTATGTCTACACCAAAATTTCGCGTGTAGAATTAAATGCCTAAACATTTTCGTTCCTACAACATACTAAGCTTTAACCCATTAAAGACTGCTCATTCCGCCGTACGATTTTTTTCAAAATTTACCAGTAAGCTTATATAGGCCATAGAAGTTGCTTTGCAAAATTTCAGGTTCGTAACTGTCAATGTATTTGATATCTGCATTGGGTATTTAAATACCCAATCGGCTAATCCGGGTTCTCGGTGTTAATAAAAATTTGCATATATGGCAACATTCTTTTGTCATAATGAACACCTGATAAATAGAAGATACTAGAGGCAAACTGACCACGAATTTTTCCGTATGGATCTTGTCATTTTTGAAAATCACACATCTTCGATCTCAAAAAGGATCACTTAATTGTATGAATTTCGTTTCACATTGTAAAGACAATAAATAGTTTAATTTTTCCGTAATGTTTAAAAAAAAAAATTATATTGATATCTCCTACCACTTTCGAGATTTGGCCTTTTTCGTAAACACTGTTTTATGGGTATTTAAATACCCATTAGTCAATAACGGGTTTAGGTAACAAAATCTATAGACCGCATTGGTTCTTGTATCTGATAGCCTTTAGTACTTAAAACGATGTATTAGCTGCGTTCCTTTCGCCTTATAATCGCGATAACAAATTTTCTCAAAGGAACGGCAAAAAAAAAAACGACTCGTAGAGGGCGCTACCGTTGCAGTCATAATTCAATTCAAGCAAACTATCATGATACAATAACTATTAGGTGTCATGAGAACGTGTGTCGTTCACAACTGCTGTGAACTGTTATGGTAGCGATACCTCAGTGAACGATGTTTTTCTCTGACTGGGTTTTACTCCAAACGTCAGAAAAGTTGTAAATTATTTAATTTAATTATTATTTTTATGCAATTATATAAATAATTCAGGTGCAATTGTGACTATGTGTGTAACACACGCTTTTTATTTTGTTTTCTTTTGTTTAAAATTCGATGGTCGCAGCTCGAGAAAAAATAGGTAGCTGTCAATGCTACCTAATAGTTATTTTATCATGCAAACAATTAATTCAAAAAAATGAAATGACAGCTCATAAAAATACACAGGTGCGGCAACTGTGTTTCAAATTTTTTAATGCCCATATCACAATTTTATATGGGTAGCAAAAATAATCTTATTTGTTATAGGATTATTATTTTTGTTTTTGATTTGCATGTAAAAAAAATAATCTGCATTATTTTAAAGCAAATTTGACGCAGCTATTATTCATTGCACTAACCTTTGACTTATGAAATTATATTGTTCGTATGTTGTTATTAGTAACATATGATAATAAAAAAATTCTAAAATTGTACCAACTTTTTCTATGTTTTAGTACCAATGAGAAGTATATAATTCGAGTGTTATTAATTTAAACATTATATTATTCTACGTCTTGCATTACATAGTCGAAATGCGTTATAGTCGAAACTGCTCTAGCTTTTTTCTCTCTTGTTATTTTGTCTCAAAGCTTTTCTTGACAACATTATATTTGTTATAAAACTAAGATTTATTACTATTTATTAGTTACATAAAATTGCAGATATACCCAGCGCAGCATTCACTTTAATTTATTTTTGTTGAACTGTGCAAGTTATCGTTTCTACTTGAGTTTCTTTCGAATCGAATATGTGCCAATTTTGAACTTAGTCAACATCAACTCCAGTTCTTATATTATTAACCTTTACTCCATTGGATATTTGAAGTAATTTATTTCTTTTAAGTCTAGATTCGATTTCTTTTGCTTTTTCTATAACTAGCTCTCAGATAAAAAAGTTCTCATACTTTTTTCCTGTGATATCTTTCTCATGTCCACTCATGAAAACTCATACGTTTGCTTATTTATAAGATTTCTCTTAAAATTCATCTTTATCTTTCTAGTGCAATGATTGTTTCCGTTCAAAGTAAAGAAGAAGAATAAGAATAAGAATAAGAAGAAGCAGTTAAGTGAAATTGTTCTTCTAGATATGCAATTGCAGCAGATCTCATATTTTATTATCTATCTTGAAAGGATAGACGCAACTATAGTATCCTTGAGACGTACACACACACACACACACAAACACATTCATACACTAAACTCCTCCTCAAACCTACACTCACACTCAGACTCACGCATCAAGCGATTCCAAGAGTTGCAAGTATTGATTAGTTTCAAAAATTCCATTGAAGCGATTAAATGAGATTCTTTGCACATAGTTTCAATTTAACTTGAAAACTATTTTTCTACGAAATAAAATAAGATAAAACTTTTTGCTTTTAACAACATGTTGAACATAATAATTAAAATTTGAAATAATAAAACGTAATCAATGGTCAATATAACTAAAAGTCTTATGTTGCTAAAAAAAAAGTAAAACGAACAACAGCAAAAATAGTCTGCTTTGGCTTTAAAAATATTTTCCATATTTTGGCGCCTCATGATCATACAAATTTTTTTTCGTGCTGTATATTACATGTTTTTTGGGAAGAATAGAAATGTTTAGGATGTTATTTGTGAATTCTTTATATTTTAAAACTAAAATGCTTTAGAAAATGAAAATTCAATTGCTGTGAAATTTTAAAATATATAAATTGCGCATAGTTTTAGTAAAAATTTTATTTAAGTTTTTTTTTTTTTTTTTTTTTTTTTAATGTGGAAATAAAAAATTCACTTTTTATTTCGGTCAAATTTTCCTGCCAAGACAACTACAAGTGAACCAACTAATTTTAGAAGTTGCCATCACCTCCCCATGAGGTCTTAACAGCATCCTCATTCCAGTCATCAGCGCCGGTAGCTACGTTCTCAGCAGCAACCTCTTCAGCCCAGTTGGTAGCCTCTTCTACTGGATGATCAACGACCTCAGCCTCAATCTTGGGAGCTGGCAAGAGTTCTTTAGCAGCAGCTTCCTCCTTCTCAGCCTCCTCAGGATCGCGATAGAAGAACAAGTCAACAACGACGGGCCATTCAACATTCCGAGAGATGGTGCCACGAAGGCGGAGCACTTCACGAGACAACAACCACCACATCAAACCAATGGAGTGAGGTGACTTATTGTTGCATGGGATAGCAATATCAATATAACGCAATGGCGAGTCAGTATTTGTAAAAGCAATGACTGGGATGTTGACATAAGAAGCTTCCATGATGGGTTGATGATCAGTCATGGGATCTGTGACAACCAACAGACGTGGCTCGCGGAAAGCTGACTGAATCTGATTGGTGAATGCACCAGGAGTAAAACGACCAGCAATTGGGGTGGTGTCAGTGTACTTGGCAAACTTCAGGACAGCACGTTGACCAATGGGACGAGCTGAAATGACGAAGACATCCTGAGGATACTCGATGGCGGCAATGGCGCGTGCGGCCAACATAAGTTTCTCCCAGGTCTTGCCCAAGTTAAGAATGTTAACGCCATCAGGGCGGCGTTTGTAGACGTATTGTTGCATCTGAAAGTTCACGTTTTCCGACCCCAAATGGGTGGTCGCGACCAACATCTTTGTGATATCATCCTCTTTGAGGGACAAAATATCCAAATCTCCCGACATTTTAACGTATTAAGAGTAACGAGACGTTGTCGATGCCACTGGGAGTGATAATAAAAAAAAATGGACAAAAGATGGAAAAAAGTTAATCCAAAAGTTTTCGATATTCTTGAGGTTAGTAACGAATTCTCAAATTCATATCCACAGCTTACAACTATCCTTTATAGTAGCGATATTGCTATTTGTGCCCTCACAGTCTGGTTTGCTTTGTTGTTGTCACTTCAATTAACTAGCATGCGCTGTAAGCAAAATATCCATATGGATTGATTTCCCGGATGGTCGGCTATTTCTTTCGCACAAACTGAAGCGTGTTTATTGAGGTTAACCATTTATTATTGCAGTTTGAAACGTGACCAGATATCTACGACAAAAAGTTAACCAATTTAATTTTACTAGTAGTTTTTTAAATTTCAAATGACGAAATTGTGAAATTAAAGAATACTTTTTGGAATTTTAAGAAAAGAGTTGGATAGGTATTGTTTTAAAAAATTAAGCAGCTTGATTAAGAAGGCATTTGTATACATAAAATTAGCAATTTCTGAGTTTCTCTCTTAGGAAGTTAAGCTTAGGCTTGTAAAGACATAGAATTTAGCCATAATCATGTATAGCTGCGAACTTTTTCCAAGCATGGATCAGGAATCAAATCGTAAGCTTACAGTGGCTTACAATAGTTACACAAGATTTATATATAACATTGATAGACAAACTCACATTTCCGCCTTCGCAAATCAAATTTCTGGTTGCTCGCTAAACAATTGTTAAATTATCGCATCATATTGTTGCTCTATAATATACAGTGACTCCAACAAATAATCGGACAAAAATTTTAGTTTTATTAAATATATAATGTATTACGAAGAAGCTGGAATAAAAAAAATTGGCATGTCGTTTATTTACGTTGTTTGTCGCTATTATGATCATGTCAAAAATATAACAAAAAAACTTCATTCAGACTAAACCGGTTCCGATAAAGTCAATGAGCTTAGTTTCTTCTGTTCAACAAATAATGGGACACAATAACAAGGAAGCAAACAAACACCGTTACAATTGAGAGAAGTTATTTTTTTTCTAATTATAATTTTGCATATTAGTCTATTGAACTGTTACCTTCCATTCAGTAGTTAATTTAAATTGGAACAGTTTTGTGTGTTTTACTTTACGGCTCCAAGAGGAAAACAAACTACTTTTGAAGTCAGACAGCTTATTGTCAAATAAAATGCAGAAGGAAAGGCAGTGTGAGAAGTGTCTAATTGGTAGGAAAAAGTCGATTCACTGTCCACGATATTATTAAAAGGTACAGTGAAGAATTAAGACTTTCATACAAGAGCAGAGAAAGCCAAGGAAAAATTCTTAATGAAATAGAAGAAAGGGGTTTATTAGTGGCAATAAAAACAGATCCATTTAAAAGTGCGAAAGAGTTGCAAATTTCTTTAAAAGAATCCACCGGAAAAGATGTTTGCGTGAACACGATCCGCAATTGCTTGCACAGACACAATTTTTACGGAAGAATCGCAAGAAAAAGCATTTTATTAGCTCTAAAAATAAACAACTTCACATCAAATTTGCTAAAGAATATTTGCTTAAAACAAACGCATTTTGAAAAACAGTTATAGACGTTTTAAAAGACCAATAATGATATTATTGAAATTGTTTGCTTTATTTTAAAGGTTTTTTATACAGATGAGAGCAAATTTATCCTGCACGGATCGGACGGGAAGCCGTATGTGTGGCGTCAAACAAATGTCGAATTCGAACCCAGAAACACGAGTGCTACAGTAAAGCACTGTGGTGATTCTGTAATGGTTTGGGGCTGTATGTCCAGTACTGGGGTAGGCAATCTGCATTTTATAGATGGCAAAATGGACAGGTTTGTCTATCTCAGCATTCTGAAGGAGAACATAAAACCAAGCGCAGAGAAATTAGGCATTCTAAATAACACTGCATTCTACCAGGACAACGATCTCAAACACACTTCAGGAGTTGCGAAGCTTTGGTTGATCCACAACTGTCCTAAGCTTTTGCCGATTCCACCTCAGTCCCCGGACTTAAACGTCAACGTCAGCATCTGTGGGAAGAACTAGCGAGCAGAGTTTGCACGCACCCATACAACTCCATAAATGTGTTTAAAGAGGCCCTATTGCAAGCTTGGACTTCAATACCACTTGAGGTCTGCAGTTATTTAGATGATTCAATGCCGAAGCGACTTCAAGCAGTGCTCCAAGCCAAAAGATATGCCACAAAATATTAAAAACTTCTCAATGTTCCTTTTATTTAATTTTAATTTTGAAATGTTAAAATGTTAATTTTTTTTAGTTATAAGAGTTGTTTTTGTTGTTTTTTTTTTGCATTTTGTAATAAAGACTAACCAGAAATAAAACGACATACCCATTTTTTCTTTGTTGCAGCTACTTCGTTATAAATTCCATATTAAATAAAACTAAATTGTTTGTCCGATTATTCATTGGAGGCACTGTAAATACTAAGGAGCCTGCTTATCTTTTTGAAACGGTAAGATTCGCCAGAACTCAAAGGACTGCGTAGCTCATTTTAAATGCACATAAATACCAATCAACTTCCAGAAATTTCTATATTCATGCGATAAATCTGTGGAATATGCTTCCCGTCCATAAAAAAAGATACTCTAACCCAAACACATTAATAAAAAAACTATTTAAAAATTTCACCAGTATTAAATAACTTAACTTTTTTCTAATATCCTTGCTAGTCTCGTCATCTTTTCCTACTTTTATTATTTTTCTTCACTCCCTTAAATCAACATAAATAAATAACTGAATTGAAATTGTAACTTAATGTAATTCAAAAATTATCTTTTATATTAATTAGTTTTATTTTCATTATTATCAGTGTATTCATTTTGAAATTTTATAATGTTTATACATCTCAAAATGACTACATCTTATTTTTACTTAAAGTTCATTTATCAATAAAATAAATAAATGAATTATCTTCTGAATCTTTAAAATATTCTTACCTTATTTTGATTTGCAGAAAACAAAGTTTTAAAACGAAATTATCGTAACGGTGACCATTGCGATTTTACAATCCCTTACTAGAGATAACCAGATGTGATGAGTTATCCCTGCCCTCCTTGTGTGACCTTGTGTGACCTTGTGTGACTGTAGACTCTTTAGAACTGATTTAAAGTGTACAATTTAAAACAATTTGATCAAACTGCTGATATTGAACAAAATATCATCTCGTAGTACACTCTAAAAAATAAGTGTAAGTTTACGACTATTATTGTAGTAATAATTTGTTGAAAATTCATTAGAATTGTAATTTTCTCACAACTTTTAAGGTAATCTTTAATTTTTTCAACTAAAACGTAAATTAAAGTAAAATTTAATACATGTTGTTTTATTTTGCTACACTTAAAATATCAATATAAATCAATTTTTAAAGCAATCTAAAAATTTTAAAAGTTAGCATAAATTTTAGTAAAATTAAACATCAGAAGTTGGATTTTGCTATAATATCAATAGTTAAAATTTATACTAGTACATTAACTGTTTTAAAATGCAGCGATTGTTTTACTTTCAACAACGGTAACAGTCATGCATACATACATTTATTTCTCATTCCAGTTTGCTTATAATCACGTAAGGACGTTTGTTTTTGGTGCTGTTGTTTTATTAAAATTAATTATGTTAAGCACAAATATTTTCATTCAGTTACAAAGTCAAGTCAAGCAATATGTATTAGTAAAAATATGAAAAAAATGGTATGTACTAGTGCGTAAAGAACATAAATTTAATGAGTTTAGCCCTTACTTCCAAAATGCAGTAGCATGTTCTTTACTTAGAACTTTTATGAAGAGCACATATTTAATTTTACTATAACATCAATAGTAAATTCAGTGTTGAATTTTACTACAAATTAGTTAAACACATGTTGAATTTTAGTAGGTGTGTTAATTTAATACAGAAATAACAGCAAAACTGTTGCCTACAAGTATTGTAGTATATTTCAACAAAAACTTTTTAGAGTGTAGAAAACCAAGCTTCGAAATTTGTATAAAAAGTATTTTTTTCAAGTTTTTGTCCAAAACAAAAGTGTGTTCTGACTTCCCTAAGATTTTTTTAAGAAATCATCGCAGATGCCACACATTGCTTAATCATTTTCTTTCTGTTACGAGAATTTCAATAAACTCCATGCTGCTCTACTTGAAAATTTGATTTGAACAGAAATAAGCAATATATGAAAGCTAGCTTTTGTATAAATTTTTTAAATTACGCTACAAATTTGTCAAAATAAAGCTATTCATGCAATACATCTTATTGTTTTATTTTTGATTAATTCAATGAAAAATGTGATTTTAGACATTCATATCTCACTTATAAATTTTTATATTAAATACACCCTACTTAATGCCTAGTGACACAAGCAAACTCGAGTGTTCTAGTTCATGAAGCATCTCTTTCTGCTGTTTTCCAAACCTCACAACATTGTCCAACATAGTTTATTGTTACTGTGCGTATTTAAGATATTATTCATACTATCAATGAAATATTTTCTAGAAAGGATACGAAAAGTGAAGGAAGGAAATGTAAAATAACTGTCAGTTAAACTGTTTGACTGGGTCGTGTTATTAAATTGCATCAAACTAGAAAAAAAATATTCCCATTTTCATTTTTGGGCTGTTCACAATTCTTCACATAAATTACTAAACTGGAAACGAATAACAACTGAACGTTGACTACTGAAGCGGAAAAAGACAAGTGTACACTGAGAAAAGGATATTGTTTTATTAACTAAATGTACCTATGCATATTGAATATAACATGTGAGAAAAACTGCTCCAAGATTTTTACTAACAACAAAAAAATATTGATATGATTGTAAGTTATCAAGAATTATATATACAAAATTCCGCCATGCGCATGCTCACTATCTTTGTGAGCACGTGCATGTGACGTCAGTTGTGAAAGAGAAGATGTTGTCAGACTGACTGCAAAAAACGTGGTAAGAAATTTTTTATTGGAGTATTCGATTTCAAAATATCCTCATTTTCTTATAAAGCCTTGGTTTTTAAATGAAATAATTATACAATAGTTGGAATTTATTTTAGTTTCCCTAACTTCCCTATCTAGGGACAAAGGGGATTCTTGGCCACAAGGCCTTTCAATCTCAGCCGCAAGGCTTTATTTCATACTCTGCCACAAGGCAGTGTTTCAATATAGTTAAATATTGAATAAGCCACAAGGCTTGATTTGAGTTAATAGAAAGACTTCTTTTTCTTGATGTGATTCTAAGACTGATTTTATTTAACCCCAACTCGGATTTTTATAATAAAAATATTGAGTGAAAAGTGACAATATTTTCTTTTCACTCAAAATAATATTTATTCTAAATAAGTTCTTACACATATACAATTAGAAGTCATGAAATTTAAATACAATTATTACACATCTGCTTACTATTACTTTTTACTTACTTACACATCTGTTTGTAATAATATCCATCACAACCCACTTACAGGTTACAAACTCCAATGACTTACTTTTGGCAGCGATTTGTTTTCACAATGTATAACATGAATCATGCCGCTAGTAGCGCTTGAGTTTGTCACTGCTTGCGCTTCATGCTTTGGTTTCGCTGCAGGTATGCAATGAGACCAACGTAGAGCGTTTTTAGCGTTGCGTGTTTATGTTATTGTTGAGGTAGGTTAGTGCTAGCCACATGTGCACTACAATTACACTGTGACTTTAAAAACACATTTTGAAAAAATAACAGAAGTCTGTGATATAGGCTCGATACTATGACTAAAGGTGAGTAAAACGCTAGCTGGGTTTCGCGTGTTTGGAAACCGTTTTCTTTTTATGGCCTATATATTGGGGGTCTTAGTGTTTTTGAGAAAAAAATTTTATCATTAGTTTTTGTTCAACAGCTCCTTTAGATATGAAGATATCGGTTTACTGTCTTTGGCAAAGTTGTAGCTAACAGTTTTATTAATAAACTTAAAAACAAAATAAATTCATAAAATAATTATTTTTAGTAGTTTTTTTTTTAAAAATAGAGGAATTTTTTAATTTTTTCGCTTTTTTGGTCATAACTTGAAGGGAATCCAAAATTTTCCTATACTATCTTCAACAAAATTGTAGCCGAAAAAAATTGAATAACTCTTGTGAACATATTAAATTGATCTGAACGTGACTACACTACTTAAAAAGCTCAAAAAGAAAATTTTTTTAGTGAAAAATACTGGTTTTTAGGGCTGTTTTCAAAGTTTTCGACCATAAGTCTTGAACTAAGGAATCTTTCAAACCAATTTTTTTCAACTAATTAGTAGCCGGAAGGATTGTAAACAACTCTTGAGAATTTACTTTTTTTATTTAAATGTGTCTACACTAATTAAAAGGACTAAAAATATTATTTTTTTATTTAAAATATACATAAGTGATAATAGAGGTGTTTTGGAGCCGTTGCTAAGCTTACCTCGAAGAACCAA
The DNA here is from genome assembly GCA_963920525.1 of Dichetophora obliterata. NCBI lineage: Eukaryota > Metazoa > Arthropoda > Insecta > Diptera > Sciomyzidae > Dichetophora > Dichetophora obliterata. Next base: position 44,247,036 of record OY986436.1, on the reverse strand, counting down.
TAAATATATGTAAGACTTCCGAGTATTAAAACGCACTTTAATTTGCTCTTGTGCAACATACAATTCATTCATTTTCATTAGTTAAATTCATTTAGTTAAATTTTAAGCTTAATGTCTATGATAATAAATGTACTTAAATTTATCTCGAGTGACCGGTTGCAATTTTTATTATATGAAACTAGTTCCGTACGCGTTTCGTTTTAAACTGTTCGTTGTTTGCTTTTTGCATTTGTTGTCTGCGTTGTTTCGTTCTTCCATTCGTTACTTAACAATGTTGTCCCTTTAATAGTGTTGTCCGCTTCTTCTCAAACGTCTCGTATCAAACGTCGCATGATCGTTCGTCAGTTTGTCAGGTTGATTTCCCACATTTATTTTTCTATATTTTCAAAGAAATACAAAATACACTTTTTATGGTGGGAAGAGTTTACAAAAACCTGTGTAAGCTCGTGTAGTTCTTGGAATAACTCACCTAAACCAGCAAGGTCTTAGAAGTCTTTACAGCTCAAAAAATCATCATCAGAGTCTTTTTTAATCTTTTTTGTAAGTTATTTGATGTTAAATTGCCACAAAAATTATTTATGATGCCTTAACACTTTTCTATTTTTTTTCGCTCGATAGTACTTCTTCTTTTCAATACAGCTATCATACTCTCAATAAATTAATTAGAAGAATCCCTGAATGTTATTGAAGTCTATTAAGACTCTGATGATGATTTGTCGTTCAGTGAAGACTTGTAAAATCTTGCTGATTAAGGTAAATTATCTCAAAAATAACAAGAGTAAAAGTGGATTTTTGTAAACTCTTCCCACTATAAAAAGTGTATATAAATTTTATGATCTATTAAATTATTACATGAATTAAATTGCGAGCTTTAGATCAAGTTGCGAAAATTATTTGGTTGTTAAAATAGCCACCTTTCAGTTAAAATTACTAGCTTCTAGCTAAGCAAAAAAACTCGTTCCATTTCTATGGTGCATTTTGACAAACTGTCAAACACCAATGAATATTGAAATATATAAGAAGCCACTAGATAGAATCTAGAAACAACCTTGGTAGAGTTGATGGCGGTGACCTACAAATATTCTACTGCTTTAAAATGTCATATGATTAAGTAGCAAATTTGAATGTTTAATTTGTTCTATATAATTCAAATGAATGAATTCCATGTGTGAAATCATATGCGACTTTAACAGTGAGTTGATCACAGCTTAATTACTCAAGAGAAAATGAGCTACTGAAGAAGAAATGTAGCGATTTCCGAAACAGACTGTCTAGTCAGCTAAGTGATTGACTCTATACAGAGTTGTTGTTGTTATTATTGCCTTCTTAAAGAACTTACTTGATCTAAAGCTCGGAATTTAATTCATGTAATCTATAGTAATAAAACTAATTTTCTGTTTGTTTGTTTGTTTGTTTGGCCTTTATGCAAGTCTAAACGGCTCAATGGATTTCGCTCAAACTAGTTATACACATTAAGTGCATTCTAACTTAAAGTGTTACATGCTTAGTTTTTGCCGCGCCCCTCCGAAATTTTTCAACTAACGATAATTTTGTTATTATAATACTTTTTAGTCTCGGAGTTTCTTGTGCATTTAATTTTAAAAAATTTCTGTTATTTTGACATCAAAAACACTCACATATATTTAAAGTTGTAGAAATTTTTAGTACAACAACTTTTTCATAAAACATCGTTACCTTAGAATGAGAAAAAAACGACATGAAAATCAAAGTTTGGTCTTTCGATGCAAATATCTCCGCTGCACATTAATATATTTTATTCAAATTTTTTTTGCTTAAAAGTTCAATAAAACCACTTTACAAAAATAGGTTGAACTGTACCGTTGAGTTACTGTACCGTTATATATGTTTTATGATTATGTCAAAAAAGGTCAAAAATATTGACTTTTTACTCAAAAAATGACTCAAAAATTGTATTTAATGTAAAAATTAAATCAATTAAAATTGCACATCTATCTTTCATTTGACGTAGCATTTATTTGCAAAAATTCTTCCACCTAAGCGCAAAAACTATTTTACTGTTTTTGTCATAAAAACAACAACAGTCCTTTCCACCCCCTTTGATTTTTTTCGCGAAATTTATTTTTTCCAAAATGTTGTTATAGTTTTAACAAAAAAGTCAAGTCTCAAAAATAATTTACGTAAAAAAATTACCCCAATATTTTTTTCCAATCTTAAGTTATAGCTAAAAAAATCTATTTTTTCATACTAGACTATTAATAAAACTTAATTTTGTTGCATTTATCTCCAAGAGTGCAGTTGTGTGTCTAGAGTAATTACAAACATTTTGGTTTATATAAAATCTTCCTTAAAGTAATCTACTTAGTTTTTTGCCTCCCCAACCCTCCCCTACTCATGTTAAATTTCCTTTGTTTTGATGGCTCTATATCTTCTTACTATTGTGCCACCGTAGTCAATCAGTTGTTTATCAATGCTACTTTAAATGTTGTATTTATATCACCATTTTATCGAAAGGATGATCGTGAATAGAATGCTGTAAAAGTAAATATTTTCATGTAATCAGTTTCAGTTATATGGCGATATAATAAAAACACATGCGTATCTGGTTAGCGCAATTATTTTATTGGTTCTGATCTGTGCTTTCAATACACAGATAGATGGCACCGCATTTGTAAGTACTGTGGGTACAAACTATACACCTTGCGGTGAATTGCCGGAGGATGTCTACCTCAAGTTTCTTTAAATTTAAACCCACACGTTTGGGGTTACAAACAGATGGCGCTATTTTCTGCTTACAGAAGAATATTTGATGTTCTAATAAAGCTAGCAGAAAAATTTTGCAAAAATGCTATTGCTACCAAACATTTAAAATGTCAAATAATGCAATACTGCCAGTTTTTTCAGTCGCAGCGTCATTCACACGGAAAAATATAATTCATAAACTTGAAATAAATGCTGTTCATTAAATTTTTCTGAACGATTTTATGAATAAATTCATTGAATTTTAATGGTTTTTTCGTTAACTTAACGAAAATTTTCATTAAAGTTTATGAACAAGTTCACAAATTTTAATGAAATCAATTCGTAAATATTTTTTCAGAGCAACTAAAAAAAAAATTGCTTTATTGTAGCGGTGGGAATAAATGACACAAAGTGTTCTACTTCATTGCTGTTTGTGAAAAGTAATAAGTTAAAAGTGCTTAGAAGTAAATTAAAGATTAATAAAAGTGTATTTACCGATGATTAAAATATTTAACGTAAAGAATAAAAAATGTTTTGTGCTTTGTGCAAAAAAGAATACAAAAATATAGATATCTTTGTAGAACATATAAAAAACTGCATTTTATTTCTAAAAAGGACACGTTGCGTTGTCAATTTTGTGGACAATTGTTTGGTGGTGTTAATATTTATAAAAGACATCTTAAAGGAAAGAGTCTTATAAATCAAAAACTATTCGCAAATGTTTGCAACAATCAAAAACAAAAAGAAGCACTAGCGCTCCGAACTGTGCAGCCGACGAGTGTGTTGCCAACGAGTGTATTACCAACGAAGCCGATCGCATTGCTAGCGCAGACGATTCAGTTTTTCAATTTTTGCTTAAAATACTTCTTAATTTTGCAAATCAATTTCTTCCTTAAATACTTTATTTTCATTTTATGTTATAATACAAGACTTATTATTTGCCATTTTTACTCAACACTGTAAAAATATTAATAAAATAACTAAAATTATATTAATTTAATTAATAAAATAATCATCACAATCATTTTTAGTACAACGAATTTTTCATAAAACATTGATAGCTAAGAATAAGAAAAAAATATATGAAAATCAAAGTTTTTACTTTTAATGCCAATATCTCCGCTGTTTTTAATATATTTGATTAAAATTGTTTTTGTTAAAAATTTCAATGTATTTTTTAATTTAAACTTTTGCTTAGATGTTAAATTGTTCATATTTAAAGAACCCATTGAGTCCCACCATAATTTTTATATAGTTGAAAAAGTAATTTTGCTAGTTTTAAGATAAAGTAAATATTTAAATTATTTTTAATTTTTAAAATGTGTTTTTCGTACCTCCTCTTTGAATTTAATTAGCTAACCGCAAGAGATGGAACCACCAAAATTTTCCAAAACTTTTTTGGATTAAAGTTCGTTCAATTACCTTTCTAACGGTTGCTTAAACACAAAATTCAACATGATTGAATTTAAAAAACATTTAACCCAGAAGTGTATATTCAAATGTTTATATAAATGACTCTTGAGTAACACCTTGTACAACAGCTAGTATAGAATATATTTATTGGTTCTTCGAGGTAAGCTTAGCAACGGCTCCAAAATATCTTTTATCACTTATGTATATTTCAAATAAAAAAATTATTGTTTTGATCTTTTTAATTAATGTAGACATTCAAATAAAAAAGGTAACTTTTCAGGAGTTGCTTACAATCCTTCCGGCTACAAACAAGCCAAAACAAATTTGCTGAAAAATTTTTAGTTTAAGTGTTATGGTAAAAAAACTGCGAAAACACACCTAAACACCGGTATTTTTCACTTAAAAAAATGATCTTTTTGAGCTTTATGAGAAGTGTAGACACATTCAGATTGCATAAATTACTTCAGATTACATAGAGTTGTTCAAGTTTTTTTCTGCTACATTTTTGTTAAAGGCAGTTTATTAAAAATTGACCTTTCAAATTATGACCAAAAAAACGAAACGCAACTTGACGGGTGATTACGCACAACTTTTCTCAGTTTAGAGTGTGACCGACCATTATTCATGTGAAAACAAGATACCCGAGATTTTTTCATAAACGATTTTGCGTTTTTGCTCTTGTATTGTGTATTTTGGATCTATTTGATTATTTTTCATACGTTTACTTCTACAAAATTACATAATACACTTTTTCCACACACAACTGTGTAGCACAGAGAAAAAAAATACAAGATATAATTGAAGGTGCGTTCATAGTAGTTGTAAACCGTGTAAATTTTAAACAAAAATTTATCACGAATGCGCTGCATCGTGAACAACCTACATATCAAATGCAACTTGCAACGGTGACATTTTGTGCCACTACAAATGCTTTCTTTCGTTTGTTGGCCCCGTGCCTGCCATGACTTGGTTGATATCCTGTAAGATATGTGCAGAATGCACTATAAAAACCGTATTCGTGCTATTTTTGGTCAACCGTAAAAAAAAACGAATTCGGGAAAAAATGGGCAAAACACTTTTTGTTTCATCAAAAAGACAATATAATTATCATCAAATTGACATGCAGCTGAAATCAAAATAATGCGAAATAATTAACTTTCTTCCTTTATCTCTCAGAGTAAAAAAAATGCTATAAAAAAATACTCTCATGTCTTATTCTGCACTGTACGTAAAGTAAGACGTTTAAAGGTAAACTTTGTATGTCAATTTGTTACAATGTAGCACAAAATAGCTTTCTTTTTTTTGATAATTTCCACACGTGCGTGTTTACTTACAATAAATTTAATTAAAGAAAGACTTTAAACAATGTGAAGTTATCAAAACTTTGATGTGAAAATTCGTTTTAATAAAGGTACTGTTATAACGTGGTTTGTTTTTTTCTTTCACTTTTTGTACCATTTTCGCAATATTGGGATATATTTATACAATATATATAAAAATAAAGGACTCTTGATAATTTCTGTTTTCCTTTTTGTCAGCATAGATTGTTCAACTTTCGCTCTGTGCAGTGTAGTGATTATTTTTGGTTTGTCAACTGGTTCATGTTGATGTATTTAATATCCTGTGTTTCCGCCTTCTTGGCTTAATGTGATGGAAATTGACTGATGTGTTGATGTGAAGCTCTAATTATAAGCCTATTTGGCTTGAAATGTTTTGAAGCTAATATCATGAACTCTGATGTGATTTTTGGTGTGATAAAATAAGTCATTTATACAGTTTTGCTTGTTCTTCACACAATAAATTTGTATTATAACTGACAATGACCTAAAATGTTATAAGTCATTCACCCTCATTTTTTCTCTGAACAATATATGAACTTTTTGAGAACAAAAAAAACAAACTCTAAAATAACGTGTTATATAACAAATAACACAGCAAAACACTTTTCTGGGTGTGCGGTTTTATTATTATTATTATTATTATTATTCATTTTCATTATTGTACATTAAGACTTATCTTTTATAGTACATCAAAGGAGGAAAATCAAGTTGATAGATATTTGCTTATATACTAACATTTATCTTAAAATATGTAAATAAATTATTAAATTAAAATATTAAAATAAATATAATACATATAATTTCAAAGCTATTAAGTTATCAGTTTAAACAGTCTATTTAAAAAAAGTAGAAAGAAAAGAAAGTTTTAAGGCAAAGAAAATAATGAATAGATAAAAGAAAAGAGAATAGCATAGAAACTTAATTTAATGAATAATTATTCTATTTCTGAAAAGTATCTAAAAATTTCCCGTTTAAAGCTGGTTATAATATTTATTTGTTTCAAATAATTGGGCAATGAATTCCAAAGTCTTATGGTGCTAATAAAAAAGAATCTGCTACTGTTGAGGTAGCTGTGTCGCGGAACAATAAAGTTGGTCGAACGATTAGATTGGAAAAACTGTAATTTTTCATAGAGATATCTCGGGTGTTTAGTATTGATGAGTCCGTGTAAAAAAATTATATTACGCATATTTAAATATTGAATTAAATTACAACCAAGAATTTCCTTGCATTTCGCAGTGATATGATCCCAACGTTGGATTTTAAAAACATACCTAGCAGCATTGTTAAATGCAACAAGGAGCTTATGCTGTGAATGTGAGTCAAGCTTACTGTACACTACATCTGAAAAAGTTATATGTGGCAAAATTAATTGAACTACAAGCCTTCGCCGAGTTTCAAGGGGGGTAAAGTCAGAAGAAGCGCGCAGGTAACGCAATGTCCCATAAATTTTATTTAGAGTGTAGTTGATGTGGTCAATACAAGAAAGATTTGAATTGAGATCTATACACAAATCATATATCATAAATTATCATCTAAAAAAAATTAACTATTTATAACGACTTAAAATACGATAATTAACAGTAGTTAGAAATATTGTTAATAATAAAAAAATAAAAAATTTCAAATGAAGAAATTCCGAATTATAAATGAAGAATGTGCATGTGCATAAAAGGATTTCTTCATGCAAGATTGATTACATTTATATTTTGTTCTAATCTGGATATATTTTCCACGATAGTGGTTCACCATGGCTGGATACTACATGTTTTTTATTTTATTATTTTTTTTATTTTTTTTTTATTTTTATATTTATTTTATTTATTTATGATCTGTGAGCCAATAAAAGCCAAAACGATTTCATAGAAATTCATTATTTATTTCAATAGCATAGAGATACTGACAGTGACTAATATGAAATAAACTTACAATACAATATTTAAATTTTTGTATTGAAAATAAATTTTTTTTTATTTTATTATTTTTTTTTTATAAAAATAATACTTTTTAATGATACTTCATCAATGCTTATACTACCCGCATTGCACGAATATGAGAAACATTTGGTCAGCAGCAATCACTCCTACATTTCTTAGTTTGTTACACATTTAAATAGGTGTACAGTCTGAAACAAAAAAAATTACCGATGCTTTAACTCGAATATTTCTAATAGTCGAATTCGATTTGTTATGGTATCCCTAATTGCTGTTGCTGATATATTTTCATCACAGCGCAAAGTGGGGCGCTCCATACAAGTTAGACGGAAAAAATTATTTTGTGATTTTAAACGATAGGGAATGCAAAAACAAGTAAAAAAATGTATGAAAAGTCGGCATCTAATTTTGCTCCCTGAGAAGTATTTGGCTCCTTTTTTTAAGTTTTCTGGAAGTTGTTTCACATAACACTCTCCTATTGGCATAATTTCTTATGTAGATATTTTTGCAAAAGTGAATTGGAACTATAAGTTCATGGCATTTTCAACGATATGCGACACTAGTAAAAATTTTTGTAAAAAACAAGATTTTTTGACAGTCAAACAAGAAAATTTTGGAAAAAATACAACATTATTGAGTTTAAAGTGAATTTTGTCAAGAGAATGTTTCATTGACCTGTATTTTTCATCTCAAATTACGATTTCTCTCAAATTTCTGTTTAACGATTTCATAACTGTTTTTTACTTTCTTCCAAATCTCTATTAAAAAAATAGCAAAATATATATGCACCTACATTTCAACTTAACATGGATTTTAAAGAAATACGAAGCAGTTATGACTTTGTTTTATTAATCCGATGATTCTAGTCATAATGTGAAGATATATCAGTAGATGAACTAAATATTTTCTTTAATTATATCTTCCTGCTGCATTAGAAATTTTTTGATCTCTGGAGTTATTTATTTATGGTTTCTTACGGGATTTTTGCAGTGTGAGTTTATTAAAGGATCTGAAAAACAGGCTTCCTGAGCCTCCTTAGACAATTGACCAATAGATACAACACATTGCTTTATAATTTTTGAGCCATGGCAAATAATTTTGTGGGCACTAACTAGCATACCATCCATATAAATTTATATATAGATTTCGGGTTTCATCAAGAAACTTCTGGAAGACTGGTTTATTATTATCATAACCTGACGATACACATTTTGTCATTTTATTTACTACGTAAGAAGCAAGAGCTTCTTCGGGTGATTAACATACGTTGCTTATGCTGTTTCTCTACATATTGCTTTCTGTGCCATTTCAGGGAATTCAGAAATCATTTTCATCAGATCTGCTTTTAACAGATTACCATCAGCGCGTTCAGGCATTTGAGCAGCATAGCGTAACTTTTCAGCGTTATATTGTTCCAGTAGCTCTTGTTCTTTGCAACGCTTTGCTCGTACAGCTTGGAAATGATTTTTATGGCTCCCTCTTTTGGAACAAATAGGTAGAGATATGTGGAAAATGATAAATGAGAAAAGTCAAAAGAACTTGTAGAACTGTGAAGTTCTTTTCAAAGACGCAATAATTGTTTCCTTCATTTTTTTTATCGATATGCAGATCTTGCAAAGTTTCAGATATAAAGATGATGAAATATTGCGGGGCAATAAGAGCTTACGCTGTTCGAACTAAAGTCAGTCGGTTCGATAGCGTCGACAGGAAACCAGAAACTTCCTAACTCGCTCGTTCTTTTTCTAAAGTTCACTAATGTTTTGCATTTTATTTAAAATAACTACATCTTCCGTTTAATGAGTTATTTGGAACTTCCAATAAATAATAACTTTACTTTCTTATAAATTAACTGTATTGAAATTTAATTTCGGTTATCCCTAGCATTTGACAAGTCAGAAGTTAGATGGATCAAGCGCAGTGTACAGTCGTTGAACTGAAGAAAAAGCTCAGAGAAGCTTTTTGCAACGTCGGCTTACAAAAATGAATTAGTTTCGTGTTTAAAGCTAAGTATGCTGTAGAAGCGAAAAGAAATCTTCCGTAAGAAATGCATTGCGTTTTTGACAGAGAAAAGGTAGCGAAATGTTTTTTTCGTTGGTTAGTACGCTGTTGAACCGAAAAATTGTTCAATGCAGTCAAGTTCATAACCATGATTGGAGAGTTAAAATGTTAAAACTTCGCTGTCTTTTATATGATCGTACATTTAATTAGCGTGGAAAATTGACATTAAACAATAAAGTTCAACTAACACTTTCAACAAACACGTTATGGTAAGTATGTGTTAGTGTTGAGTCTACACCAAAATTTCGCGTGTAGAGTTAAATGCCTACAAATTTTCGTTCCTACAGCATATTAAGCTTAAGAGAAAGTAGCGTTGGTGCGTGTCGGTGGAGTCTACGCAAAAATCGTACTCTACGGAAGATTCGCAAAGTCTTTCACATACCTCGAATCAGGAAAGCGTCCAGGAAAAGTTGCGGGCCGACGTCAGCGTTCTCCAGCGTACAATGGAGACGCTGTGTCAGCAATTTCAGTCTGTCCTCTGTTCGTCGCAGCAGCGAATTCATAAAAAATTGTTTGCATCAACATGAAACTACAGCATCAAATACATCGACGCAATGAGAAACAGCAATGCCACCAAGCTCTCGTTTGAACAAATTCGAATTCGAAAGATTTCCCGTTAACATGCGCTGCACCATTGCAAACGGCAGTGCAGTAAAACTTAAATTAGCAGCCAGAGTTTTTCCCCTCAAACGTTGCAACAAATTCAAATGTGACGCGTAACGTTGGTTCTGTATGATACGAATACACTCATATAAATTCTATGCCGTCGATTGCATCATCATTTTTTCCAATTGCACAGACTCAACATACATCGCAACATGCTTTGCAACATTCTCCGTATTTTACAAATAATTTTGAAGGATTACAAAGTATAATAAATAGACCAAAGACAAAGTAGATAATAGACAAAGTAGAATAAATAGGCCGTCATACATCAAAGTGTAAAATAGTATGGCACATCTAATATTTTATCATCGAAAATGTTGCTGATTTGGGTACATGCACCGAGACTATAATAAAGATTCAACTTACCACCAATGTTCCTGTCGACAGGAAGCCGTACCACATCCAATCGTTTCATATATCGTTTCGGAATTGTTAATAAATAATATTATACGAGTGTCAGACTCGCCATTCGCTTCACCATTTGTCCTGGTTGAAAAAAAAGAATGGCGAACATCGTTTGTATGTCGATTTTAGACAACTGAATGGAATCACAATTAAAACGCCATTCCCAATGCCAACAATGGAAGAGCAGTTCGCGCATCTAGCTGGGAATAATTTCTTTTCAACTTTGGATCTCCAAATGGGCTATCATCAAATCGATGAACAAACTTTTGTCGAGAATGACTTCTGACGAAGTACAAGGAAAACAATTGATGAAGGATTGAATCGCATAGAACGTTTTATTGTGATTTTGGAAGAAAGTGGTCTGTCTCTTCGACTAAGCAAATGTAAGTTTTTGGTTGCGGAAATATCACACTTAGACCACGAGATCAACAAAAATTGAATTTCGCCTGGTAAAGTAAAAGTTAGCGTAATTAAAAATTTTAAGCAGCCGACTAACGTAACCAAGATTCGCAGATTTTTGGGTTTAACCGGATTTTTCCGAAAATTTGTGCAAGACCATTCGCTTTTATCGAAGTCGCTTACTAATTTATTGCGCAAGTCTGAAAATAACAGTTTTATTTGGGGTGATCTCCAACAACGAGCTCTCATCTCGTTAATCGAAAAACTAAGCAGCGAATCAGTTTTGAGTCTTTACGATTTTTCTGCTGAGCACAAAGTACACACAGATGCAAGCAGTGTGGGACTTGTTGGAGTTTTGCTTCAAACCACCGATGGAAAAACATGGCAGCCAGTTTTTTACTATAGCAGACACTGCATAGATGTGGAAAGTAGATACCATAGCTACGAGCTCGAAATGCTAGCTGTAGTTGAAACTCTGGAACGTTTTCGAGTGTATGTCTTAGGCAAATGCTTCCGACTCATAACTGACTGTTCCGACATTGCTGAGGTAAACGAAAAGAAAGAACGCATTCTAAAAATTGCTCACTGGTACATGAAGCTTCTGGAATAAGATAGTCAAATAATCCACCGAAATGGAAATCGCATGGCGCATGTGGATGCGCTAAGTCGTTCGCCCGATCAACCAGCTAAAGACGTTGAACCTGCTGGATTCATCATGAAGGCTACTGCTGACACCAATGACTGGCTGTTAACGATGCAACTCCAAGATGAATCAATAGTTCAAATTTTTTTCTGTTTTAAATGGGCAACGTGAATCTGATCAACGCAAACAATTAAAATCCGAATATGTGATTCAAAAGAACCGGCTATTCCGCAAGGAGGATGATGGTCTCAAATTTGTAGTGCCAAAAGCTGTAAGATGGCGCATTTACGGCTGTGTCACGATGAGATGGGGCATTTCGGACTTGAAGAAACCATCCAGCGCATCAAGAAAACATTTTGGTTTCCAAAAATACGTAAGTATGTAAAACAGTATATATCTGCTTGCAGACAATGCTGTTATTTTAAATCATGAGGTGGGAAACCAGAAGAACGTTTACATTACGACAAACTTGAGCCCATTCAATTAAAAATTATACATATCGACCAACTTGAACCATTCATACGAAGCAAACATGGGAGTACGTACGTTTTAGCTATTACTGATGCTTTTAGTAAATTTTCAATTATCAAACCTGCACGTAATACGAAAACTGTACCAGTAATTAATGTTCTCAATGAAATCACTAGTTACTTTGGTCTACCGAAACGCATCGTATCGGATAGGGGTACTGCCTTTACTGCGAAAGCGTTCGAAGACTTTGCGAACGAAATGACATTTGCCATATTAAGACAGCTGTCCGTACATAGAGAGCGAATGGGCAGGTTGAGCGGACGAATCAAAGCATCTTATCATATTTACGAACATCCACTGAGGATCCAAAGGACTGGGACCTACCTAACCCTGCGAGACCTTCAATGGAATGTTAATTCTCAGAAGAATGCAACGTCAGGTTTCAGTCCAAAAGAGCTCGTATTCGACTTCAAATTAACCGACGTGGTGCAAAACCATTTATTTGCTGCCGTGCACAACGATGTAAATGACCAGGATACGAACTAGCGAAAACAAGCAATCGAGAATATAATGCAAGAATGAGCTAAATGGAAAAAATGTTTCTATCAAAAACACGCAAAAGATGATCTAATTGTCACAGAGAATGAAGCTCCAGCTACTACACAATCGCGGAAACTTGAGCCCAAGTATCGTGGGCCACACAAAATCAAGAAGGTTTTGGGAAACGACAGGTTCTTGGTCGAGGATATACCAGGCGCCCAGGTAACATCGAGAAAATTCTCGTGAGTTTACTCTTCTGTTAAAATTAAGCCATGGTGCCAGAGTCCACCAAAGCCAGATATCACGTGCGATGACGATTCCGACGAAATCTAGGACGATTTGATGTCAAGTCAGGCCGAGCTGTCAACGACTCCATAATTGTTTCCTTCATTTTTATTTATCGATATGCAGATCTGGCAGTTCTTGTAGAAGTTGCAGATATAATGATGAAGAAATATTGCGTAGCAATAAGAGCCTACGCTGTTCGAACTAAAGTCCGTCTGTTCAATAGCGTCGACTGGAAACCATAAACTTCACAATTCGCTCCTTCTTTTTCTAAAGTCAACTAATGTTTTGAATTTCATTTAAAATAACTATATCTTGCGTTTAATGATTTATTTGGAACTTTCAATAAATAATAACTTTACTTTCTTATAAATAAACTGTGTTGTAATTTAATTTCGGTCATCCCTTGCATTTGACACTCTTTTTGCAGCAGTTTTTTGTCACTCATCAAATTCCGACATATTTTTATCAGAATCACTTTCTTTCTTGCAACTCAGCTTTCATTTCTAAATATAGAAAATGCAAATTTGCGTTAATAAATTGCCTTCTTGACTTTTCTTCTTTGTCAAGAAAAAAAAAAAACAAACAATTTGCAAACAAAAAGTTATTTTTTAAAACACACTCTTTGAAAACTTTTACAAAGCTCTAATGGCAAAGCTCATATGTAAAATATATTAATTTCCATCCACACACACGTTTCTACAGATATTATTAAGTGGCATTAAAGCGCATAATTTCAAAGCAGTAAATTATAAGTGGCTTATTTATAGCTTTATGCAACACAAACTATAGGTATATTATATTACCTTAAAGACAGGGTTTTTTTTTATCTTATTCCCCCATATTTCTTATTTTAGCACGCATTCGCTGAGAACTTTCTTTGCCTTGATTCTATTGAACTTCATTTGACATCTAATGAAATTTTATGACGTGCGTTTACACTGATCATTCCACGCACTCAAAAGAAAAGAGTAAAGTTAAATTAATTTTTTTAATTAAGAAACGAAAACTTTTTTCAAAAGACACCAAGTTTGAAATTCATTTTGTTGAAGATTTTCATTTGAGTTTCATGAGTTTTTTCATATCTAGGAGTGAGTGTACGTACATACGTGCTGCTGTGTGCACCTTGTCTATAAAATAAAAAAAATTAAAAAAGTTTTATTTACTGCTTAAAGCTCCCCAAGGACTTGTAAGAGAGTCGTCGTATTTTGCCATTTTGTACGATGTGTAATTTTGTTTAAAAAGAAATAACAACATGCGGTTACTATTCGCTACTATAGTTTATCTGCAGTTTCTAAGAAAAGCATTATTAATAATTCGGTGTCAAACCCTGCGATATTGTGAATAAATATTTTGATAAGTAGTATACTTTTACTATGGACTTTATTTTGTAAAAATTTTTTTAATGGATTCGATTTTTTATAAAAATAAGGGACATTTGCTGGAATGTTAAATAACGTATCATGTGTAAAAGTGACGAAGTTACTCAAAGCACGTCGTAATTTGAGGTCTATTTGACAATCTCTGCAAAGAGTAATTTTGTTCAGACTCTTTAAGTTCTGAGGAAGAATAGGGTCCTATATCTTTTACCTCAGAAGATATTTTAAAGTTTACTGGGTCGCTCGATTAGGATTGTAATGCTGAACCTGACGGAATTCCTGCCACAGTGTTAACACGATGCAGGAGTAGTTTATGTAAAACTCACGATGCGGTTTCGCAGATCCACTGTGTCCAATCTCATGGATTTTACAACGTTTTGTTTAAATTAATTTTATTCAGGTAATTAAGTCAACTGTATTTACATTGATTTTAGTAAATTTAATTCACCACCATACAACTTAATTATATTTAAACTAAAGTTAATGGATTTTCCAAAACTTTTTGTAAGCTGGATTCAATCGTATCTGACAGAGCAATCATATCAAATACGATTTCAAGGCGCATTGTCTGCTAAATTAACTGCTGAACCAGGTGTTCCTCAAGGTAGCCACCTTGGTCCACTTCTGTTTATTTTAGCCATTAATAATATAACCCACATCATCAAACACTCTCATCTACTTACCTATGCAGATGCTATGTAAATATACAGAACAATAGATGCTAAAGACAATTCAAATCTACTCCAGTCGGGTTTGAAATTCTTTGAAGTTTGGTGTTCTAAAAATATTATGTTTCTAGATCCAGATAAATGCCAAACTATGACCTTTTCGCGAAAAAGGAATAGTTTAATTTTTGATTATAAGATGAAAGATACTGCTTTAAGTCGTGTAGATGCTGTCAAAGATCTTGGTATATGCATGGATTCTAAGCTATCGTTTAACGTTCATATTGATTACAATTGTATAAAAGCATCTTCTATGCTCGGGCTTACAAAACGCTGGGCCAAAGAATTTAATAGTATGATCACAACTCACTTAGAGTATACAAGTCAAGTTTGGTTACCAAGTTACAATGTACCTGTTGAGCTTATAGAAAGATTCCAAAAAGTTTTGTTCGGTTTGCTCTAAGGGGCTTAAGTGGAACTGACACTTTAGGCCTTACTCGTTATGGGGATCGTTTAAAACTATTTAAAATGCAGTCTTTATGTGAACGAAGAGTATATGCTAATATCGTTTATTTACACCAACTCATAACTGGTGTGTTCAATTCTACTGAACTCTTAAAAATTTTAGCACTAACCGTTGAAGCAGTAGAAACGATAACAATTTAATTTACTTGCCTTTTAGTAGAACAAATTATATGGCTACTGCTCCTTTTAATCGTATGAGTACCTTTGTTAACAACTGTAGCTTTTTGTTGTTAACTTATGGAAAGGTCAACTCAAAAGTAGACTGAAAGCTTATGTATGATAAGATCTATCTATGTAAACGCATGGTTAGTTTTATATTATATTATGTTCGGTACATTTTTCTCACTTTAGATTGTTTTTGACCACTCTTAACGATATCGTTGAGTTATTTCAATTATATGTACTTGGACTGGTTCTTAAGATGATCTAGTGCGGAGAAAATGCAAACTCTATTGTTATTGCATGCACATTTA
Source organism: Dichetophora obliterata (assembly GCA_963920525.1). Classification (NCBI taxonomy): domain Eukaryota; kingdom Metazoa; phylum Arthropoda; class Insecta; order Diptera; family Sciomyzidae; genus Dichetophora; species Dichetophora obliterata. Next base: position 44,231,119 of record OY986436.1, on the reverse strand, counting down.
AAAAAAAAGAAATGAGAAAAGATGTCATCTAAGATGTGAATGTTGAATAACTTGGTCGTTATAAAATTTTTGACTAGAACTTCTAGAGACAGAGATAGAAGAGATAGAGAAATAAAGTTGACTTCTTTTTTGTTTATGTTTTTCTTCTTGTGTGTTCCTAAAATACTATCCTACATAAGTAATTTTGTATCTCGTATGGTGTAGAACTTTTCGGACAGCACAAAATAACTTTTATCAACGCTCGTATTTTGGGTGATGAATCACAAGTCCAAAATCAAACTAGCTTCAGCTCATATATGTAACAGTACTTTTCCAATGATATATCATTCATTAACCTCTGTATTTATAAGTACTGAAAAGGTGTACGGTAACATCCAAAACTCTTTGAGGAGGGTCAAAATATATTATCTAGTCCTATTCAATTTTTTACCCTCAACATTTGTTCCGAACGCACCTACACTCTATCTGCCACTTTTCTGGGTGTACCCATGAAAAAAAACAATATATAGAAAAAAATTTTGTATAGTTTGTATAAAAAAATCTATGACCTCTAAAGATGTCAAATATATGAGCTGGTCCTATTAAGTTTTTTTCTCTATATTTCTACTGAACACACTTACACTATATCTGCCACCCTTCTGGGGGTCCCCATACAAGAAACACAAAAAAAAAAAAATAGGAAAATATGCCTACTATAGTTTAAATCGAAACACCTATGACTACAAGGGGCCATATGTATGAACTGGTCCTAATAGTTTCACCACCTCAACATTTCATCTGAACACACAAATACTCCATCTGCCACCCTTCGGGGGTTCCCCATAAAAAAACACAAAGAATAGAATAAGAATGTCTATTATAGGTTATATCAAAATATCTGTTGTGTACATAAAAACGTGTCGAACGAGACTCGAAACATTTTCGTCACACAGAGACTCGTGTGACGCGATGAAAAATTTTACTCTCAATCGCCGTCTAAGAAGTTTTACTCCAAAAAACACATATTTAGGGTTCACATTAGTGTAAAAATCGTTTTTAAATTCTAACATAAGTTTCGAAATCAGCAGTGAGCGCATTAATAAAGAGTATACAAAAAAAGAAAACACACATCTTTAGGGTCCACCCTAGTGCAAAATATTTTTTAAAATTCTAACATCAGACTACACTATATTACACACATTCGCTGCAGTTTCCATTTTGTAGTATTTCATTGCAATAAAGATTCTCTTGTATGATTGAAATCAAACTGAAATATAAATAACAAATGCGTTTTAATGAAATTTCTAAGTGTCAGAAACAGAGAAACACAGAAAGAGAGCGAGAGAGAGAAAGATAAAGTTGCACACTCGCCTACTCTTTGTTAGCCTGCTCAACTCCCAATAATCGTACGCACAGCATACTCGCCTGCTAGTTTATAGTCTGCTTCAGGGACGATATTTGTAGTGGATAAGGACTTTCTTACCTCCTTTCAATTTTAAAAAGTCCCCAACATATACGCTATTTAACAGTAAATTTTAGAATATTTTGTATTTTTTAAAAAGACTTACAGCCCTATTCTGGCAAATTAGCAACTATTAACCAGTATTTTTTTTATTTCTATATATTTGTTTTTTTCATAACAAAATTTGAAGTTCAATAAACAAAATTTGTTTCAAAATTTTTATCAAAATTTAATATTTTTAAGCATTAAATTTTAGAAATATTCAAAATACTGGTTAACACTTGTTAATTTGCCAGAATAGGGCTGTTAATGTAATGTACTGATATGTATAAAAAAAAATTCAAAATAGTGGAATCTATTTTTATAATGAATTTTAATTGAAAAGTCATTGAATTAAACAAATCTTTTCATGATTCAAACATATTGTAGCGTTCTCGTGCATCCAATGTGCACATAATGTGCCCGAGATGTTGATCTTCTGTTACAGTTGCACACGAATGGCTTACAAGGTGCATGAGCCTTTTGGTATTTTGCAAATGGCAAGGCATATCTGAAATATACACGTAGCGCACTGTTATTTTATTTTGCTTTTTCCTATGATATAAAAAACCTACGCAAAAGAAGCTAACAGCTTGGTTGATCTAGTAAAATGAATTGATTTTGGTAAAAAAATTTTGAGTTATTTAACAAAATTTTCACCTGAACACATCTTATCAGGCGAAACTAATAATATGTTCCCTTTAATTTAAAAATATTTCCTGATAGAAAATTGAATTGATAAAAACAATTAGTTCTGAGTATGGAGCATGAAGATCATGAAGAATTATAGGTTTTTAAGAAAACCTCAATGTTGGAACTCTAGCTAAATTTTGAAAAAATTAAAAATGAACTTAATAATTTCATGTTTGCCAAAGGAATCTTATTCCACATTCATCGGCCAATTTCAAGCTCATCTTTGCCGCGAAATATTTGATAAAACAAAATGTTGAAATCGATTAGCTATAGATACCCGTTTTGAACTTTTGCAGACCAGAGATTCAATTAAGTCTAAGAATAACTGCTGTCGCAGTTTAAAAATTGGCCATGTCCTAACAAAAAAATCTGCCAAATGAAAACTAAGCTGAGAAAGAGCTACTAATTTAATATTATATTATTTAATGTATCATATTATTTATTATGTTATTTATCATACAGTGTTGCGCAAAATAATAGCAACAAAATCGGTAGGCTGCTACAAAATCGTGTATCTTTTTAAATATTAGGGACACACAAACAAGATTATTGGAACCAAAGCATATATTCATACATCATATTAAAAATAAATCATATTCAAATTTGGTTTTGTTTTCTTTATTAAATTTAAAATTAATGTGACTACATAGATTCAGTTTGTCTGAGAGCAAAATAAAAGCAACATAATTAATATTTGGTGTAAGATCTATTATTCTTGAGAGCCACTGCACATCTGAGCGGCATCGACTCTATTAAAGTAGATATGTTGGTATAAGGTATATTTTTCCAATTTAGTTTCAGGGCTTCATACTGTGCAGTCTTATTGGAAAACCTTTGACCAGAAACTTTTTCCTTCAAAGTCCCAAAAAGATTTTCAATGGGATTCAAGTCATTGTGATTGTGCCGGCCAATCAAGGACTTGAATTCCATTGCCTCTAATGTAATCTTTAATGAGCTTTGAAGTGTGCTTCGGGTCGTTGTCGGGCTGAAACGTTCACTGAAGCGAAATATTCCACTCTGAGTGTGGTCGCATCTTGCTTTCTAAAATGTCGTTACATACAAATCGATCCATAATTCCATCGATTTTTTGAAATGGTTCAACTTCATTATAGGAAAAACAAGTCCAGACCATAATGCCACCGCCTCCGTGCTTAAAATTTATTTTTCAGTTTCGGGCTTCAAGTCGTGTACCTGGGTGGCGTACCGTGCACATCCCATCTGAATTAATCAAGTTGAACTTTGATTCATCGCTAAAAAAACGGTTTTCGATTTTTGAACGGTCCAATTTAGGTGCTCTTTTGGAAGACTGAGTCTAAAAAACAATAAATTGCAACTAGTTGTCACAATTTCAGACAGAATTGTTTAAATTGTAACACCTCACCTTGTTTTTTATGCTTAGCGTTAAGCAAAGGTTTCTCTGCCGTTCTGTAACATCTTTAATCGTTCTCAACGGCTCGTTTTCAAACAGTGCTGAGGTGGATATCTGAATCAAGTGTCCAAACAACCTCTTTGGATGTGGCAAATGCATTTCGTTTGAACACTCCACAAATGTTTCTGCCATCACGCAGCGATGTCTTACACGGCCGCCCTCTTTAATATACCGTTGTTACGTCTTTTGTGAAGGTATATTTCTTTATTTATCTGCAAAATATGGACTGATTAATATCAAACTGTTTCGCGTTAGATATCTGCGAATTTTCGTTTTTATATTCGGAAATAATTTTTAATTTAAGAGCTTCACAGTATTTAAAACGTGCCATTATAAATGGAACAGTCAGTGTCACAACTAGCACAAAAAAATTAAACTTAAATGTTTATGACTTACAAACAACACGTGCTTTACAATAACGGAACTTTTACCAATAATTCTTGGAACTTCTGTTCTCTTTTTACATTTTTCAAGTCTTGTTGCTTTTGTTTTGCTCTCAGACAAATTGAATGTGGTCACATTAATTTTAAATTTATTAAAAAAAACAAAACCAAATTTGAGTTTGATTTGTTTTATATATGATGTATGAATATATGCTAGATATGTGATAATTTCATATAAGAATATGATTCCTATAATCATTTTTGTGTGTCCCCTATATTAAAAAAGATACACGATTTTGTTGCAGCGCACTTATTTTGTTGCTATTGCTTTGCGCAACACTGTATATGAAGAAAATTCTAGAAATTTTTTTTCGTTAATTTGGATTAGTGAATCCTTTGTTTTTTACTTTTTGTTATTTTTTTATATAATAAATCTGAAACATACATGTGCCTCAGCAACAAATAAAAAGCTTATTTTTGTGATCACAAGGAATAATGACTTAACTCAAAATATCGTAAAAAAGCGATATTGAATTTATTTTATTGCCAATTAGTGGAGGTATGTAGGTATCCATTTTTTGGCCAGAATTGATCATCACTTATGTTTGCATATATATTAATTGTAAAGGTTCATATGTTTCAAAAAATGGGTCGTAGTTCGTGCAATTAAAATATCGTTTTTTACGATACTTTGAGCTAAGTCGATATTCCTTGTGACCACAGATTTAATCATATTTATAAAAAGTACTCTCGTCCGAAAAAGTACTTTCTGAAGAGTAAAAAAGTCCTCTCCAAAATTAACAAAAATCATCACTGGTCTGCTTGATACTTGGACGCATACATACGCAGCAATCTCACTATTACGTGACGGTTTCTACCCTCTCACACAATCCGCAAGCTGCGTAAAGTAACTTCGTTTTAAAAATTACAAAAAAGCTTTTGGGACAGAAATTGTTCAAGGGAAATTTTACATCAATGCTCATATTTCAGGTCATATGGCATTAATTTAAAATTAAACATACTACTGCACATATTTGGTGCAGCACCTTTCAAATGATATGCGTTTTATTAATCTTTTTTTAAAATAAATACTAGGTTGATCAATAAGTTTCTAGAATCAAATATAAATTTCGGCAGGACGTCCGCCATTTTATTTTTCTAAAAATAGTAGGGGTCAGTGGGGAGTTTTGAAGCATGGGGAGTTGCAAAGCACGGCCATAGATGTCACTTAGCAGTGGTTTTGAAAACTCTAACTGTTACAATTTTTTTACCTAATATCTAAGTTTTGTACAAGCACTCATCCCGATAGCACACTTTCTTCGTATCTCTCCAGACAGTGTGTTCAACATTTTGTTCGAAAAGTTTTTTTGAGCATTAGTGTTTGTTGCATTTTCAGAAACATTTTCAAGGTAATGGAAAAGGTGCGTACTAGGGCAGTCAATTCCGGGATCCCGGACGATTTAAGCCTCTTTAAATCCCGGGATTTCCTTGCCGGGATCCCGGGATTTTTAAATAAAAAATTTCTATTACAAATATTCATGTAAATGCAACCATTTCAATTTAAGTTGATATGAATATAGTTAAAAAAACCTTTCATTGAGGCTGAAAAAGATTGTAAGGACGATAAGTGTGAATCACTGGAGCAAAGACTTTACAAATTTTCAGAAGAATTTCAGAAGAATGAATGTTTTCTGGCTAGCGCCAATGTGTACCAAAATCACACGCCAAGTTCCCATACATTTTTAGGTACTCCTATTGAACATACATTTCAGTTTACCACGGTGACAGAAGACGATGTTGCGAAGGCTGTATTAAATATTAAATCAAATGCTGTTTGCACATTTATGGAAAGCTGCTATAGTAACGACAGTGGCAAAAAAAAATACAGCTTGTGAACTGAAAGATTTCCTATAAGCATCCTGTCTTCATTATCCAAAGTATGTGAATCTATCATTGCTAACCAAATATCATCATTCTTAAGTGAAAATAATCTTTTGTCTCCATTCCAATCTGGTTTTTGCGCTGGTCACAGTTGCTCTACTGCGACGGTTAAAGTAATGGATGATATAAGGTCGTATTATGATGATGGTAGACTAACTTTATTGTGTCTGCTTGATTTTTCAAAAGCATTTGACGCTGTAAGTAATGAACTCCTTTGTCAAAAGTTAAAATATTTCTTTGGTTTCTGCGACAGTGCCACTCATTTGTTAAGAAGCTATTTGACAAATAGAGTACAAAGAGTGAAGGTCGGTACAAATTTTTCATACTATAAAGCTGTTTGCTGTGGTGTGCCTCAGGGATCGGTTCTTGGCCCGCTGCTTTTCTCCATGTCCGTGAATGACCTTTTTCACTGCTGCACATATTCGTCCATGCATGCTTATGCTGATGACGTTTAGATTTACTTGTCTGGTAGAACAAACCTCATGGAAGATTTAGTATGCAAACTGAATGAAGATCTTGACAGTATAAACCGATGGGCTATGAAAAATAGTCTTCACCTTAATGTACCTAAGTCGTATGTGTTGCCTGTCTCTAAGGAAAAAATAAGCCTTGACTCCATTCCAGATGTTATATTGGGTGATAAAATCATAAAAATAGTTAATAGTGTTGTAAGTCTTGGATTTAATATCAATGCTTCCTTTACGTGCACCAACAGTGTAGTCCGCAAAATCTATTACATCTTGCGTAACCTTAGGATGTCGTCTGAGTATACACTTATTGATCTAAGACGTAAACTTTTAATTCAGCTCGTTGCCCCGTCTTAACATATTCTGAACTTGTATACAGCAAGTTAGACTCGCGGTCTCAACTTAAATTGCAGATAGCGTTTAATCATGCCACTCGTTATGTCACGGTTTGCGTAAATTTGACCGTTTAGCTCAATTAAAAAACTGTATACTTGGGTGCGATATCATAAGCTACTCTAATGCCAGGAAATGCATATTTTTACACAAACTCATACACCACAAAACTCCTTTCTACTTATTTGAAAAACTGCAATTTTGTCGGTCAAATAGAAGCCAAGTGATAATTATAGGGTAAAGTAGGCAGTTATGGACAGTCGGTAGTTGTGGACACCCCTGTGTAACTTTTGACACAGAGCAGATTTGACAGATCTGACAAATGTCATGTGTGCGCCATAGAAGCACGATGTTTTTGTGCCAAATACCAAAGTGAACAGAAGTGTGTGCTTTGTGCTGCAAACAAATTATTTTTTTTATCTCGAAAAAAATCACAAAAAGTTGTTTTGAACGTTTTTTAAAGTGTCACCGTGTGAAGTGTGTTAAGTGAGAAGGTGAGTGCAATGGATTTTTTTACGTGGAATTTAGTTTTCTTTGAGATTCAACACCGGGTTCGGACACAATCTACACAACAAAAATTTTTTTCATATGATTTCAAAATGGCTGCTCAAGGGAGTTGTGGACACTTGAATGTCGGGTGTTGTGGACACCCAATTTTTTTTTTGACAAATCGTGAAATATTGTCGTTGATGTCAATATAAATTATTTTGATAGTGTTTTTATGCATTTTTCCGATGTTTTTAGTCATGTCGTCGAGGAAAAATTCAAAAAAATCGTCCGATTCAACGGGAATCGATTTTAATGCGCTGACAAATGCCAGTAAACGATGCTTGGTGGAAAAGCCATCCGTAAAACCTACTGCTGCGGCGTTTGCTATTCCCCGAACCTCTCTCATACGCTACCTGAAGAAAGTGGAAGAGGAGTTCGATGACATTGAAGCCGTTGACGATGTTGCTTTGTCGGAATTTGTGCGTAGATGTAGCCAACGCGTGCCATCGAATCAGGTAAATTGATGTTTTTGCACTTTCTTCAGATAGTGTTGAAGAGTGTAGATTAATTATTTCCATTTTTTTCAAGAAGATGTTGCCAAAAAAATTGACCGCTTCAAACTCCGTTCACTGCAATGAATGTGATCGGCCAGTACACTTGAAGTGTGCTGACATGCGTGCCAGCTACTTCACATGCGCAAATTGTGCTTCTGACGTGGAATGATGCCCTCTCTCGTTATTATTTTTGCCATTGATGGCCTTTAAAATTAATAAACTTTCATTATTGATAAATTTCATTGCGTTTAACTTCATACTTTTTATATTTTAGCTCATTTTACAAAGGTGTCCACAACCCCCACCAAAAAAAAAAAATATAGCAAAAATGACCATTTCACAAAAAATTTGATAATTTTTTTTCAATGAGAGATATCAATGTAATTCTTTCAAAACTAGTTAGCTGAGGTTTCTAGCTTTCCATTAATATGCATATGTCCGTATAATATGCCCCAGGTAAAAAGATATGATTGAAAAACAAAACTATGTCCACAACTGCCTACCTTCCCCTACCTAGTTTTAATTTTTTAAACTCCACAAGACTATTCTTTATTAATACCACTAGATTATGGAATTCATTGCCTAGTAGCTTAAAATCCATAGCGTCAAAGATATCCTCCAAACATGCTATTATGAAGCACTTTTCATCACATAATACTTAACAAAATATCAGATCTTTAGCTCTATAAGACTTTTTTTCTCTTTTCTCTCTTTCTCTCCCTCTATCTTGTTTGCTATTTCTTAATTTAAGTTCTATCGGTCTCATGAATTTACATTTGTTTTACATACAAATTTTTTGATAGCACTTTTAATTGTATAATAATAAATTTAAATTACCTTAAATTTAAGTTTAAATGTTTTATAATAAGTTAAATTCAAATTATGTCTTTGAGCTCTGTACTATAAAAGAACCTAGTTCTTAATGTACTAATATAAAAATAAAAATAAATAAATAAATAAGAAATAAGAATTTCCACCATCGGGAAGTCAGCTCTGTATTACAAAATTTCCAGATATTCTGACTTAGGAAATAATTTTTTTTTGTGAGAAGACAGTCGTGATCAAAACTTACAAATTGTTTACGATTATCGTACAACTATTTTTTCAATTAGCATCACAACGGTGCTTCTCATCAGAGGGTTATATTTGTAATAATATCCGAACAAAACTCCTTAACAAAAAATAAAAAAGCGTTAATCAGCTTAATGTATTACTTTAAAAATAATTGAATCGGTTATTTCAAAAACCTCATAAGTCATTCAATTAGAGTTTTTCAGGAATCAATAAAAATTGTAAAAAACTGAAATATCGAATAACCTTCTCAGTTTATTAATAATAATAATGAAGAAAAAACCCGAAAAACTGTTCTTGACTTGTGTGTTTTTAGCAACAAATAGGATAGGTGGTACATAATTTAACCAAAACAATCCTTGTAATCATATTTTTTAACCGATTTCAAAAAGGAGGAGGTTCTCAAGTTGGTTGGTTTGTTTTTTTTTTAAATGTATCTACATCGATAACTTCTTAAGTACTAGCTGATTGCAGCAATTTTTTGTCAACAAATAGAAACATTGGCCGCGGAGACGCCCGTCTAAAATAGTGGGCGGTATTCGTCAAAGTGGCATGTAAATAATAGAAAAATGCTGCAACTCCAATAATATTGACACTAAGATACTGAAATTAGGTACAGGGGTAAGAACAAGTAAGGGGAAAAGGCGTAGCAATAATAGAAAAATGCTTTACCTCGAATAATATTGACACTTAGACACTGAAATTAGGTACAGGGGTAGGCATAATTATGAAAATTTACGTTCAAGAAAGTGGGCGTTATAAGACAGAAGGGAGTGGCAATTTAATGCTGTATCTCAGTTAATATTGACAAAAGGGTACTAAAATTTAATACAGGGGTACGCACAATTATTGTTATTGTTAATGGGCGTTATTCGACAAAGGGCGTGAAAATCATAAAAAAACACTGTAACTCGAATAATAGTGACACTAGGGTACGGAAATTCGGTATAAGAATAGGTAGAATTATAACAAAACACAATCAAGAAAGTGGGCGGAATTTTTCAAAGAGCGTGTCACTATAAGAAAACCACTGTATCTCAAATATTGACACTAGGGTACCAAAATTTGTTACAAGAATGAGCAAAATTGTTGTCATAGTCTCAAAAGGGAGAAATAAAAACTTTTTAACAAAAAACCAACTTCAAAGCCACTACAAAGTAAAAAATAATTTTAAATTACTTTTCACATTAATTATAGTCAAAATTTGATAATTTATTTATATTTTTTATTTATAAAATGGAAATCTTATTATTATATTTTTTTTGTGTTTTGTATTATTATCATATATATATTAATTTCTCCATGAATATAGAACCTTTAAAGTCGGCGCTAATGTAATCAGACTTTTATAAAACTAACGCTTCGGCCTTAAAGGTTTTATATTCATGGAGAAATTAATATATTTATGACAACAATACAAAAAAAAAAATTATAATTATAAGTTTTTCAATTTAATAATAAAGGGTGATTTTTTTGAGGTTATGATTTTCATGCATTAGTATTTGACAGATCACGTGGGATTTCAGACATGGTGTCAAAGAGAAAGATGCTCAGTATGCTTTGACATTTCATCATGAATAGACTTACTAACGAGCAACGCTTGCAAATCATTGAATTTTATTACCAAAATCAGTGTTCGGTTCGAAATGTGTTTCGCGCTTTACGTCCGATTTATGGTCTACATAATCGACCAAGTGAGCAAACAATTAATGCGATTGTGACCAAGTTTCGCACACAGTTTACTTTATTGGACATTAAACCAACCACACGAATGCGTACAGTGCGTACAGAAGAGAATATTGCGTCTGTTTCTGAGAGTGTTGCTGAAGACCGTGAAATGTCGATTCGTCGCCGTTCGCAGCAATTGGGTTTGTGTTATTCGACCACATGGAAGGTTTTACGCAAAGATCTTGGTGTAAAACCGTATAAAATACAGCTCGTGCAAGAACTGAAGCCGAACGATCTGCCACAACGTCGAATTTTCAGTGAATGGGCCCTAGAAAAGTTGGCAGAAAATCCGCTTTTTTATCGACAAATTTTGTTCAGCGATGAGGCTCATTTCTGGTTGAATGGCTACGTAAATAAGCAAAATTGCCGCATTTGGAGTGAAGAGCAACCAGAAGCCGTTCAAGAACTGGCCATGCATCCCGAAAAATTCACTGTTTGGTGTGGTTTGTACGCTGGTGGAATCATTGGACCGTATTTTTTCAAAGATGCTGTTGGACGCAACGTTACGGTGAATGGCGATCGCTATCGTTCGATGCTAACAAACTTTTTGTTGCCAAAAATGGAAGAACTGAACTTGGTTGACATGTGGTTTCAACAAGATGGCGCTACATGCCACACAGCTCGCGATTCTATGGCCATTTTGAGGGAAAACTTCGGAGAACAATTAATCTCAAGAAATGGACCGGTAAGTTGGCCACCAAGATCATGCGATTTGACGCCTTTAGACTATTTTTTGTGGGGCTACGTCAAGTCTAAAGTCTACAGAAATAAGCCAGCAACTATTCCAGCTTTGGAAGACAACATTTCCGAAGAAATTCGGGCTATTCCGGCCGAAATGCTCGAAAAAGTTGCCCAAAATTGGACTTTCCGAATGGACCACCTAAGACGCAGCCGCGGTCAACATTTAAATGAAATTATCTTCAAAAAGTAAATGTCATGGACCAATCTAACGTTTCAAATAAAGAACCGATGAGATTTTGCAAATTTTATGCGTTTTTTTTAAAAAAAAAATTATCAAGCTCTTAAAAGATCACCCTTTATATAAAAATAAATGTTAAAATTTGACCAAGAATTTATGTGAAAAGTAATCAAAAAATTTTTTTTACTTTGTTGTGGTTTTGAAGTTTTTTTTTTTTGGCGAAGCTTTTTACGCCTCATTTTGTGATTTGTTTGAGTGAAATACACCTTTTTCTAAAAATTGTTGTTGTTTTTGAGGCAGCAAGAGGATATAAAAGTAAAAACATTTATTTGTAAGCGTAATTAGTGAGAATCGAACTCGCACCATTTCGTTCGAGAGTGCTACTCACTAACCACTACTCCAAAACAACCTTTTGTATTATGATGTGATTCATTCAATATTAAGTATTAACTGAAACTATGTTGCAGTAGATGACAGGAATTTATTTAAAGGATTGTGCATTAGCTATACTACATATGAATGCGTAAATGTGATTCTAAGAATGGTTGACAAGGTTGCCAGTCGAAATTCGGAATAGTTCCCACGAAAATTATCTTTTTCCCACACTAACATAAATTAAATACCACCAAAATACCCATGGTAAAGATAAAAAAAAAATCTCACGATCATTAAAAATGACCACGAAAATACCACTCGTTTAAAAAATACCATCAAAAATCCCATAAGCATTACAAAATACCACAATAAATCCCACATGCATAAAAAATTAAAAAAAAAAAAATTAGAAATACCACAAAGAAATAAAAATGGTATTCAATGAATGGCGTATTTGTGATGTTAATAGCGTAAGAGCAATATATTAACTGAAGCGTATTTTGCAACAACAAAAACATAAGGGATTTTACATACACAGCTTACGACTGTGATTTCATTTTCATTTTAACAGATAATTGAAAATCATTGAATTCGATAAACAGACTTGCAAATCTTTTTAATATTGTTTTGGTAGTATTTATATTTTTCTTATTTTTGGCATTTTAACATAATTTTTGTAAATTTTTCGCTTGCAAATATTTGCACAACACGATGAGGACAACTATTGATGTAATATTTGCTAGAAATATCGATGATATTTACATCTATATAATATACGTTTGCTGTTTTAGACATTAAAAACCAATCATTTCGTTAACATTTACAAAAATAATTAAAAATTGATGTAAAATAATAATGCAAGGTAATACAATATACTGTTGCGAATATTTATTTTTTTTTAGTTAACATTATGGTATTTAATTTTTTTTTATTTTTTTATTAAAAAACCATCAAATTGTCAAAGTTATGAAACTGCGAAAAATCTTCACTTTTCTAGTGTGTCCAGCGACGCAACTGTTTTTTTTAAAGTTATTTATTGCTTATTATTGACGATTACACTTAAAAATAAGACACCTTGCCGATGGTTTTAAAACCGGGGCCTCTTCCTGCAAGGATGAAAACGGGAATCTAGTGACAGATGTCCAGAGTACACTGACGTTATGGAGGGAACACTTCTCTAAGCTTCTAAATGGCGACGCTGACAACAATCCCGCCAATAGAGATGATATTCCGGAAACCCCAATTGCGGATGACAGCGTCGAGGTTCCGCTGCCCGACTATGATGAAGTTCTGACAGCTATAGCTCGGCTTAAAAATAACAAAGCCGCGGGAGCTGATGGCTTACCTGCTGAGCTGTTTAAGAACGGAGGCGAAGCTCTACTTAAATGCATTCACGAGCTTCTATGCAGAATATGGTCGGAAGAATGCATTCCGAACGATTGGAATCTCAGTGTGCTCTGCCCAATCCACAAAAAAGGCGATCCCACTATCTGTGCCAATTACCGTGGGATAAGCCTTCTTAATATCGCATATAAGGTCCTGTCGAGCGTTTTATGTGAAAGATTGAAGCCCATTGTAAACGAACTGATCGGACCTTATCAGTGTGGCTTCAGACCTGGAAAGTCCACCATCGACCAGATTGTCACGCTACGACAAATCTTGGAGAAGACTCAAGAAAAACAAGTCGACACCCACCATCTTTTTGTCGACTACAAAGCTGCCTTCGACAGCCCAATAAGGAAGCACCTGTACTACACCATGTCCGAATTTGGTATTCCTGCAAAACTAATACGACTTTGCAGGATGACACTGAGCAACACCAGCAGCGCAGTTAAAATCGGGAAGGACCTCTCCCCACCATTTATTACCAAACGAGGTTTCAGACAAGGTGATTCCTTATCGTGCGACTTTTTCAACCTTATGATGGAAAAGATCATCCGAGCTGCTGATCTGAGACGTAGTGGCACAATATTCTACAAGAGTGTTATGCTGCTTGCGTATGCTGATGACATAGATATCATTGGCCATAATACGCGCGAAGTCAGTGCAGCTTTTTCCAGATTACAAAGAGAGTCAAGTCGAATGGGTCTGTCAGTGAATGCAGATAAGACGAAATACTTAGTGTCAACAAACAAACAGTCCCAGCGTCTTGGAACCCACGTTACCGTTGACAATACCTCCTTCGAGGTTGTGAAGAACTTCGTTTATCTGGGATCCAGCATTAATTCAACCAACGACATCAGCATTGAGATCAAACGGAGAATAACTCTTGCCAACATGTGTTACTTTGGGCTCAGTAGGCAATTGAGAAGCAGAGCCCTCTCTCGACGAACGAAAATCACGCTATATAAATCGCTCATCATGCCCGTCCTACTTTACGCATCACAAACCTGGACGCTGAGCAGTTTAGATGAAAAGACTTTAGGAGCATTCGAGAGAAAGATTCTTCGTAAGATCTACGGACCAATCTGCGTCAATGGCGAGTACCGAATACGGTGGAATGATGAACTGTATGAGCTGTATGCTGACATCGACATAGTCAAGCGCATTAAAATCGAGCGGCTTCGCTAGCTTGGTCATGTTCAGCGCATGAAAGACGATGCTCCAGTAAAGAAATCATTCGATTCGGTACCCAGCGGCGGTCAACGCAGAAAAGGACGACCGCATCTTCATTGGAAAGACCAAGTAGGGGACAACCTGACGAAGCTTGGAATTTCCAACTGGCGCCAGCAAGCGAAAGACAGAAATGGCTGGAGCAAATTCTTAGATGAGGCCAAGACCGACATACGGTTGGTTGTAGCGCCAACTAAGCAAGCAAGCAAGCAACACTTAAAAATCGACTTATTAACATTTCACATGTATTAATTTGTCATGTTTTAATATCTCTTGGAATATTTTTTTTATCTTATTTTCAGTTTTCAGTTCTTTAAGTGTAAAAGTTGAACTGGATTTAGATAATAAATTAAAATATTCTTCTGGGACGTAGATACGATCATGTTTTCAAACTTTTTTAGTCTGACTCCAGATTCGCGCTCATGCTGCGTTTTTCCACAGTGACATGCTCGCACTTTCACAACGATTCCATGCGGAAACCACTTAAGTCACTTGTCTTATGTTGTTTTTGCAATAAACGAAGACTATGAGGTATTGTTGAAAGACGAGGGAGTACTCAGAAGTGTGTGGATTTTACCCAGATTATGGGTCTAACTTTAAGGAAACGCTTTAAGGACGCGTTTGCAACAAAAAACTATGTGCGAAAAAATTGACCAATGTGGTTTTTGAAATGACCGATTCAATTATAACAAAAAAATTCAAATGTGAAAAGTTTTTTTCAACCTTAATTTGCCTTTAATACGAAAAAATATGAAGATGGTGTGTAAAAAAATGTTTAAACGTTATATAATAAAACCTTAGGCTTTTCAGTATTTTACTTTTCTTTTATTTTTTTGTTCTTTTAATTAAATTAATTTGCTAGTCATTAATATTATTTTAGTTTTTTGTGTTTATTAACAACAAGGGTATTCACAATTGTGTGGTATCGCGGTATTATGGTTTTTTGCCGTAGTTGAAAACCACAATTATGAGCGCCTTTTAAAATGGAATTTTTAGTTGGGAACCTCTCACTATAGATTTTTGTTACTATGCAAATAAATTAACTATCCAATTTGACATATTTTATTAATATATGTCATAAAAAAATTTGACTTGCATTTTGAGCTTCTTCCATTTTTGCAATTAGAAAATAACTGGCAACCGATCAGTGTTTTATGGAACTTTAAAAACCACGTTCGTGTAACATACCATTGGGCTTCTTAAAATTACCACACTTTTGGTTTTTAGATATTTCATGTAAAACAACAAAAAATACTTAAACTGCTTGGTAAAGTGCGGTATGAATACTACGGGATTTTTTAACTACACTGAAAACAACGCAACTGTGAATACCCTTTATGTGTTTTGTTGCTTTATAAATGAATTAAACTTTTTACTACTACTTTTTAGTTAGAAAGTTTAGTTAGAAATAATGAAAAATTGTTAATTAGTTTTATGATCTATTAGATCAAGTAAGTTTTTTTTTAAGAAAGCAACAAAAACAACAACTCTGTATAGAGTCAATCACTTAGCTGACCAGATAGTCTGTTTCGGAAATCACTACATTTTCCTCTTCAGTAGTCTTTGAGTGGTTAAGCTGTGATCAACTCACTCTTAAAATTAGTATATGACTTCGCAGATTTAGGAATTCATTCTTTTGAATTGTATGGCTGCTAATCATATGACATTTCAAAGCAGTAGGCTATTTATAGATCACCGCCATCAACGCTATCAAGGGTTGCCATCTGTTCTAGTTGCTTCTTTATTTGTTTCAATATTCACTGATGTTCGACAGTTTGTCGAAATGCACCATAGAAATGAAACGTTTTTTTTGCTTCGCCAGAAGCTAGTGTTCTGAATTGTATTTGAAACGTTTTGAATTATTTACTTTTTAAAGTTTTTAATCCCGAAATAATCCCAGGGTCCGGGATTGAGATTTTTAATCCCGATAACTCCTAGATCGAGAAAAGCTTCCAGGATTGGACTCCCTAGTGAGTACATACAAAATAATCAGCAATGATTAGGCCTTGGACTTTTAAAAGGCTTTAAGCAAAAACGTTCGATTTGTTATTTGTTATTGACGCGGTGGCAATTTTAAAATAGTAGCGAATGGTAATTTTAAATTATTTGTTACCACAAATGAAGTCCATCATATGGTGAGATTTGAAGCACAGCAAATATAACAGATGTCAACCTAAAATCTTATCTTGCATACGTATTACACTTTATTTCTAAAAATTTACTTGTTTAGTGCAATCGCAAGATTTTTTTTTCAATAAATTTTGTTATTTTTCTGTGTTTTCCATTACGAAAAATATAGTTTTCAACTCGACGAGCTGACAAATATTCAAAATATAAGATTATTATGAAATCTATTAAAAAATTTTGAAAACTACAAGAAAAAAATGAGAAAACTGCAACCTAGCAGTCCATTTGAAGTGTTCTCGTGAATTGGCTTGCGATAATATTTGCGTTCCTTGCAAATTGGAATGATTAAGCAACTTGCCATTTTTCACATTTTTTAAATATAATTTTCATTGTTTTCCCATTTTCTTTACTCTAATACATAAAAATGATAATAATTTGGTAATTTCTCTGATCGCAATAAGGAATTTTCATTAAAAAAATCAAATTTTCTGCTGTTAGTCGTGCTTCACAAATCCTCGAGATTTTTGTCTATGGCATAAATTGTCGATGATTTTCAATTTTATGCAAATTCTTCATCCAGGAAGTCTTTTTTAAGATGCTCTAGAGCAGCGTTTCTTAACCTGGGGTCCGCGAGTATATATATGGGGGTCCGCCGTCTAACCTATGGACATTTGAATTAATATTTTTGTTTTAATTAATGATTATAGCAGAAATTTGCACACAATAAACCCACGACACTTCAGGTCAAAAATAAATTACACATCAACGAAGACTGCGCTGTATTCATTGCACAGTATGCGAGCAGCATTTTTTTTTAATAATTCTATTGGCAGCGCCAATAAACATGCTAATCATTTCAATAACTTTGAATGGAATCTACAAGGAAGAGATAACAACATCTTCCAAGTTTTTTTTTATTTTTTTATTTATTTATATTTACAATTTATCCATAGGGTAATGAGCAAATGTCATAATCTATTATAAACATTTCAACTTACACATGCAGATTTTTACTCCATTGAGTAAAATCACTATAAAAATTATTTAATAAGAATAAGTTATGTATTTATTTATTATATTTAAGAATACTTTTTAGTATTCATTTCCTGTATGGTAAGTCCAGTACATGGAGCCGTTTGAGTCTTCTTATCTCTTCTGAGTCGTCTAGCAAATATATAGCAGTAACATTGGAGTGGTGGCTGCGTCTGTTTATATACCTCTCGGCATATTTTTAATTTTTTCGATAACTGTAGGCATGTTTAGGTCGTTATGAATCGTATAATTTACCACAAACCATGGGGCATCAATTATCATCCTTAATGTTTTTGATTGGAACCTTTGGAGCACGGCTTTATTTGATTTAGAGGCTGTATCCCACAGCTGTATTCCATAAGTCTACGTAGGTTTTATTATGGTTTTACAAATTCTTATTTTGTTGTCCAAACTTAGTTGAGATTTATGTCCTAGTAACCAGTAAAGCTTTTTGGTTTTATTGTTGACTTGCAGTCGTTTTTTTTTATGTGTTCTTGCCAGGTCAGTCATATATCTAGATGTAATCCGAGATATTTAATGGTATTACTGGATGGAATAATATTTTCATTGATCTTGACAGGTGTGCAGTCACCTTTTCGGAGTGTACAAGTTGTATTTTTTGATTTGTTTGAATTAATTTTTATATTCCATCTGTTAAACCAGTTCTCAAGATTTAGCAGTTCTTGTTGAATCAGATGCTATGCTTCCATTGATGATTCAGATGAGGCCAATACTGCAGTGTCATCTGCATATGTTGCAACTAGTACATTATTACATAGAGGCATATCCGATGTGAATAAAGTATAAAAACAGGACCTAAGACACTTCCTTGTGGCACTCCTGAGCAAATTTGAGTTATTTTTGAATCCTGGTGACCATAATTTACGATAAAAGTGCGGTTAGATAGATACGACTTGATAGTTAAATAGTACGGGGTGGGTAAAAGTTTCTTAAGTTTATTTAACAGTCCGGTGTGCCATACTTTACAAAAGCTTGCTGAACATCTAAAAATACTGCGGAACAGTATCTAAATCTAAATCCAATCTAAAGCGTCTCTTACAAAATGAACGATTCTATGGCATTGTTCTGGTATACCGTGTTTGTGCCTGAACTCAAATTGATGTTCTGGTATGATGCCCTTACGCTCAATTATCGGTAACATTCTTTTCAAAAATATTCTTTCAATTTTTTTTGAAAAAACCGCCAGTAAACTTATTGGCCTATAAGACGCTATTTCGTTTTCGGGCATATTATATTTCGGAACCATGATTATTTTGGCACATTTCCACTGTGTTGGAAAGTGATTAATTCTTAGAATTGCGTTATAAATACAGGTTAAGAACGAAATGCCTTTTTTGGAATTATTTTAACAAGCTTTGCACTTATGTCATCGTAGCCTGGAGACTTATTATTTTTGATTATTTTTATTTCACTCATTACCTCAGCAGATGTTATATGTTTAACTAGGAGCACCATTTGACATGCTACGTCAATAAAATGTTGAAGGTAAAATAGAAACTATGACAAAAAAAACTTGACCTTTGGACAAATCGTACAATTAAAAAAAGCTATAATCATTTTCCTACACTGGTAGCGTTTTTGAAATACTCTGGTGGAGAAATGTTGCCAACGCAAGTAGAAGAGGAAATGATTAAACACCTCCGCGGTTTGACGTCTTCTTTTCGGCATTATTTTCCAGAACCCGACAGAAATAAAAAACTGGATAGCAGACCCTTTCAACGCAGATGTTTTTAGATATAATCGGCTTGACGACGGTACAGGAATATCAATTAATAGAAATATCATGTGATAATTTGAAAGCATAGTCTTTATCAAGTTTTTGGGTAAATTTAAAAAATGTTTATAAAGAAATATCAGAAGAAGCACTAAAATATTTACTGCTTTTGTCGTCCACATGCCTCTGTGAAAAGGCATTATCTGCTCTTGTATACACCAAAAAGAAATACAGAAACAGATTACAATTGGAATCAGATTTGAGATTACAACTAAGTAAAAACATCAACCCAAATATTACTTTTTCAGTATTTAATTTTTTTCAGTACTAAAATAGTTTGTCCATAATTTATTAATGTGTTTTTATTAATATGGTCCTTGAACTTGTGCGTAATTTTCTAGGGGTCCGCGGAGTGAAAAAGGTTAAGAAACGCTGCTCTAGAGATTCGATTCGAAAAAATTAAAAAAAGTATTTGTGTGATAGTTCTGAACCCTCAACAAAGCGTGCTTCAAAACTCCCCACTCTCCCCTACTACACGTGTAAAGTGTTATACAGATCTGACAACTCAGTCAATTCAAAGTAAACGTATTACTGTGTCTTTTTAATATGGAAAAAATCAAGTATCGTGGATTGAATTTTAATTTTTTAAAGGTGTGTAACCAAAAGAAATTCATGAAAAATTATTTGAAGTGTATAAGGACACTAAACCTTCACTTGCAACAGTGTACAACTGGGTTCCTGTGTTTAAACGTAATCGTAAATGTCTTAAAAGTCGTTGAAGCAATCATAGCAAAAATTCAGGATGTGGTCTTGGAAGATCGTCGATTGACTGAGAGATATTTAGTAGGAGACGTAGTCATATCACTAGGCAGCGTGAGTCGTATTTTAAGTGAAGTTTTGGGTTTCAAAAAGGTGTGTTCACATTTGCTAACAATAGAACAAAGACATATTTGAATGCAAATTTCTCAGCAACATTTAGAGCGGTTCAAAATGGATCAAAACTATTAAATACTTCGATTCATCACTATGAATGAGACTTGGGTCTACCACAATGATCCTGAATCAAAACAAGAAGCTCAAGTGTGGTGTTAAATTGCAACTTTGGCTCCTAAGCGAATTCGTGTTCAAAAATCTGCTAAGAAGGTTATGACATCAGTTTTTTTGGGAAGCAAAAGAGATTTTGTTGGTAGATTATCTCAAAACTGAAAAAAAACAATATATTTTGAATGTAATTGCCACCCTTTGGATCAGCTCGACACAAAGATTCAATAAAAAAGACCCGGTTTGCAGAAGAAAAAAATTAATTTTTCATCAACACAACGCACCTGCTCACAAAAGTAAAAAAAGCATCGCTCAAACTAGTACATTAAGGTATGAATTACAAGGTTTTTATTTAGAGCTTAAGAAGGTCAAGTCAAGCAACAACAACAATAACAACTCAGCACACAGCAGACTAGAGAGCCTGTTTGGGAATAGCTACATTACCTCTTCAGTAGTCCTGAGTGATTCAGCTGTGACCATCCCAATGTTTTACGTTCCATATAAGTTAACAGATGTTTAAATAAACTCATCTGAATGATATGATGAATTGTTGGAACGTCCACCCTATTTTCCAGATCTAGCTTCCTCTGACTTTTTGCTGTTCTCACATCTCAAAAAATACATGCGTAGAAAACGATTTTCATCAAACGAATAGGTGAAGTCAGCAACAGAAGGGTATTTTGAAGACCTTGCGAAAAGCCACTACCGCGATGAAATCCTTGAATTAGAGGACCATTGGAACAAGTGCATTGAGCTTCTGGAATAATATACTAAAGAATAAAAAGTATTTTGAGGTTTTTTATTTATATTAAAGAAACTTTATATTTAAAAATACTCAGACGTAAACTTTTAAACTACCATGACATAATCCGTCGATAACAGTGAGAAATTTCAGAGTTAATGGAAAATTGTTAAATAGTGTTATTAATTAAAGTCTAAAAACATTTTTGAATAGCTTTAATAGTAAAAGAAAAATAATTTTATGTAACCCTCTTCAATTTGGTTTCAGCAGAACAGATGCCTTAAGGTTTCTCTGATTACCTCAAAGCATGACCTGACCAGACTGGCTTTGTTTTTGACGGTGTCAAGTTTTTGTTCTTGTTGACATGGTCTTTTTTGTTTTTGTTTGAATAGTTTCTTTGTTCTTTTTGAGGTTTTTCTTTTCTTGTGTTCCCAAATGTGTTTGACATTTCAGTTATATATAATATTTAATGAACTTGACCTTGGGCATAATTGTGTGAATACATTTTTTATTTCTACAAAATGGTGCAAAGCAGCGATGTTACCTTGCTGTTGAAATCTTTGTTTTGCTTTTAATAAGATTACACCATGTTTGAAAAGATTTCAAAAAGCTATATAAAAACAGTATTTTTTTATACATTAAACAAATTTGTAACCTTAAAAGTGATAATTTTATTGTCATTATTTTTAAGTTACCACAATTTTCATGGTAAACAGAATTTTTTTGTGTTACTCAAAAGAGAGTTTCCTTGTCCTACGTCTAGTTTGCTCCTCAATACATAACTGCTTACTTTGTTACAAATAATTGACCCAATTATTTTTAGGTCCGTCTATCAATCCTTTGCGGTATTTTATTAATATTTGAAGTGGTTAAGTCTTAAAAACTTTGCAATTTTGCTTATTGCTTGTTGTTGTCTTTTCTGTGTGCTTTTTACGCTTTGGCATTATTTTTGCCTATCTCACAAGAAATAACGCCATCTATTTTTCTGCTGTATTTTTTCGCTATTTCCCAGTTGTACTATCATGAAACCAAATTGCTGTTGCTTTCTTTGCCAAACCTTTCCCTTTGCTTAGCTTTGCCATTGCTCAATGTCAGTCAGTGAATTTGACAGAAAATCCTATGCTAATCGCATGGGATTATTGAAGAACAAAGTTTTTGTCATACTTTTGATGCGGCAGAACAGCAACAATAACAAAAACAGCCGGTACACGTCCCTACCCTATGCATTAGAGCCTTGCATTCTTTTGTGCGTTTGCTGCTGTTTTTCGGTTTTGTCCCTTGTGTCTTACTTTTTGCGCAGAATGCTGATAATGGTTAAGAATCCTTTGTGAAAATTTTTGTTGTTTTGCTGTTCATGTTTCCATTGCTGTTTGATCATTGCTGCGTTTAGGTTTTTGTTTAATAATTTTTCTGATAAATGTTATCCTACTTATCATGACACAAATAAAATGTCTTTAGTCAAATACAATATGTATTACTTTTTTAAGCAATTTATTCACGTTCTTTCTTTTCCCTCCTCGCCGCATTAAATTATAAAAAAAATTGTCAAAACTTCTTGAGTTATGAAAAAAAAAAACGCAAAAAATGTTCAAAATCGTTTCCTGCATCTGTCAAAAATGTTAACGACTACAGCAGCTTGAGCCAATTAAAGTGCCTCAACAAAGTGAGAGTCAAAATAACGAGTTGCTGCTACTGCTTCCTGTCAGTGATACCAGCAGCGGCTCCAAAAAATTGTCATACCAAAAAGCTAGTGCTTTAAAAATAAAATTTACTAAACATTTGTCAGACTGTGACTGACAGCTGTTGGGAAGACCGAAGAATAAATCGTGTGTTAACAAAGTTTTGACTGTTAAGAAAAAAAAAAAAAGAAAGAAAAAAACAAACGACTTTGTCAACTACTAGTGCCAAAATCTTACTCTAAAAGATGTGCAAGAAGCATAAAGTAATCGTTATAATATGGTTTTTATAGGTTTTTTAGAAAAGAATATTATTTTTATGCTTAATCAAAGAAGTAAAGTGTAAGGAAGTGGTGTAGTAGCACACAAATTCGAAATTTTTCATTTTGGTGCTGGTTCATGGTGTTAGTAGTTAGTTTTGCCAATTAAAATAATTTAGATGTGGAACTTAAAACAAAACCGAATTTTTTCAAACGCTTATCAATATATTTTAAGCCCTCAAACAATGTCAAATTGATAGTCATTATAAATGCTTTTAAATATTAAGAGATATGGAAACATTTTAGTTAAAAAAATTGAATTTTCTACTTCTAAGCCTATTTCATGATTCAACTTATCACAAGATGGCAGCAAATCCTTAAATAGAGTGGTGCCGTCGTGGGACTTCCGTCAAAAATGAAGTTCCTAACGCTTTTTCTTCAACTCTGAATGTAATTCGAAATAAAATATATATGTTTTTATTTATTTTAATTTGTTTATTTCATATAGTATTTTTTTAGGCAAAAAATGTAAATGAACAATCAAATCAAAAAGTAGAATTTAATAATTTATGAAAAAAAAAAGATTTATTTATTGAAAATTAAGACGTAACATTCTTATGAGAGATGAAAATAGACAGCTACCGTTGCCAGCAATGTTTGTTTCATGACGCAACAAGGCGTTGAGCATTGAACATTCATCAGGTTTCCCTCCCCGTAAGGAGCTTAAATTGATTGTAAAGCTGGATTAAACACTGGAATAACTTAATAGTATTTCTTTATTTTATTAATTTATTTTATACAATCTACTGGTCTTAGCCCTAACAGATTAGGAAATAACTTAAAAATAAGATTTACTTAAGAGCTGTGAAAATTTAAAATAACGAAAATTAATCTCATGAAATACATTTACTGAATAAAATTCTAATTATGTCGTAGATCTCTTATCAAGGCTGGTCTAGATAAATCTAAGTTTATTTTAACAATGTTGCACATATTAACCCGCATCCGTCTCTCAGTGATTTTTATGACTAAATATTAATTTATATCGTTGTCTTTATATGATTTAAATACAATTTCTAAATGTTTGATAGTTAAAATCATACTTGATTTTTAATACAAATTCTAGTTGTTGTTTTAACGATTAATTTATATCGTTCATATTATTTACTAAAAACTAAAGCAGTTCAAGAAACACAGTTTTATAAATGATTTTTATTGTGATTTAATATTATGAACTTTTATTTTTTCATAATTGAGGCAAATTGCGGAAAAATTGGGTTGAAAACAGTTTTTGAAATAACGTATTACAGATCAAAAGTACTTCAATTTGGAACATGAAAATATGTGAGGAAAAATTTTGTTCACACAATATGAATCGATGACTTAGACAAATATTTTTACGCATTTAGAATGAACGGAATGAACGTTTGCCTTTGAAATGCTTGAACACAAATGGCATCTAGCTCGCTTCCTTGATAATTTAGCATGTTGAAGACGACTTCTTGATGTGCTGGGCTCCTCTCTAGGTGGATTTTGTCGAAGATCTAGGATGTCATTCACAACAGTTATTTCGTTTCTTCCTCTCGGAAATGGTTTTTGTACAAGAGCAGATTCAACTCTACTAAAAAACAAACGACGACGAAAGTTCTTTTTGAAAGAGTTCCAATCTGGATTCATATTGGCAAAGATAACTTACGAATTAGGGTGTCCCAAAACAAAAAAAAATCATGTTTGATGTCCGTGTTTGATGTCCACTTCCATTTGACCTAAGGAAAACCCTCTCTGAAGCGCATCTCAATTGATAAAGGTTCAGAGGTCCCGAATTCACTTTCTAATTTTCCTATACGATTTGTATGGGGAAAAATCAGCTTTATTAGTTAAAAAAATGGTTAAAAAAATACGTGTTCCCTCAAATTTTGTCTGTTATGACATATTCAAATTTCAGTTTTATCTGATTATTACTTGGTGGTCTGTGGCCCACTTATTAAAGCTACCTATGTAAATGAATACTTTTACTTAAAATTATTTCTTAAGTATCAATATCTCTTAAACTACTCCATTTTCATTATTATTATTGATCTTAAATTTTAGATAATGATAGTTGGAATGCACAATGAAGAAAAAGTTCGTAGGTTTGTTATATGTTTTTGGATTAAAAGTTACAGCAACTATTTTTTTGTATTTTTATTTTAATTTTTTAAGCGTTTTGGGCAACCACCAAATAATAATCCGATGAAAATGAAATTTCGATATGTCATAACAGACAAAATTTGAGGAAAAACATGTTTTTTTAACAATTTTGTTTAAAAGATAGTGGCTCTAAATTCAATTTACCAGCAAAACTGATTTTTCCCTGATATCGTATGGGAAAATTAGAAAATGAATTTGCGACCTCTAAACCTTAACCAATTGAGATGCGCTTAACAGAGGGTGTTTCTAAGGACAAGTGGAAGTATTAAAGCCGCGGACATCTGTCAAAATAAAAAAAAATATATTTTTGGGACACCCTAGTACGCATTCAGAGCAGATATGTCGATCATATGTTTCATCTTTTTTTTTGCACCGATATGCTCCATTCTGCCCACAGTATCAACACAACCTTTCGTGCTGTTATAAAAGTTGATAATATCAGGCTTATTTTTGCCGTCATTATAAATTGGTTTCGTGGTGTGCAAGGTACTGAGCAAATTGACAAAACGCAGCTTTTTCGGTACGTAATATACAAGTGAAGCCCGAAAGTCCTGATCAAACACAAATTCCGAGTGATATTGAGGATGCTGCTTCATGATCCGCAATGAAGGGAGAAGTTTATTTCGATTTTTACGAATGGTGCCAACAACTGTCATTTGGCGTTGCTTCAATGAAACAGCCAATTGACGAGACGTAAAAAAGTTATCACATGTGATATTTCGGTCATAAAGACCTTCCGTAATTTGCAATACCACACGTTCTTCGTGGGTATTACTATGCTTCATCATATGATGTCAAATTGACACAAGAGGGACTCTTTTGTAACTTTTCATGTTGGCAGCATTATATGCATGTTTTTGTTTCTAGCATAGGATAGTATGAAATTTCCCCGAAAAAGACCCATAGAGCCATTTTTGTTTCAGATTTGCCTTAAAATTGAGGCCGCTGTTTCAAAATGAATTTGTTAATTGTATCAAATTGATATAATTTGATATCAAAGGGACGCATGCGGGCTAAGACATCTAGATATAGGGTCACTATTACCATAGTTAGTTCTATGAACTTTGACGTAAAATGTGTAGCGGCCTAGGGGGAGCACGGAATGAAATTAAAAATAAAAGCTTGGATGAGTCAATTTTGCCGTCCAATATATCTTTAATAAAAAGAATACTAGATAGGTTTAATCTCACAGTCAGTTTTTGCAAGCTTAGCAATTGGCCTTTTCTCTCGTACGGTGGCATGTTTTTGTGCGAAAACGTTCGTCGAAGCGCAAACATAGTAAAGTTTTTTTGCACTCTCTCGATCCGATCAACGTCATTTTGATAAATTGGGTACCAAATTGTAGCTGCGTATTCAAGAGCTGATCTGACCAAAGAAATAAAGGTGGTTCTATTTGTAAAAACATCATTAATATATAAAATCAGTATTAAAATAAAAGAACACATTTTCAATGTCCACCCTACAGTCAAAAAAATGTTGGTAATTCTTACATCAGATTTGACATCAGCGACCAACGCAACGTCAAAGAGTATCATAAGGACACATTTTTTGGGTTCATTTTTAAAATTTAAACATCAGATGCGAAATTAGCGACTAGCGCATCGAAAAAGAGTATAAAACATAAACACATTATTAGGGTGCACCCTAGTGTCAAAACATTTTTTAAATTTTTACTGTTTTTTCAAAATCAGTGACCCCTTAATACTGCCAGCACATACACAAATAGCATAAAGCAAAAAACATATTCTGAGAGTCCACCCTAGTGTCAAAAAATTTTGATATTTTAACATCAGATTTGAAATCAGCTACCAGCGCATCTACGAAGAGTATAAAAAAGATACATTTTTAGGGTCAACCCTAATTCAACTGAACAAATTTTTCAATATCTAACAGAAGATTCGAAATCAGCGACCTTTTCTCTGCCAGCATATAAAAAAAAAAAAAAAAAAAAAAAAGTAACGCTTTTTAAGGGTGTGAAAAGTTACAATCCTAGTGTAAAAAAACTGTTTGAAATTCTTACTACTGATTCGAAAACAGCGACGAGCGCATCTACAAAGAGTATAAAACAAAAATCCATATTTTTTGAAATTCGTACATCAGGTTCGAAATCAAGGACACCTTAATACTGCCAGCACAAATACAAGTAGGATAAAAGTCCAACCACATTTTTAGGGACCACACTAGTATACAAAATTTTTATTAAATTCTATCATTAGATTACAAATCAGTGGTTAGCGCATCTACAAACAGTATAAAACAATAAAATACATATTTAGGCCCTAGTTGCACAACATTTTTTAAATTCTACAATTTCAAACGCACAAAATATTTAAAATAAAAAACACATTTTCAGTTTCCTCCGTAGTGTGAAACATTTTTTTTTAAATTCCAACATCAGATTACACTGTATAATATGCATTTGCTGCAGTTTTCATTTCTTAAAAACTATTTGCAACAAAGATTATCACGTATTATTTAAAACAAATACACAAATAAAAATAACAAATGCTTTTTAACGAAATTTCTACGTGTCAGAAATAGAGACACAAACAGAGAGAGAGAGAGAGAGAGAGAGAGAGAGAGAGAGAGAGAGAGAGAGAGAGAGAGAGAGGGAGAGAGAGCAGGAGAGAGAGGGAGAGAGAGAGGAGAGAAACAGAGAGCTGTTCTCACGCACATACACTAAGGATGTCGATTCTTGGAACTATTTGGGGTCTAAATAAGTCCCGAAAAAATGATCCCAGGATCATAGTATATTTAATTTTTTAAGTGTTATTTTTAGACTCTCAATTTGTTACTGTATCATTATTACTAAAATATAATAACTATTTAAATATCTATACATATCCGCTTTGGATAAATTTTCTTTCAAATGAATAAGAGTAGGGAAAAGTAGTGCATCGAATACTGTTTGTGAATTTTGACCTGAAACAGGAGCGTTCAAAGCAGAATTTCTTAAATAAAAGCTGAGCAATAAGAGATGGAAGAACACGGTGTAAGAGGAAATTTAAGACATTGCTGAGATGTACAAAAAAGATGTAAAATTTTGTACAAAGAAGATGTAAAAAAAATTTCTCGCTATCTCTTACGGATACCCTACAATAGGCATTTTTTATTTAACATGTGCGAATATATATTGTGATTGTGAAATTTCTTACATCAAAGTTATGACGATATCTCGAAAACTGTAGCTTTTCTTAGTGTATTTTTGTATGAAAAGTCATTGGTTGAGAAAAATTACGGTATGCGAAAGCTTTTTTTTGGTAATATCTTTCATGGATAGTATATTAAAAAATTCATCGTTGTAAGGACACAAAAATTGTTGAGCTATCTCGAAAGCTGTAGCTTTTCCCAGTGCAATGTATTTTTTTATGAAAAGTTTTTGGTTAGTACTGAGCGGTACACTGAAAATAGAAATAGACTCGTGTTTTAACCCTTTTCTACGCTCATCTAAAAACGAAAGCGATTTCATATCAAAGTGTAGGTCGAAGGTCATAGTGAAATGGTCAAATTTAGACCACTGGCGAATTTTATTCATATATAAAGTAATTATATTTAAATTTTCTATTTCTTGAGTCCCAGTAGTGGTCCCGGGATTTAATAAAGGATCCGTTACGTGACGATTTCTACAAAATCACACCCCTGCATGCCGCGTAAAGAAACTTAGTTCCAAAACTCTTAAGCTGCTCATCTGATTAGGATAAAAATGTGTATTTGAAAGTTTTTGGGTATGATGAGAATTTTGGTGTTATATATTTTGCCCTTTTTCGAACACCAGAAGGCGAAGTACGGCAATAAACTTAAAAAACTCCTACGCTGTGCATCCGACTAGCATTAAAACTAATATATATTAATTATAAATATACATTCAAAATAGTTTCAAAATTCTTAAAACGGTTGCACCCTAACTTTACACAGTCAATCGATTTATAAAAGTTTAGCGTGGCGTATGAGCAATATTATTTCCAGAATTGCATGAAATAATTAATATCACTCATACGCCGGGCTAAACAATTTTTGTACACAATTTTGTAAGCATTCACTGCGGCACAGACGCAGTCAGTGAAAATATAGCACGCAAAACGCATTGTCCAGAAAAAAATTAGTTGTGAGTCATTATGACAATGATTGAGAGGTCATGTCAGAGAGCTATAATAAAAAAATTGTATACTAAAAAATAAATCAAGTTTTCAAAAGTCAGCAAATTAACACTGCAGCGCTTCATGCGTACAAGTATCTATAAAATAGTTATCTTATATAAATATAATGTTTTCAAAATCTGTGAAAGTGGAAGTGGTATAAATATCTTATATTAATTGGGCAATTTCATATAATTTTTTAGAGTTTATTTTTCTAAAGAAGATTTCTTACTTTGTGAAATTTTTTGCACACAGCTACACAATATTAGGCAAACCAAAATATTAGAAGGAGCAATATTTTAATATCTTTTTATGAAGATCAATGCAATTTTACACTAATGAAAAATACGTCATTTACTCCTTTTGCACAATATTTTCTAAAAATACAAAAAATTGTTTTTAAGAAGTCAATAACAGTTATAATAATATAAGGTCCATTTCTTTTTTATAAGGTCATATGACATTTTTAAAAATATGAAGCTGTTGTATATTTTTTTTGCGCTTCTCTTTTACTAAAATGTTCTCTTTAAAAAGCGTTTAAATAAAATAAAGTTAAACTGTATATTTCATCAGCTAACGATATTCCTGTTATCTCAATAAACAATAATCGCACTTGTTTCATATTTATAAGGTCAAAATAAACTTTTATTTCCATATAATTTTTTTAAACATAAACCAATACAAATATTTCATAAAATCAACCAATGAAGTTTCCGTCCTTCAACAAAACATCATTCATCCTTTTTTCCCATACTTCTAATAAGATAAGTAATAATACCAGGCTCAAGCTTACGCCATTCCGATTTTATTGCTCAAATATAACTCTATTCTAGAGCTTTTTGACTGTTATTTGCGTAGATCATTTGCGATAAGATGTCCCATTGGTTTTCAATAGGATTAAAGTCAGGTGTGCAGGCAGGCCATTCCAAAACTTAAATATCTTAAGCAGTAAACCAACTTCTTGTTTCCCGGCTAACATGAATTCTTGCGTTATCCTGCTGCAATATCTATTGTTCTGAATCTTGTTCGTTTAAAATTGGGACTAAAGCATTCTCCAAGACTCTAATGTAATTTGAACAGAACAGAAACGAACTGCAATTCCAAATATCTTTCAGCAGAAAACGTGGCCCATGTCATCACATGACCGCCACCAAAGTTCCACTTTGCGAACATTAAAGGCTGCTGTCGGATATCATGATATTATCCTCGTGAGCCATCAAGACCATCTAGGTTCCACTTATTCTAGAATTAGATCTAATCTAATCTAATGTTCCGAGAACACGACCTTAAGATGATAGAGGTTAATTTCATTTAAGTTTTTTTAACATTGATGATTTTTTTTACCTGATTCCAATTTGTATTGAAATAAGTCCTATCATATTTTATCCTAGCCGCTTTGTGTTTGGCATTGAATTTAACCTGTCGGTTCTAAGGTTCTCCAAACGGTAGAACGCGCTATTTTTTGTCTACCATGGCTCTAAGCTGTTTGAGAGAGATAGACGCATTGGAAGATGCTCAGACAAGTCTTGTTTTTGCTATTTGGTCTGGCTTTATTTTTCTTCCAGAACGATTTTGTGTGACGTAAGATTCTGGAGATCTGAAATAATATTCAACGACACACAAAATTACCTTTATTTTACGCAAAATCTTTCTTAACCCATAATTTTAACATAGTTCTTAACCCACAGTTCTAAATAACCGTGTTGCTATCATGACTGCACTTTTATCGGAACTGACCTTATACATATAAAAGGAGTGCGTTTAGTGTGTATAAAGATAACGAGAATACCGTTAGAAAATATATACACATTCATATTCTGTTTAATTTGAACAATTACAGATAATATTTTGGTAAAACAGTAGTGTAAAACAAGCTGTTAAGTCTACTGTGTGATTGTCTTTTATAGAGTTGTTGTTGTTTTTTTTTTCAAAAATACACTTGACTTAAAGCTCTAAATTATAACTTTGTACAACCAAGATAAGGTCAAAATTTAATTATAAATTATATATAGCTTTACAATTTTTTTAAAACGAAAATATTTGCATTAGTAGAAGATTTATTTGTGACTCATTGTAGATATGCGTTTTGGGAAAAATAAAAAGTAAGTAAGAGGCAAAAATCATTATTATTTTATTCTACAAAAGTAACTTTAGGAGAATTAAAAACTTTTTTAAAACTTCTTGCGATTTCTTAAATTGCGATCTCAATTTAATTTCATATTTTTTACAGGATCGTCCATCTGTTTGTCAAAATAAATATTCTGCTGCATCTTTTTTCTATTTAACAGTAAGAAATGTTATTTTAAATTTGATTTTAAACCTATTTATATCTTTGAGACAGTTCTTTTAGACACGAAAGAAGAGGAAAAAATTGTGCAAGCTGAATTATATGAGTTGGATAATAAATAACACCGTTTTTTGTTATAAAAGTTGTCAAAGTTCCAATCTTAATAAAATGCACACTTTAGTAATTGCTTGCACTACAAAAATCTCCACCTTTGTTCTTCATTTATGTTGCTCTCAAATAACTATTACTTGTTTTTGGCAACACATTAAAATGCAAACATTGAACTTGTTTCATAAAGTAATGCGTTTTACGACTCAGACTGAGTAAAAGCACTTCAAGCTCATCCTTAAAACGTAATGGAAATAAATGTGAAAAGTTTCTACAGAATATCCTACAGTCATATTTGTTATTTCGACTCTGAACGTGTGCACAGTTTAGATATACTCACACTCACATATACTATACGTATTAAGCTTTCTCTCGTACACACACTTTTACCAACTCAATGAATAATGTAAGACACACACTTATTGTCAACACATGTGTAGCTAGCTATTCATCATTATTTGTTGCTATTTTAATCGGTAGCTGAACGCAAGTTAACGTTCTGTAGGTACTTACCGTTTCTCAATTCTAAAGTTTGATTGCACTTGAAGTGGCTAGAACTGAGTGTGCAAAGGGTTTGGTTTTTTATAACATTTTATTGCTCGGAAATGTGTTAATTTCCCAAAAACTATTAGGTTTAGCTTAGTTCGTAAATGTGTTGTGTTATATATCACTTTCTCTGATAGAAAATTTAATTCAGTCTAAAATTTACATTTTAATATATTATGAAGAGGTTTTTTGTCTCTATCTTTTACACATAATTTGTACTTGATACTATAATAAATAGTCTTGCTACAAAAGTCAGTTTCAAATTAATTTTGAATTAACCTCAATTTGTTTTAAACTTGATACTGACCTGACTTCAACATGAGTTTCTATCATCTCTACTCCAAATTGACTACGATTTATTTTTCTTCTGCTGTTATTCGCCTTGATTAAAACTTGACACTAAGTGAACTGTGACTTGATATTGTTGAGTTTTGCTTAACTTCAACTTAAAGTCCAGTCTGATTTTGACTTTTAACTTCAGACACAAATTGACTCTTAAATCGATGACTTTAACTTAACATAAATTTCAAACTTAACTTTGACATGACTTCAACTTGATATTTAAAAAACTGCAACTTAATTTTACGTTCAATTTGAATTGACTTTATTTGACTACAATTTACTTCATTTGACTACCTGACTTGACTAGACTCACCTTAACTAAACTTGAATTTGCAAGACTTGACTTTACTTAACTTTACTTTGCTTAATTTACTTCACTTCACTTCACTTCACTTCACTTCACTTCACTTCACTTCACTTCACTTCACTTCACTTCACTTCACTTCACTTCACTTCACTTCACTTCACTTCACTTCACTTCACTTCACTTCACTTCACTTCACTTCACTTCACTTCACTTCACTTCACTTCACTTCACTTCACTTCACTTCACTTCACTTCACTTCACTTCACTTCACTTCACTTCACTTCACTTCACTTCACTTCACTTCACTTCACTTCACTTCACTTCACTTCACTTCACTTCACTTCACTTCACTTCACTTCACTTCACTTCACTTCACTTCACTTCACTTCACTTCACTTCACTTCACTTCACTTCACTTCACTTCACTTCACTTCACTTCACTTCACTTCACTTCACTTCACTTCACTTCACTTCACTTCACTTCACTTCACTTCACTTCACTTCACTTCACTTCACTTCACTTCACTTCACTTCACTTCACTTCACTTCACTTCACTTCACTTCACTTCACTTCACTTCACTTCACTTCACTTCACTTCGCTTCGCTTCACTTCACTTCACTTCACTTCACTTCACTTCACTTCACTTCACTTCACTTCACTTCACTTCACTTCACTTCACTTCACTTCACTTCACTTCACTTCACTTCACTTCACTTCACTTCACTTCACTTCACTTCACTTCACTTCACTTCACTTCACTTCACTTCACTTCACTTCACTTCACTTCACTTCACTTCACTTCACTTCACTTCACTTCACTTCACTTCACTTCACTTCACTTCACTTCACTTCACTTCACTTCACTTCACTTCACTTCACTTCACTTCACTTCACTTCACTTCACTTCACTTCACTTCACTTCACTTCACTTCACTTCACTTCACTTCACTTCACTTCACTTCACTTCACTTCACTTCACTTCACTTCACTTCACTTCACTTCACTTCACTTCACTTCACTTCACTTCACTTCACTTCACTTCACTTCACTTCACTTCACTTCACTTCACTTCACTTCACTTCACTTCACTTCACTTCACTTCACTTCACTTCACTTCACTTCACTTCACTTCACTTCACTTCACTTCACTTCACTTCACTTCACTTCACTTCACTTCACTTCACTTCACTTCACTTCACTTCACTTCACTTCACTTCACTTCACTTCACTTCACTTCACTTCACTTCACTTCACTTCACTTCACTTCACTTCACTTCACTTCACTTCACTTCACTTCACTTCACTTCACTTCACTTCACTTCACTTCACTTCACTTCACTTCACTTCACTTCACTTCACTTCACTTCACTTCACTTCACTTCACTTCACTTCACTTCACTTCACTTCACTTCACTTCACTTCACTTCACTTCACTTCACTTCACTTCACTTCACTTCACTTCACTTCACTTCACTTCACTTCACTTCACTTCACTTCACTTCACTTCACTTCACTTCACTTCACTTCACTTCACTTCACTTCACTTCACTTCACTTCACTTCACTTCACTTCACTTCACTTCACTTCACTTCACTTCACTTCACTTCACTTCACTTCACTTCACTTCACTTCACTTCACTTCACTTCACTTCACTTCACTTCACTTCACTTCACTTCACTTCACTTCACTTCACTTCACTTCACTTCACTTCACTTCACTTCACTTCACTTCACTTCACTTCACTTCACTTCACTTCACTTCACTTCACTTCACTTCACTTCACTTCACTTCACTTCACTTCACTTCACTTCACTTCACTTCACTTCACTTCACTTCACTTCACTTCACTTCACTTCACTTCACTTCACTTCACTTCACTTCACTTCACTTCACTTCACTTCACTTCACTTCACTTCACTTCACTTCACTTCACTTCACTTCACTTCACTTCACTTCACTTCACTTCACTTCACTTCACTTCACTTCACTTCACTTCACTTCACTTCACTTCACTTCACTTCACTTCACTTCACTTCACTTCACTTCACTTCACTTCACTTCACTTCACTTCACTTCACTTCACTTCACTTCACTTCACTTCACTTCACTTCACTTGACTTGACTTGACTTGACTTGACTTGACTTGACTTGACTAGATTAACCTTAACTTAATTTGACTTGAACTTTAACGTGACTTAGACTTTATACAAAATATTTTTGACTACGGTTTGACTACGAATTGGTTTCAAATCTGGGGCAAAATTACAGCATTTGTGATAGAGCAAAATTGTGCAAGATTGATAGGCACTTGTCTCGTCATGCCCTTCGTAATTTTGCTCGATCACGGATGCTGTAATTCGGCTCGACTGTAACTTGGCTTCGATTGACTTCGAGTTAACTTAAGGTACTATTACAGTGTGTAGCTATAAAAAACACCTTTTTTATTAAGTTTTTTTTTCTAAGTATTATTAATTTTAATGATTCAAATTTTTTACATAATGAAGAATTATTCATGAGGAAATAAATGTTTTTTTTTTGTCTCAATAGTTGTTGTTAATTTTCTACAGGGCGTTGAAGTTAGCGTGTTTAAAAAATTGTTGCAATTGGCTTCTCACCTCCAGCATTTACAAAGCTTCTGAAAGTAAAAAATCAAAGTGCATTATTGAGTTAAGGGTTGTAGTTGAGCAAATAAAAAAAACCTACGCAAAGAAAAAAAAAAAATAAAGAAATGACATGCGTTGAAAAAAATGTACAAAAAACACCCCTTTTTGCCGAAACTTTCAGCCATAAAAAAAGATATATAAAAGTTTTTTGGATTTTTATAGATCTAGTGCTTAACAGAGTCTATAAGAATCACAATGAAACAATACGCAAATAAAAAAATAATAAAAAATAAAAAAAGGCTTGCGTTGAAAAAAAAAAAAATTTGCAAAAAACCCTAATATTTTGCCGAAACTTTAAGCTATACAAAAAAAATTAATTTTGTTGTCTTTTGATAGGTCTAGTGCTTAACAGATTCTATAAGGATCAAGATTCAACGAAATCGATCAAGTAGAACCCCAGATACCTTAGAAGCCGATTCGAAAAACCTTGTTTCGAGAAAAACGTGATTAAAGATTTAAAGGTTCTTGAATATCACGTGACATTCGAATATGATATATCTTATAACTTTTTCTAATTGATATTTTTTTCTAAAATTTTGTATACGTTATCTTAAGACCTTAAGGCACCATATTTAACGAAGAAATTTTTTTTTTTAATTTTTTGTAATAGTACCTTAAACTGTCTTTACACTACCTTTTACGTGACAGTGAAAAGATCTCGTATAGACTTTGACTAAATTGTGACTAAACTTTAATATGTATTAATTTTGACTTCAACTTGCTTAAACTTGACTTCTGATCGACAGAATTTCATCTTAATATCGAGGTAATGTAACATTAACTTGGATTTGACATGTATTGTCAACAACTTAAGTTAAAGTTGACTGAATTTTAAATTATTTTGACTCGAATACAATTTAAGTTCTTCTTTACCTTGACTTGATGTCTAATTGACTTAAAATTGTCTATGACCGCATTTTGATTTTAACTTGAGTTTGATTTGACTTCGATTTGGCTAGAATTAACTTGATTTAAAGCTAGCCGTGACTTGACTTCGTCTTAATTTTGACTTGACTTTGACCTGATATTGATATACTACTTACTTACTGTGGCTTTATTTTGGCTTTAAATGAAATTTAAATTGACTTCGACGAATTTTGTCCTTATTTCGGCTAATCTGAAATTGATTTTTTTTATCATATAAACAAATTTTGAATTCAACACTCTTTTATTGAATTAACAGTCTTTTTTATTGAATTTTTTTTGACTAAAAAAAGAATTGCATTAAATATTTTACTGTCGAAATAATTTCATGGAATCTACGAAATCATTTCTGCAAGCTGTGAGTTTCACAAAAATTATAATTTTGTATGAATTCTCAATTTTGCATTTTGTGTTTGTGTTTCTCCTACCATAGCAATGAAAGTTTTTGTATTTTCCCTGTTGTTTTATTCCACTCTTTTTTTTATAGCCACCTGTGAATGCTGTTATATAAGGCTCCTTTCATGTTTTTTTTATTTATGACCAACCAAATCTAGTAAGGCTTAAGTTTTATTTGCTTCTTTTAATCAGGCATTTCTTTTTGACATTCCATGTCTTTTTGATGGTTCATTTCCTCAGCACTCAAATAAGAATTGTTTTGTAAAAGTTTTGAAAAGTTGTGAGCCAGTTACTGCAAAATAAATTTTGCCGCACAAAATTACCGAATATATTGTATATATAAAAAAAATTATTTTCTGTCATGGAAAATTGAATTAAGATCGTACTTAATTAAAAGTCTTAGATATAAAACAGCAAAGTAACATTGACAGTTTCTTTTTCTTTTACATTTTGCAACAAAAACAATTTCATTGTTTTTAAATTGACAAAAATGTCTCTTTTGCGGTTTTGAGCAGCGACAAAAAAAAAAAAAAGCCAAGTCAATAAATTATAAAAAAATACTTCGAACGAATAGACAATAAAGTTTTATAGCAGTCTATAAAGTTAATGCTAAATTCACAAAAGGTAAGCACAATTTGATGAAGAGATTAAAATATGCAAAGGAAAAAGAAAAAAAAATAACTTCTAGAGGTTGGGAAAAGGTATTGAAAGGTATAAAGAGCCAAGCATTTCTATAAATTTCTCACTAAGAAGAATTTTAAATAATACTAAAAACTTTGTATTCGCGGATATAAGAGATATATTTTAAGGAAAGTATTTAAACAAAAGAAACAAGCAAAGGAATGATGGAAAAAGATAAGAAAATATATAACTAGAGAATGGTTTATAAACAGTAGTTAGGGTTCTCAGTAGATAAAAATTTGAGTGTTCGCAATGAAAACAGCATTTCAAGTCAAGGAAAAACAAAACAGAAAATAAACGAACAGCTGTAAGTAAGAACAGAGATAAGAAAGTGTAAATACAGCAAAATATTGTTGAAAATGATGATGTTTAAAAACATCTATAAGTGATTTTGTTGTTGTAGAGTCAGAATGCAGAATAATAATTGCAAAAGAAGAATTTAGTCGATTCAAAATTAGACTAATTGAAAGCTTAAAGCTTCAAAATTGTAACAATTAGATTGCAAAGTAATTTCATTTCATGATGTATGGAAGAAATTTCGTTGCTTAAGCAATAGAGAGAATTTTAGTTAAAAGAGTTTTAAAAATGAATTTGAATGGCTTACATCACTCACTTGAATTATTGTAATAATGCCTTGTGTAAATAATATCACAAAGTCTATAAAGCTTTTCAACATAATAACTTCTTGACTTTTATAGGTATGAATAGTACGTATGCTGGTATATCATATTCTTTTGTTAGGTATATCAAGGTCGTAAATTATTTTAGCAAGTAGCAGTATAACAATATTGCATGAAATAACAGCAAAAAATACAAAACAAGAGTATGGTTTAAAAGCAGAAGTTAGGGTTCTCAGTAGATATAAGTTTGTGTGGTGATTATGAAAATCATCGTTTCAAGTCAAGGAATATATCTCAGGCACCAAAAGTGGTACGGAAGATAATTTCCTTAATTTAAATTCTTTAAATATTTGTGAACATCACACTGTCAAAGAGTATAAATTTGCAATACCAGGTTAAGACAACCAATATTTTCCTATTTCGATTTTTACAAAAAATTTTCTTTCCTTATCAATTTATTTATTTCTTTAAAACACCTAAATTTAGCATTCAGAAAAATATAATATGTAAATTTTGAGTTCCTGAGTTTTCCATTTGATGGGTTTTAATTGACTTAACAATTGTTGTTAAGAAGTGTTTTAATGAAATAACAACAAAATTGTTACATTTCATGTTTGAAGTAACTTTTTGTAAATATCAAAATAAGAAAAAGAAGTCGTGGCCTTTTCTTGCTGCCTTAAAAAGATATTTTGTTCAAAACTATTTGCAAAATCTGAATTGAGAAAATTGTGACGCTACCACTTCTGGTGCCAGAGACATAAAACCTTATATTCATATTTCTGAAAAAGTTACAAAATTGCTTTCAAGTATATATTTCTCTAAAACAAGAAAATGCATATCCAAAAAATATGCAAATTATTAGTTCTCCAAATTTAGGAAAAACGTTAACACTATAATCAATATCACCAAAATTTAGACAATCATAAAATAATAAAAAGTTCTGTGCTGTCTTGAGTGTACATTTAGATTCCAAAATCCTTCGCACAGGACACTGTAGGTAAAAACCAAGTGGCATCGTTTTTGCCAAAATATTGTTAGTTTAAGTATGTATTTACTTTTGCTTTAAGACATATACAGTATTTCTTACAAAAATTAAAGCATTTTGAGATCGTGATTTTTTTACTGTTTTTCTCAAAAAACACCTTTGTCCTTACGGGAGAGAAAGAGCTCTTTATTTTTTCTTACATTTTTTTTGGGAGATCTTGACCATCCTATGCAACTTTTGAGACCTCTTAGATGTGAAATGTGAAAAAAATTATTTTTCGACACGCCCCATTGTGCAATATTTGAGTCCGGAAGACATTTTTTGTTGTTCTCTTTCATCAAATCTACTGGGCAAATTAATACATTTTGCTGTACCAGAAATGCGCACGTTCGTATTTCTGCTTATTTTACCTGCTTTTCTAAAATAATTTTTTCTGGTTCTTGCTTTTGAAGTTCTGTGTTGACCGTCAACAATAGATGCGCCTTTATTTTTATGACCAAAGTTGGATGCATGTATTTTTAAAAAACTCAGTTCTGCAGTAATAAAATGCTCACGTCTTTGCTTGAGCTCATTTTGCAAGGCCTGAGCCACTGCTTGATTTCTGGAATATTTTGCAATAAGATCTTAAAGTTTTGGCAACTGTGTTTCCTTTCTGTTTTTGCATCTGTTTTTTAGTTTTCATAACTTGTTTAGCACAGAAGACGATGATCTTTCTGAGTCATTTGTTGACATTTGTTAATTCATTTCTTAATTTGTTAATTTAAGATTAAATAGGAAAACCCGAACTTAAATAATGATTTTAAAACCAACTGATTGTTCAGTATCTATATTTTTTCTTGATGGCTTTTATTCGTTAGAAAAACCGTTAAGTGTATACTGTTTAGATATGTTTCAGGGAACCAAGTAATCAAAAGAGAAAATTTCTAATTAGATGAGTTTATTTCGAAGAATTTTATCAACTCCGCTTAGCTTAGACCGAAGCACCGATGTCGCACTGTGCACATACACACACATATGGTCTTCATTAGTGTGTTCATTTCTTGTTGCTTTTTCGCTAGCTGCTGTGTTGAGCATAAATTTTAAAGTAAGTTTACTTTGAAATTTATTTTAATAGTGTTCCCATTGTCGTCCCAGGCTAAAATTTTGAGAGAACTTAGATAAACTATCATTAACTAATACATATTTATTCCAAAATTTTTAAAGTTAACTTTCATCAAAATATTTTTTTTAAACTTTTATGCAAAAAAAAAAACACGTAAACTTTTGAGACATTTTAAAGTTTTATTATGCAAAATATGCTTTTTGAAAATATCTTTAATATGAAACTAAAATCTTTGCTCTATCTCAAACTTAACCGAACTTTTGATAAAATGAAAAACAGTCCTCAAGAAAAAAAAACCGAATTTTTACAATTTTTGAGTACCCGTAACTCAGTAACCACTAGAAAAAAATAAAAATTACAAATTGATTTTAACCAAATCGGAGAGGGTCAGGTTGAGAGTGTTGTTGAAAAGCAATGTAATCATCCAAAATTAAATTTTGCTTAAATAGGTAAATAATACAAAACAGGATAAACTTGATTTTTGGTGCTTTCACACTCAATAGGCGTAAACTTTTTTGTTAAAATTATTTGTGAAAAATTTATCGTTGTATTCTTAAAATAATTAAATCCTTAATATATACAAAAAAAAAAAAAACAACTCAAATTGAGCAAAAAGTAAAGCCGAAAATGTGGTGCTTTCTTTACAGAAAGTTTATAAACAACCTTTAACTTTTCCATTTCCATTGTTATCTGCGCTGCATTTATTTATATCAAATTGAGCTTTCTGCAGCTTTGTACAACATGACTTACATAAGCATCGTTATAATTGCTTTTTTTTGTGTGTACGCTTTTTGCTTACCAGCTATCCAATTACACAGCGAAAAATACTTCACCTACAGCAGAGCTCGTTGATGCAGTTTTTTTTTTGTTTTTTGTTCTTTGTTAAAATACCTTTTTACACTCTTCCCTTAATTTTGTTGTATTTTATTTTATGTTCTCTAGTTTGCATTCGAAAAACACAGAAAATAAACTCATTTTGCAAATAAAAACCGCGTCATGAAAGCAAGTAAGTAATTCTATTCAGTACCACGATGCTCTTCACCATTTTTACATGGTACTATGGCATACTTTTTCAAGCAGTTTTTGACTATACCACATTGTTTCTATTTTGCTGCCTTAGTTTCTTTGCCATTTCTTTAACTTAAACTTGCTTCTTGGCCTTATTCATGTATTTTTGTTTTAATTTCCATTTTATTTTTGGCCTTTTTCAATTTCGTAAATTACTTCTTTTCTCTGTTCTCGGGTTTCTTTATTTTAATTTTATTGCGTCTTAATTCACCAGCATTTGAGTCAAAACAGAAAAAGCAGCAATAAAAAAAGAAAAAGGAAGCTAGACGTAATTAAATGCGGTAAGTAAGTGCTGCAAAAAAACGGGTTCTTTTTTTGTGTAATGCATGTAAAGGACATGCTAGCATGCCACTTCTCAATGCTGTATTCATTTTATGTTGCCTACTTTTAGGATTTTCTTCCGACATAATTTGTACGGCAGCAATTTTTTTCTGTATTTCCTACCAACTTAATTACTTTGAATTGTAAGCATTTTTACGGTAACCACTGCGAAAGAAAGAATCCTGAAAAAGTGTGACAATAAAGAACTGTGAATTTTCAACTTTTAAAAAATAAGGCTGTTAACATAGGACAAGAATCGGTTTCGAACATATTTTTGATGAAAAATCTGGAGGTCAAAACCGCGAACAACGGTAGAACACAGCATTACAATAAGCATTTGAAAGAAGAGACCACTTCCCAAGCAATTAAAAATGTTTATGAACAATGAATTTAAAAATGGTTCTATGAAGCATTAAGCAAAAAAATGT
The DNA here is from genome assembly GCA_963920525.1 of Dichetophora obliterata. Taxonomy (NCBI): domain Eukaryota; kingdom Metazoa; phylum Arthropoda; class Insecta; order Diptera; family Sciomyzidae; genus Dichetophora; species Dichetophora obliterata. The sequence goes on along the minus strand of OY986436.1, from coordinate 44,188,864 downwards.
AAGAAAAAAAAAGGAATGCTGTTAAAAAGTAATAAAAAATTTTTGTGAAATTAAAATATATTTTTAAGTTTCAGAAGTTGCATGTAAAATTTAGAAAAGACCAATAAAATTCTAGAAAAATCAGAAGCGAAGATGAATTGAAAGTCAAAAATGATTTATCAAAACCATGATCTGATAGTTAAATGACAGTGGCAATGGTAATGGCAATGGTAATGGTAATGGTAATGGTAATGGTAATGGTAATGGTAATGGTAATGGTAATGGTAATGGTAATGGTAATGGTAATGGTAATGGTAATGGTAATGGTAATGGTAATGGTAATGGTAATGGTAATGGTAATGGTAATGGTAATGGTAATGGTAATGGTAATGGTAATGGTAATGGTAATGGTAATGGTAATGGTAATGGTAATGGTAATGGTAATGGTAATGGTAATGGTAATGGTAATGGTAATGGTAATGGTAATGGTAATGGTAATGGTAATGGTAATGGTAATGGTAATGGTAATGGTAATGGTAATGGTAATGGTAATGGTAATGGTAATGGTAATGGTAATGGTAATGGTAATGGTAATGGTAATGGTAATGGTAATGGTAATGGTAATGGTAATGGTAATGGTAATGGTAATGGTAATGGTAATGGTAATGGTAATGGTAATGGTAATGGTAATGGTAATGGTAATGGTAATGGTAATGGTAATGGAAGCGAATGGTAATGGTAATGGTAATGGTAATGGTAATGGTAATGGTAATGGTAATGGTAATGGTAATGGTAATGGTAATGGTAATGGTAATGGTAATGGTAATGGTAATGGTAATGGTAATGGTAATGGTAATGGTAATGGTAATGGTAATGGTAATGGTAATGGTAATGGTAATGGTAATGGTAATGGTAATGGTAATGGTAATGGTAATGGTAATGGTAATGGTAATGGTAATGGTAATGGTAATGGTAATGGTAATGGTAATGGTAATGGTAATGGTAATGGTAATGGTAATGGTAATGGTAATGGTAATGGTAATGGTAATGGTAATGGTAATGGTAATGGTAATGGTAATGGTAATGGTAATGGTAATGGTAATGGTAATGGTAATGGTAATGGTAATGGTAATGGTAATGGTAATGGTAATGGTAATGGTAATGGTAATGGTAATGGTAATGGTAATGGTAATGGTAATGGTAATGGTAATGGAAAGTGTAATGGTAATGGTAATGGTAATGGTAATGGTAATGGTAATGGTAATGGTAATGGTAATGGTAATGGAAAATGTATAATGGTTTAAAAATTTCAAATGAAGTTTTCTAATTTTCATGATTCTATTAAAAGTTAAAAATTAAGAATTCTAAGAATTAAAGGATATTTTTAGACTTTCCATTCATCTCTTCCAAATTTATAATTGTTTCAACTATAAATTTTATAATTAAAAGTTGAAACCCAGCTCTTTTCTGCAACGCCCACTTATCCAACGCATATAAAATGTTAGCAGTAACATTTGTAAATTGAGGTCGAATACTGAATTCCGAGGCTATGCGATCAATAACTCTACAGCTAATTGATATCGCAAATTTTGGTTTAATAGAAGGTGCTGCGCCCCTGGTACAACGCCCATCAAATGTTATCAGTAAGACGGCACGTGTAAATTGTGATCGGATACCGAATTTCGAGGCTGTGCTAGCTACAATTTCAATGCTATTCGATATTGCAAATTTGTGTTGTAAGGAAGTGCCACGCCTCCTTTTACAATGCAGAATCCATTCTTGGTATGTAGTTAATAACTGCCTATAGTTTCATGAAATCTAATTCCGAGGCTGTGTGTTCTATAAATCCAAAGCTATTCTATATCGAAAAGATGGTGTGTATTTGTGCTACGCCGCCTTTTACAATCAGCACCAGACTTTAGGACTTCCCTAAAAATGTAACAAAAATTGGTTAAGCGGTTTCGGAATCTTTAGGCAATATACGCACACACCCACATAAATAAATTTTTTATTGGAATTAAAATTATTTCAGAAAAGTGGGCGCATATAAAGTGCGACCACACCAATTTTTTGCAAAGTTGTCGAGAGTAAATATGTTGAAATCAATTCTTTATAAAAAAAAAATTAATGTAATGACTAGAAATGTCGCATATAAGATTTGGTCTCAAAAAGTCAACATATATTCCAAATCAATATAAAAATCACGCTTACCTCCTGTACGGATTCAGAGTCACTGAACTCGCACGTTTTTTGACTATGCAGAGTCAATTTTCATGGTCAGAGAATCGTGCATTTCAAGGTTTTGAGTCAGTGCATTTTCCTCAAAAACAACCTTGGCTTTGAACGCGAGTAATCTCAACAACATAAAGTAAAAACAAAAGCAGTTTAAGCTTTAAATCAAACAACTGTATGTCCAAACAGCACATGGAAATATGATCCCTTTTGTTTTGTTATTTTCATATGCTCGTCAAATATGCTGAAAAACCAACTCATGGCCAAGGTTATTTTTGTGCACACTGCAATACGCACACTGCAATATATTTAAGTTTGTTAATTTTGTTTGATTTTATATTATTTCAATATGGTTTTTCGGTTATAAAAAGGCGAAAAACTTAATAAAGAAGTCAGTTAGTAATCAAAACGCTTTAAAGTGTATTCAGTTGTCGTGCAGTTGTCGTGGGGTCAACAGCCAAATACTTCGCGCTCTTGTTAAAACAAAGGAATAACAATCACCTTTTTCGCGCTCTTGTTAAAGCACAATAAAATAACAAATAACAAATAAGAAAAACACGATAAACATTTTAGTATTTCTGTACTTAAGCAAGAATAAGATAACATAAAACCTTCTTTTCTTCTGTACCAATTTTCTGTTATACAATTTTAATTTTCTAATCATGCCGTGTATTTGTAAACTTAAAGTCGAACGCAATCAAGACAAAATAAAATGCGTTAATTGCAATAATTTCTTTCACTGGAGCTGTGTAAAAATAAATCAGTGCGAATTCGATTTTATGCAAAAATCTAACAAAGCCTTTTTTTGTAACACTTGTTCTGTGACAAGGCGAGCTTCACTTCGTTCTCCACCGCATTCTACATCTGCAACCTTAAATGTAGCAACAACAGCAATAGACAAATCTCCTCTTTGCAATAATGATAATCTTTCTTCATCTTCATCATTGCCAGCTGCTCTGAGTCAGCAACTTCAACAACAACAACAACAACAACAAATTCATCATCAAAACCTATTTCAACAACTAGCAACTAGTTCTTCTGCTTCTAATCAGACGCAGCAGCTTCAACAACAACATCACCAACAACAACAAGAACATCAACAAAACAAAATGCATAGCAACTCGAACCAGCTGGTCACTCCGAGCAACGACATTCAAGCATCAGTTATTCCGAACTTTCAGTCTCAGCACAACAACAACATCCATGCTAGCGAGTCTGCCATAACTTTGGAACTTGTTTACAGTGAAATTCTATCGTTGAAACAAATGAACGCCAGCGCGCTCTCTCTTATTTCCACCTTGCAAGAAGAGAAACAGTTTTTGATGAGCAAAGTTGATGAGCTTCAAAAAGAAGTCAACTACCTTCAACATAAGAGTAATGAAAAGTGCGTTGAAATTGTTGGTGTCCCGAATATTAACAACAGCAATGCTCTTAATTGTGCAATGACAATCTTTACTGAGGGAATGAATTTAAATATGTATGAGACTGAAATTGATGATTGCTACGTTAAAACTAATAATAAAAATGCTGATAAAACTTCTTCAAATGCATCTTTAAACATCTTATGCGTTAAATTGGTGTCTTCCTATAGGAAAAAAGAAATTATGAGAAGCAAATTTGCCAACCTAAAAAAGTTAAATGCAAAATTATTTGGCGGTGATAGCAACCGTTAAATTTACATAAACGAAAATTTGCCTACTGCTACGAGAAATCTCTTAAAAGCTGCACAGAAATTCAAAAAAGAAAATCATTTCAAGTTTGTTTGGGTTAGGAATGGTAAAGTGTTAATGCGAAAGAAAGAGGGAGATCGTATAATTATTGTCAATGCAATTGAGGATTTATGTCAATACAATTGATTTTATTCTATTTTGTAAATTTTAAATACCACATTATGAATAATTCATTACTTAATAGTTACGATGATTTGCGTGATAATTTGTATGATCTTCCTTTGAATAATTGTAATTATGTAGATTTTCAAAATATTTCCTTTACCCCGAACAACAGCAACAGTAACAGTTTTTACATTATTTCTCAAAATATCAGAAGCATGCGTAGAAATTTTGATAATTTTCTATTACATATTGATTCTTTTTCAACGAAGCCAGCTTTCATTTTCCTAACTGAAACTTGGATTTACGATAGCGAAAAGTCTCTTTTTGGCATACCGGGCTATAAATTTTTCGCTAATTGCAATAACCAGTATGCGGCTGGTGGTGTGGCTGTTTTTATAACGAATTCTTTAAGTTGTGAATTCTCAAGTTTTAATCTCAGAAGTTCTGACGTGATCAAAGTTAAAAGTGTCATTGATAGCCAGATTTTTACATTCATTTGCGTATATAAATTTCATGAAATCGCATCCCATGAAGTTTTTTTAAGTGATTTAGATGATTTACTTAGAACTGAAAAATCTGAAAATGTTGTCTTATTAGGTGATTTAAATCTTAATATTCTACAAGACTCCATTGCTGTGGATAACTACCTCTTTCTGCTTGCTTCTTATGGACTTGAATCCTGCATTAATAAGCCCACTAGAATAACTGACCACTCAGCAACTTGTATTGACCATATTTTTGCTCGTTTAAATCATTCAAGAAATATTTCACTTAGTAGCTCTGTCTGCAATTTTTATATATCGGATCATTGCCTTACATGTCTAAGGTTTGAAAATATTGTAGTGCATAACAGTGTAAACTCGTCACATGATTTATACATATCAATAACCGCTTTCGAAGAATTAAACAATCTCCTTGTCGTTGAGTCATGGGAATGTGTATATGATAAGCCAAATCCATCAACAGCTTTTAATCCCTTTATTGACATTTTATCATCCCATGTAAGTCGATGTACAAGAAAAATTAAAGTTACCTCCTCCAACAAGAAAAAAAGGCTGAAACAGTGGATGACTCCGGAATTACTTGCTAGAGTTAATAAAAAAATAAGCTTTATAGAAAATTAAAAAAATATCCATTGAATGAGAATATAAAAGAAAGTTATAAGAAATTGTGTAAGGAAATCCTAATTGAGACCTCCAATACAAAAAATTGTTTCTTTGAAAATGAGTTCAATAAGATAAAAGGTGATGCTAGAAAGGAATGGCATCTAGTAAATACCATTTTAAACAACAAAAACAAAAGTTCCAAAATCAATAATATAAAAGCCGGCGACACAAAATACACTTCTTCTTGTGATTTGGCTAACTTATTTAATTCAGTTTTCTCCAAAATAGGTACTGACGTCGTTGTCGAAAATGGTCTTGCAAATTCATCTTGTAATTGTTTAGACAGAGAAATATCAAATCCAAATAGCTTCTTTTTTGAGCCCATTTCCTCTTTTGAAATCTACAAAATTATAATGTCGCTCAAGAATTGAAATTCGTACTTAGAAAATAGTTTTTCTAGTAATTTTTTAAAGAAAATTGTTTACAATGTTACGGATGTTCTATGCCATCTGTTTAATAAAAGCATAGATTGTGGAATTTTTCCGGATGAACTTAAGAAAGCTGAAGTTATTCCTCTCTTTAAAAAAGGTAATAAATCTTTAGTCAACAATTACAGACCAATTTCGCTTCTGTCTACTTTTTCAAAAATTTTTGAAAAAATTGTCAAATTTAGAATGGTTGACTTTTTAAATAAATCTTAATTTTTTAGCAACTGTAAATTTGGCTTTAGAACAGGACTTTCTACTGAAAAAGCACTTTTAGAATTTTGTTCATATATTTACAACAGCTTGAATTGCAACAAACACACAGCAGCATTATTTGTCGATATAACGAAGGCATTTGATACTGTTGATCATAAAATCCTACTAAAAAAACTCTTTAAATGTGGTTTTAGAGGCTCTGTTTTTAATTGGTTTTCATCTTATTTGACAAATAGAGTTCAAAGAGTAAAAATTGACAATATATTTAGTAATTACTATAGTATTAACATTGGAGTTCCTCAAGGCGCAGTCTTAGGTCCCATCCTATTTTTAGTTTTCATTAATTCACTCTTTTCCCAAAGCTTCTCAAGTAATACTGTGGCATTTGCTGACGATTTAGCATGCACTTTTTCATGCGATTCGGTTTTTGAGACTGTAGTTGAAATTAATAATGATGTGGAAATTCTGAGGCATTGGTTTACTACACATAAACTTGTTTTAAGCGACAAAACTAAAATTATGTTTTTTAATGTGGCCGGTAAAACCATTGAAATTCCAGACTGTATTTTCCATTCAGCTGACTGCGCAAGGTTTTTACTTAGCAATAAAGTCTGTAATGAGTCAAATTATTTGCACACCTATGACCCCACTAATACCTGTTCCACTAAGTGTGTTTCTATTAATTGTGTTAAAACATTTAAGTATCTTGGTGTGCTGCTGGACTGGAAAATGAATTGGCTTGATCATTCAACTGCACTAAAAAAATACTTATTGGCAGCTATAAGGCAGCTCTTTCACTTGCGGTCCTTTTGCACAGCAAAACTGCTTAAATGCATTTATTTTGGTATTTTTCACTCCAAATTGGAATATGACTTGCCTTGTTGGGGTGGTACACACATGAACAAAATAAATCCCTTACTTACTTTGCACAAACATGCTATTCGTATAATATGTAAAAAAACTACCCGTGAAATTAGTTTCCCTCTATTTAGGAGTTTAAATGTTCTTCCTTTGAAACACTTGTATTATTTTAAAGTGCTAAAAATGTTTTTTATTAGGTCCGGTTATTTAATCAATAGATGTCATTTGAATTATAATCTGAGAATCAACAATCAAAGACTGGCATTGATTCCACCACACAATTTAAGTCACTTCTTGAACTTTTTTACCTCGGTTGGTCCCAGACTGTTTAATTGTCTTCCATATTTTGTTAGATGTCTTCGTAATAAACATGTTTTTCTTAGGGAAGTGAAAACTTGGCTTTTTAATAAATCCTATGAAGATATTTATGCGCTTATTGATGTAATTAATTAATCATTTGTATTCATGTTGCTATCTATCCGTTAATTTTATTTCATATTATCAAACCAAAAATTACTTTGTCTGTTTTTTCTTGCTACAAAATTTTATTATTTTATTTTATTTTATTTTATTTTATTTATAATGTCTGTCTGATGACCCCATGTATTTCTTGTAATTCTTGTACTTCTTGTATTTTAAGCTTTTTTACACAAATATCATATTTGTTTAAGCTAACCCACATTCGTCTCTAGTTCCTTTGTGTCCTATAGAATGTGGCATTATTATTATTATTGTTACAATGTTATAATGTTATTTAAGAAAGCTAAATTTTTGTGATAATAATAAATAATAATAATTTAAATATAAAAAAAAAACTCTCCACAAACAGTTCAAGTGCTGTTTGTAAAAACTAAAACATTCGTAGTCCAAGTTTGTGTGCTTAGGCTCAAACCTAAAACTTCCGAAAATCCAAACGCGGATTTAAACACCTCCTATATAAAGTAGCTTTATGAAAACGGCTACACAAAGTGACTTTAACAATGTGGTAAAATCTCTTTAAATGCTACAAAAACTAATTTAATGACTTGAAATTTTCCATAGCTTTGGTCTCAAATATTCACCATAAATTTGAAATTTTTCAAAAAAATATGTATAAAAATCATGCCTTCCTCCTATACAAAGTAACTATACGATAACGGTTAAATCTCTAAAAGTTGCGCCAAAAATAATTTAATGAATTAAAATTATGCTCATATGCTATTTGTCCCTTGAGAAAGGTATATTTTTGGATATTTGGAAGGTTTCAATTATAGTTCCTATTCATAAATCTGGATCAAGACAAGACATTGGAAACTATAGACCAATATCTAAGTTACCGTCAATTCCCAAATTGTTTGAAGCCTTGGTGAAAAAGCAGATCTATCAAGGCATTAAAAATTCGATATCTGAAAGCCAGCATGGTTTTATCTCTGGAAAATCAACCTCTACAAACCTGGTTCTATTCACTCACTTAATAAAAAATGAATTGGAGAATGGTAAACAAATAGACGTTATTTTCACAGATTTCGCTAAAGCATTTGATAGAGTTCAGCACTCTATTCTAATTAATAAGCTCAGTCTAATGGGTTTTCATTCTTCACTCTAGTCTTGGCTTAGTGAGTACCTTTTAGGTCGTAGCCAAAATATATGCATCGGAAAGACGATCTCAAAAGCAATAATTAATCATTCAGGTGTGCCACAGGGTAGCCACCTTGGGCCGTTGTTATTTATTCTTTTCATCAATGATCTTCCTAATTTTATACAGTACTCAGATTGCCTTATGTATGCTGATGATGTTAAGATTCTTAAATCTGTAAGCTCTCTCAGTGATCAATGGAGTTTACAAAGTGATTTAAATAGTCTGCACTCATGGTGTATGCTAAATAAACTGAATTTAAATTTGTCAAAATGCAACATAATGTCATTTTATATGATAAGATCTCCAATGTTTTTTGATTACTCAATTTTATGCAACGCCTTGATTAGAGTAGATTCTAAATCTGATCTAGGTGTACTCTGTGATAAAAAGATGTCATTTTCAGGTCATTATGCCAATATAATCAGCAGGGCTAATGCTATGATGGGATTCGTTAGACGCAACACTAGAGAGTTTGCTGACCCGTATACCTTAAAGACTCTTTTCATTTCCATTATAAGATCAATACTTGAGTATGGGTGTGTAATATGGGACCCATTTTATGAGTCGCATGGTACAAGATTGGAAAAAGTCCAAAAACGTTTTACTCGTTTTGTTGTGAAAAAACTAAATTGGAATTTTATGCCAGAGTATAGCTCCCGATGTGCACTTATTGGGCTTAAATCGTTGAGTTCTAGAAGAAAATATTTTCTTATAACTTTTGTTCGAGATCTTTTAATGAATAATATTAACTGTGCGCCAATCCTCGCCCGTCTAAATATTTATGCTCCGGAAAGACACTTTAGGCAAAGAGATTTTTTTTACATTCCGCACCATAGAACTAACTATGGTCGGAGTGATCCGATTTTTAACATGTGCACTGTCTATAACAGTGTAAGTGCTCGTATAGATTTCACTCAAAATAGAGAGGCATTTAAGCAAACTGTATTGAGTATTGTATAAATCCTTAATTTTATATTCTTATAATAATTCCATTATAATTATTGTTTTAGTGTAATTTAAGATGCAATAAATAGACTGTTAAACATTTTTGTCGATAGTTTATAAATAAATAAATAAATAAAATAAATAAATATTCAAATTTACTTTTAGTTTGGAATTTGGCAATATCGTTTACAAACTCGGCCAATCTCCCATACAAAGTGATGTCATCAAAGTTGCATAACTTTAATAAATTTTACAAAAATGTGTGCATTAACAGCATATCTGACACATAATCTGCCTTATCTTAAACGTGTTCTGTTTTTGAGTTTTGCCAAAATTGGATAAAAAACAAACCCATCCTCTGTACAAAGTGATGACATCAAAATTTCAAAACATGCATAATATATGCATAACATAAAATAAAGTGTGCAGGCATTTTAACCTGGACACAGCCGAAAATAATTCCTTACGAGTTTTTGAACGTTAATAGATCTTCTCGGAAATTTTATTGGATATGGTGTATTTTTGCCATTTAATTTGTGTGAATAAATTAGTAGAAAAGAAAACATTGTCATCATCATCTATTACGTTAGGTTTTCGTCTAACGTTAAATACTCACCAGAAGAATGAACTCTAGAAGAGATAATAGAAAACGAAAAATATATAAAAAATTTCCCTAAAAAATGTCTAAAAAATTTTAGACATAATTCTAAAAAATTAATGAGTATAAATAAAAAATTGGCCTATATGGAAAAATTGCCTTGATATTGTTTTTCTTAAAATTTTGAAGTATTTTGTTGAAGAAATCTGCACTTTCACAGATTAAAATCGAATTATTTCATCTGTATTTATTTGTTCGATTTGAAGAAACCAGCATAAAATAGAGGTGTAAAACATACCCGACTGTGCCATAGTACAATAATTGTTTTTTGATTGTAATATATTTGAAACAAGAAAATTCATTGGAAATAGATCTAATTCATAATATTACTAAGAATAAATACCAATCTGAGTATGTATTGATTATTTAGATATATGTTGTTTTTGTTTCTGGTTTGCCAACTCAATTTGAATTAAAATCTGAAGATTTGTTGTACGATTTGACAACTGATTTGTGTTGACAACCTCAAATATTTTTCTTCTATAACTTTGAACGAATTGAAACAATAAAAAAAACACGTGCTATATACATATGCTTGAATTCGTTCATTTACCCTAACAAAAAACAACAACTAAAAATGAAAAAATATAGAAAATAATAGAAAAGTGTCATGTATGACCCTCAATGCCGTTCATTGGCATGTGTTCTACGTTCAATGACACGAGTTCTATTTTTCATTCATCACAATTCTCAGAAGCAAATCAAAAGGCAGAACATAACAGAATACTAATATTCACGAACCAAGTTCTAAGCAGCTAGGAATTATTTATTCACAATAAATTATTAATGAACACTGAAAAATTAATTTCTGTATTAATTGTATTAAAAATATAAAACAAATTCCATTTAAGTCAACCCTGCTGTTGGTTAAAAAAAGTATTTGTTTTAACAATTTGCCCCTTCTAGTTGACAACACGAAAAACAAACATTTCTCAATTCAGTTGACAACTTAATGGAAGTTTCATTATGAATTTTATCGTAATTTGATAATCATAGAATGTGGCGCACGCACCGAATTCTATTTATTTCTTCATTCATTGAGCTGAAGGGGTGTGTGGGTCATCAATTAAATGCTTTGTTCAAATTCGAACGATATTTCATGTTGTGCACGTCATTAAGTTTGGCCATACATTAACCAAGCGGCCAGTCGAACGCAGACCTCCAATACTACGGAATGTATTGGAAAATTCTTAAGAAGCCGTATTTGGACAAATAATTCAATTGTTTCAACATACACGTTTCTTCTCATGGAATCTATGTACATGAAGACATGCGATTGACAATGCTGCTAGTGCTGTTGATGCAGTGGCAGTAAATTTTAAATGACATTCTAAATAATGACTGACAAAGAGTATTCGAACCGACTGTAACAGCAGTCAGAGGAACAAAAGCAATCGCTGCATGCAAAGAAAGGAAGCACTCAAAAGCGCCCAAATAAATAGTAAGTTGCGGCAAGAGCTTTATACAAAACAATAAAATTGAACCAACGAGATATTGGTCTTAATTTAACAACAATTGTGAGATGAAATTTGTGAAAAAGGGCTCTTGTTTCGGGTAAAAATATATTCTGTCAATTTTAATATGCAAAAATGATATTAAGTTTCAGTTGTAAAATGTGTTTTATGTGAAAAACGCAGTTTACATATGCAATGTTATAAATACATGCTTCTCTCACTCATGTTTTTTTAAAACATGATATTGTTTATTCTCTCCATTAAATATGTTTTCAATAAACAGCAATATATTGTACTTCTAAGCATTTAAGCAAAACAAAAGTTTTAATCGATGATGGCGACAAACTTTATATTACTGTTCAACTCACACATGAGTAAAAACAAAGGGAAAAAGCTAGCATCGTCCATTTTCTGACCTAGCATCCATGTTGCTAGATGCTTGAATTTTAAATATCATTTCAAAATTTTTTAGTGCCTAATGTGGTAGTGCCTAATACTCTACAGCAGAATATTAAGACTTTTAAATAACTGCGCTGTATTAAATCAAACAAACATTATAAAGTTCTGGCAGTGGATTTTAAAAATAGTCAAAAATAAAACTAGCTTACTCTCTTTAAAGAAGAGTTAAGCCATTTGACATAACAACGTTACATCTTTCCTAGCAGATTAAAAAAAATATTAAAAGTTGTAATACAGGAGCTATGATAAAATTGATGGTACTAATGTAAGGGTTCATTTTTTGACCTCATGACAAAACTATAAAAAAAATAGCGATGTCATAAGCGGAAGAGATGATTCTCAACAGGGAAGCGAGCGCTCCATCAGCGCATCTAAAGCACTAAAAAAAAAAACAGTAGAGCGCTTCATTCTCCTTGTGTAAAGCGCATTTTTTAACATAGTCATGCCATCAGATATATGCGCTCCGCTCCCGCTGTAGAAAATATAAAATCGTAGCGAGAGCCGAGCGCTTTGTTCTGTTTGTATTTCATATAAAATCGTAGCAAGAACCGAGGGCTTTGTTCTCCTTGTAGTTGGAAGAAAAATGTAGCTTTATTAAAATTATCTATTGTTCAGGAGGCAAAGAAAACCGTTTATTATTTGTATGAAGTTCATACGATAATGTTTTGTTTTAAACATTCTACCTCTCTTTTTTTTCATACAAACATTAAAAACTAAAAAATTACATAAATGTAGTTCTGACCAATCTACCTAAACCGCTAATAAACGTTACTTTGCACAATTTTGACATATTGATGTTTGTCAGGCGACAATATAAAAAGGTACGATTTTTATGCATTTAATTGATTTTTCAATTTTTAACAGTTTTTGAAAATTAGTTTTTTTTTTTACTTTAAAATCTAATACTTTTTTTCAAGTGCAACGTTATCGTTACGGAAAGTGCTGAAAATATAGCGCTATACAACCAGCACTATTTGCAAGGAGAATGAAGTGCTCTTTACGTACATACAAGTAATGAGCATTGAAATTTTTTGCTGGGTTATGCAAAAAAATAAAATTAAAAAACTGTATAATGTTATGATATCATAATACTATAATTGTCATTTTGTAAATTTTTAATCGACTCGAATCATTAATGAAATAAGAATTTTAAGTAAGAAAGAGTAAATTATAAATATGTACACACTCAAAGATCTTCACTTTTTTGGATTTATTGTGCCGCTTGTTTTGCGGAGATTCCAAAAAACTGAATTATTTAATTAAGCTATTCAGAAAAAGTATAATAGTTTTATTAAAATGATATTCTAGTTGATTAATTAGTATGCCGTCATAAAACTGGAAAAATGATTAGCAAGAATAAAAAAAAAACCTTCTGTAGCTTATGGAAACGATTAAGTTATTTATAGTAAACTTTTGTTTAAAGAATATCAATGAAATTAATTGAATTTGAACTGAATGAATGGTTTTTATACTGTGCTACTTTATATTAAATAAAAATAAAAATAACTTAATTCTAACAATTAAGCTCTAATAACACATTAACTTTATAACTACTACAGTAAAAGAAAAATTTGTGAATAAGGCTTGGACAAGGGTCGAACAGCATCCGCACAATGTCTGAACAAGAGCCAAACAGCGGACGTTTTGAAGTAATCTCGGCTAAACAAGACTCAAATAGCTGTCGTACAACAAGAGTTTGCACAACTTTTTGGCCAAACAGCTGCCAATCCAGTGTTTAGAAATTGTTCGGGTGACGAACGGGGGTGGTTTTAATGGCGGAAAAAAACAAAGAAAACACAAGATAATTAAGTTGTTTATACCTTTTCTGTGTGTGCACAGTAAAAGTGATTTTATTTATGTGACAGTGGGTTTTCATGTTGATTGTAGAAACGTCTTAAGATGATTTTCTAACGATGGCTGCTTACGCTCGATTCTTGTAGAGCATAAATTGTACCAAAAGAACCAGTGGCTGAAAGAAAGAAAGAAAGTCGATAAATGGCTAGCCGAACACCTGAGAACTTCTTGTATCCTTCAGCGCCATTCTTGCTTTAACGGTGGGTAGGGGTAACGAAGTATTCAGTGACCACAGGGTTACATGGCCACGTAAACATACATTTTTTCAAAACTTCGCTATTTGACTCTTGCTCAGATATTTTACTGCTGCTTTTTGACCCTTGTTCGACCCTTATCCAAACTTTGTTCGACCATTTTTTAGCCATAAAAAATATTTTTTGTTCGGGCATATAAATCCTGTAATAGTTAAATACTTGAAGTGTTTACTAGGGGAATGAATGCATTTTTATATTGATTTTATATTAAGGAGCCTTATATTATATCCGAGCCTTGTTCGACCGTTGTTATATATATATATATATCTGTAGATATTTATATATATATGAATATTAGGAATATATGTGTACAGTGGAAGTCACGAATTTAGCACACACTGTGTTAGTAACTCTAAGTTGACATTTTTTTACATCTTAGCTTAAGAATTTTAAGAAAATGTTTTTTTTTTTGAGTGTTGTGTGCGAAGTCAACTCAATGTACCATTTTTTCTTACATATTACAAGTGTTGCTATCAATTGTGGTTTAAATACTGGACACTTATTTAGCACAGGTTAGAATTACTGTTCCATTTCTTATTATATTTTGATTTATTAAACCTTGCTGGTTATATTTTTTTTAATTTATCTTTTATAAGTCTCTATTTGACTTCTTACAAAAAATTTACAAAACTTACTTCTTACAAAAGGTATGGCGAAAGGCTGCTGGTTCAGCGGCAGTTAGTTGATTTAGGAAATGGAAAATGGTGGAAACATAGATTCAGTAATTGCTTTCCAGAAAGTTAACGCATTACAACATGTAGAGCAGTATGGGATCATTTAAAGTGTAGAAAAGCGACCTATAGCGCGAAAAGTAACAGCAAGAGAGGACTATTTGATTTTGAGAGCTTCACTTCAGGATCATTTTAAGACCTCAAATGATATTAAAAAAAAATTCATCAACATATGGCATAAATGTGTCCTCAAAAACCATAAGAAGACGCTTAAACGAAAACAGTTTGCGTTGCATGTGTCGCAAAAAAATATTAAAAGTGGACTTGTGTTTGCAAAAGAACATTTAAAAAAGCCAGTGAGTTTTTGGAAAAATTTGCTTTGGAGTTTTGCCTGTTTGGATCTGACGGCAAACAATATGTGTGGTGTCCTCAAAACATGTACGGTGGTGGTAATTTTATGGTATGGGCTGCGTTTTCTTAGCACGGGGAAGCTCCGATTGTAAAAATTTAGCAAAAAATGGATCAGCACACCTGCAAAAACATACTTGTCAATACCATGACACTGTTTGCTGAAGATAATTTGCCACTTTTGTAGAGTTTTATGCAGGATAATGATCCAAAGCACACTGCTCGCACAGTTAAGGGTTGCGTGGAAGGCAATCATGTTGATATTTTGAAGTGGCCAGCGCAATTATCGGACCTCAACCCGATTTGAGAATCTGTGGAGTAATGTCGAGCAGCAAATCAATACAACCGAAAAATTTGCCAGATTTGTGGAAGCAAATCCAAAGGATTTTGTATAGTATTCCAAAGTACTGTTATGAGGCTTTGGTCATAAGTTAACGAAAGAGATGCGATAGAGTAATTAAGAATAATTGTACTTGTGTGGATCTTATTTTTTTAAAAAAAGTACGTTTTAGAAGTTTTGGTCAGGCAATAAAACTGAAAATTATTTTTAATTGGGAAAATGTAGTCAGAAAAGGCATCGGTTGGATTTGAAGATATTGTTACTTAAAAAAATAGGTGGTAAAAAATTAAAAAAAAAAATACTGAGGAGTGAAAACGAGATATAAAAGCATAAAAAAATTAAGGATGTTTTGCCTCTAACGTCTTTCATGTGACTGAAAAATGCTGATTGGCTCAAAAGTCGGCATTTGTGTCTAGTGGAGAGTGCGCTAGACTATCAACCCAGAGGTCCCTGGTTTGAATCCGGGCTCGGGCACGATTCTTTCCACTTTCGTTGTTATTTCCAACATTTAAGAATTATGGAAAACTAAAAAAAAAATCCACAAATAAATTGTGTAAAATGTGGAATTAAAAAGACAGGAACACAACTAAGGGCTGGAAATGCTTGCCGAGGTTAAGGCATAAGATTAGCCTCGGTTAAAAGCAATTAAAATGATCTTTTACGGTTGTTTCGCCTAATCAATAATTCACGTATGGTTCGAATCAATTCCTCTAAATAATCTATCCCTTTCCTTTCGACAAAGACCAAACCTTGTTTGTGTAAGGTGCATGCCTTGGTTCCTTGAACTGTTTTTAAAAAAAAAAATATATATATAATCCTTTGAAAAAACGATGGAAGTGAGTCAGCCAATTTATGAATAAAATTAAACGATCCGAAGTTTTGTAACTTACTTACGTACTTACGTACTTTTCTGTCACAAAAGATGTACTGGACAGAAAATCATTAGCTTTTTCTTAAATCAGACATTACATTCATTTATAACACTTTTGTCATCAAAAATATGTATTAAATATATAATTTGTGCCACCAATAATAAAAAATGCAAGTCATTGCATCAATAAATTTCAGAATCTTATAAAAACTTTAATAATGGGCCTTAGTAATAAATATTTTAAAGTCGGCTCTAAATTTATTGTAAGCTTTTTGACAACAAATTCAATGGAAATAATGTAAGAAAAGCTCACACTAAATTTAGAGTCTACATTAAAATGTTTATTAATAAAGCCCATTGTGTTTACAATTTTTTATTATGTTGATTTTCTATGATTTAAATACAAATTCTAAATGTTTGATAGTTTAACCCTCATCGGTCCCTCGAGAAATACATCTAATCGGTCCCATTGTATGCGCCCGCATACACATATATTTTAATAAAAAAAAGCTAAAAAAAATTAACAGCCATTTATATTTTGTGATTTTTTATGTTTTTTACATTGTTTACTATCATATTAATATATTTGAACTTCATAAAGGTAGATTTAGAATGAAATTAATTAGAATATTACACATATTAGAAAAAAAAAATTGAATTATTAACTTTTGTCAATTATTTGTATATTTTTCGCATAAATTGAAATTATATTCAGAACAAATGAAATTTCTACACTTTTCACAGCGTGTAGCAAAAAGATTTTTGTTTTTTTTATATGTGCAGATGTAGCATCGGCCTCGTTTTGATGTACTTTGTAAATGGCGAATCTCCCGAATTCTTTGAATAACACCCGAAGCATCATTACTTTGAGGTTGTTTTTTACGTTTAGTGATCTGTTTTTCAACGAGATTCAAACCAAGCTCCTCGATAAAAAGGCGATGACGAATATTATGGTTCGTTTTAGAATTTTTCGAATACTGAGCAATGTCACAAATCGGTACCGGCGAGGAACATATGACAACATAACTGCTTGCAATTTATGTTCATATACAACTTCTGTATGATAAATTGGCTTTTGACGCATGTCGAATAGAACTGAAGGAATTTCAGTCCTATTTTTAATTATTGTTCCCAAAATAGTCATGCGATCCTTATGTAAATCTTCTGCCAATTCACACAAAGTGAAAAAGTTGTCACACGTTACATTTCTGTCAGAAAGTCCTTCCACCAAACCCAAAACAACACGCCGTCCGAGATTACGTTCAGGAGTGGCATTACGATTCCGACCAACATAAATTTGTGTGTTGTATGCATACTAGCTTTTTAAATCGCATATCACCCAAATTTTGATGCCATATTTCGCCGGCTTGGATGGAATATACTGACGAAACGGACATCGCCCACGATACGGAACTAACAGTTCATCTACGGTAGTGTTTTTTCCTGGTGTGTATACAACTTTCAAATTATGATTCTATTTATCGTATACATTTCGAATCGGTGCCAATTTGTCACGTACAGAAGTACTTGTAGATGCAGTGTGGGCCATACGTTGTTCGCGGTCATCAAATCGAATGCAACCATGGATACGCTTGAACATTTTCAAGGACCTTGTTGCTCTAAATATTGGCCGACCAGTTTCGTCATTCCAAAGTTTAGTGACACATTCACCGTATGATCGATACACACCAGAAAGCAGCAACAATCCAAAATATGCGTGCAGAGTGTCCAAAGCAATGTTTTCCAAATCGTCTTTGTACTTTCGCACACTATATAAATTCGTCATGTTCAAAATAATATTCTCAACCGGTTCAAGGAACATGTGAAATGCAGACGAAACATCAATTATAGTAGCAGCTGCTAATGCTTTTGAACCTGAATTATAACAAAAATGAAACATATAATGAACCTGAACCCATAACAAAGAGGGTAGGTTTTTACCTAAAGTGAAATTTCCTGCACGTCGAAATGAATTTCTTCGATTTATTTCAAATTGTTGCGATGAATATTAAATTTTCTTATTTTTTGAAAAATATTTATTTTCAGGATTTGCTGCATTTTTCTTCTGCTAAATGTTGCTCAAGTGGCTCAATGTCGTCTTCATCCGAATGCACGCTAACTTCACTTTCATCATTCTCGTCTGATAATGCAAAATCATCGTCACTCTTGTACGGAGATTCGCCCGCTTCGCTTTCCAAATCAAAATCCATTTCTAGCTCATCTCGCTGACTTTTTTCACGTAAAACTCTATCCATTTTTTAACAAATACTTCGAAACACAACCAAAATTCAAATAAATGCGCAAACAAACTTCACTTATGTGTGTTC
The DNA here is from genome assembly GCA_963920525.1 of Dichetophora obliterata. NCBI lineage: Eukaryota > Metazoa > Arthropoda > Insecta > Diptera > Sciomyzidae > Dichetophora > Dichetophora obliterata. The sequence goes on along the minus strand of OY986436.1, from coordinate 44,170,291 downwards.
CAGAACAAACTGAATTTCATAAAACGAAAAAATAAGAGCGTGCTATAAATCCACACACAAAAAAAAAGTGGCAATTCCAGGTACCTGTTTATGTGTGCGCGCACATACACAGGGACCGATTCGTATCTATAACTGCGCAGGCAAATGTAAGGGTACAATTGCAAAAACGGGTTTTTTTGGTTGTTCAGGCAAAATAATTCTACTTTGCAAAATACAAGGTCATTCTGAACCGAGAAATCCGTATACGTTTTTATTTTATTCAAGGTTAAAGATCAAAATTGTATCAGTGGTCATACAGGGGACCGATGAGGGTTAATCATACTTGATTTTAAATACAAAATCTAGTTGTTTGTTGAAAATCGTTTATTAAGCTTTAGGTAAGACTAGAGCAATTAATTGCTCTAACGAATTTGTCCAAAGAAACAACAACAACAACAAAAACAACATTTTCATTATGAATAGGATAACAACACTAGCTGATTTTATTGCAATTTCGGCCCTGCTGCAGGCTTCATCAGAAATCTTTGTGATGCCAGCGGGAATCGAACCCGGACCTTGACACACCGTTCAAGCGCATTAGCGCACTACACCACAGAGGCGATGAGATTTCAGTGTCATACTCTCAGTTTTTTTCCCTTTGATATATTCCTGTTGTAGTTGTATTTTTGCATCACTTTAGTTATTATGCTTATGTTATTTAGGTACAATTTAAATCATAGAAAATCAACATAATAAAGAACAAGGTCATATAGAACACTTTCAATTGTAAACTTTTTTATTTTACTTTGTATTAGTTTAGTTTTTAGTTTTATTTTATTCAAAAACTCCATTAATGATAATAATACAATTCAAATTATAGCATTTAGTTAACAAGATTTCATGCTTAAAACTAATATTCAATATCTAACATTTTAAATTAAAATAAATGAAAATTGTGTTTTAAATTAATATTCAATATTTAACATTTTAAATTTATATAAATGGAGAATGGTAGTGACATTAATAGTATATATAAATACTGTGTTAAATTTCACATATGTGAAAATTAAAAAGAAAATTTTATACTATGGAATACAAGCTATAGGTTTCAGACAAGGAAGAGAAGAGGAAGGAAAAGTGAAGAGAAGGAAATATTTGTGAGGTAGTAGAAGTTGATTTAATAAGTGAGCTGCTTGTAAATGTTACTGAAAAATCATAAATTAAGCAATATTTCGTGCTCGGATGAAGAAGCAATTCTATTTCTTGTGAGTTAAAACCGAGAAGCCATGACTAAGCTTTCTTTAAAAAGGTATTTTGCGATTCCAAACACTTAATTGATGATGGAAGTCTGTTAAATAGTCTATGGGACTATTATTATTTATGACTAATATGGAGCTTAAAGAGAGCTGCATAATATTTTGCAAAAAGCACCCATATCGATAATAACTCAAATATCACAATTGACTTGAACCAAACTTGTTGTTTTATCAAAGATTATGCAAAAAGGGCGTCCTAACTGACTTTATAAAATAACTTTTTTTAATATATATCTTTAAAAATTTAATAAAAAAATTTGATCACTCACTGAAAAAACTACAGAATTTAATTTAAAAATAAAATCAGCAAAATTGAATCATTAGCTTACGAGCTATAGGCTTTCAAAAACTTTAGACTCGAATTTTTCGAAACACAGTTTTTTCTCACACGTTTTTTTGCACCCAATGAATGCATCAATTATTATCTTAATAAGCCTATAGCTCGTTGCATTAAGATACAATTGAAATCCTAAATAGATCTGACCTATTTATGGAAGTTTCTCGTAAATCCTTTAAGGATCATCTCATACTAATTATTATGGCAAGTGATGCTTAAAAATTAGTCCCTAAATCCAATCTTTAGTATTAATTGTTCTGTATTATAATATGAAAATTACAATTTATCTTCATAGCATGATATTTTTTATATATTTCTGTGGCGTTTTACAACAACATTGTCAACTTAAGGCAGATCTAAGTTATTAATGTCACTGTAATTTACACATATAGCATTATAACCACAAAAAATCTGGAGCTTCTAGCATGACTATAGCCAAAGTTATGACCCAAAAACGGAACACCATTTCATATAACTTGTATGGCGATTGAAATCATTGAAGCAAGATTTCTCGAAACATGATTTTTACACTTAAGATGATATTATAAAATGCTACAGATATATAATTTCTGTAGTCTATAAGAGCCAGTACTCTGTTTGATGAAGAATAAATGAAATGAAATTAAATGAAAAACTTGAAATAATCTGGATGTTTTGTAATTAATTTGTGCTATTAATGTGATCATGGCTGTAAACATAAATCTTGTGTCCAATACCCAAATCTGTGTAGTTTGCAAACCAGTTTTATTCAACTCGCGATTGAATAAGTTAATATGATGAATATAGATTGTGTAAGAAGAAAATTTGTCTCAACAAAAAAACCAAAAAATTTTATAAAGTAAAACAATAAAGAAATTAAAAATTTTAAAAATAATTAAATAAAAATATTAAAAATTATAAAATTATAATTGAAAAAACAACTTTTATTTTTTTTTTAATATTATCGCTCATTTTGTGCAAAATTGTTACAGCTCAAAATTTGAAGTTTCGAAGAAGACCACTTTAAGAAGTTTATATCTTAAGTAATAAAAACGACTCTTATACACGCAGAGAAAAAACCTAGTTGCAACAACCATGTTTTAAGAGGATCATAGTAAGATTCGAATTATGAATGCTGCTAATATGTTCTTAAACATATAATATTTTCTTTGATCATGATGATATCAACAACTATATTTAGAAAAGGAACTTTTTTGTAGGAACCAAAACATCATTGAAACAAATATTATTCTCTCATTGGGTCGAAAATAAAATGATTGCAAGAACTATATTATGAATTTATTTTTAGGATCCAGAATATTATTGAAATTTTATTTTTTTTTTTCATGCACTCCAATTTCCACAGCTATTAATTAAGATATCTCCAGAGGTTTGCCACTTTCTGGGCTGAACAGAAATATTAATTCAATTGAAAAACCTTTTTGATAAAATTTTCTGTCCGAGCTGGGGTTTGAATCTCGGCTTTTTCGCTTACGAGCCACGCACACTACCAGTAGGCCACAGCCCCTACTACCACTCGACTGACTAATGACATTTACTAACATGGTACATTAAGTGCATTGTCACAAAAATAGCAATATGTGTGATAAACAAAATATGGTCAGAATTGCGAAATATATTTAGGGTAAATAGAAATATGTTTGTTATAATTAAAGTAGAAATTGTCACTTTTCTCCGTGCTGCTTTTAGGATAAGGCGATTTAAAACAAAACACAATAATTGAACAGTTGACAAACGAAACGGCACATAGCCAGGAATAGATAAAACTTATTGTGTCTGAATGAAGTGAAAGTTTTTCCTGCAAACTGTTCAGACACAATAAATTCCTTCGATTTTTGGTTATGTTCTGCTTCGTTTGCCAACAATCAAAGAATAGTTCAGACAAACATTCAAAATTCTCATATGTTTGTCTCTATAATAATATTCACATTTATCATGATTGATAGAACTACAATATTTTTGTTGCAACTAATAGTTGAGGCAATCATAGTATGTTGACGATTACAATGATGTTATGATTTCAACTATAATTCTATTTTTGGTACCAGCATTATTAAATAATGACTTTATTAAGGCAAAAATTTGTGTTTGCAGAAATAGTATAATTATTTTAGTAAAAAAATTATTATTGCAGTAATCATGTCTCAACCACGTCTTTTCTCTGCGTATACGAATTGAAAACAGTACTTTGCTTTTAAGAACAATTTTTTTAAATCAGGGCTTAAATATATTTACTCTTTTTATAAGCTTTTATTTAACTTGCTTCGTTCGTATGTATGTCCTCAAAACTTGCAAGCCATTTTTCTACAACTTGTTGGTATCCGATTAAGCTGAAATTTAGCATACCACACCCCCTTTTACCGCCCACAAATCATTAAAAATGCTAAAGGGTCCGCCAAATAACTTTTTTTTTTGAAAATTTTATAAAAAAAATACTGAATATTTTTTCAAATTTCTTTTTTATTTGAAAGTACAATTCTTCCGGTTAATAATGGAAAATAATTTCATTCAAATGGCTGCCTCAGCTGGCCATGCAGTAGCCTACACGATCGGTCCAATTTTTAAGCACATTATCGATTGTGTGCAGCTGTATTTCACCAATGGCTTCACGAATATTGTCCTTTAAAGCGTCAATTGTCTCTGGCTTGACGGCGTAGCACTTATCTTTGAGGGCATCCCACAAATAATAGTTTGTGTCAAATCGCAGCTCCGAGGTGGCCAAACGACATCAGCTCTGCGGCTGATAATACAATCTTCTAAAACAGGGTGCAAAACATCGAGTGTAGCTTCGGCTGTGTGGCACGTAGCGTCGTCCTGTTGAAACCAAATGTTGCCAATATCCTCCTCTTAAATTTTTGTGAACAAACATTCGTTCATCATGGCCCGATAACGATCGCCATTGACTGTAACGGCCACTCCTTGCTCATTTTCGAAGAAAAATGGCCCAATTATGCCTCTGGACCAAAATCCGCACCAAACAGTGACTCGTTTTGGGTGCAGCAGCTTTTCAATGTATGCGTGCGAGTTTTTTGTGCCACAAATGCGACAATTTTGCTTGTTTCCATACCCGCCAAGATCAAAATGAGCTTCATCTGAAAAGATGATTTTTTCAGCAAAATCGGCATCATGATTTTCAAAGTATTGTCGCAATATTTCCCAGCGTTTTTCAAGCGTATACACAACCATATTCGTTTAGCGGAAGGATAAAACTATCTATCTGTCAAATCAGACATGAGCTAAGTGTTACCCATAGAAATAAGAGATAAGGAAGTGGTGTTCTGAAATAAAAGTGCGACATTTTTCTTACTAGTGTATGTTTACACCAATACAGAAACATTCACTCAGGGCCGCATTCGGTTCAAGCGCAAAATAAGGCGCTATTGATTTCTGGTTGGAATTGCATACTTATACATTCTGATTGGAATAAAATAGTTTTTAGCATACGCATAAATATAAAAAAGAATATCTACGAAGCGAAAGAGATTAGTAGCTTATTTAATTAATTTTTTTTTTGTATTTCCACACCACCCTTGAGGTATACAAATTGGCGCGTTACCGATTTTTTTGGGTGTCCGGTTCCCCTGTAGGCCTATTTCACCCGAAAAAAAAGAAAATATTAGTATTGAATATGTCGATAAAGTAAAAACAATATAATTCATGATGCTTTTCACAAAGTGTAAGCGACGTGATTTTTTATATATTTTAATAAAATTATAACTAATAATATGAGCATGCATTAAAATAAAAGAGGAATTAAATAAAAGCATGCTTCATTCTTCATTTTTATTTTAAATTCTCTTAAAATGAATAGTTTTATGCAGTTTTTGTCTTATTGTTGGCTTTTCATTAATTTTTTTTTGGGATATAAAAATATCTGGTTTTCAAAAATATTCCAATTAAAGCTTTTATTACAATGTTGTAATGTCCGGAAGACTTAATGTGTCCCTCAAATATATTTTTTCCTACAAGTGAGATCTGTGTATTATACAAAATACGGTTAAAGTACATTGTATGCAAAATAGACTTGTTTTCATCTAATAATTTTGTTTGAATACGCAGTTCTTTTTCCGCAATAATGCAAGCATCTTCAACCGATTTCGATGGAATTTTTAAGTATCCTTTCGATTTAAATTTAACTAATGACTCTGGGTTCATAACTCCTTCCAATTCTATTTTGCATTCATTACACTTTAAAATAGATTGCAATTTGAACACAACGAACCCTGCAATATACTTCACTACGTGAGATGTGTATTCAGTCAAAATACTAGCGTCTGCAAAATAATTGTGTTCATTTAAAAAACTATTTTCATTTTCTTCATAATCTACAATACTTAAACCAAGTTTCTGCTTAGAGTCGAATGAATTCAAATTGTTCTTTTTAATGGGATTGGAACTACTTAAACTTAAAATTTCAATTTTTTCTAATGGTATGCAATTACCAATGCCCCCTTCCCTAATTTTACATCTGATAATTAGTTTCCTATAAGCAGCTTTAAACTGCTTAACGGAAGGATTATCATTGTAACCTAGATGAGAACGAACTGAACTAAAAAATAACTCTATGTGGTCCTGATTAAGCTTATAAAAAGGTATAAAAGATAAAATATTACTGTCTATAAATCTTTCATAAATTACTTTAATATTCCTTATACAAGCTATGATACCAATAATCCCTGTCTTTCTACGGTGGTTTATTACCAATTGTCCATTAAGGGTGCGAAGCTCACTCAAATATTGAACGAATTCATTTTCAAATTTAAGAATACTATCTTTATTTTCTTTACATAAAGCTTTTTCAAATCCAAATTTATGCGAGTTTCTACTATTAAGAACGTCAAAAACATTATTTATATATCTAATAAATTTTACTGTAGCCTCGCAACCTTCAAACTCTGGCAATAACAATACCTCCCTACAGAAATCTAACGAATCAGCTACAGATTTGCTAAGAGCCTGTACTGCAATCCAGACCTTCATTTTCTGGTCCGAAAAGTAAATATGAGAACTTCTTAGCTTATTTCCTAAATCCAATTCTTCTCTTTCTTGCAACTCCACAAGTTTTTGAAGAAATTGCCATTTAATAATTTTGCCCTCAGAATCTTTAAATTCCCCTATTTCAGCAAAAAAGTTCCTAATTAGCTTCATCATATGGCAAGGGTCTGGTAAAATACAAAATTTTGTATTTAAGGAATCTAATTTAAGAACACTTTCTGTACAAGTATCTGAAATGTCGGATCCTAACAGTCTTGCTGCAGTGAAGTTTACTGCAGCCCCATCAAAGGTAACTCCAATTACCTCCGCACCTGTGGCTAAAAGGGTTTCCAAGCAATGTTTTGTCATATTTACCTTTTGACAGGCATCCAGGCTAGTGATTGGAAAATATCCAACTGGAATTTTCCAACTTTTGTTGACACAAACCACCAGGAAGACGAGTATTTGGGTAGCCTCAGTACTGCTGCAATCACTATCTCCAACGAATGTGTATCCTAAAGCTCCTTTGCTGCTCCAGTCGATATGTCTGAAAAAAATGTTAAAATAACAAAAGAACTGCTTATATCACTAATATTCTTACTTCCGAACTGCCATTTCATCGAATATTAAATTTTATATTATTTTTTGCGATACTTTATTTGCTTCTTCCACAGCTGTTTTGATTGCATCGAAGGACTCTGTAGTAAATCCAGGGCAGCAATCAATTCCTTCGTACCATTTGGCGAGCGTTCGAGAATGTGGTAAGCAATTGTCGAAATTCTCTCTTACATATTCGTACGCTTTTGGTGATAAAAAGTTCAAATTTAACGCAAACGATCGAATTTCTGGGCGATACATTCTGGCGTTTAGTAAACCTCGTACTTTTTTTAATTTTCTCTCGAAGAGATCCGCGTTCATTGTTCCTAAATTCTGCAGAATTTCCGAGGTTTCATCATTAATTACGTTTTTTCTTTTTATTGCCCCTAAGATTTCAGTAAAACTTCCAATACGGCGCGATCTGCGTCTAACTTTCTCATTCAAAGTTTTAATTTTTCTATTTTTTTTTCAAAACTATTTTTCTAAGCACCCGAAGTTTATTTTTTGCTTCTTTTTTTCTTGGGGATGATGACAAATCATCATCAGATTCCAACATTCTTTTTAATGTGAGCTTGTTTTGTGACTTTGGCTCATTTTCTTTATCATTTCTAGGGGGAATAATTTCAACACATTCTAGCAGTTTTTGCTCCATTTCTAATACATTGTCCCTAGGTGGCAATATCTGAATATTTTGTAAAATTTTTAAATTTTCTTCTGGATCTGGATCAATATGCCTAAAAAATTATTTCATATAGAACTCATATACAATAACTTCACACAATTAAAAAAATTACTTACATCTTATCATTGGCATCATGTAAATATGGTACTGCTGATGATTATAATCTCCGATTGGTTTTATTAAAATCAATGAAATCATTTTCAAGGAAATGTTTAGAGCATACAACAGTTCTTACTGTAACTTTATTGGGATCCAACCCTAAGGCACGGATCCATTTATGTCTAATATCAAGCATATGTGGGAATCTGAAAATAAAATAAATAAATTCATACTAAAATATTTTCAATTTCAGAAAATGGCGCCCTAAAAATATATGCCACCATGAAAAATTAATGTACCCTTGAAAAATGAATGCGTCCTTGTAGTACAATTTGTGTTTTGACGTTTTCGATCTCGCGAAAATGGCGCGAAGTTAACTGAAATAAATAATTGCTTTTTTCTAATATCTGATTAGAAATTTGTAAAATTCTAATTGAAAAACACTTCACTGCAACCAATTTAGTTTAAATAAAGTTATTTTCTTGAAAAAAATCCAACCATTTGAACACAATTAAAACATACTTACTTGTGAAATGAAACCAGCTTTTCCTTCAGTCTCTGGACACTTAAACAATTTTTCACTACACAGCGCATAATTAAAATGTTTCTTATTGTATTAATTTTATAAACTTAATTAATTTTAGAAATAATAATCGCTTTTAATTTAGTTTTTTCAATATTTTCTTTGAGCACTTTGTTTTGCTTTGCAGTGAGATCGCAGTTGTCAAAAATCTATACTAATCAGTCAGAAAAAAAGCCGCAGTACACATACACTGTGTGTGAGAGAAACACCATTTCCTTATATTTTACTTCTATGGTGTTACCATTTACGAAATAAGCACTAGTTGAAAAAAAAGTTAAATGGCGGACCCTGTATATCTCTAAAGCTACTGGGCCGATTCAGCTCAAATTTTGGCTGTAAATTTTCTTCGAGTAGAGGACAATTAAGAAAAATGTTTTGCCACTCCCCCTTTTACCGCCCACAAATCATTAAAAATGCTATATCTCCGAAACTACGGGGCTGATTCAGCTAAAATTTTTGCAGTTAATTTCGTTCAAGCAGAGGATGCTTCAGGAAAAAAATTGTGACACACCCCCTTTTACCGCCCACAAATAAATAAAAACCCTATATCTTCAAAACTACAGGGCTGATTATAAGCTGATTATAACTTGATTCGTTCGTATATATGTATGTTTGTATGTATGTATGTATGTACGTATGTCCGTCAAAATTTGCAAACCATTTTTCGCAATTTTGCAAACTTGTTAGTATCCGATTAAGCTGAAATTCTACATACATATGTAAGTCCAGTGACAATGCAATATTATAATAAAATTTTTTGCCACACCCCCTTTTACCGCCCACAAATCAATAAAAATGCTAATCTTCATAAGTTTTGAAAAAAAAAGATGTTGATAATCTTTAAGACTAAAAAGTAAAAAATAAATAAAAAAAAATTTTTTAAAAATAAGCTCTTATTTAAAAAAGACGTGAACTAAAAAGAAAAAATAAATTTAAGTGACATTTGTCATATATATATATATATATATATAAAGTAGGTATATTCTAGGTGCAGAAGAACCCCTTTCTTGGTTTCTCATTATCATAATATAAGCGTACGTAAATTGGTAAGTTCTAAGGACTTATATAAATTTAGAATTTTTCAAAAACATTTATATTTAAAAGCTTAAGGCACTGATGTCTGCGATCCGTTATACAGGCTTACTACACATTATCAGTGGCATTGAATCTTTTAGTAAGCTTACCTCTATATAAACTGCGATCCCTTATACAGGTTTACTACACAATATCAGTGCCTTAAGTTTTTAAATATAAATGTTTTTGAAAAATTCTACATGCAATAACAATAGAGTTCAGCTACTACAGCTTTTTCGCACTTTCTCCGCATTAGATCGTCTTAAGAACCAGCCCAAATAACATTAAAACATCTCAATAAGGCCATTCACAGTTCGAATACGCTGGTCTGCCATTTGTTCGATCTGCTATTTGTTCGCCAATTTACGAAAACGTATTCTACTTCGTTGTTGTTTTGCATACAAATGCAAATACGCAGGCACGCGTAAATAAAAGCAGCCCTTGGACGTGCTCTTTGTACCTCGTATTTTTATGCTCTGTCTACAGCCGCATAATCACATACATCACAGGGTTGCACAATCTTTTTATACGACAGTCACATGGCGAGCTGCTCACAGTTTGAACAATAAGAAATGCTATAAATATGATTTGTTAAAAGTACGCTCAAACCGTGAATAGCCCTAATGATATCGATAAGAGTGGTCCAAAACAATCCAAAGTGAGAAAAATTTACCCACCATAATATGGGTTGGGCTCAGGGACAACACAAGACATAACAACTAACCATGCGTTACATAGATCTAATCATACATTAGTTTTCAATCTACTTTTGAGTTGACCTTTCGATAAGTTAACATCAAAAAAGCTACAGTTGTTAACAAAGGTACTCATACGATGTAAAGGAGCAGTAGCCATATAATATGTTCTACTAAAAGGTAAGTAAATTAAATTGTTAGCATTTCTACTGCTTCTACGGTTAGTATTAAAATTTATAAGAGTTAGGAGTTCTGGTGAATCGAATACACCAGTTATGAGTTGGTGTAAATAGACGATATCTGCAGACTTCCTTCTCTCATTCAAAGATTGCATTTTTAATAGTTTTAAACGATCCTCATAAGGAGGAAGGTTTAAAGTGTCAGTTGCACTTAAGCCCCTTAGAGCAAACCGAACAAAACGTTTTTGGATTCTCTCTATACGTTCAACATGTACATTGTAACTTGGGGACCAAACTTGACTTGCATACTCTAAGTGAGGTCGCACAATTGCATAATACAGCGTTGTAGTTGTGATCATACTATTAAATTCTTTGGCCCAGCGTTTCATAAACCCGAGCATAGAAGATGCTTTTTTACAAATGTAATCAATATGAACGTTAAACGATAACTTAGAATCCATGCATATACCCAGATCTTTGACAGCATATACACGACTAAATGCAGTATCTTTTATCTTATAATCAAAAATTAAATTATTCCTTTTTCGCGAAAAGGTCATAGTTTGGCATTTATCTGGATTTAGAAACATATTGTTTTTAGAACACCAAATTTCAAAGGATTTCAAATCAAACTGGAGCAGATCTGAATTGTCTTTAGCATCTATTGTTCTGTATATTTTCATGTCATCTGCATAGATAAGTAAATGAGAGTGTTTGATGATGTGGGTTACATTATTAATGGCTAAAATAAACAGAAGTGGACCAAGGTGGCTACCTTGAGGAACACCTGATTCAGCAATAAATGCAGCTGACAATACGCCTCGAAAACGTATTTGATAAGATCGCTCTGTCAGATACGATTGAATCCAGCTTACAAAAAATTGTGGAAAACCCATTAACTTTAGTTTAAATAGAATTAAGTTGTGTGGCAGTTTATCAAATGCTTTACTAAAATCAGTGTAAATACAGTCGACCTGGTTACCTGAATAAAATGAATTTAAGCAAAACGTTGTAAAATCGAGGAGATTAGACACAGTGGATCTGCCAGTAACAAATCCATGCTGACGAGTTGTCATGACCTTCCCACAGTGAATTTTCACACGATCATACACGAGGCGCTCAAAAAGTTTTGGAATCGACGAGAGTTTCGCGATAGGCCTGTAGTTGTTTATATCGTTCTTACAACCTTTTTTATAGATAGGACCTATAAAAGATTTTTTCCAAAAAAGTGGAAAAATACTTTCGCTAATTGATTTATTGAATAACATGGACAGTGGTTGACTTAGAACGGAACCACATCGTGTTAACACTGCGGCAGGAATTCCGTCAGGTCCAGCATTAAAATCCTCATCGATCAATCCAATATACTTTAAAATATCCTCTGAAGTAAAGGATATAGAATCCAACGAAACCCTGGGTGTAGAGTTCATATATTCAAAGTACTCTTCATCAGGATTAAAAGAGTCTGAACAAAATGACTCTTTAAAGAGATTGGCAAATAGACCACAAATTACGACAGGATCGTCAGTAAATCCGTCAGAGGTTTTAAATGATGAAGGGAATTCATCAGATTTTTTTTTGCTGTTTATGAAACCCCAGAATTTCTTCGGATCAGACAATATTCTCAGCTTAGTACTGTCTAAATAATTTTGATATAAGGTAGCTGAGCAATTTTCAAAGTCCTGAAACAAACGCTTGTATATTTCTAGGTCATTCAAGTCCAAGCTACAGACATATTTTTTCCATGCCCTAATTCTGCTGTTCCGAAGAATCTTTAACTCCTTTGTGTACCAGGGGTAAGCACAATTTTTCGTAAATTTGAGGCTATATGGCACGGACAGAGAAAACATAGCAAAGATTTCCATATAAAAAAAATTAATTGAATCATCAAGAGTGTTATTATTAACATATTCTAAAATAACATGAAGTTTACTTTGAAGTAAATGATTCAACTTCAAAAAGTCAGCTTTTTTAAAATTTAATTCATAAACTTTATCTATTGAGCTAGACTTTACTATATTATCCCTGTCTGATTTGTACCATATGCTCAATGGTGGATGGTATTCATCAAGAGCAGTCAAAACATGAGGGGCCCTCTCAACAATCACATTGTTACTATCTGTAGTTAAGACCAGGTCAAGAAGTCTTTCACTACTATTATAAATACAACTCACTTGTTGTAAGTCAGAACATATATTATCAACAAATATATGCTCTTGGCGAGTCTTCGAATTAGATGCACAAAAATATGTATCATCGTCAGAAGATTCCCATTTCAAGTCAGGCAGATTAAAATCACCTAACAATAAAATGTCGTCATTAACGTCAATTATGCTTATGACATATTCTATGCAATCCGCAAGGCTTGCATAAACTTCTACACTGCTCTTAGGAGGAACGTATGCATTAATAAGATATACATTAGAATTGCAATGTACAACCTTGACGCATATAAGTTCGATGTTAGCAGAGCAGGGAATAGCAATAATGGAACTAACTAAGGAGTTCCTTACAGCTAATAAGACACCTCCACCGACAGCAGAAGTATTGTCAGCATGTCTATCTCTTCTATAAACTTCAAAACAGTTTTCAAACAATTCTAAGTCAGTAATGCTTCCGTTTAACCAAGTTTCAGTCAGTGCGATAATATCCTCAGAGAAATTCTGAGACATTAAAAATATGTCTCGCGTCTTAGAGCGTAGTCCCCTTACATTTTGATAGTAAAGGGATAACCTATTCAGTTTTTTTGGGATTGACGAGCAGCTTGAGTCGTCCCTCTAGGCTTATTCTTAGGCTGAAACTCTGTAACGAGTATATTATCAGTCCACAAATTAGAGTTTAGAACAGTTGCAAACTCTTCAGCTGGAACTGTGAGAATAAAGGAAGCATGGGAAGGTTTATTACCTATTTTTTTGCATGAGCAAAATGCATTTTGACTCAACAATTTATTATGTTGAAAATGTCAATACATTTTCAACAGTTGTGTCGGGCTGAAGACGTGAAATAAATAAATTTTTTTCCTCGACACTGCCCTTAAGCTTGATAGATTTTTAGGCTCAATAGGAGTCAAAACTGAACTATTAGTCAAAGAAGGACTGTTAGAAGGTGACGAGGAAGTAACTGGAGTGTTCCTGTTCAAAAGCGGTGCTGAAGGCTGCTTGGCCTGAGAAGTAGATCCAGATGATTTTCGCTTCTTATTAGTTTTTTTATTTTTTCTCTTTCCATTTGAGATAATATGGTCTTCTGATGAAAGGATTGTTTGTGTCCCGGAAGAAACAGTCTGTGACAAAGCAATCGGGATATTTTCCGATTTGTATTTGAATAAGTCCTTAGAACTTACCAATTTACGTACGCTTATATTATGATGATGAGTAACCAAGAAATGGGTTCTTCTGCACCTAGAATATACCTAGTATATATATATATATATGACAAATTTCACTTAAATTTATTTTATTCCTTTTAGTTCACGTCTTTTTTAAATAAAAGCTTATTTTTTAAAAATTTTTTTTACTTTTATTTATTTGTGTAGAAGGCATTAATTATTAACAACTATTATATTTTATCAAAGTTAAAGAAACAACGGTTGATTTGCAGCTAAAGTGATTAATTAAATCCTGCCTCAAACGGATTTTTAATTTATTGAACTAAATACATGGTAGTGGAAGTTTGCAAAAAGCTCAATAGAAAAAGACTGCAGCATAAAGCAACTTGTAGATAAAAGCATGATTATGAAAAAAATATGTTTGAGGGAAAAGCTGTTTTAAACAAAACAAAAACCATCCACTAAGCCATAAAATGCAAGCTGTAACACCGCCCCTTCGCCGCCTTTTTGCCGCCTACATTAGGCTAGGCGTCAATTAATTTTTTCCTTCTACGTTCACTAATTTTGCTGCTGCCTGCTGTTAATGTTGTTGATGAGATGATTATGATGTTGCTGTCATTTGTTGCAGCTCTTGACGCTGTAGTTGATGTTTCTGCAATGGTGTCTTTTGTATTTGTGAAAGTTTGTGTGAGCGCGTTTGTGTGTGTGTCATTGTTATCTGGCTTAGGCATTATTATATATGTGTGTTTGCATTAACGTCAAATCGTAAATTATGTCAAAGAGGAAAGAAGCGGTTATTTTGCGGAGTTATGACGAGTTTTTTAATTAAATTTTTGAAAAAATGCTTAACTTTGTAGACAATGCAGCTGGCCAGAACCTTTATATGTATGGTGGAAAGTAATAAAGCAAATAATAAAAAAAAAATTACTGAAACAAACGACCTAATAAAATAGAAGAAAATCAATAAAAGTTCTTTATAGTTTATATCCAAAAAGACTGTCATTAAAAGCATAGAGCAAATATTCTTAAATCTGTGTAATTTTTTATTAATAAAATCACATAGTTTTATGAAGAATCTTTTAAAACTGTGAGAAAATCTTATTTTAAACAAGTGGTTTTCTAATTGTTTTAAAAACCATTATCTTGATACATAATTGGGAAATTGTATTAATTTAATAGGATTTTTTTTTAAATTTATAAGGATATTGTATTACTTTTATTACTATTATAAATATTATTTATATTTTATTTAGAGTTCTTTTTTTGGAATTGAATAAGGAAATGTCATTAATTTGATACGATTTCTTTTTTAAATTTAATAAGTGAAGGCTGAGCCCCCAAATGTGGTAATTTATAATAGAAATATTTTGATGTTTAAGATTTATTTTCGAATGAAATATTTGAACGTATAAAAATATTTTAATCACAAAGAACTTAGAGAAATGTTTGAATTAAAAAATAAACAACTAATACTGGAACAAGTAACCAAACCATCGAAATGTACAGTGATGTGCAAAGAAATAGGGACACCTCTACTTTTATATATAAAGCTCCATGAATTATATACAAGGCACTCCAGATAAAGCATTAATTCCCTCGGGTGGTGATTCTCTTTGATTAGGCGAGTATAAAACTTTATGGATAAGAATCACCATTCCTCCTCTTTGGAGCTAGAAAGTAAAAACTTGAATATATTTGTTATTACTTCTTACTACGTGAATACGTGTTATTACTTCTTAATCTATATTTTATACACAATATATCAAACAATTACACTGTGTGACCGATTCGACCTTCAACAAAATTTCAGCCAAAATTCTTAGAAATTCCGAAAGAGAGACATCTTGTAATTATATTGCGACTAGTCCGACTTTTCCGTCCGACGAAGTTGTAAAGTAGGAATTCTGGAATTCCAACTTTTAATAATTTTTGACATATGCTTAAAACAAAATGCACTTTTGTTCAATGAAATTAAATGAACAATTTAAATGAGCCAAAAGATTTTTGAAAAAAATATTTAACGTGTGCTTATTGCAATGAAGAAATCAATGTTTCATATATTTTGCACAAATATTTGTGTTTCTTTATTTTTTTAAAAACAGTAACTAAAAGAAATCCTTGACTTATTTTGTAGGAGTCATTAAAACTGTTAAATATCTTTCCAAAAAGTAAAAAATAAATTAAATCAGTTACAAATTGGGAAAATTGCAGAAGTTATAAGGTATTTTTTAAATTGATATTCACCAAAATAACTTTCATAAGCGTTTTGAACTTCATCTGAAATCGCGCGCCGATATCTTTTCAGTGTATATTTACCACACACGTAATAAAAGGTATTTATTTTAACGCACATCATGATTTATTGGAAGTGTTTCTTAAACTCAGAAATCGAATAAGTAATAAAACTTTTATTATTCGTAGTCATTATATATCGCCTTTTTTATTTTCTACTAGCTGAAACCCGGCGCGTTGCTGCCACTCTCCCTTGTGAAACGCCCATAAAATGTTATCAGTTAAACAGCATGTCTAAATTGAGGTCGAATACTGCATTCCAAGACTGTGTGACCTTTATCCACCAAGCTTTTCGATATAACAAATTTAGGTTGTATAGGAAGTGCCACGCCCTCTTGATCACCGCCCATAGAATGCAATGAATTAAACTGCATGTGTACCTGGAGGTCGAATACCGAATTCCAAAAATGTGCGACATATAACTCCAAAACTATTCGATAGCACAAATTTGGGTTATATGGGAGGTGCCACTCCCCTTTTCCCTACGCCCATAAAATTTTTCCAATGAAACTGCATGTGTAAATTGAGGTCAAATACTGAATTCCGAGGCTAAGTTACCTATAACTCCAAAGCTATTCGATATCGCAAATTCTTGAAATAACAGTTTTACTCCCCCACGAAAAAGAAGATAAAGTAACTTCTGATGCGCGAAATAAAAAAGTTTATAATTTTAAGAAAACGGACTATGTAAAACTTAATTCCTTATTTTCGCAGACTGATTGGTCTCCAATTTTAACTAGCGGAACATCATATTCATATTATGACGTCGAATCTTCTGTACAGTTTTTCAATGATACTCTGCAACGGTGTTTCTTATTGTCCGTCCCAAAAAAAAGGTGTTTCTCCAATCCTTTAAATCCACCCTGGCTTACAAATGATCAAAAAGCACTTAAAAATTTAAAAAATCGTTTATTTAAAAAATATAAAATATCTGGTTCTAGTTTAGACTTTGCTTCCTATTCTTCTTGTCGTTATAGATATCAACTATTACATAAACAATGCTATTCTGCTTATATTATTAACATAAAACCTCAATTTAAAGATGATCCAAAACTTTTCTATAGTTTTGTTAACTCAAAACGTAAAGCCTCCAGCTTTCCATCCCTTATGAAATTCAATCAGGAAGAATCATCTTGTGACAATGTGATTTCTAACATGTTTGCAAACTCCTTTAAATCAACTTACTCCGATATACCATTTAATACTAGCACGGTGTATCCTTTTCTCCCGCCAGTTAACTCTTTTGAAACTTCTGTAATAGACCCAAATATTGTTATGTGTTATCTTCGACAAGTAAAATCTTTTTTTACGACCGGCCCTGATAAAATTCCAAGCTGTATTTTAAAGCAATGTGCTACAAACCTGTGTACTCCTCTAGCAAACATTTTTAATATTTCCTTGCATAGTGGTTATTTTCCTATTATATGGAAGGATTCTTATATTATACCCCTTCATAAATCTGACTCCACGATAGATGTTTCTAACTATCGAGGTATTGCAAAATTAAGTGCAATCCCTACGTTATTTGAGAAAATCATAACTGATCAATTAACCCACTCCGTGTCTTCCACCATTTCTGTCTTTCAACATGGTTTTCTGAAGGGTAAGTCCACTACAACAAACCTCTTAGAGTTTACTACGCGTGTTATAAATGGTTTTACTTTGGGACTGCAGACTGATGTTATTTATACGGACTTTAGCAAAGCTTTCGACAGTGTTAATCATAATCTTCTTTTGAAAAAACTCCACCTTATTGGGTTTCCTGTCACATTATTAAATTGGATAAATTCGTATTTATCTAGATGTACTCAAAAGGTTTTATATAAGAATTCTCTTTCAAAAAGTATTTAGGTCACTTCTGGCGTTCCTCAGGGCAGTCATCTTGGACCGGTTTTATTTTTACTATTCACTAATGATCTTCCTTCGGTAATAAAACACTGTAACGTCTTAATGTACGCTGACGACGTGAAACTTTTTCTTTGTTACAAATCACCCGAAGAACGACATCTTTTACAATCTGATCTAAATAGACATGTGGACTGGTGTAGCTTAAATATATTAAATCTCAACTTAAAAAAATGTAAGCAAATGGCATTCTCGCGAAGATCTGCTAGTAACATAAATTACACTATAAATAACACTAACTTAGAAATAGTTTCTAGTTTTCTCGATCTTGGTGTTATTATGGATTCAAAACTTCGCTTCAATCTCCACGTTAATATGGTGATAAATAAGGCAAGAGGAGTCCTTGGTTTCATTAAATGATGGGCTAAAGAATTCAGTGATCCCTTTACTACTAAATTATTATATACCTCTCTCGTAAGGCCAATTCTTGAATATGCATCAGTTGTATGGAACCCACAATATAATGTCTACATCGACGCCATAGAATCCGTTCAAAAACAGTTTTTACTTTTTGCTTTACGTCATAGTCGTTGGAACCCCAATATTATGCTTCCATCGTATGAAATACGCCTAAAAGTTATCTTACTACCTTCCCTTAGAAGCAGAAGAATGATGCTTAATGTCAGGTTTCTGTATAAATTGCTTCGTGGCGAGATTAATTCGGAATATCTCATCTCAGCTCTAAATTTTAACATCCCAAGGAGAGGAACTAGACATTTTCTGTTTTTCAAGTTGAGTCAGTGCAATTCTTATTACGCTCTTCATGAACCTTTACAATGTATGTGCAGTGATTTCAATGATAACTTCAATATGATTAATTTTTCTGATTCGGTAGACGTCTTAAAACGGAAAACTATATTACATTTAAATAATTAAATCAATTTAACTTCATCCTATTATACCTAACGCAGTTTAATAACAATGCAATATTGGTAATTGAGATTGTTCTGTTTCTCTTTTTTGTCTCGATATTATGTTTATAAAGTAAGCACCATCAAATATGAATCGTTTTTAAAACTTACTTTTTAATTATTCAATATTTTAATTTTTAATCGAATTGGGATTTACGCGCTCACGTGGTTTCCTGATTTGAAATTAGACTGAACTCACACTATCACCTGGATTGGTGTGCCAGAGTATATCTCTTTTCCATACAAGTTTATGCCTGTGTTGGCCCAAATGCATATCCAACTAATTGGGATTTTGATTTGGCGGATATGAGACTTATCTCATTTCCACGTAGGTCCTTGGGTTGAACAATAGCCGCAAACCAGTTAAAATGAGTTTAGTGTTTTTGATTGTTTTTCGGGTACCTTAAATTGATAATTACTATTATTTAATTCGATGTTGCTTATTTATATAGAATCAAGTATACTTAAATACGCGTTTATATATATTCAATTTTTAAATTCCGCTGAAAAGCCAATTAATGTGCTTAGTGGAAAATCCTAATTGCCAATAGGGGGTATGTTTTAGTACGTAGGTGCATTCTGTCTGTCCCGGCTGATTCGGACAGATTTTAGAATGTGAATCGTGCATGCGTATAGGTCGGGTATACGTATCTTGGGAAGATTTCATAACTCCGGGCGAATAAAAAAAAATAAAAAATTTGGGTTAAGTTGGAGGTGTAACACCCCCCTCCCCCCGACAAACTCTCAAAAATTTTATCAGTAAATCTGCATGCGTAAATTTTGGTCGAATACTGAATTCCGACGCTGTGCGACCTTGAACTTCATAGCTATTCGATATCACAAATTTTCGTTGTATTGGAGGTGCCACTCCCCCTTGATCAACGCTCATAAAATGTAATCAATGAAACTGCATGTGTACATTGAAGACCAATACTGAATTCAAAAACTGTGCGACCTATAACCCCAAAGCTATTTGATATCTCTAATTTGGGTTAAATAGGAGGTTTCACGCCCCCTTGTCGTACACCCATAAAATGTAATTAATGAAACTGCATGCAAAAATTGAGATCGAATACTGAATTCTGACGCTGTGCGACCTATAACTTCAATGATTAAATTAAATCAATGAATCTGCATGTGTATATTGAGGTAGAATACTGAATTCCGGCGTTGTGCGGCCTATAACTCCAAAGCTATTTGATGCACAAAATTTGGTTGCATGGAAAGTGCCACTCCCCTTTGCCCTACGCCCATTAAATGTTAGTAATGAATTAGTGCATGTATAAATTTAGGTCGAATACCGAATTCTTAAGCTATCAACCTATAACTTCAAAGCAATTCGATATCGCAAATTTGGGTTGTAAAAGAAATGTCACGCCTCCCTGTACAACGCCCATTAAATAAAATCATTGAAACTGCATGTGTAAATTGAGGTCAAAAACTGAATTCCAAAGCTGTGCGGCCTATAACTTCAAAGCTATTCGATATCCCGAATTTGGGTTGTATGGGAGGTGCCCTCCCCCTTGTCCAACTCGGTACGTCTAAATTGTGATCGAAAACCGAATTTCTAATCTGTGCGACCCATAACTCTGAAGCTATTCGATAACACAAATTTTGTATATATTTGTGGGAGGTAAAAAGGGTGTGGCATTTCTTCTTAAACCATCTCGTACTCAAAGCAAAGCCACTTACAAAATTTGAGCTCAGTCGGACCAATAGTTTCGAAGTATTTTGATATTTTCTTAAAAGTAGGCGTAGGTGAAAAACCCCGCCCGTTTTTATAAAAGTTAATGACAGTTATCATACGAACTTATTTACCAAATTTTAATTTAGTACGACCAAAACCGTCTTAAATATAGCAATTTTTTTAATTTGTGGGCGATAAAAGGGGGTGTGGCATTATTTTTTTCCTAAACCTTTGCGTAGCAGTTTCAAAAAATCCGTAGAAGGAAGTATCCAATTTGGTCCAGTCGTTTTCAAGTTTTAAGCATCCGAACAAATCACGATTCATTTTAATATATACAGATATTGATTTGTGGGCGGTACAAGTAGGCGTAAAAACATTTATGTATCGTGACTGCCTCTTGGAGCACCTACACAGCAAGTTTCACTATAAAAATGTGTAAAATTCCGGAATTGCCATGATTTCGAAAAAGTGGGTGTATACATATTGCGACCACGCCCATTTTTTGTACAGTTACTGACAGTAACCATATGAACAAAATGATAAAATCTTAGTTTTTTACGATCGAAACCATCTGATATATAACCTTTATTTGGTTTGTGGTCGATAGCGCAAATTTGGCTTGTATGGGAGGTACCACGCCCTCTCGTCCAAACGTTACCAATCCTCACCGCCATCTCTTTTTCCTCAACCATCTCGTACCTAAAACAAATCGACTGCCAAAATTTCAGGTCAATCGGTTCAGTAGTTTTGGAGTCTATAGACATCACACAGCCAGACACACATCGTTTTGCTTTTTATATATGTATAGTTATTGATTTGTGGGCGGTAAAAGTGGGCGTGAAAACATTTATATATAGTGTTCGCCTCTTGGAGCACCTAAACAGCAAGTTTCATGTAAAAATGTGTTGAACTCCGGAATTGCCATGATTTCGAAAAAGTGAGCGTATTTATATTACGACCACGCCCATTTTTTGTACAGTTACCGACAGTAACCATCTAAACGAAATTACCAAATCTTAGTTTTTTACGATTGAAACCGTCTGATATATATCCTTTTTTTGGTTTGTGATCGATAGCGCAAATTTGGCTTGTATGGGAGGTATCACGCCCCTTCGTCTAATCGTTACCAAACCTCACAGGAACAATCTCAAGATGTGGCTTCAGTTTCCCTGAAAATTTCATAAAGATCGGTTCAGCGGTTTTGGAGTGATATAGCCACATACCCACATACCCACATAGCCACATACCCACATATATACATCCATTTTTATATATATAGATAAAAATTAAATTCGTTCAATGTGGCTTTTAGTATTTGCTTTCTAACAAGCTGTTGATGACTAAAATTCGTTATCATTTGGTTAAATGGCAGAAGTTTGTATGATTCGAACGCATATAAGAAAAATCGATGATTGTCAATTTAAAAAACATCTTAAAACTTCTGTCATTTTTCCAATTTTTTACTTATTTTATTTACCTTAAATTTTTTGAAAAGGTATTTAATAGTTTAACGATTCCTGTAAAATAAATCGAGGAATTTTGTTGATTACTATTTTTAAAAAAAATAAAGAATCACTAACATTTGTACAAAATTTATGAAAAAATGATTTCTCCATTGCGATAAACAAACCTTTTATATTTTTTTTTAAATATCTTTTGGCACAATAAAATTTTGGGTTTAATTTAATTTGGGTTTTAAAATTGTCACAACTTAAGCATAAGTAAAAAATTGTTAAAAGTTGGAATACCAGAACTCCTACTTTACAATTTTAAAAATTTTTAAAAAAACTGTGATGGAATTGAAAAGTCCGACTGGTCGCTATATAATAACAAGATGTCCCTTCCTCGGAATTTCGCAGAATTTTTGCTGAAACTTTCTGGCGGTCTCACCGTGTTATTAACACCCTCTTACAATTTTTGATTCATCAAAAATTTTTCTTGAAAAATAAATACACTATTAAAACATAAATAAACAAGTTCTTTATTTACTCACAAAACACAACCAGAATTCATTTAAAGTTCATATGCTTCCTTATTTTTAAAAATAAACTTTCTAAAAATATTTTTTTAAAAATATATATTTTCTATTTTTATAAAATAGAAAAAAAAAATACCAAACAAATTATTCACACCCCTCATTTTATATTTGGTATGACCAACTTTTGCGGCAATTACTGCTACGCACCTTCTCGGCATGGGCTCTACTAATGCTTTAGTAATACTTGCACTAATTTTTCCCATTCCTTTTTGATAGTTTCCTTTAAATTTAAAATATTTGAAGGATTCGCCTTGGCAACCCAATTTTTATCAATGAACCATAGGTGCTCGATAGGGTGTAGGTCTTGGGATTGTGCCGGCCAGTCCAAAACCCTAATGTTGTTGTCTTTAAGCTATTTAAAGACGATCTTGATCTATCATGACTTTTCCTAAGAGAAACTGAAATCTTAACAACATCTTAACAAATGTACCTCCAACATGCTTAACGGTAGGTCGCAAGCACTCATTCTTATAACGTTCACCTGGCCTTCTAAAAACTCAAATCAGTCCATTTGACCTAAAGAGCACAATTTTTGTCTCATCCGACCAAATTACACGCTTCCAATCATCAATAGACCCCTTCAATTTTTGTTGAGCCCATTGTAGCCTGCGTACAATGGGGTAATTTATGGGCTTTTATGGCTAAAGTTAGAAAAAAATTGTTTCAGGTACTTACTTTTTTTTGATACTAGTTTAAAGATAACAAAATTCTGCATCACTAACAATAAAAACTATTCACCTGACATTATAGGTTGAAAAGTTATCGCGGTTAAAAATCAACATTTTTTGCTTTCGTTTATTAGTTATAAATTTTTAAGTTTTTTAAAATATCATTTTATTAAAAAAAAGATATTTGTGGAAAATTTTTTTAATAGAACCTTCAACTTTGGACAATTGTGGTTCTTACTGCTTACAAATTTTTTTGAGTAAATGTTTAAAAAAATTATTTTTTGTTGATTAAAAAACGTATTAAAAAATTAAGTTTTTTGTTATTCAAGTGGTGTTAAAGTGTTTTCTTTTATGCACCATTGTCATCTAATTGTGATTTTCTTTAAATATAGACTGTCCATAATAAGTGTTTAAAATTTGGTTGTGCCATGTTTGCCTCTTCGTAATTTATTAAACTTTTTGTAAGAGAACTCCAGTCACTAAAATCAAAGCAAGCAAGTGCAGGCATCCACCAACAATGTAATGTAATGCAATGGTTTTTTTTATTTCTTTTTGTTTTGTTATTCTGCTTAATCTGTCGATGTTGGTGTGCGGTATAGGCTGTACAACTGACTTACTTAAAAAACTACTATTTTTTTGTAATGTATTACTGTTTAAATGAAACCCATATAGAATTACTAATTTTGAATATGCTGTCGTTATTGATATTGATCTATTCTCTTACAGTATGAAAAACATATTCTTTTTAATATTTAAAAAATAAAAGACAAACAAAATTACAAAAAAATTTTTTTTTAATGTAGCGTGTATTATTTGCTTTTAATGTGAAAGCGTTTGAACCTTGCCGAATGGTCATTGTTGCATATGTTAGTATTTTATTTGACAATAGTTTGTTTTTTCGTATACTATTGAAGCATAATTGTGTTAAATGGGTATTCGGGTATTTGAGTGCATGTTGTCTCGTCATATCTCGTCAAAACTAATTTGATATAATGAATAGATCTGGGCATTCCCAATTTAGCGATATATTTAAATATTTGAGAGGCGAAATGATGTGTCGAATTCGTCCTGCGGAGGAATATATGAACGATTTTGATGAAATAATTAATAAGTTTATTTCCGCATTTAAGATACGGTGAACAAGGGCGCATAGAACTGAAGAAAGATTTTTTAATTTAAATCGCTATTGATTGGCTTCATCAATAGCATTATCCATTTCTAAAGAAACGCGGGCAAAAGGAACTGTCTTTGAAGATTCCTGCGAGAGAACTAAAAGAGTGAAATGTAAAGAGTTAAGAGATTCAACTCCATTCTCAGCTTTAGCGTATGTCACAAAAATGAGTTTGCGTGCTGGAGGTCACACTGAAGCATCAAAGTTGTTAGATGAATCGACAACTTCACCTGAAAGGACAATAAAATATAAAAAATCGTATGGAAAATGTAAAAATCCTACTAAAATAAGCAAAGAAGATGCTCTAGCTTTGCTTGTAGAAGCAAAATTATCCCGCCATGAGTACAACATCATTGGAGGAGCTGCACCCGAAAAGTTTCCCAGCTATAGCGTTGTGCAGAGCGCAACAAAAGATTGTTATCCTTCCTGAGAATTTATAACAATTTCTGAAGCTTTTTGCGAAGTAAACTTGAAAATTTTGCTAAATTTAACAATCCAACGTTTGCTTATATTGCAAAAGCCAGTTATAGATTCTTTGGAGGATAATGAATTATCTAATTTTTGTTTATTTTCGAAGTGGGGTTTCTTTGTAACTTCCATGGTTCCAATCAAATTAGTTTGTGGATCTTAAGTTATTTGGCAAAATCCCCGACCTTCTTCAACAAGATTTTGTCGCCCACTGCGCATGGAGTTTATTAAAGAAACAGCGGATATGTCAAAAAAAGAAAAAAAAAAATAGAGTAGCAGCACAAATAAGTGGCCTCAGCAAATCTGCTGCACAATGTGCAGAGAGATTAATCAAGGTAAGCCACAACCTTATGTAAACCATGGTAGATGGTAAAGTATGCAATGCACTCACTGAAACAACATCTACACAGATGTACTATTTATGTGAAATTACTATTAAAGAATTCAGTTCAATTGATTTAATGATTCAAAAAAATGTAAAAGTCGAAAACTTCAATTTGGTTTATCAACACTACATGGTTGGATACGATTTTTTGAGTGCTTGTTACATTTGGCTGACAAGCTACCAGTCCAAAAATGGCTGACAAGAGAGGAAGCAGAGAAGCAGGTTGTATCAGCAAATAAGTCGAGAATTCGAAAAGAATTTAGAATAAAACTTGGTTTAGTTATTGATAAACCAAAGCCAGGGCTTGGAAGTTCGAATGACGGCAATACTGCTCAACGTTTTTTTGAAAATGCAGAAATAATAGCATCTATAACCCAGATTTATATAGAGCTTATTAAGAGAATGCATATTATTTAAATCAAAATTTAATGCAGACACGAAGTTAACATCAAAAAAGTTGCGAAAGTTGTCACAAATGGCTGTTAATTTGCTTGTACCACCAACAAATGAAGGCAATGCTGAAGATACGGAAAAATCCGATGAAGACAATGATGAAAATATAAGTGAAAGTAGTGATGTCGATTTTTTTTGACACAAATGAGAAAGACTTAACGGCAGTGAATAAAAGTTATTAAAAAAAAAAAAATTCAAAAGATAATTTAACATATTTGTAGGTCTGAAAAATTTGTGTTTAATTAAAAAAAAAATCCACCGAAGGATATCAACTAATTCTTGTTTTTTTCTTATTTGGCCCCATTGTTACTAAAAATAATGTCAAAAGTTTCCTCCGTCTCCCAAATGAATTGATACCATCTTTCATGGTCAATACTAGGGAGTCCAATCCCGGAAGCTTTTCTCGATCCCAGGATTATCGGGATTGAAAATCTCAATCCCGGGATTAGTTCGAGATTGAAAATTTTAAGAAGTAAATAATTGTTTACATGTTTAATACATTTTTTGTTATTTATTACTTGAAACTAAAAAATGTAAATTAATTCATTTATAATGTAACAAAAACAAAATACATTAAAGCTATTCACAATTGCTTTGTTTTCAGTGTAGTTTGAAAACCCCGTGGTATCGATTCCACACTTTACCGAGCGGTTTTTATATTTTTTATTGTTTTACATGAAATCTTTAAAAACCAAGTGTGGTTATTTTAAATAGTCCAATAATATGTTTAACGAACGTGGTTTCAAAAGTTCCATAAACAACTGATCGGTTGCCAGTTATTTTCTAAGTGCAAAAATGGAAGTTAAACTTTTTTATGCTATATATTAATAAAATATGTCAAGTTGGGTAGTTAATTTATTTGCATAGTAAAAAAAAGCTACATTGGCAGCAGTAGCATAACTATATTTTGTGCGCCCGCCCGCAGGTTTCTAAAAGCGCCCTGCTATTTACTTTTAGAGTAAAACTATGTTAGTACTAGATTACTGGAAGCCATGGAAGAATAACCAGGTAGATGCACTAGAAAGACGCTCTCTCCGACAACAAAACAATAACAAAGGCTTAACTATAACTTCAAAATGAGCTGCATTGAAAATGTTATCACTTTTACTTACTTATTTATTCAGTTTTGAAAATGGATTTTCTGTACTGCCTATAACTTTCTCCCGTCGCCATAATTCGAAAACAGTTCATTAATTGTTAGCCTCCGTTCCAGCGCGATACAATAGCAAACAATCATCGATTTCATTACATAAATTTTATGTTTTCCAACAGTAATTTCACTTGTCAAAATATATTTTGACAGTTTAAATCAGCCATACATAGCTACATAAATAAACTGGTTACTGAACAATTGAAATAAGTAGTCGAATGAAAATTATATTAAAAGTAAACTTTAATTTGCTTCATTTAAGGCCAAACTACAATTAATTATGTGTTATGTCTTAAAACACGGCTCATTTTATGAAATTTTAAGATTTTTGTTTAGTTTTTGCTCATACATGCTCATACATAAAATCTAGGTACTCAATTGGCTTATACGGTTACAAGTAAATTATGCATCCCTATGACTGAACGAATAAGCATAAATTGTCAATAATGACATTATAGTTAAGCCAATGCTTTGTTCTCTCGTTTTTGCTCTCCGAATTGCATATACCTGTTTATTCTGCCATGACTAGAAGCGTAGGAGAAAACAAGAAAGCTCTTGACAAAAAAAAAAGAGAACAAAAAGAGGCTTTTTTAATTCAATGGTCATATGATGATCATCATTTATTACAATAGTTATATTTTAAAAATATCTTATTTTATGTATAAAGTTATATTTTATTTTAATAGAATTTGTTAAAAAAGCAATAACGTAAGAAATACTTTTTATAATATCAAATATAATAACATTTGTAAGATGTTATCACAAAGTAGGTAAAAAAAGAAAACATCACATATTTATTATTTAAAAAGTAAACAAACTTAAAGTTTGATTTTATGGGATCAATAATTTTTTTATTGGTGAAATGATAAGTTAAAGATGTTTAATTTAAATGTTTTGTATTTGACGTTACCTGTTAACTAAAGAGTTTGCTAATATCACAAAATATGACCAACGGAATGATGAAAATAACATCAGTTGCTGACTTGCTGAAAATATGAAAGCAAACGGGCTAATCGACTCCGACCATAATCAAATTTTGCCAAACAAAGACGACTTTTGCTTAAAATAGTCGGTTTTTGACGTCGATTATTGCACCCTGAGAAATCGTAGGTACGGGACTTAAATTTTATTTCAGCACAAACGTCGCACAGTGTAACGTTCCCATTCTTGGCCAAAAAAAGAAGGATTGATCGTAGAGCTATGAAAATTGGCACGAGTATCTTTCATGACAAAATTAAGAAACCTTGAAAAGTTGTAAAAATCCGACCTCTGCCACACCCACCTCCCATAAAACGAAACCCATTTTTGTCTGAAACTTCAGTCTTGTCTCAAAACAACGAAGTTTGCTACATAAATTTCTTTTGTGATTAATTATGATTTAGTATTTGTATTTGTATTTATTGAGCAGGTATGTTAGCATATAAAAAAAGATTTCTTGTGCATGCTGCAAATTAGAATATATGTTTAACAACAAAATCCTTAAGAATTAAAATTAAAAATTAGAATTAAATTTGTAATTAAAATTTTATTAAAATCGAAATTGAACTAGAAAACAACAAGTAATAACACATTTATAAATTAACACATTTATGAGTTATATAACATCAAAACACTTAAGAATTAAAAATTAACTCATCCCTGGAAAATACCGCCCACACAAATTAACTAAGTTTTTGTTTATATATGTTAGGTTTTTTGATTACAGCAAGGAAATTTTAAAAACTGAGTTTTTCTGTGTTTGTAAATAAGTCAAAATTTTGAAAAAAATCCGATGTCATACATCAAATATATCTCAAATTTTAACTAAACAGGTCACCATAAAAAATGTATATCCTCCGCATTAGCAAGTATTAGCAAGATTTTTTTTTGATTTGGTGTAACGCAGTTCTAATGATGATTTTGTGAAAAACTTACAGTCAATCTTTCTCAAAATTATTCTTTTAGCACTTTTAAAAATTGAATATTTAGAAATTTGTATCCCGCTTTTAATGCTTACTTTTATGATAAGCTTAAAACCATATGTTCAAAATGTACACAAAAACATTAATGTTGCCAGACATAAGAAATTTCTAACTTTATTTTGATAAACATAAAAAAATAAATATAATATAAAAATAAAGATTTTTTTTTTTGATTTGGTGTAACGCAGTTCTAATGATGATTTTGTGAAAAACTTACAGTCAATCTTTCTCAAAATTATTCTTTTAGCACTTTTAAAAATTGAATATTTAGAAATTTGTATCCCGCTTTTAATGCTTACTTTTATGATAAGCTTAAAACCATATGTTCAAAATGTACACAAAAACATTAATGTTGCCAGACATAAGAAATTTCTAACTTTATTTTGATAAACATAAAAAAAAATAAATATAATTTGAATAACAAGAAAAATTGTATTTTTACAAATGCAACTTTGACGGCTTGTCATAACGAAACGATTACTACTATAAAAAAATTCATTTTGTTTTTTTCACCTAAAATATTTTTTATCGAAAGCTTAAAAATTTGCAGAAATTCAAACGTCGATATATTAGGTTTTTGGCAGCTTATTTTACACTGTGCGTCGTTCTCCACTTTAGTTATCAATTTCATCAAGGCACTTGAGGACGCCCCTAGCTTAGTTGCGCCCGCCTGCAACGCGGTCTCTGCGGGCCCGCTTTTTACGCCACTGGTGGGAGATTCCCAACTACAAATTCTATTTTAAAGGGTGCTCATAATTGTGATTTACAACTATGGCAAAAAAATAACAATACTACTATACCACACAATTGTGTGAAAAAATTATTGTTAAAAAACAAAGAACTTAAATAATATTAATGACTTGCAGATTGTATTAATTAAACCCTTTCAGTAGATTCGCCCAATATATTGGACACGTCAGAAAGTAATTTTTATATGTATTTATTTTGCAAAGCTTTTTTTTAAATCAAACCGTTTGGTTCTATGAAAAAAAGATGAACCAACATGATAAAAATAAATTTAGAGATATATTTGATATTTAAGTCAGTTGGATTTTCGATTTTGTGGTGAGGAAAAGAAAAAAAATTTTGTTTGCCTATTTTATAAGATAAAATCAATCGGACAAAGATAAAATTTATGTTTTTTTTAATATTTTTATGGCTTTAAGGATAAGAATATTGAGAAGGTTAAAAAAAAACAAAGATCTAAGGGCTGCGAAACCTTTAAGGGATTAAAAAAACTTTGCGCCGAATAGGAGCAAAACAATTTTTTCTTTGTACAAGCTTGTAAAACGCAAGTAGCGCAGGTTAAAATGAAAGATATGTTTTTTGCATCTTCAGAATCTAAATAATAGGAATATTACCTCAAAAAATTATTTTGTTCTTAGTTTAGTCTAGCCATTGAAATGGTTAAAGAACAAAAAATATAAAAAAGAACAGTTTAAGGTATTACTATATAAATTTTACCCTTTTTTGTACACCGTCTTCATTTTTTTTAGTTTAGGGCGAATAAAGGTTGGAAAAGACTTTTCAAATTAAATTTTTTGTTTAAATTATTTTTAAAGTAAGCCATTAAGCTGATCACTGCGTCTTATTTTTTATAAGAGAGTTTTGTTCGAATATTATTACAAATATAACCCGCTGATGAGAAGCACCGTTCTGATTCTATGCTAGTTGCTGAAATAGTTGTACAATAGTCGTAAGCAATTTGTAAGTTTCGATCGCGATTGCCTTCACCATAAAAAAAATTTTTTCCTAAGTTAGAATATCAGACAATTTTGAAATATATAGCTGACTTCCTGATGTTGCAAATTCTTCTGAAACTATGTAAGATCCTTGCTCCAGTGATTCACAGTCATCGTCCTAACAATTTTTTCCAGCCTCAATAAAATTTTTTTTCTAATTCTATATTCAGATCAACTTAAACTGAAATGTTTCCATTTACATGAATATATGTAATAGAAATTTTTTTATTTAAAAATCCCGGGATCCATGAAAGACAATACCGGGACTTAAAGTGGCTTAAATCGTCCGGGATCCCGGGATGTACTTCCCTTGTCAATACCCCACTGTGCTGCTCTTTTGGTTTCTATTCGAAATTAAAGGCTTTCGTACTGCAATTTTTCCATCAAATCCAGCAGCTTTACTTTGGTTTCGCACAGTTTCTTGACTTAAAATTTTTTTCTATATCCGCAGCTATTTTTGGTGCTGATAAACATCGATTCTTTTTTACTCATTTTATTATGTGTGCGTCAATTCGGGCGCTTGTCTTTTTTCCCGTTCTCTTCCGTTTATATTTTAAATGTTTTTAGTTTCTTTCAACTATTTTATTATTGATGCAATAGTATTTTTACTTATTTGAAGACTTTTACTTATTTTATTTTGTATCCATTGAATTTTTGTGAAACTCCACAATTTTTTCTCGAATACCAATAGATCATTCGCATTTATTTTTCATCTTGACCACTTGGCTCATAAAAAACCAACTAAAGTTATCGTAAGTACACATAGTAATTTGTTTCTGCTTTAAAATGAAGGTCATGTTAGATAAAAATAACAAGAACTGTTACTTAAATACAGGGGTGCACCCAAAAAAAAGCGGAGTAAATAAAGCCATATTCGGAGTCAGTTTAACTCTTTTCGTGCATGGTATTTTGCCAAAGCTGTAAAAACAATATTTAACTCCGTTTGTGAGTTCAATTTACTTCAAAAATTGGATTTGTTTGAAAAGTCGTACTGACTCCGTTTTGAGTTGTTTTAAGTTTGAGAAATTGAGAATTTTTAAATTTTTAGTTCACTCAAAAAAAAACTAGAATCAACTCAATGTAGCATGAAGCTTTAAATATAAACAAACTCACCCACAAACGAGTCAGATAAAGAACTCGTAATTTCTTTTGTGTTTAATTATTTTTATTTATTTCTTATTTCAATTGAATACAAAGGAAATTAAATACATGGCTAACGCCGAAAACCGAATCTCTTCTCCATACTCACAGAGCAGCTTATCCACGATTTGGCAATTTTGAATCTATATAATTTCTCATAAAACAAAACTTTTTTACTTTTGAGCTTAAATTGCGCTCAACTCTCAATTTGTTTCAAAGGTGTTTCATTTATTTGATTTTAAGGGGAATTTTTATAAAAGTGATTTTTGTATTTAACATTTTTGAAAAAAGGGATAAATATTTGCATTGATTTAATTGATTGCTGTATTTTTGTTCGTTGAATAAGAGAAAAGATATTTTTTAAGCATTTATCAAAATGCAGTAAGGATTAAACAACAGGGTGAACGCTAAGTTTATGAAAGTTTTTAAAAGATGAGTTAGTTGTTTTCCTATACTAATGCAAAATTGGACGTGACATTTAATTTAATATGCTTAATTCCGATATATATTGATGCTAGAATAATTAAATTTGGTTCAAAAATAGGTAGAATATTCGCAAGGCGATTTGTGTTAAGTGAGCAAGGTTGCCTAAATGTCGTCATACATACATTAAAAATTTGTTTATTATTGTTTAATGTAGTTTCGTTAATAAAATATGGTAAAATGTGACTTTAGTATGTTCCAAAAACTCATAAATTCATTTGAAAAAATATATGTATCTTGACTTTTATGAAAACAACTGTTGTATACCAAATTTAATAAAATTATTTAGTTTCCCAAAATTTTTTATAAAAAATACATCGCCGGTTAAAAAAAAATTACAGTATAGTGTGTGAACAGTACAGAAGGGAAACTTCTTAATATAAAGAATAAGATAGATTTTTGTAAAAAAACAGAGAGAAAGAAAGAGATAGCATCTCAAACGAAATACAATACAAAATTTTCATTAAAAATATTCTGTTTATTTAATATTTTCATGTCATTGGTTGGTGCTTCATTAAGTAATACTGGTCTTAATGGTTTGCGATGTATGCGAAATATGTCCGTGATTTGATATTTATGAGATAACGCGAAAAAACTTACCTATGGGGATCTATTGTGGGAGTCCCCATACAAAAAACAAAAAATAAAAAAAATGGCTTTTATAATTCATATCAAAACATCTATAAAACCTAAGGGGATCAATATATGAGACGGTTCTATTAATTTTTCCCCCTTAACACTTTTTTTAACTCACCTTTTCTCTATCTGGGATCCCGATACAAAAAACACGAAATGAAACAATGTTTATTATAATTAATATAAAAAAATCTATGACCGTTAGAGGGTCTAATGTCTAGTCCTACTGACTTTTTCATTGAACATTTCTTCTAAGCACACCAGCATTCTATCTACCACCCTTCTGGGGGTCCCCATACAACAAAATATCATTGCTTGTGTTTACAATTTTTCGTGATGATAATTTTACCCTCTATATCAAATGATCGCATAAGAAGTTTCACTTCGATAAAGATATACGAAAACATATAACTCGCAATAGTAAAAACGGCCCTTTTTTATCATTATGCAACACTTAATTCTTAAAGCACACTTGATTTGCTTGTTAAAATATTTGAGTACTGTCTCTTCATTCAAAGTAAAACGAACAAACGGAAATATTTGCTCCAGCAGACTCTTAGTCGATACACATTGACTGCGACTAGCGACGAACGCCAATTGTCAAAAAATAGAACGCATGTTTTCTTATGAAGATTTTTTTTTTTTGAAGACGGCACGACAAAGAGAGAACACGACCACAATTGTTGCTGCCGCAGACTTCAATTTATTTCTAATTTGATAGACGACAAGAGCTAACATAGGAGAGTTTGTTTATGTTTTGTATGAAATACAGATTGTCGCTGTTGCGTACATTATAATCAAGTCGTCGAGAATACTGCGACATTTCTCTCTGACGGCAAATTTTCGTTTTGTCGGTGGACGACTGTTGCAGTCAATGTGTATCGTCTATCTGTTACGTGCTAAACATAACTCCGTTTCAGATTTAAAATACAAAGACGTTCTTCATAGATGGTTGCAATAAGTTTTAATGGAGTTAAAAGGACAAATGTTCGGAGAAGATGCAGAGTTAATTTGAAACTGCTTTTAATTTACTCCAAGCTTTGAAAATGAGTTGTATCAAGCAAAAATAGTTTTATATTTACAATAAAAATATTGATGCAATTTATTTTGCGTTTTACGGCGACAAAACGTTTTAAACTTCTCAAAAACTCTTTTGACTCATGAAAAAACTTGTGTTAACTCCGCACATTTTTTTCGGTGTGTGAATAATTTTTTGGCTTTGAATTAGTAGTTTTCCAAAAAGTAGTAAAACTTAATAAAATTAATAGGTATTTTAGACAAATCTAGTTACATATTTGACAACTATATTATAAAGAGTATTTGATCAAGTTTTGACCGCGCTGTGATGCCATTTAAAAAAATAAAAACCTATAAAGTATTTCAAAAACATAAGTAAGGTGTTAGTAATTTTTTGATATACTGTTTATCTTAACCGATCTTCAAAGTCAATAGCATCTTGAAAAAGAGACTACATGACCTTCAAACCAATGA
The DNA here is from genome assembly GCA_963920525.1 of Dichetophora obliterata. Lineage (NCBI taxonomy): Eukaryota > Metazoa > Arthropoda > Insecta > Diptera > Sciomyzidae > Dichetophora > Dichetophora obliterata. The sequence continues at coordinate 44,135,870 of OY986436.1, read as the reverse complement.
TACAAAAACCATTTTCTAATCGTACCATACTAAAAGCTAACTGTTTTACGTGTGGCAAGTTAAAATGAAAAGGTAGTTGTGTTTGCATTGAGTACTCAAGTACTATGGCAAGATTAAAAACCGAGCCAATAGAAAACTTTATTATTAAAAAAAAAAAAAAAATGACACCATCAAGATATTAAAAAAATGTATTTAATATTCAAGATATTTACTATCGAAGTTGCTCATAACTTTCTTATATATGACTTTACGTAAAATGTTTTATAAAAAACTTAGTGTTAATTTAATTAACTTCTCAATAAGTTATAAACTTTGAAAATTAGACAAAAGATGCATTAAATATGGAGTAAAATGTAATGGTACATATTTTCCAGTTTTTCCTCTCTAGCTTCCAAAGAAGGGGGGGTGACCATCATTCTTGCATTTTTTTACTCAAATAATCATGGAAAATCAATAACTGAAGAAATTAATACTATATCTGGGACAATATCTCGTGAGCTTTTAATATAAAAATACATGTGTCCCTATTTCTTTGCACATCACTGTATATACCTGTGGCAAGGTTGTTGTGTTCAGAGACTTTAAATAATTTTTGTTTAATATTTTTGTAGAATATTTAAAATCTCTATCGCTCTTTTCAATGTTTTTACCCATTTCAAAAAAGTTCATAAAATTACATCTAAAATTAGCTGAATGTTGTGAAAATATTTTATGGGAAATTTACTTGGAAAATGTCACTATAAGTCTTTTCAGGCAAGATATAATTGAAAAACTTGCTAAAACTATGCAATGATGAACAGTAAGCATTTTAGCAGATAGTAGACAAAGTAAAACATAAAAAGTATTTTAATATTCTAGAAAAATATATTTCATCCAATTTTACTAAGATTCTGTACACAAAACAACTATATCAAAAGCATTTATTGAGTAGTTGTTTAACACTTTATTTTTGTATATTGTGTTAACTTTTAATACGGTAAAATACTTATAATTTTTTTGTTGGTTACACAGTGTTATTAATTGATTTTGTAAGGTTTTGAGCAAGAAGGTTTGATATTTTTATTGAAATAACATACTTTTATGTAAGATTCGTGTGTTATTGTCACAGTATTAACAAAAATGCCATATTCTCAACAACAGAAATATTCAAACAAAAGCAGTCCTTTTAATGTTTACCACGTTACATAGGTTTTTTCTGTCAAAATTCAATCAATATTCAATAACCTACACACAAAAAGAAAAAAAAATTAAAGCACACTTGAAGACATATAAACTATGCAAAGATGCTATATTTTTAGGCGTTTAGAGACACACTTATTTACTTTGGTGTTTATTTATAGGTACTTGTTATAAAAACTGCTTAGAGCGCTTCAAGCGCCTTTGGTTAACAACCAACTTTTTTAAATTGTTAAAATACCTATGAGTTCTGATGATTCCTTGATGCGATAGGCACGCACCACAGTTTAAAAATCCTCAATTATATATTGAGCAGCCTTAAAATTCGCTTAATGTTTTTCCATTAAAGTTTGAAGCATTCAAAGCCTTTTCTAATTAGTAATTTGTGAATTACAAATTAACGTTTAATAAAAATTATCTACACGCAAATGTCAATGGAACATTTAAGCTATTTAGTTCAGTAATGAATTCGTTAAATGGATAGAAACTTACAAACACCATTTTTAAATTTTGATTCATTTTGAAGCACACTTTGTGTCACTTGAAAGCAGTTTTAGGCAGTTGTTTATTTGTCATGAAAAGATGCCTTAAATGTTACTGTATTATGTCCTTTTCAACTTAATTGTTTGAAGATACTTAAAAATTAATACTTACCTATTTCCTAGTTAATAGTTAACTAGATTTTAATATTTTTTTACGACTTTTGATTAATATTTTGTTAAGTTTTTCATATTAACACTGATACAAAAAGTTAAAGTTTTATTAAAGAGTTTTCCGTTGCAAAATAAGTCTGCGGACAAAGTAAACGTTGAAGCAGGTAGGTAGGCAGGCAGGTTTGCTTACCCAGTGCGAGAAAACTCGCTTCATACGATTTCATATAAAGCTGCTCGAAGTGTGCAGAGTGGAAGCAGGCAAATCAGATCAGATCAGGTTGTTGCGAGAAACAAGGCTGTCGCAGGTTTCTCGCAACTGAATTTGTTCTTTTTGTCTTGTTTTTTGTAATTTTTCAAGAAAACTGAATTTTTTTATTATCTTTAGAATACAAGAACAATTACAACAAAAACATTCAACAACAACAAAGCACGAAATAAGCATCAACACCAGTGACCGCACAAATGTTTATTTGAGTGTGAGGGTTGTTTTTGGTGGGTATTGACAAATTTGTGTTGTGGGTATTGACAGTTGTGCACGCGAAAATGATAGATTGATAGAATGGGCAATTGTTGGGAATATAAAAACAAAAGAAATACCTACATATAAAAAATAAAGCAATATGGGTATTCACAATGTGTTGTATTTGTAATAAATTTTTACAAAATTTACAATACCTACAACTTATTCTGAACGAACCTTTACTAAAGCATTGTATTTTTTGAAATCAGTTGATCTTTTAAGTTCTTTTATTTGGAAATATTTATTTAAATCCATTTGTCTAAAGGAAATCACACAAAAATTTAAAAAGAAAACACTAAATTATATTAATTTTTATTAAATAAACTCGCAGCGTTGCCGGTAGCTTCCTCCATGCTGAGTAGAAATGCTTTTGCGATCAGCTGATCTAATAAACAACGAAATTTACAAAGAATACAATAGAGTTCTATCGTTGTATTTTTGTCACACGGTTGTGTTTTGAATACTGTTCATTTTGTTTTTGTAATTTTACAAAATTTACTACAAACATCAAATTTATCAAAAATACACAATACAAGGGCAAATACACCACATTGTGAATAACCCTAATAAAAAATTTGAACTCGCATTACTTTTGAAGGGATCTGTGAGCATAATTAATATAAAAAAGCAATTATATTATTAAAAATGTTGTTATAACTTAAACACCGCATTCGAAACAATGCTTTGTATTTGTATTTATTATTTGAACATTTGCATTAATAGTATTTAAAACATGTTTCGTGTTAACTAAACAAAGATAAATCTTTGCATTTTGCTTTCATTATGTTTTGGGTACAATCACAGCAACAGCATTGTTTCTTTTACTCTTGAGTATTTTTCTGTGTTTGTTTTTTTTTAAGAAAGCACCCGCAAGTGTGAAGGGTGAAGTTTAATTTCTATCCCCTTCATGTCGCTCTCACCAGTGTTGCCAACAACTTCAAGCCAAAAAGCACCAAAGTGAAAAACAAATAGAAGTAGTTTTTAATAAAAAGCACTAATAAAAATAAATCATTATTACATACTTATTTTACACCGAAAAAACTCACCCATTATGTTTCTAAACAAAACAGATAAGAAAGGAAAAGATACAAAATTGTATAATGTTTTTAATTAATTAAAGAATATATATCTACTTTATCATTATTTTTATTTTTATCATTTTTATCATTATCTTTTAACCAAATTTTACTTTCTACACAAAAAACTGTTTTTTTTTTAAATTTTAGTAGAGCTAATTTTACAAAAATTTTATCAGGTAACTTTAAAGAATCACAACAGCTATTTTTAAATAATATCCCATAATAAATTTGATACAATGAATTAAAAGAATTAAGTGACAGTCTATTTCTTATTTTTGTTTTGAAACTGTTCGAAGTAATAAAAACTCTTTCACCTTCTGCATTTGAATAAGGCAATGATAAAAGACGAATGTAAAAATCAGCTAAAAGTTGGTTAAGATTATTTCCAAATTCATCCCTGTATTAAACCACTTCTATCAAAAATTTGTCGATTCTATCAGTATTTATCGATTTTTCAAAACGAATATATTTTAAGCTATTTTCAATGCTCAAAATTGTTTCAGATTCAGAAATAAATTCAAGAATGAACTCTTGAACATCCTGGTGTTGATGAGACAGTATGTTTTCGACTACTAAAGATTTTCGTTTTTTGAGTATTATAAAATTGTTTAGCATTCTTGCCCAAATTTCTTCTATTAGATTTTTTGTAAATAATACGCAGTTATTTCTAGTTTTTGGTCATTATTTAAACAAAAGTCAATGTATGCTTTTTTAAAATTGTACCCCAAATAAGCTTCATAGCCGACTTCATCTTCTAAGTCTCCATCAAAAAAATTACATTCAGAATTTTTTATCAGAATTAAATCGAATAAATCATCAAATAATTTAATGAGGCCTGCACTATCTGCTTCAAAAACAAAAGTACTTTTTGAACTTCGACTAAGATAGAAGCTAGATATATGTTATATAAACGTAATTTTTTTTATCTCTGCACATGTATGCTAATTTCAAAATTTTTTCAACAAAAATAAAAATTCACTAAAAGCACTAAACTAAAAAGGAAAATGCACTAGGCTTGGTGCTTTTTATTTTAGTGCTTTAAAAAAAAAAAACGCGTATTGCAACATCAAAAAGCACTAGATCTAGTGCTTAAAGCCCTGACTTGGCAGCACTTGACATCTACTAATCGCCAAAAAACTGTCACAGCAACCTTGCCAAATAATTATACAATGCGTTGGACGAAACAACAGCAATAACTTCGATAGAGATTTGTGTTGTTGGTATGCAACTCATCAAAAGAGACACAACTCAAAATGTTTACATATATACTTTTTCGTGTAAGACTATTCGTAGTGATCACATACATCGGCTATCTTAATTTTGCACACATATTCTAAGTCTTTAATTAAAAAAATAGAATTGTCTATTTGTTTTGCATGGAGTCCCTTGAAGAAAAAAATTGTTTTTTGCTCTTTCCGAAAATGTAAATTTTTTGAATTGTACTCTTTTGAAGAGAATGTGCTATTTATGTTTAGAAAATAAACATCCTTCATAAACGACATTAGCGGAGGATGCAAAATAGAAAGCAATAAGAGAAAAAAAATAAATTGCAAACTTTTTCTCGCACTGATATGATCTGACCTCACTCTGCATGGCTTATTTATTGAGTAGGTACCTGCCTGCGACTGCCTGCGCCTGCCTGCGCCTGCCTGCGCCTGCCTGCCTACTTCAGCGTTTACTCTGTCCGTAGACTAAGACGTTAAAGCTGGAACACTTCGTTTACCCTTTGATGACCGATGTTGCTTATAAGCAATTTTGTACTTATAGGCTTCTAAGTCTCGTTGTTTTCATGTTTTTGACCAGTGGTTTTTTGCCAGTAGTATTTTGTGTTGTGCATGTTTAGTTCTATTGAAAGCGTTGCACGTGTCGATTCAGTAGCCGTTCTCCGTATAGTAAAATGGTCGAAATCAAGATAGTGATCGTTTCGCAAAAAAAGTTGTTATACAAAAAGTGCATAAAATCATTAAAATAATTGTTTTATTGTAAAACTAAGTACGCAATATAATTAAATAAAGATGAAAGAGTTATATACACAAAAAAATAAATCATGAAAAAAGTGGTTAGTTTGTCCAATAACTGCCCATTGTTACAAATAAGCAATACCCTGTAAATTACGAACCCGGGCACCAAGGATTTTAAAATTTTTGTCAGTTCATATCTGAGTAAAGACTAACACATATCTGAACTCATAAGACTTGTTGCCTCCCCCATTTGAATTCGGTCATCAAAGGGTTAAAGATTAATCCTAACAAAAATTTGTCGAACATAATTTCACTCCAGTTTTTAAAATTTTTTCTTAAAAATTACATGATTTAACATTGCCTTTTTATGTTTTTCCTAGTTTTATATCTATAAAAAGATAACAGTGGAGTATTTAAGTATTAATTACACATACATGTTTTTATATGTATGTAAAATATTCTAAAACTAATCTTTTTTTTTTCTTTCAGATGAATTAAACAATGATACACCAGTGAGTAAGTTCTTCAGCAAAAAATAAAGTTGTTTCTTTTTCACATATAAGTTAATGATTCACAATACACTTTACGCAACAATCATGAAAAATTTGTAGGAATCAGTTAGTTGTTTCAATTATCTTGGTTAATCCTTTCGAATAAGATACAAATGCATACAAATTTGTGCATATTTTGTAAATGGTCCATTGTGGCATTATTTTCTGATTTGATTCATTTTGTAAAGCAAAAAGTTTTATAACTACACAAAAACTACAAGCTATCACTAAACTAAATTTTGGTTAATACACAAATAAATAATGTTCTTGTCACATTTTGAGTTTAAAGGTTTACATGATTTTCGTGTCTGATACATACATTAGGCTGGGTCGATTTGTATGGAGGTAAAAAAGTTGACGTTGTCTGAGCGATTTTCGGATTCTGCATGTAAAGTGATTTAAAATAAAATAAAAAAAGGCGATAGGGGTGCACGTACCCTATCACTTCTTGAATTTTGTGAATTTTTTCTTTAGGAATTTTTTTAAAAAATTTATTGTATATTAACGTTCAGAGCTACAACAAAACTGATGCCAGAAATTAAATTCTCGTACCCAATTCAACCTGAAACCAGTTTCACATTTATACGTTTTTATACAAAAATTTATCGTAAAAAGTTCCTAAAGAAAAAAATTCACAAAATTCTAGATATAATTTTAACGTTGTGGTGCGTATGTTTTTTGATCATCACGTCTGAACAACTTAAGCTATCAACCTTATGTTATATTGAGAAATATTGAAATTATGTGAATTTTTTCTTTAGGAATTTTTTACGATAAATTTTTGTATAAGAACGTGTAAGCGTGATGCCGGTTTTAGGTTGAATCGGGAACGAGGATTTCATTTCTGGCATCAGTTTTGCTATAGCTGTGCACGTTAAAAAAAAAATCAGAGCACGTTTATATACAAAAACCCTATCAGAAAATTAAAGATGTGATAGGGTAAAGTGCACCCCTATAGTTTTTTTTTAATAAATTTTAATGCCCTATCCGAAAATCGCCCAGGCAACATAGATTTTCAAATCGTCCCAGTCTAACATACATATATTAAAAGACATTAGAAATTTAATGAGTTCCATTTCATTCGAAAATGTAAGGCTCTTATTATACACAACAAGGAAATAATGAAAAAAAGTCATGTTTTTACATAAGTAACAATGCCAAAGAATGAAGAAACAGTTAAGTTTACAAAACTTTAATATTAATGATTAAAGTAATTTTGGGAGTCCTGAGGATATTTCATTAACATTAAAATAGAAAACGTCTTACGATCGGAAACTTTTTTTATTAGCAAAGAGTAAATATATTTTTTAGCATTATTTGTATAATAAGAACAAGTTCTTTTATAAAACATTATAGTTTGCAAGGTAAAAAAAAATTCAGTACTGAACTATTTTAATAAATTCAAAATAAAAATTTAGTAAATGAAAATATCTCGAAATATATCAAGAATATATCTTTAAGACTTTTCCTTAAATAATTCTTTAAGGACTAGTACTGAAAGTCGCCAAATTTTTCACTTTGAAAACACATCATAAGTTGAAGTAATTTTCAGATTAAGACTGATTTTCGCGAATTGTTGTAATATATTTCAAACTAGCTGCAACCCGGAACGTTGCTGCCACGCTCACTTGTCTAACGCATATAAAATGCTTTAACACCAAAGCTTTTCGATATCGAAAATTTGGTTTGTATGGGAAAAAGCATCACTCCCTTTTCTAATCAAAACCATCCCTGGTATGTGTTTAATAACTTCTTAAAGTTACAATTGCCACCAGACTTCACAGAAACACTCCCAAGACTTTGCTACCGTTTCCCTTAAAATTTCATAAAAAATGGAATATTCAATGAATTTTTCTTAATAACTGTTAATTAATTTTATAAAGACCCAATTTTATAACACAGTGTCCAAAAATTGATGAACCAAAACTAAAATGCTGATCTGATCGGGGTTATCTAACTTTAAAAAATTTGTTTTTATGTAGGAATTCGAGAATGAAGAAAACACAAGGTTTATTTTTTATTCATTATTTTTATAAATCTAAATATAAAGGGTATTTTGTTAAGGAGTAAACGCAAATGGTTTGGAATTTTTCCAAATATTTTATTTCATTCGAAAGGTCACACAATAGGATTATGTGTGAACAAATACTTCGCGGATATGTTCACCGCGACTATTCCGTAGATATTTCACTCTTTCGGCTATATTTTCGATGACATTTTGCCCGGAATGGCCCGAATCACCGATGTAGTATTGCTTTTCAAGTCTAGAATTGTCTTTGGATCATTGACATAGACTTTATCCTTTGTGAAATCCTACAGAAAAAGTCTGATCACATGATCTGGGTGGCTAATTCACATCACCGCTACGAGAAAATACACGGTTCGGGAATTTGCTAGGCAAAAAGTCTAAATTGAGGCATGTTGTGTATCGTCCAGAGCCTGGGCTTCAACCTCCGGCACAAAACAGTCCACCAACATAGAGTCGTACCGCTCAGATTATCGAATAGACATTTCGTTGGACTCGACAAAATTTTCACCAACGGCAGATACAGGGTTGCCCATTTTATACAAGCGCCCATTTTATTTTTAAATAAATCAAAGAAACCACAATTTTTTTTCTGTTTGTCATAAATATCATTTAATTGGGTTCAAGCAGATTTGCTTACATTATTTCTTGAATATGATATCTCGTAAATGGTCGCCATTGGCCTCTACGACATATTGTGCCCGTTTTGCAGCATTTTCCCATGGTTTTCTTCAACATTTCGATGGGAATGGCGGTTATTTCTTGACGGATGTTGGTTTTCAGCTCTTCTAGGGTCTTTGGCTTGTTGACGTAAACCTTTGATTTCAAATAACCCCACAAAAAGAAGTCTAGAGGCGTTAAATCTGGTGATCTTGGCGGCCAATCGAAATCACCATTTTTTGACATCAAACGGCCAGGGAACAATTGCTTCAAAAAATCGATTGTAGTGCGGCTTGTGTGTGGTGGCGCGCCGTCTTGTTGAAACCAGTAGTGCCTGATACGCTTTCGACGAACGATTGGCATGAAAAAATTGTTTATCATATCGCGATAACGCTCCTGATTGACAGTAACTCTGTGGCCATTATCATCTTCGAAAAAGAACGGCCCAATGAGCATTTTAGCACAAACGCCGCACCAAACAGTGACTTTTGCATCGTGAAGAGGTACCTCTTGAATCTCTTGTGGATTTTCAGTGGCATAAATACGGCAATTTTGTTTGTTTACCGTTCCGTTCAACTGAAAATGAGCTTCATCGCTCATGATAATTTTATGCCAAAATTGCTCGTCTTCTTCAGCCATTACGATGACTTTTTGGGCCCATTCCAATCGACGTGGCTTATCGGTAGGCAACAATTTGTTTACCAATTGAATTTTGTACGGAAACAAATTCAAATCAACACGTAAAATGCGTTGTAAAGTGGATCGGGGAATGCCGAGCTGCTGAGAACGGCGATTTTGGGATGTTGTTGGTGACTGCTCAATACTGGCTCGTACGGCTGCAATATTCTCATCCGATCGCCTTGGTCGCTTTTTATTTGGCCTCTTTGGGTTACCAAGAGTATTACCAGTTGTAAATCTTTCATACAAACGATAAATTGTTTTCTTGGAAGGCGCACTTTTCACTTTATTTATTTTTTTGAAAGCACGTTGAGTTTTCACTATTGGCTTGTTTTGTTGAATGTAAATTTCAACAATTTTAGAGCGTTCGCGTGGCGTGTACTGTTCCATTGTAAACATTTGCTTGGAATGACGCTTCAAACGCGGTATGTCATTAGTCGATTTGGCATCACTGCGGAAAGTTACAGTGTTGCCAGATGGGCGCTTCGAATATTGGCAACCCTGTATATTCTCCCTCAGTTGATTCACTAATGTGCAACCCCATTTTTGGTGAATCAATCGTAGCGTTTGGCACCATCGACTTGGAATTTAAAATCCAAAATTCGACGATTTCAATGCGTTGTTCTTTCTTGTAGTGAGCCATGACTAAAATCTTTTAATCACACAATGACTATGATACAAAAAATAGCGGAAAAGGGTCGATAATGCAGATTCTAATCGATAACAAAGTACCACACCTATTATTGGAGCACCCTTTATAAAAGGCAAGCACACTGCTCCATGCCCAATATCGCTCAAACTGTTCTCAAAAATGCTCAGCCAGAAAGTATGCACAGAAAATTTATTTGATATTTATCAGTGACAACATATCCCGAGAAACAAACTGCTTGGGCAAAAAAGTCCAGAGTATCAGACTCAATTTTATTTTTAAAAGCTACGAGTAGTAACAAAAAACTGCGAAGTTTATGAAAAAAAATGAATCGCACATTGATATTAAGCCGAATGCAAACGAGCTTCAGCGAACAGGACCCGAGAAAAGAATTTATATATTGTTTCAATAAAGTAGCTGATATGTATCGAAACTGGCCCGAGTCTTAACTATAATGTACCCGAAACTTACCCAACAAGTACCTTGAAAGGCACCTGAAATAATATCGTAGTAAGTCTGTTTTATATCAATTACGTGTTCAAAAACGAGCGACTATAATCGGACACAACAAACTGACGAGTGCCGCAATCGGTCTTCGATCGTAGATTAGCCCTGCCCAAGGTGTTCCAGAAATAGCACTTCTTTCGGTGCAGAACTCGGACATTTACCGACACGGGCACTGGACATATATCAGCTACTTTTATTGACACAAAATATGAAATTGTTTCTCGGGAATTGTTTTTAGTAATTTAGTTTTTACAATAGTATGTTTTTGATCTATGTAATGATCTAACTACTCCTTTTATATATAGACGGATCGGAACGGAGGCAAGTGTCATCGTAGCGGGACGAAACGTTTCCAAACGATGTGCCGATTATACGGAATAGAAGTAAATTTTTTTCTAAAATTAATTTTATAACAAAATAAATTCCACCAATTCTTCTTTTCTTATTATTTAAAGCACGAGTTCAATCAAATTTATTTTAAAATACGGAAAGCAAAACAAATGCAGAATAGAATTAACAGTAGCATCTGTCAACATAATTTTTTTACTCGAAACGTTACGGAACGCAGCGGAGAAATCAAAAATCTATATATCTCAACTTCGAGTGCCGCTTCGTTCCGTCTCATTATAATCGGACTCTTAAGAAACTCATATAATAGATTGCAAAGTGACATTTCTCAACATTCTATAACGTTCCGTTCCGTCCATTATAATCAGCCCTTTAAAGTGTTATGTTAAAGGGTGTTTTTTTTATAGAGTGATACAACTGCTTTATTTGACAAATCATTTAACAGTTGACAGCTGCTGTTTGTTTAGTTTGCTTCGACATTTAATTATGGGTCGACTTACACCAGAGCAACGCGAACAAGTTGTGGAAATTTTTAATCAAAATAATGGTTCTGTTCGTCAAACTCATCATGCACTTCGTCCATTTTATGGCGTACATAATCGTCCTTCAGAGCTGCTAATTCCAAGAACAATAGATCGTTTTCGAACTACATTTACTGTTACTCATAATGTGTATTTCGTGAGACGCCGAACAGTGCGCACTGAAGAATCTGTAGGCGCTGTAACTGAAAGCATTGAAGATGATACTAATCAATCAATTCGTCGCCGTATTCGGCAACTGGGGTTTTACGAAAAGATCTTGGCTTAAAACCTTTCAAGATTCAACTTGTGCAGGAATTAAAGCTAAACGACCATCGTATGCGCCGCTAATTCGACGAATGGACTGAAGCACAAATTGATATTGATTTTGAATTTCCATGGAAAATTTTATTTTCCAATTTCCTCAATTAGCTGTCGTTAAGCTTGCTGATATGTGGTTCCAACAGGATGGAGCCACATGCCACACAGCGGGCGCTACAATTGATTTACTCAAGGAAACTTTTGACGAAAAAATAATTTCAAGAAATGGCCTAATTAATTGGGCCCAAGATCGTGTGATTTAACCCCATTGAATTATTTTCTTTAGGGTTATTTAAAGTCACTTGTCTACCTCGATAAACTACAAACAATTGAACACCTGGAAATCAACATTCGAAGAGTTATCGGCGAGATACGGCCGCAAATGCTGCGAAAAGTTTGTGAAAATAGGTGTTCCAGATTGCGCCTTGTACGCGCCAGCCGTAGTGGCCACATGGCCGCAATTATATTTAAACAGTAATGCCATAAAATTTTCTATCCAATAAAGCTCGTTGCATTGATATTTAATATATTACTATGTTTTATTATAATTTAAACTTGTATAACTCTATAAAAAACACCCTTTATGTTTGTATTTTTAAAAAAATCAAGCTTTAAGAAAAGAAAAAAGAACTTTCGGCAAATAGCTCCAAAAAGGAAATGTGAGGACCCATCGTAGGACGGTCATTTGTACTACTTTGTTATAAAATCATAGTCTTTATTAAAGCTAAGTTTAAAGTTTGTTCACTTATTGCAGCTTAAAAACTACTCAACAACAATGACAAGAAACGACTGACTAGTCACAGTGATAAAAAACAACTGCCCTGCTGCTATTTTCTGTCTCCTATTTAATGTTCTTAAGTTCTCCTATCACAGTGTTCGTGAGTTTGTCGGACTGCTTTCCCACATTCGGACATCCCGTGTTCTCATTCGGCTCGAATGATGGCTACCACTTTCTCATAAGCTCGTTGACAGTAGTAGTATGCATTATGCTCTCATGGCCACCGACTTTAACATCGTCATATCCACCGTGTTACATCTCTTTTTCTATGAGAAAAGGCTTCACTTTAGCCTTGAACCGAACTGCGTTCGCTTAATGGCTACTATCTGGTCCACTTTATAATCTGTCTCTGCCTTACGATTTGCATTAAAAGTCCTGCGATTTTCTTGCTAAACTCGGGTAATATTTTCTCTGGCCTTATTTCTGACCCTTTCGTGTTAATTTGCTTCGTCTATTGCAATATTATTTAAACGATATTTAAATTCGGACATTCCTGGTATTCGCATTTCCAAACCCGTTGATATCTTGAAAGTTGATGATTTTGTTCTTTGACATGGAGTGATGTTGATGTACTGTTTTACCTTTTCAACGTGTTTAAACAATTTGTTTGGACTTTTATCACAAAATTTCGCTTTCATCGGTACTACATGATCGATGTGAAATTTACCTTATAGCTGATTCTATTTATTCATGATGTTTAAGAAAACTTATTTTTTCGCAGACTTACTCTCTACCACGATACAACTTTTAAAAATTTTACAAACCTTCGATCTGCGGAACTGCGGAATATAAAAGAACTTTTCTATGGCATCCTGTATTTTCTTAATGAAAAAGTATGCTTGTTGATGTGTCATTTTAAATATTTCCTCCTCCTCGAGTGATGGGACAACAATAAGTGCCTTAATGGGATCCTTATGAAGTATATCATGTTTTACATAAAAATCATTACGCTGTTCTCTTTCTTATATGTTACGAAAAGTTTTAATCCAATCGTCAGATAGTTCAAAAGTAATTTTCCTCTTACTCAACAGCTACCACCGGTTGCATCATAGCATTTTTCACATCAAATTGTTCTTCCAAGTTCGTCCACACCGCTTTCCATCTGAGTTCTGCTCTATCTTTAGTCATTCCGTGTGTTGTAGCACATCATTTCCGATAACTGCTGCAAATCTAATATCTTGCTCTATAGTAACATGGAAAGTTTATGTTTAACAAAATGTCATCAATCTCGATCGGTATGGTAAAACTGCCCATTGTTGTAAGCTTATTGTTACCAATGCCTACCAATCACCGTTTTTCCTAACTTCATTTTGCTGCCAGCTTCAACTTGAGAAGAGTATCGTAGCGCATTAGACACAAATCAGATCCGGTGTCGATTAGTATCAATTGATTAAAGCCATTCAAAACATTTTTTTTGAAAATTAATCCACACCTTTTCTCTGGTTTAATCTCGTAAATAGTAAATTGTTCCAGTTTCTTTACATTCCGACGCTCAATAAAATGTTAGTTCGGCGAAAAATTGTTTGATAAGGCTGGATGGGCCTGACTGTCATTGATGTACTGAGGTTTATTAGTTCTTATTTTTCCATTTATTTTAGTTTTTTCTTTCAAATCTTTGATAGTACAATCGCTACAAATGACTCTTGCCTGATCTCATATCCGAAATACCGTCAATGATAGTATTACTTACATTCAAGCCGGAGTGTTCCAACAATCTATCCTGTAATATCGCTTTTCTTTCTGTCGTTGGTAACCCTAAATTTCATAGTTCATCCTTTTATATGTCAACCGTCCATCTAAGAATCTCTCCACTGTCCATGTCGATGACAACTAAATTTTTATTTCAATATAAAATATAATTAGTATGTCTGAAATAAAGTCTACGGACTTTTAAATTACGATTTTAAATTATTTTCAAAACCTTTAATATTTTTAAAATAAGTTTTGATTGTTATCTCCGAAACTTTCCAATCATCGTTATATATAAAATGTCAAAATACGGTTTTATTAAAAAATTATTTGTTATTATGTTGATTTTATATGATTTAAATACAAATTCTAAATGTTTGATAGTTTAAATCATACTTGATTAAATAATTATTAATAAATAACAAGGTCATTTAGGAAAAAACTTTATTTATTTTTTATTTTAAATTAATTCCAGAATTATATTTGAAACTTGATAAAACTACGAAATTATTTAATTGGTTTATTCCATTTGAACTTCACATATGAAAATATTTCTAGAATATGTTAAGTGATTTTTTTTTTTAATTTAATTCAAACAAAATTATTTATTCAACATACCATTTTGCGATTTGTAGTCCGTATCATTTTTTCTAAAAGCAAGTTATATTTTCTGATAAAGCTGCTATAAAATATTTTCCAAAATTTTAAGTCTTCAATTTCTTACTGAAATATTTTCAACATTTAAATTTTCTCAAAAGTAACAATAACCTTATGGTATATTTTCAAAAAAAAAAAAATATTATAATTGAAGTAATTTTATCATTCTTATCACAATGATTTTTATGCGTATAGTCAAATAAAAAATAATTGCCTGGTAAGTCTATTGCTTAACTTAAGGTTTGAAATACAAAAACTGCCAAAACTTGCACATATATCTATAATATCAAATCAGTGAGTGAGGATTTTATTCTTTTTTTTTGTTTTCTAATATTTTATTGCAAATATTCTATTATATTGCTTGTTTCAACAACGAATTCTTTTATTTATACTCGAATACTATCTATAAAATGCTATATGTACTTTGCATTGACCCTTTTTGATCTATGACTTGTTCAGTTTTGGTGATAAAGTGTTATTGTCGTCCGAAAATTTGTTCTTAGTGGGACAGTTTATGATTTTTTGAAATACTTTATACTTAAAATTTTACCAGTTATGAGTTTTTAAAGAAGATACTTAAAAAGATTTCGTAGTTGGATACTTAAAAAAGCTTTACTTTTTTTAACATTACTTGTAATTTTCACTATGTGAGTACGCAGTTATGGCCACCGTAGCCTAGTGGGTAGAGTGCGTGGCCCCTAAGCTAAAGAACTGCGGTAGCCCGGGTTCAATTCCAGCTCAGACAAAAATTTTTTTTCAATTGAATTAATTTTTCTGTTCAGTCGCAGACAATGGCAAACCTCAGAGAGTAAAAATTGCCATGTAAAGCTTCTTGAGAACATAACCCGTTTGGAGTTGGCATAAAATACGTAGGTCCAGTTCTCGGTCATTTATGATCAAATATTTCATAACACGCACAACACAATTGATCAATAGAAGCTAGGTCAAAGTCCTTCCAAGGGCTGAAATGGCCAGTTAATTTTTTTTTGAGTACACAGTTGTACAACAATTTATGCAACACAAATAATATGTATAAAGAAAATTAAATGTAAATGAATTGTCAATTTTAATAAAATTAACTTAAATTAATATATAATGTTAATATATTAAAATATTAAAAATATTATGTATATAAAATGTATTTAATACTACAAGTTATTGTTTAAACATTGAATTTATAATAAATAAATTAATAAATAATAAATACTCACCTACAAACATGCAAAGAAATGTACACATTCACACAGTCACAGGCAGGGAAAACGAAACAACTGAACAGTGAAACAGAAAGACAGCGAGAGCATATATAAGATAGCTCGCTAGCATAGGAAAGTCAATATGGGTGCAAGCGCGGCCGCGTGCACATGTCGAAACTTATGACGTTTTCGTTTCTCGAAAAAATGCTGCATTTTTTCTACCATCTTTGAGAAATCTGAATTTTTTTCTTTTGAGGCCAACATTTTTGCGAAAAGAACACGATTCAATTTTAGAGGTCACTATTTTTATTCTCAAGAGGACAGAATCTCTAAAAAGGGCAGAAAATTTTTTTCATTTATCGAGAAACGATAACGCGATTAGTTAGCGAAAGTGTTTTCAAATGTAGAATAGAAATCATAGGAACGTGTTTCCACCATTCAGCTAAAAGTCACAGGAACGTGTCTCCACCGTTCAGTTTGAAGTCATAGGAACGTGTCGCCACCGTTCCGATAGAGTTCATAGAGTTCAGTGTCTTCAGTGTGTTCAGCTGGAAGAAAAAGAAACGTGTCTCCACAGTTTAGTTTGAAGTCATAGGAACGTGTCTCCACCTTCCAGCTAATAGTCATATGAACGTGCTACCATCGTTCGGCTCTACAATAAGAGAGATATTAAATATAAGATTTATATTTAGTTTTAACAATTTAATTATTTTTTTATAATACTATATAATTATTATTATATATAATAATTTAAAGCTATTATTATATAATAGCTTAAAACTAATAAAAGAAAACACTAATAACAGTAATAATAAAGCATATTTTATTACAGTTTAAATCTAAAACTTAGGTCTTATCATTTCAACATTGAAATCGTTAGGTCATAAATTGTTTTGTAACCCGCAGCTGCGTATGTTCATCCGAAAAATAAATATACTTACTCTGTCACTGTGCTATTAGCACTAATTCAATTTGTTTTTGCTTCCATGACCTGGAACGTCAATTGTTTGTTTCCATTATTTTGTTCTGAAATTTAAAATCTATATATATAAAAAAATGTTGTCAAATCTGTTTGTGACGAGTGTTTGAGAGTTCGGCTGGGTAAAAAAAAAATCTGCCGATACCATTTTGTAGGGTACGTTCTCTAGATGGTTTTAAAAAAAAATTGTTTGAAAATGTTTTGATTTGGTCGAGTTATATGTGTTTGAGTGAAGGGTTTTGGACCTATTGGAAATGTTTTTTTTTGCAAATTTGATTTTAATTGATATGAAAAGTAAATGTATGAATTTTATGCCGTTCAAATTGTGTACATACGCGCTATTTTTGTTGGAAATAGCAATCAAAATAGCACGCAACCAATAACAATGGGAAAAAATGGTCATACGACAAATGAACGAAAGTTAATTGAATTCTATATAAATAAAAATCAAATGTCGTTCGTTGGTAATTGCATCAGTTGAGAACGGCTGAACCGATTTGGATAATTTTTTTTTTTAAATGTTCGTAATAGTCCAACTTAGGTTTTACGGAAAGAAAAATTGACCACGCCCACTTTGCGCCCACTTTTTTTGATTTATCTAAAATCGGAAAACGGCTGGACCGATTTGGATAATTTTTTTTTTAATGTTCATAGTAATCCAATTTAAGTTTTGTCGGAAAGAAAAATTGACCACGCCCACTTTTGCGCCCACTTTTTTCAATTTATCTAAAATCGGAAACGGCTGGACCGATTTGGATAATTTTTTTTTTCAAATGTTCGTAGTAATCCAATTTAAGTGTTTACTGAAAGAAAAATTGACCACGCCCACTTTTGCGCCCACTGTTTTGATATCTATATATATAAAATTAAGTGGCAAAACTTCCTGTTCGCATACTCCTCCTAGACGGCTTGCCCGATTTCAATGAAATTTTCAGGGGTGATTGGGGTCTGTGTGGACGGTGCACATAAGAAATTGCATGTGTGTATCTTTGCAGGTTTTGTACCACACCCCCTTTTGTCGCCCACAAATCAATAAAAATGCTGTATTTAAGACGGTTTTGGTCGTATGAAATTAAAATTTGGTAAATAAGTTCGTATGATAACTATAATTAACTTTGAAAAATGGGCGTGGTCACAATTCATCTACGCCTTCTTTAAAGAAAATATCAAAATACTTCGAAACCATTGGTCCGATTGAGCTCAAATTTTGTAAGTACGCTTTGCTTTGAGTACGAGATGGTTTAAGGGGCAATGCCACACCTCCTTTTACCTCCCACATATAAATAAAAAATTGTTATCGAATAGCTTTAGTTAGAGTTATGGGTCGCACAGCTTAGAAATTCGGTATTCGACCACAATTTAGACGTACCGTTTCTGTGATGAAATTTTATGGGAGTGGACAAGGGGGAGGGGCACCTCCGATACAACCCAAATTTGTGATATCGAATAGCTTTGAAGTTATAGGAATTCATCTTTGGAATTCAGTTTTTGACCTCAATTTACACATGCAGTTTCAATGGTTTTATTTTATGGGCGTTGGACAGGGAGGCGTGACATCTCCCTTACAGCCCAAATTTGCGATATCGTATTGCTTTGAAGTTATAGGTTGACAGCGTAAGAATTCGGTATTCGACCTAAATTTATACATGCATTTTCAATACTTACATTTTGTCGTCGTAGGGCAAAGGGGAGTGGCACTTCCCATACAACCCAACTTTGTGCTATCAAATAGTTTTAGAGTTATAAGTCGTACAACGCCAAAATTCAGTATTCGACCTCAATATACACATGCAGTTTCATTGATTCAATCTATGTTCATTGGTAAGAGGGGCGTGGCACCTCCCATTTAACGTAAATTTGCGATATTGAATATCAGCGTCAGAATTCAGTATTCGGCCCCAATTTATACATGCAGTTTCATTAATTACATTTTATGGGCGTACGACAAGGGGGCGTGAAACCTCCTATTTAACCCAAATTAGAGATATCAAATAGCATTGGGGTTATAGGTCTCACAGCTTTGGAATTCAGTATTGGACCTCAATGTACACATGCAGTTTCATTGATTACATTTTATGAGCGGTGATCAAGGGGGAGTGGCACCTCCCATACAACGAAAATTTGTGATATCGAATAGCTTTGTAGTTCAAGGTCGCACAGCGTCGGAACTCAGTATTCGACCAAAATTTACGCTTGCAGATTTACTGATAAAATTTTTTAGAGTTTGTCGGGGGGGCGTGACACCTCCAATTTAACCCAAATTTGCGATATCGAATAGATTTGGATTTATAGGTCTCAGCCTCAAAATTCAGTATTCGACCTCAATGTACTCATGCAGTTTCATTGCTAAAATTTTATGGGCGTAGGGAAAAGGAGAGTGGCACCTCCCCTACAATCAAAATTTGTGCTATCGAATAGTTTTGGAGTTATATGTCGCACAGTTTTGGAATTCGGTATTCGACCTCCATGTAGACATCCAGTTTAATTGATTACATTCTATTAGCGGTGATGAAGAGAGAGTGGCACTTCCTATACAACCCAAATTTGTTATATCGAATAGCTTTGTGGATATAGGTCGCACAGTCTCAGAATTCAGTATTTGACCTCAATTTAGACATGCTGTTTAACTGATAACATTTTATGGGCGTTTGAATAGGGAGAGTGGCAGCAACGCGCCGGGTTTCAGCTAGTCGTTTATAAAAATGATGGCAAAAAAAAGGTGCACTTTTAAAGGATTAAAATTCATTTAAATATTTTAACGTAAGAACTCACAGTGGTTTTAGGCAAAAAAAAAGCATAAATTTAAAACATTTTGGTTCACACGGGTTATTTGGAAAATTAAAAGTATTCAAACAGCATAGTGTTCTTATTTTCGCACAACTAAGCAATCGCTTTAAGCTATTTTCATTAAAACACATCCAGAGAAAGTGGAAATGTTTTCGGTTAAGACTCGAGTGCTTTTAATGGAACTTATTACCTAGAATTGTTACAAGAAAAAAATATTTTTTTGCTTACAAACGGTTTAATTTAAGCTCAAAAGAGCTTGATTAAAAGGCAATAAAAAAAGAAAAAAAAAAACATGAACTTAAAAACATGAAAGTCCACTCGTCTCAAAAGCAACAGTTCAGAGAGTTTTCTAAATGACGTGGTACAAGTAAAATTTTTAAAAACATACAGCTATATAAAATGAATTTGACCAATACAAATATAAATTTCTTAAAAGCTGCATCGAAAAAATCTGGAATTTTAAAGCAAGAAAAAAAAAAGGTCTTGTACAAAGGC
The DNA here is from genome assembly GCA_963920525.1 of Dichetophora obliterata. Lineage (NCBI taxonomy): Eukaryota > Metazoa > Arthropoda > Insecta > Diptera > Sciomyzidae > Dichetophora > Dichetophora obliterata. Next base: position 44,115,642 of record OY986436.1, on the reverse strand, counting down.
TTAAAGATATTTTGTGCGAAAACAGAATAGAATTTTGGAAAACCTTTTTCAGAAATCACAAGTGAACAGAGCTACGACCGCGATTAAAACTTTAATTTTTATGTATTTTAGTTTCATGTGATAAAATAATTTTTTTTTTGAACGAAGTTCCTTTACGTGGCGTGTGGATGATGTGATTTGGTAGAAACCATCACGTTACAGTCAGTGTGACCAGAAGATTTTTGAAAAAATATGCTTTTTGTTAAGCAAAAATATGCTAAATATTCCACTTTCAATTTTTATATTCCACAAAAATATTCCACTTTCAATTTCAAAGATATATATCTAAATAAGTCTAAATATGCACATAAAAAAAAACACAGAAGCAAGTTTAAAAACATTTATTTATTTGATTACTATCGCACTTAAATTTATTTTCTTCTCCTATAAAAAATTATAAACATTGTTATGGTTTTTTGAATTTTAAGTAACGATATACAATATACAAAACTAAAATCCAGGCACATCTCGAGGTCAATTCTTAAATTGTTGCTTGTATTATTATCATAGAAATTCGCATTTCTAAATTTTTTTTATTAAGCTATCTGGTATTTGATAGGCATTACAACACTTTTTTTGAGCATGCAGCCATGTTTTTACATTCAACAAATTATTTAAGAGTTTTTTTTGCATTCTATTTCGAATTTTCGTTTAAATATGAAAGATTGATTTAGCTAAAAATGTTCTCAACCTCAGCATTGCTAAATGATAAGCTAAGCGAGGAAAGCACAAATTTTGATAAATCTTCAGATTCCGAACTTTGATCAATAACTTTTTTCTGCTTTATTGTTTTGAATCCACATTTTAAAATAGTTAAAAGAAAAAGCTATTGTTAGCAATAATAGTGGTATTCACGATGTGGTGCATTTGTGATAAATTTTTGCAAAATTTACAATACTAACAACTTATTGTGATCAAACCTTCAGTAAAGTACATACTGTATTTTTAAAAACAATTATATTAATTTTTATTAAATAAACTCACAGCGCAGCCTTTAGCTTGCTCCATGCTGAGTAGAAATGCTTGTACAATCAGCTGATCTAATACACAACATGTATATTTTCCACAGGGTTGTATTTTGAAAACTGCATTTTGTTTTTGTTATATTAAAAAATTTACTACATATATCAAATTTATCAAAAATACACAATACCAGGGAAAATACAACACATCGAGAATACCCCTAATGTTTTCTTAAGTAAATAACTTACTGCTGTAACATAATCCTTAAAAAAATCTAACCAAACATACATAAAAGGAAATTTACTTCACTTTTTAAGTTGCGTAAAGTTATTACATGAATTGCAATAAAATTGACAACGAAGAAGTTAACCACAAAATGAATTCCTTATATTGCGTTTTACAAGGTGGGTCAGAGATAAACAAAAAATGTCGATAGCAAAAAAAAAAAACCCATTTAGTAACCAAATAGACATTTTTTTATTGCAATTTTTGTGAATTTTGAAAAATATAATCATACGAAAAATATTCCACTTTTTATGCTGCATATTTTTATAAAAAAATATATGCTTCCGAAGCTTGTGAAAGTGGAATATAAATTTCGTTGAAACGCATTTGTTATTTTATCTATGTGTTATATGTGACTTATTGGTAAAGGGTGTTTTTTTATAAAGTGATACAAGTTTAAATCATAATAAAACAAAGCAATTTATTTTTAATATCAATAAAACGAGCTTTACTGGATAAAAAATTTAATGAAATTAATGTTTTAATATGATTTTGGCCATGTGGCCGCCACGGCTGGCTCGTACACGGCGCAATCTGGAACACCAATTTTCACAAACTTTTCGCAGCATTTGCGGGCGTATCTCGCCGATAACTCTTCGAATGTTGATTTCCAGGTGTTCAATTGCTTGTAGTTTATCGACGTAGACAAGTGACTTTACATAGCCCCAAAGAAAATAATCCAATGGGGTTAAATCACACGATCTTGGGGATTGGGGAATGGCCAATTAATTGGGCCATTTCGTGAAATTATTTTTCCGTCAAAAGTTTCCTTGAGTAAATCAATTGTAGCGCCCGCTGTGTGGCATGTGGAACCACATACCAGCAAGATTAATGCCAGCTAATTGAGGTACGAAAAATCTTCGAATCATGTTCCTATACCGTTCACCATTGACAGTAACATTCTGACCATCATCGTTTTTGAAGACATATGGGCCAATAACTCCGTCAGCCCATAAAGCGCACCAAACAGTATTTTCCTGTGGATGTAATAATTTTCTCCTCACTCCAAATACGACAATTCTGTTTATTTACGTACCCATTCAACCAAAAATGGGCTTCATTGGAATATAAAATTTTCCATAGAAATTCAAAATCAATATCAATTTGCGCTTCAGCCCATTCGTCGAATTGGCGGCGGATACGATGGTCGTTTGGCTTTAATTCCTGCACAAGTTGAATCTTGAAAGGTTTTAAGCCAAGATATTTTCGTAAAATCTTCCATAAAGTGGAAGGACACAGCCCCAGTTGCTGAGAACAGCGACGAATTGATTAATTGGGATCATCTTCAATGCTTTCCGTTACAGCGGCTACAGATTCTTCAGTGCGCACTGTTCGGCGTCTCACGGCATGCACATTATCAGTAACAGTAAATGTGGTCCGAAAACGATCTATTGTTCTTCGAATTAGCAGCTCTGAAGGACAATTATGTACGCCATAAAATGGACGAAGTGCACGATAAGTTTGACGAACAGAACCATTATTTTGATTAAAAATTTCCACAATTTGCACGCGTTGCTCTGGTGTAAGTCGGCAAAGCTAACTAAACAAAAAGCAACTATCAGCTGCTAAATTATTAAGTTTTAAGAAATGGAATCTGCATTAAATTTGTGTAATGCAGTGTAGTCTGATGTTAGAATTTAAAAAAGTTTTTCGACACTAGGGTGGGCTCTAAAAATGTGTTTTTTTATTTTATACTGTGTGCGTATGTGCTGGCAATATTAAGAAGTCGCTTATTTCGATTCTGATGTTAGAATTTAAAAAATTTTTTTTTGGCCAATAGGGTGGACCTTACATATGGACATTTCCACAGAAAAGTCTACAGTGACCAAAAAATTAAAAGTTATAAAAACTTATTATTTTACGGTATTATGTAAGAGAAACATTTTAATTTTATTAATTAAAGCAATTTTTACATAAATTCATTAACCACTGGTACCACAAATGTAGTTTTTCTTTTTCGTAAATGTTTAGTAAATGTTTCGTTAGCTTTTTGTTTTAGTAAAATTGGAAGGCATTGGCTAAGGATAATGAAATAATGGTTGAAGCTAGGAAGGGACAATATAGTAAATTTGTTTTTTAATTACTCAATTACATAATTACCTACCTACCTAAATTACTTAATTACGCAATTTAACTGCAATGGAAATGTAAGTAACGTATTTCCAGATAACGTTAGCCTAATAAAAAAACCGCAGAAGGTTTTTAAATTTGATCACTTAGAAAATAAGTTTATGTTGTTTCAAACTATTTTAAAATAAGTTGTAAACAAAAAGTCTTGCCCAATTCAGAGAGTTTTGCAAATTTTGTAATCCAAGTCAAAAATCACTTCAGTGTTTTGTAGCAGAACGCTAGCACATATTTTTAGTTATATCTTTAAATCCTTAAGAAAAATTGTTGCCACTGTTTTTAATTAATACAGTGCTACTTAAGTACTACGCAAGTATAAAAAAGCCTTATTAAAAATTAGACATTTTCATCCTTTTTTTAATATTTTTTCGTTCAAATCGTTGTTACGAAGTTAGATGTTTGAATTCAAAGAAGTTTTTTTGTTTTAAGCTTTTTGTGTATGTGCTGGAAATATTAAGTGGTAGCTGAGTTCGAACATGATTTCAGAATTTCAAAAAGTTTTATGAAACTAGAGAGGCCCCTCAAAATGTGTTTATTTGGCTCTTTGTAGATGCGCTGGTAGCTGATTTTGAATCTAATATAAGAATTCCAAAAAGTTTTTTTGACGTTAGCATGGACCCTAAATATGTGTGTTTTGTTTTATACTCTTTGTTGCTTATTTTGAATCTGATGTTAGAATTGTAATATTTTCATTATTTTATACTCTTTTTAGATGCGCTAATCGCTGATTGTAAATCTTGTGTTAGAATTTAAAATATTTTTTTTTGACACTTGGGTGGACCCCAAAAATTTTTTTGTACTCTTTGTATATGTGCTAGCAATATTAAGGGGTCACTGATTTCGAATTTGATTTAAGAATTCAAAAAGATTTTTGACACTAAGGTTGACCCTGAAAATATATTTTTTCTTTTTTATTCTTTGTGTATGTGATGGCAGCAATAGAGGTTCAACAAGATTTTTGAAACTAGAGTGGAAACTAAAAATGCGTTTTTTATAGTTTATACTCTTAAGTAAGTCCAGTTTTTAATCCAACTTTTCACTTAATTCAAGCTCCATATGAGGAATGTTCAATGCTCAACACCTTGTTGCTTCAAACATGGATTGCTACGGTAACTGCCTATTTTCATCTTTCATAAGAATTTCGCATGTTAATTTTAAATAAATAAATAAATAAATAAATCCTTTTTTCCTAAAATAATATATTAAACTTTTTGATCTGATTTCCACTGAATATTGTTTGCCTTGAAAAAATTATCAAAAATCAAACTAATAAAACCAGTGATTAAATTGCTGCAGTAAAAGCAGCAAAAGTCGTAAAACTATTGCGTTTTAAATCAATCACTGTTTCCATTAATTCAAAACTTACTACTGCTTAAACTTGTGCCTGAGAAAAATTCAACAGTTGCAGTCAAAGCAAAAGCAAAAAAAAAAAAATTATCTAATAGACTGTGAAACATTCAGCAGTCAACAGTTTCAGCAGTTTTTGTTTTGATTGACTGAAACTGAGAACAAAATCGAAAGTCAAAGCAACAACAACTGCTCAATTTTGGAAAGTCGAAGCAGCATCAGTTTTTCAAAAATCGTAGCAGACTGTTTTGCTTTTATGCTTTATGCTGATATATTTATTTAATAGCTTTTGTGCCAATTTTTTTGCTTTTCGATCGCAAACAGTTTTTCGATAGGACACTAGGATGGACCCTAAAAATGTTTTTTTTGCTTTTAGTGTGTATGTGTTGGCAGAATCTGATGTACAACTTTCAAAAAGCTTTTTTGATTTTTTTGACACAAAAACACATTTGTAGACGAAAATAATCGGCCGACCAATTCTTTCTAAATCTTTCGATATCTTTGCGTGTTTGGGCTGTTTTGGTCAATATGTTTTTAAATGATAAAAATTAAAAAATTTTTACATTGTTTTTCCCAACGTTTCGTAGGTAGTTTCCTACATCTTCAGGGGATGTCAATTTGTTAAAAAACTATTAAAAAAAAAACAAATTTTAAACATATAATAACAAAAAGTAAATAAAAATTCTTACATTTCCTTATTTTCACATAGCAAGTAATTTAAATTTATCTATTTATTTATTTTAACGAACAATATAAAAAGCACTGAAAAACGATTAACATTTAAACTCAATAAACAACAACTGACAGGAAAATTTTTTTAAACAAACTGAAAATAATAACGAACATAAATACATGTGAAGTTTTTTTAATATAAGGCCTTCCCTAAGGCAATGCTGTAGTTGGAGCTAATGTTGTCTGTGTCTTCTTTTGTGTTCATTGTTATTGTCGCTTTGTTTTGAATGTGCAAGCTTTCCAAAATATATCGTCTCGTTTCTCTTCTCTCTTTGTCTATTATTTTCGTATCAACAAAATCAGCTGTGTGACCAGTCTCTGAAATATGTTGCGCTAGCGCTGTTATCGTTTTTTTATTTCTTATGTCTGCTTTGTGTTCATTTAAGGACATGTCACACTAGCGCGGACACGAACAAATTTGTTGTTGTTTTCGCGGGTAAAATAAGACACTGGAAATTGAGAGAGCTTCTTTTACCCGTGAAAACAACAACAAATTTGTCCGTGTCCGCTACGTGTGACATGCCCCTTAGTCTAACTCCTAACGCTCTCTCCGTGGTCCCTATGTAGATTAGTTTGCGGTTTTCTCCTTCTTTTCCATTGCATCCAATTTCATACACAACGTCTTGCTGCTGTTCTTTTTCTATGCGTGTTTTTGTATTTGTAAATATATGTTTAAAAGTTTTGTGTGGTTTGAGAGCGAATGATATGTCGCTTTTGTTGTTTATTGTCCCATAAGATTGTTAATTATTTTCGTCGGGTAATTATTAAATTTTAGTATATTTTGTTCGTCGCTTGTGGTCAATACTCTTCTTATAAAATTGTTTGCCATGTTGAATTTTTGCGCTGTTGGCTGCGTCGATAAAAAATTCATCATTCTTCCAGAAGAAGATGGTTTTGAGAACCAGTTAAATTCTATTTTATTGCTGTGTCTATAGAGTCTTATGTCCAAATATGGTATGCTTTTGTTGTTTTCGATCTCTTTTGTGAATTGTAGTTTTTGATGGTATTGATTGAGTGTGTTTAATATGATGTCTTTGTCCTTTTTCCTTATTATTGCAAAAATGCCATCCACATATTTTGTTAAAAATTTAAAATGTATGTCTTTTTTATTTAGTTCTTCAATTGTGTAGTCAAGTAGGTGATCTAAAATTATGTTTGCAATTGTTGGAGATAGCGGGTTGCCCATAGGCATTCCAAACGTCTGGTTGAATATTTTGTTTTCATATTTAAAATAGTTGTTTTTGTTGAGACAGAAATCCAAAATTTGTAAAAATAGTCTTCTAGGAATTTTTGTGTGTTGTTCTATTGTGCTCCATTGTCTCATTATTGTTTTTATAGCCAGATATATGGGAATATTTGTAAAAAGCGATATTACTTCAAAGGATACTAATATATCTTGTTCATCTAGAGTAGTGTCTTTTAGCCTTTCTTTAAGTTGTGTCGAGTTTTTTATATTGTAATTGTCTGATATTATATTTTTTAATAAATTTCCAATGTGTTTTGCTAGTTTGTAGCATGGCACATTGGTCAAAGATGATATTGGTCTGAGAGGTAATCCTTGTTTATGCGTCTTAGGTAGTCCATATAATCTTGGTGCTTGAGCCGCGGGGCAGTAAAGTTGGGTTTTTTGCCATGATCCGATATATTCTTTCTTATAGAGTTCATTAACTACATTGTTGTTGAGTTTCATGAGTTTTGTTGTTGGGTCAGTTCTCATTATTTTGTATGTATTTTTGTCTTCGAGTAATTTTTCCATTTTTCTTTTATAATCTTCTTTGTACATTATGACCGTCTTATTACCTTTGTCTGCTTTTGTTATGATGATCTGGTTTTTGAGTTTCCTTGTAAATTGTTCCGTTTTTTCATGTATTTTAAGTATAAGTTTTTCTTGAGGGGTATTTTTTATTCGTCGTTTGTAATCTAAAATTTTGTTTGCTATAGTCGATCTGGTAACATCTTTTTCCTTTTCATCCTCGATTGTTAAAATGCTTTGCTCCACATCAGCTATTATGTGTATTGGTGAGATACTGTGCTTGTTGATGGGCAGAGCAAATTTTTCTCCTAATGAGAGCATCCACATTTGTAGACTCCACCTTCGTGTCAAAACAACTTTTTGAAATTCTGGCATTAGATACGAAATCAGCGACCCTAGAGTCCAAACGAAAAGCGATTTGCGATCGAAAAGCAGAAAAATTGGCACAAAAGCGATCAAACGAATGTAGCAGCACAAAGCATAAAAGCAAAACAGTCTGCTACGACTGTTGAAAAACTGACGCTGCTTCTACTATCTAAAGTTGAACAGTTGCTGTTGCTTCGACCTTCGATTTTGTTCACAGTTTCAGTCAATCAAAACAAAAATTGCTGAAACTGTCGACTGCTGAAGTGCTTCGCAGTCTATCAGATTTTTTTTGCTTTTTCTTTGACTGACTGTTTGATTCTTAGAAGCATAAGTTTCAGCAGCAGCAAAGGAAATGAAAAAGATAAGAAGTTTTTAAATGCTGAATAAAACGTATGTATATTAGGGCGCCTCAAAAAAAAAAGTTGTCCGGGTCACCTCCTGAAAACAAACTTTGGTTTATTTTATGATGATTCCCAAAATATTGCAACTCTAGCTTTAGCCGTTCGTGAGCTGGAATGGTTTGAAATAACCTCTAAAAATCGCGTTTTTGATTAATACTATTTATACCACACTACCTTCGGTCAAAAAAATTGTCACAAATAGTGTAAATCGATGAAATACATAGTTTTGTTTTTTTATTTTTTTTTTAAATCTGCCCACACACTTAGTTATTGAGTTATTTGCAGTGATTTTTTCAATTTTTTTTAATGCAGTTTTTATAAAAATATATATAACTTCCCCATTTATAGCCTGATTTACCATTCCGTGGTATCATTGGAAAGGTACTGAATGCTGCTTTTCATTTCTGTCGTTAATTAACCCTTATAAGCACTTTTATAAAAATGCATTTTATTTTATTTTTATTTTTTTGTGATGGCCTTTGCCTCAATTCCTGAATTTGTTCAAATATAAGAAAAATAGAATTAAATCATGTAGATAAAGAATGCATTTTATAAATGGACTTTGGAATAAAGCATAGGAAAATACTTTATTGTACTTAGACAAAACAGCTAAGAGTAAATTTTACCACAGTTCTTATAAGTAGTCACTCATGACTTTTACATGACTTTTAGGTTTGACAATGAGTTATATTATATTATATAAATGTGAGTTTTTGAATTGTGATCGCTTAATTGTTCAAGTTATTCATAAAAAAAATGCTTTTCGTTTCTCGCGAGTTAAATAAAAATCAATTGCCAACAAAAAGTGATGTAATAAAACATTTATTATTTTTGCGCGAAAAAAATAATAATCGGTCTTACGGGCTATCTAATTATCATCAAAACATGCTAAATGATTTAAGCAAAATTTGGAAAAGAGCAGAAATTCTGTTTATATCTAAGACTGCGATCCGCAAAAAACTTCAAAATTTAACGCTTTTATATCGGGATATCACAAAAAATCCATTGCATTACAATGCAAGCGAGTGGGCCGAACTATTTTCAATTTCTGTTTGCAAATGTGCTCTAAAAATTAGAGTGTCTTGTAGTTGCCCAGGTGAAAAAAAAATGCCATTGCATGTTTGGAATTTTTACCTTGATCAGTCGAGCCGAAGGTTGCTCACGCTAGATGACGTTGAAAACCACATCCCATGTGATTCTATTACGGACTTCGAAAGCGAAAGTGAAAACGAAAGTATTGCAACAGCCACTTTTGTACCACAACTAAGAGAAATGGATGTGGATGATCCATATTCATCATCGTCTGAGGAAGATCTTAAAGATCTTGGACCAAGCGTACAAAGTTTTTCCTTACCAACATTCAGTGCTGCGTTGGACCGTGCCAGTGTATCCAATCGCTTTGGGCTCTGCTCGCAACAACATTGCTAAAAGACTTGGACATTCCAGGCATAATTATTGATCAGCACAAAATCCAAAGGGAGCGAACTAAAGCAAGGGCGAAATCACTAAGAGACATAAAAAACAATGAAATACTAAAATGCATTTCTTTTGATGGAAAAAGGGAACGCACTTTGAAACAAGTTACTGTGAATGGCAAACCACGCAACGTTAAAATGATGGAGGAGCATATAACTCTGGTAAGCGAACCCAGCTCAAACTACATTGGTTACTTAACTCCCGTAGACGGAAGCGGTGCTGGTATCGCAAACGATATTGTCAATTACTTGAAAGCTGAAAAGTTTTCACTAGAGCACGTGGTCGCTGTAAATTGCGACGGAACCAGCACCAACACAGGCAAATTTAATGGAGCGATTTGTAACCTAGAACGACAATTGCAGCGCCCTTTGCAGTGGCTAATATGCCTCTTTCATTTTAACGAGTTGCCATTCACTGCGTTACTCAAAGAAATGTTAGGAAAAGCTAATGGGCCGCAAAACTGGCCAGGAATAATTGGGCATACATTACAGGGCTGCGAAGATGTGCCGGTAAATTGTATTCAATTATTTTGTTGTTTTTTTTAACTGTTAATTTCAATAAAATATTAACTTTAGATTGCTCATAACTTTGATCCAATTACGATGGGCTGTATGCCCACAAATATTGATGACTGGGTTTTGCGAGCTGATCAAAAATATCTTTATGATATGGTACGAGCAGTTGATGCTGGGGCGTGCGATGAACATTTGGCCAGCATTAAACCTGGCCCGCTGAATCTTTCACGCTGGTTGACAACAGCATCAAGAATTTTGCGGCTATATGTTACGAAGCCTGTGGCTTGCGAAAAGTTAAAGCAGCTAGCATTTTTCGTTATGAGGGTCTACGCACCATTTTGGTTTTTAATAAAAAGCCAACCAAAAGCCATTCATGGCAGCCGCCACTTGTTTAAATACATTGAGTGGACGCGCGAATTACCGGCAGATATGCAATTTATTGTACAACGCTCTGTTCAAATTAATGGATTTTTTGCTCACCGAGAAAATATTTTACTGGCAATGGTTACAGATGAGAGCAAGGCGACACGAAAGGAAGCCTACGATATTATTTTACAATCGCGTGCTCATGACACACAAGGAATTCGCCAATTTAATGTCCCCAAGATACAATTCAATTGTGATTCCTATAAAAATATGATAGATTGGAATGAATTAATAGCTAATACAGAACTGCCATGCATCCAGTTCTATACTCAACAATACTTATTAGAACTACACGACTCCAATGAAATTGTAAAAATTCCTGGTAATGAAAAGTTTTTAAAATAATTGTTATGCTTTTCTTAACAAACAATTTTCAGAATTTCCATGTCATTCACAAAATACGGAACGTTTTGTACATGTGGTGAGCCAATCCTGCGTTTCGGTAATTGATAAGAACAGACCTGCACATATTGCAAACAAGATTCAATCGCGCAAGCGTTACTGTAAAATTGAATCACGAAAAGATTTGGAATAAAAAAAAATTATTGCTTTGATAAAACTCTAAATTGTTTTTTTTTTTATCTTTTAATTAGCGACTTAATAAATAACCACAAATTTTTTATCATGTTGATAAAAAATGAATTTTTATAAAAGTGCTTATAAGAGTTAATTAACGACAGAAATGAAAAGCAGCATTCAGTACCTTTCCAATGATACCACGGAATGGAAAATCAGGCTATAAATGGGGAAGTTATATATATTTTTATAAAAACTGCATTAAAAAAAATTGAAAAAATCACTGCAAATAACTCAATAACTAAGTGTGTGGGCAGATTTAAAAAAAAATAAAAAAACAAAACTATGTATTTCATCGATTTACACTATTTATGACAATTTTTTTGACCGAAGGTAGAGTGGTATAAATAGTATTAATCAAAAACGCGATTTTTAGAGGTTATTTCAAACCATTCCAGCTCACGAACGGCTAAAGCTAGAGTTGCAATATTTTGGGAACCATCATAAAATAAACCAAAGTTTGTTTTCAGGAGGTGACCCGGACAACTTTTTTTTCCTCCATACAAGTTGAGGCGCCTTAATGTATATATACTAGGGCGGGTCCAATTGTATAGAATGATTTTTTTTGATGAAGCAACAACGTAATTTATAGGTGATTCTGAGAAATTTTGCTCAAGAGACCATAGCTCTAAGTTGCATTTGGAGCCCCCAAAAATTTCAAAATTGAAATTTTTCCATATATACATAGAATAATTTAATTAAATTCGTCATAAAATCGAATAGAATTATAGTAGATTTCTCAATCTGGGCTTGTTTGAAAGATATTTTTATCACCTTTCAGAATCTGTATTGATACCAATATTTTTTTTTATTTTTAGTAGAGATATTAGGAATTTTTTGTCGAAAAATAGCCAAAAATGAACTTTTAACTAATAAATTCTGAATTTTCTTCGATTTTTTCGAGATTTGTTTTTTGCAGATTATGAAAGTTCAGATAATTTCCTACAACTTTTATTACGATCAATTTTTTGTTTTGAACTCCTTTTTGTAGGAAAATCGATCTAAAAAAATCAAAATTTTTAAGGCTTCAACAAAAAACACTATTTTTACATTTTTAATTCAAATTATTTTTAAATATTATTCTCGACCTACAATTTAATGTTTTAACGTGGTAATATTATTTTTTAAGGTACTTTTTACTTTCCATTCGAGGAGTTTTCTTACGACTTTCTAATGTCACAGCCATAACTCCTTCACGATTCTTTTCTATAACTCGTTTTGAAACACTCGTTAATAATTGTACATGTCTTTCTGTTCCTTGTATGTGCATTGGAATTTGTGGATCAGCCAGTTGTGGTTCATCGAAATCTAAGTATTCTACCAAGTGATCATATGGAATCTGTCGAGTAAATGCTGGTTCAAATAATATATCGTCGTTATTCATATCAACCATATTGACATAATCGGTAGCATCCAAATTTAAGATATATTTTTTGTAAACTCTGAGTTTAGTTGGATCGTACAATTTTTCTCGATAGTGTAAAATCTTTTTGATAGCAGCTCTATCCCGTATTGCTTTTCGATCATCAGATAACATTCTTAATAAGAAATTTTCTGGATGTGCGTAATATGAGTTGTTTTGAATTGCACCATCTACAATATTACGTAAGTTTGGTTGTAAGTATCGTGTCCAACGTATAATTTTTAATAAAAGTGCACTGCCGTACACAACAGAGTTATTAAACTTCACAATGAAGTACACTGGCACATAAACTTTAATAATATAAGCTGCCAAAGTTTTTAAATTGGTTGATGGTGTATTAGTTGTTACATATAATCGTAGTATCTACTTGCTTTGGTAAACCAACGAGAATGTGCAATTGGTCCTGGTTTAGTGTTAACTAAATCAACTGGAACAATACCATTCGAAATTGCTTTAGCTATTTGATATAAATATTTAACATCTGTTGATAGTTCGAGCTCATGTTCATGATCCATTATTGCAGGCATTTTCTCCAGTGGTATTGGATCAAAATCAGCTACTACCTGAAAAATTAAATGTTTAGATCAATTAAAATGCAATTGTTTTATTTTAACTTTATTCCAATCGAAAAAGTAAAATAACGACAATAAATAATGATAATAAATGATGATATTACCGTTTTGTCCAATGCTTTATATAAATGACGAAATGGCAGTTCATTGAAATGAAGCAGACATATAAACCAGTGAATTGGTCTATTTAACTGTTTTTCAAATAATCGTAAAACAACATTTTCTGTTCCAGTATTTGCTGGCTCACCATCACTGCATATGCCAATTAATTGATCAACTGTTAATGTTTTATTGTTGGAAAATTCATTCATAGTGGTATGAAATTTGTCATTAATTTTCTCTGTAGTTAATGAGTCATCTTTTCTACCATCGAAAGAGAATGCAGTTATGGAAGAATTTGTATGTCGTGTACGAAGCACTGCATCTCTAGATTTAACTTTTTCTCTAGCCACTTTGAATTTGTCTATAATAACAAGATTACCATGAACATCTCAAAAATGTATATCTTCGAATAAAGCTGTTGCTAAACATGAAGCGACTCTATCTGAAACACCGAATCTATCACACATCATAGCAAAATTAAAGGCATCGTATCTTTGAGTATAATGACCTCGTCTCATTTGAACAGTTGCTTCTGGAACTTCTGTTGTTGCTTCATTTTCATCTTCATCCATGTGTAATTCAGGTGGTTCGTATGTTGAATCATCGGTACCAGTTGTAAGTGTTGGTATTGTTGTAGCTACTTCTTCAACGTCTTCCGTATATTCAGGTATTGTGAATTTTCTATCACTATCCTGGTCCATCATAAATTCTTTTATATGTTCTGGAATCAAACCACACGAGCCTTCTGTTGTTTTTAATTTGCAATTACATTTGCCAATATAAAATAATTCGTTTATTGAATCAACAAATGCTTTAAATTCATCTGTTTTCTTTCTATGTTGTACATGTTTCTGGTATTTATCAAGCAAACCAGTTGATTTTTTGAAAACACTCTTTCTATTAATGATTTCAATATTTAATTTACACCAAATTTGGATCAATTTATCTGTTACGTGAGGAGTAAAAGTTTTATACGAGAACATTTTGTTTTCAAATTTAGCACGATCACTTAAAAAAAAAATATTTTAAAATGTCACATTTAGTAGGCAAACTAAGATCATTTAAATCACTTGATAAACCATAAAAAACAATATCTTGATGAGGCATGTTAGTGTCAATCTGCACTCAAAACTTGTTGATGTTGTTGCTTCCATTTGCGAAGACACCGCAGACGATGTTGATGGTTCTTGATTATCCATAGTAACTTTGATATTATCACTGCACTCTTTGATTGTGTCACACTAAATTTAAAAAAAATAAAATATTGGTATTGTGATAACCAAGTTTTTATTTAAGAATTTTGGCAAACTGCGTGCGCATTGCACGATGAACGATTTAGGAACAAGGAAAAGCAAGCTTGGCAACGTTTAGTGTTGGTAAACGTAATTATTTTGTAACGTCATTATTTAGTGTTACAAAGTTGTTCAATGGAACAATGCTGCCATTGACGATTTATTGTACAGGTATCAATACAGATTCTGAAAGGTGATAAAAATAACTTTCAAACAAACCTAGATTGAGAAATCTACTATAATTCTATCCGATTTTATGACGAATTTAATTAAATTATTCTATGTTTATATGGAAAAATATCTACTTTGAAATTTTGGGGGGCTCCAAATCCGACTTAGAGCTATGGTCTCTTGAGGAAAATTTCTCAGAATCACCTATGGATTAAGTTTTTGCTATACGCTTCATCAAAAAAAAAAAAATAAAAATTAACCCGCCCTAATATATACATATTTTGTTTATAATTACATTCTGGATTGAAGAAAAAGCGTAAGGAACTTTGTTCCTGACGGGTGTCCCTCGAATGCACCATTTTTTTTATAACGTGTACTGTTTGAATTAGGTTTGTTTTTGCTTTAATTATCAAGAAATAATATTTTTATTTTAATTTTTCACAATAATTTTTGCAAGAAATTTTGTAAATGTGTACAACATTGTTTTGGAACGAGTTCTTAACCTCACCGGTTTCATGTATTTTTGCAAACTCATTTTCGAAATAAATTCTTCTGCATCCTTTTCTTCCAAAATTTCTCCTGTTTCTTACCATATCAAAATTGAATAAGATAACTTGTTTGAAATTTATTTTTGAAATTTTTAAAAATGTTTAAATTTAAGGCGTGAAGATAAAAACGTAAAAACTAAATATCTTAAAACAACTAAAATGCAGATTTGACTTTTTTTTTTAGGACGACAGTATAGCTGTCAGATCACCATCACAGACGAGCAGCGAAACATCGACGCTGTCACCCGTAATTGAGATTTTCAGCATATCGTATATACAACGCAAACGCAAATTTTGTACGACATAAGGCTTTTTAAATACAAGTCCTATCGTAATAAATATAAAATAGTTTGGTAGGTTTAGACCTGTAAATGTGCAAACTGGACTTCTTATTTCTTAAAAATTAATATATTTTAAGTTATAGCGAGTTAAAGTTTGCATAAAATTGTTGTTATGTTGCTTTTTCTCTTCATAATTTCAGCATATGCCTAAAAATATGTGAAGAATTTAGCGCCACCGCTATGAAACTGTTATACTGAAGAATAATCTTTTATAATTTCAAAGCTAAAATCAGTGATGCCAACACGAGGGGAGTAAAAATCCACAAAAATAAAACTTAAAAACATAAAATAAACCGTTACTTTTATTCATTTTAAAGGAACATTAGATTTTTTAAATCTGTAATCATTGTAAATACAATAACATTGAAAATTATTTTACAGGCACTTTAAGTTTATTTTAACCCATTAATGACAACGTAAGTTATACACGATGAAATCATTGTTAAAAAATTCGCAGCCACTGTAAAGCTTTTGCTTCCAACAGTGTGAGAAAGCCAAAAATAGGCTTTTTCTACAAATATAAAATTTACCTGTAAACCCTTTTTGTTTATTTTTTTCAGCCAGTTTTTAATGCAGTGTTTCAATGAAAAGTGAAAAATTTCACTCAGGTGAGTTTTTTTTTCTTTTTAAAAAAATCAAGAAGAAAGAAAATATAACTTAAAAAAATGCATTAGGTTAGAGTTGCATGGCTGCGCTACGAAATGAAGACGTTCTAATTTCTAATTTTTTAGGTTTTTTTCATTTCTTAACTTACAGACCCCTTATACGTTTACACACTTCGCCACACTCAAATCCTTTGCGTTTTTCTTTAACTTTAGAGATTTCCGTCTAACATGAATACAAATTAATGCCGAAAATAAACTCAACGAGTTCTGGTGGTGAGCATTAATGGGTTAAGCTGTATACACTCGCCTCAAATGAGGCTGCCCACTGGCTCACTTCGAAATTTGATTCCTTAAAACAGTTTTTTTATTTGCAAGTGTTGATAAGCGCAAAGTTTTAACAAATTATGTAAATAAAGTTTTTAGTGATAAGTACATATTTTTTACCATGCCAAAATTTTTGACATAAAATTTGGTGAAAATAAAAGCGAAATCTACGAAAATTCTGTGGGATATTCTTAAAAATCCATAGATTTACCTTATTTTGCCACTGTTGTTCGTTTATCTGTGCTAGGCTTAAATATCCGTAGAAATCCTTAATTTTCGTGTAGTTGGCACCACTGGCTACAACTATGAATTGATATATTCAATATCAAAGTGATACTGGAATGAGTTCTTAGAGTTGAAAAAAAGATTTCTAAACTGTTGATCGGAACATTTTTTAATTTTTAAAAATTTACACAAAAATTTAATAAGAAATACCACGTATATTGCAAAAAGGTCAAAATTAATTTTATTTCAATTTTGATCTGTTAAAAATCTTTTCAAAGGCTTAAAATAAAATCTAGGTATGTTTGATTTTGGCGTTTTAACGCCACACGGTTTTACTTGTCATCTCTATTGGCGGGATTGTTGTCAGTGCCGCCATTTAGAAGCTTAGAAATGTTTTCCTCTATAGCGTTAATGTACTCTCGATATTCATCACTAGACTCCCGTTTTTATTCTTGCAGGAAGAAGCCATGGCTTAAAACTATTCATCTCAGGAACCTTAGTTAAATCTCATAAAAACCTAACTGAAATCTACAATGAGTATTGCTTTTAAGTTACAAATCTACAAAGTTTTGCTTAAGTTTCTTTTAATTTTGACATTATCTATCGCGTTTTTGTTCATGAGAAAGGAAATGGGAAGTTTTGTGAAATTTCAAAAATAGTAAGAATTTGCATTTTGTTGTAATCTAGAATATAAAAAGGAATTATTACATGTTATTACATTTTTCGGTTTCGTTTATGAGAACAAAAAGAGCAAAGCTTTTAAAGTTTTCATGAAGTTTAAATTACTTCTAAGGGCTTTTATATAACTCTTTAACTAGCCGTTTAAACAGATTCAATGAACTAATAAATCTGGAAATTAACGCTTAAATTGAAGTTGCAATCTTTAAAAAGACATATATAAAAAAAGTGTTTCAGCTTAAATGCTGATTCCAACTTATTTATGGGTTTTCATAGAACTCCCAATCATCTCTAGCTTAAAGGCTTAAAGAGCTTAACGTATGTTTTACGCTTTTTCAAACGATCAAAAATAACATCAAATAAAAAATTTTTTGCTTAAGACTTTAATCCAATTATTGCTGAGTTATTTAACAGCAGTTTGTTTTTTTGCAACAGTGGCGAGTATTTTTAATGGAGAAATGCCAAATAAGTGACATGTGACACTAGCGTAGGGCATTTCACCCCACACCCACCTTAAATATAGGAGGATGTGTGTACGTTAGTATGTTCTTGTGCAAATACGCATGAATTTGTGTGACCATTAAGCAGCTTTCATAGTGACTAGAAAATAAAAAAAAGAAAAAATAAAAAAATGTTGCAAAAACGTGCAGCAGCAAACGTGAGTGCATATTTGCCTGTATGCAAGAGTGTTTGCATACATGAGTAATGCTTTTTTATGCGACTTCAAAGTCATGTTATGTTATTTTCGACCATTGGATGGCAACGCCAAATAAGCAATTCTAGGAATTTCAATAAAAACTCGTTAGATCCGGTTTATTTTTTCTGACTAGCTGTTGATTATTTGCCCAGACTCAATAAATGCGATGAAAATATGCCGTGCTAAGCAGCTTAAGTATTGTGCTGTGCATTTTAAAGTAGCTTTTTGTAAAATAATTGCACTATTTAAGTCAGTGAGTTGCATTCTAATACAAGGAAAAACACACACCTATGAAAAAGCTTTCTAAGCCGCCATAAGACCCACGTGGTGACAGATAAAGCTGTTTGGTCGCGAGCTGCCGAGTGTCCCTCAATGATTTAAATTGAAATTTGTGCATACCATATGAGAGCAAGTCACATTTTTCCAAAACTCTAATGGAAGAAGTATTCAAAAATTCTGAAGAAAATGTGCAAAATGTTCTCATAATAGTGTTAAAATTATGCTGCAGCATCATCAGTTATGCTATGGAATATTTAAGAATATTCTAACATTTTCGACCATCCAATTTTATTGTTTGTTCAAATGCATCACAAAATGCTTAAAATATGCTCCAGCAGCTTTTTGGCATAATTTGTAGAATCAGTTTCAGAGCCTGCGTCACAGTGTATACAAACGTGTTGCATACATTTAATGAACTTGTTTTATGCAGTGACGCAAGCTTTTCCGGACTTAAGGATACAATTTCTTTGAGTAATAGTTATTAATAAAATTGAATAAAATTAATAGCAGCAGAAAAGTAGAAGCAAAAGCTAAGGAATATGTTTATCCTGTAAGATCGCAGATAACTTTTCGCAGAAAAAGCTGTATCTATGTACAGCAGTAAAAGCAGTATACAGGCAGATATTGCGTTTTCTTTTTGTATTTGTAGTTAATGCTTTTTAAAATGTATTTACTTCTTTATATTTGTGTCTCAAAGAACTCTTCAAATATATATTTGCTATGCATAACAAATTTATTTTTGATTAAATATCCTTGTGCAAGATAAGATGGTTTTAAAAATATATCATTTATATATCATAAATATATAAACAAAAAAGCTTTTTACTATATAAAACGTACAGTTGATGTAGATGCGGCTTTTGGAACTGTTTGTTATTATTTAAATTTATTGAATAAACAATAAAAAAAAGCATCAACTACAGTTTTTGTTACACAGTTCCTGCATTTTTAATAGAATCGAAAAAATATCATAAATACTGAGAGTAAACTATATATCACTGTCCTGAATCAAATATTTATAACCATCCAAACCCTTATCAGTGAATTTTTGATATTTCTGTAAGTCGTTTATATCAGACTATTGAAATGTGTAGATGCCGCACTCTTCCCTACGACGGCAGTATAGATGTTTGTGTCTTTTTACTTCCGAAACAAAATCGTTCCGAAGTCATGTCAACTGGTTTACACGATTTTCTTTACGATTTCGCAAGGAAATGGACAAACTTCCGAAATACTCGTAACGAATTCGTTACGATATCGGAAAGTTTTGTTTGCTGAGTAGAGGCAAAAGCTTAGAAAAAGGTTAATTTAAAGACTCGAAGGCAACCTTCAAATTACAAATTAACTAGCTGAAACCCGGCGCGTTGCTGCCACGCTCCCTTGCATGTATAAATTGAGGTGGAATACTGAATTTCGATGCTGTGCGACCTATAAATCCAAAGCTGCTAGATATCCCAAATTTAGGTTGTATGGGAGGTGCAACGTGACTAACGCCCATTATATGTGATCAATGAAACTGAATGTGTAAATTAAGGTCGAATACGGAATTCCGACGCTGTGCGACCTATAAAAGCAATTCGATATCGCAAATTTGGGTCAAATAAGAGGTCCATTGGCAAACGCCCATAAAATTTTATCTATGAAATGGCATGTGTACATTTAGGTCGAATACTGAGTTCCGACGCTGTGCGACAAATAACTTAGGAGCTATTCCATATCGCAATTTGGGTTGTATGGGAGGTGTCACTCTCCCTTGTCCAACGCCCAAAAATTGTTACCAATGATAGTGCTTGTGTAAAATCGGATCGAATACTGAAGTCCGATGATGTGCGACCTATAATTCCAAAGCTATTCGATAGCACAAATCTGGGTTGTATGGGAGATGCCAGTCCCCCTTTTCCTAAACCCATAAAATGTTTTTAATGAAATTGCATGTATAAATTGAGGTCGAATACTGAATTCTGACGCTGTATTACTCATAACTTTAAAGCTATACGATTTCGCATGTTTGGGTTGTACTTGTCCAACGCCATAAAATGCTTTCACTAAAACTGCATGCGTAAATTTAGGTCGATTACTGAATTTCGATGCTGTGCGACCTATAACTTCAAAGCGATTCAATAGCACAAATTTTGTTTGTATGGGGGGAGGTAAAACTCCACCGTTTCCAACGCCCATAAAATGTTATTGATGAAACTGCATGCATAAATTGATGTCGAATACTGAAGTCCGATGCTGTGCGACCTATAATTCCAAAACTATTCGATATCGCAAGTTTTGGTTGTATCGGAGGTTCCACTCCCCCTTGTTTAACTCCCATAAAATGTCATCAGTGGAACGACATGTGCAAGTTGTGGTTGAATATCGTATTTCGAGGCTGTGCGACCCATAACTCCAAAGCAATTTGATATCGCAAAATTTTTATATTTGTGGGCTGTAAAAGGGGGTGTGGCAATTTTTATTAAACCATCTCGTAATCGAAACAAATCCACTGCCAAAATTTTAGCTCGATCGGACCAGTAGTTTCGAAGTCTCTTTATCTTTTCTTAAAAGTGGGCGTAGCTATAGTGGGACCACGCCCATTTTAAGTCTATTTACCGATAGTTATCAAACGAACTTAATTACCAAATTTTAGTTTAATACGACAAAAACTGTCTTAAATATAGCATTTTTATTGATTTGTGGGCGGTAAAAAGGGGTGTGGCAAATTTAAAATATGCCTATATTGTTCGCGTAAGTGCAAGCAACAAGTTGACAAAGTTTTATCTCAGTCGGATGAACGGTTTTGCAGCGCATAGCGAACGAACAAACAAACATTCATTTTTATATATTAGATTTTATTAGAAAAAATAAGCGCTCAGGAAGCTATCGAAATCAGTTTTATTGTTTGAAAGCTTAACATTAACATAATCTGTTAAAAGCTCAAAAATTGAAATAAAATTATCTTTGAAAGCTTTCACCATATTAAGGAGCGTTGAAAGTGTTATGTAAAAAAGCTTTTTGTATAAGAAACGCCTTTTGAAAGGTTTTTATTTGAAACATGGAATTTTTTCACATTCAACAAAAGCTTTTATAATAAAGCTCAAAAATTTCAAGATCATAACATCTTTGTTCGTTTCAGATCAACTTCGTTTGAAGATGAAAAATTCAAGATTAAAAAAACTTTAAAGATCAAAGTTTTAAAAAATAATTTAATATTATGCAGAAATGTAGTCAACATGTAAAATCCTCAAAAACGCTAAATTTTTTTATAAAAAATCAAAAAAATTTGCAAAGTACTTAAAAATATTTATTGCATTTATTTAGTTTATTGCAAAAATATTACATTTATTACAATAAAAAAATGTTGTTATTAAAAACTTAAAAAAAAGACTCAATTTTATAAAACATATAAGCCATTGCCATAAGCTTATACATATAAGCTTAACATTAAAATAATCTAACAATAACATTAAAATATTCTAATTAAAATAATGTTAAAAGCTCAAAAATTGAAATAAAATTGTCTTTGAAAGCTTTCACCGTATTAAAGAGCGTTGAAAGTGTTATGTAAAAAAGCTTTTTGTATAAGAAACGCCTTTTGAAAGGTTTTAATTTTAAACTTACATTTTTTTCACATTCAATAAACGCTTTTATAAAAAAGCTCAGAAATTTCAAGACCATAACTTTTTTGTTCGTTTTAGATCAACTTCGTTTGAAGATGAAAAATTCAAGATTAAAAAAACTTAAAAGATCAAAGCTTTAAAAAATAATTTAATGTTATGCAGAAATGTAGTCAACATTTAAAATCCTCACGCTAAATTTTTTTATAAAAAAACAGAAAAATTTGCAAAGTACTTAAAACTATTTAATGCATTTATTTAGTTTATTGCAAAAATATTACATTTATTACAATAAAAAAATGTTGTTATTAAAAACTTGAAAAAAAGACTCAATTTAATAAAACATAAAAGCCCTTGCCGTGTGGTCACACAAAATTTTCAACTGAAATCGTTTAATCGACCTGCAGCTCGGTTCTGTAACTATTGCGACAAATAATCACTATTTCTGACGTCACATAGTTTCATTCCAAAATACTCACTTTTGCGAACACTAGTGTTTCTATAACTGATAAGCAAGCTAATAGTGGTCCGTGAAGAAAAAGATACACAAGTGAAAGGGAATATTTGAAATTGCAACTAGGTACAGAAAGCTTTGTGAGAAATTGCATGAAGTTCTTCTATAAAAAACAAGAAAAAAACAAATATAAATATTATTTGTGCTTAATTTATGAATATGGCAGAAAAATACATGCTTATGCTTTTTATGCTGACAATTACTTGTTTTGATGGTAAAAAATTTGACACTTAGTGATTTTTTTTTTTTTAAATTTACATGAAATAACAATAGAGTTCAGCTACTACAGCTTTTTCGCACTTTCTCCGCATTAGATCATCTTAAGAACCAGCCCAAATAACATTAAAACATCTCAATAAGGCCATTCACAGTTCGAATACGCTGGTCTGCCATTTGTTCGATTTGCTATTTGTACGCCAATTTACGAAAGCGTATTTTGCCTTGTTGTTGTTTTGTATACAAATGCAAATACGCAGGCACGCGTAACTAAAAGCAGCCCTTGGACGTGCTCTTTGCACCTCGTATTTTTATGCTCTGTCTACAGCCGCATAATCACATACATCACAGGGTTGCACAATCTTTTTATACGACAGTCACATGGCGAGCTGCTCACAGTTTGAACAATAACAAATGCTATAAATATGATTTGTTAAAAGTACGCTCAAACCGTGAATAGCCTTAATGATATCGATAGGAGTGGTCCAAAAGTGATGTTGATATTAAATGCACAAAACTTATCTACACATTGCGATTCGAGTATGCGGTTGCGTAATGCGGTTGCGTAATGCAATTATACAAAATTTTATCATGGAATAAATTTCACTTATGAAATATTTAAGGTTATATATTCTATAATATATAGAAGGTACACACTGCAGGTGTACTACAGGTATACACTGTAGTACATGTAATATTTTGTTAATAATATATTTATAGTCTATATGAAAAAATTTAAGTTGATACCTTGAACCCGGTAGAAGTATTTGTAATATGGATACATTTACATATATCCATAACTTCATTGAATATGACTGTTGCACAAACAAGCAAAAATATTTATCACCAATTTAGAACATAATGAGAACTTCATTGGATTCGAGTCACATATTTTAGTTTACACAAACACTTCGTCTATCGAATTCCTTCAAAATTAGAATTGATACAAGCGAGACGAGTCACTGATTTTTCTCTTTTTCATTCACTTGATTTTTGCAAAATACAAATATTCCACTTTTAATAAAACTGAAAGTATGAAAGCAGTGTTAAAAAATAGCAGTGTTTGGTAAAAATCATATCCATACATCAAAAGAAGAATAACACGTTGCTGATTATGAAAAAATTTTTAATTTTTGCGAGAAAATAGTTTTAACAACGGTTTTGGTAGTCTTTATTTAAAAACTAAGTAATTTATACATATTTCTTTCGTTTTCTGCAAGAAGTTTTAACGTAAATGATTGAAATCATCAAATTAATTTCTCAGCAAGGAACTAATGAAGATCAGCTACAAAAAAGTCAAGTTTTTCGAATTTTTTGCTATTTTCCCCTCTAACCAATTAATGCTTACTACCTTAAGCTATTGAGTTTCGCTTTTGAAATTTTAAGCATAAAATACCATGGGCACTTATGTATGAAAATTGGTCGTTGAGTCAACAGAGATGACTACCGGACTCCTGAGATATGGAACCAAAGGTCGGATACTTCCGTACTGTGGTGTATTTGTGGTTGAACTCCTTCTAAGAGCCTGGACCGATCTTGATAAAATTTTTTCTGTGTGTTTGAATGGATGATTCAAATTTAAATGTAAACCCGGTAGGTGGCGCTGCGATTGGTGAAATAGCTTAAAGATCCTAAGGTAATCATACTGTTAGCATACAATTTTGTAAACAGAGGTTTTCGAGTATGATGAGTGTTTTGGTGCTATCAGTTTTAATCTATATTTAACACCAGATAGTGCTGTAGTAAAAATCTTTTAAAAAAACTGCCAAAAATCTCTAAACCCCTCATGTGATTATCATGAAAATTTGTATGTTGGAGTTTTCAGATACGATAAATGTTTTGAAACTATTTTGATCTGTCTTTAACACCAGAGGGCGCTGTATTACAAATCCTTTACAAAACCGTAAATAACTCCTCAAATGCTCATATCATTTACATGTAAATTTGTATAACGTGGTTTTCAGCAATAATGAGTGTTCTGGCGCTATATATTTTAATTTATACAGAAAACCATCATTTAATCAGGAAGTTTAAACACTTTGCTCTAACAAACAAAAAGGCTGAACAATGTCTGCCGGACCAGCTAATATTGATAAAAAGTATGAGATATACTAAACTGTTTTGCACACAACTATAATAACTACTAAATATTATAAATATATAGACTAGGGTGGGGCGATTTGAACATCTTAATGGGCGCTTCGCGTTTCTGGTTCTTGGGATTGTACTGACCAAAAATTCCACTAGACCATACGTCTACGGTGAAAATCGAGCTTCCAGATTTTGAGTTGCATTTTTTTTCTCAGACTTTTGTCACGTTTTTTTTGGATATTTTGGCCTATAACAGCCAAACCATTGAGATTTTCGATCCAATACTAAGACAAAAATCTCAACGGTTTGGCTGTTATAGGCCAAAATATAAAAAAAAGTGACAAAAGTCTGAGAAACAACTGCAAGTCAAAATCTGGAAGCTCGATTTTCACCGTAGACGTATGGTCTAGTGGACTTTTTTCTCAGTACAATCCCAAGAATCAGAAACGCAAAGCGCCCATTAACCCTTTTTTCCTTCCATACTAATCGCCCCACTCTAATAAAGACATTAGCTAGATTTTATTAATGCTTTTTATTCTAGTATACTATTCTTATAAGAATTACAAGAGATTAAATCGGAAAAGAGTCATGTCGAAAGAAAGCAAATTAACAAGTCGGTTGTATAGCTTTTATGTCTCATCAAGGAGCAAACAAAGATCAGCGACAAAAGACGTCAAGTTTTTTCTTTTGTATCTGGTGTCCATGGGTTTGCACATCTAATGAAAACGCTCGCCTTCCTCGTCCGACGCTGTGGGCATGCTAAAATTCGTCCAGATGGCAATGCAAAAAAATAATTTTCAGACACATACGGACGTGAATTACATCGAAAGCGTTTTATCCCAAGAAAACTTTTATTGCATCCCACTAATTGTTAGCCAGAAAGCCGAATATTGAGTTCTTCGTCTCGTACAAGATTCTGAATATCTGGACACACGAGCATGCCTTTAAAAAAAATATTTACAAAAATATCTCTATATATAATATTATATTCGAAAAACTTAAAGTTGAAGAGAAAGCGTTAAATAAACGGATTACGTTCTTTATTTTTTCTGCACTTGTTCGAGGAAACTAGACAAAGTTACTGGAAACCTGCCGAATCTTTTGGCATGCATTTAATAAAATTTTTCATTACGCCAAGTTTTGTGTGGAGAGGTGGTAGTAGTATCTTTTCTATTGGGACTAATGCTTCTCGCACAACATTACGTTCGCCAATATTGCGAACAGTTATAAATTACAAAAGAAAGTTATAAAATACATAAGACAATTATAGAATTAAACAGAGTACTTCATATCTCCCTTCTGTTGCTTACTACGCATTCGTAGTTTGTGTCAATTTGACACAATTTTCAAAATGCAAATGTTATTGCATTTACTTGCTCGTGTTTGTGTTTGTGCCCGATGTGTTTACTTGCTTAGGGGCGCGCTAACAGAAAAGTAACGAAAGAGTCGTTTGTGTGTCAATTTGACACACATGATAGAATCTTTGATAACCCGTCAGTTAAAAGATATTTTTACAAAAAAACTCGATTTTTAGATCTTATTTCAAACCATTCCAGCTCACGGATGGCTATCGCAAGAGTCGAAATATTTGGGGAATCATCAGAACACAAACCAAGGATTATTTTAAAGAACTAACTCGAACAACTTTTTTCTTAAGGCGCCTTAATATCTATATGTCCTTATTGATAAAATAGTTTTGCAGCTTTATTTTCCTTAAATAAGTGTTAGGATATCATAGTTGTACAAGATATGACAAGAAGTAAAGAGCAGTACAAAAGCGTGTAGTACTTTACTGGCTTTCGTACTATAACCACAAACTTTGGTACAGAAGATTATTGTACTAATACGTAAATTTAACCTCAGTGTATAAAAATAGAATAAGTAACCCAATTCTACGCCCAACTCCTTTAAACATAAAAATTGAAAACGACGTTATTTCCAATACACTGCATCTTGACACAAAAAAATTTGATACCAAAGATTTTTAAGTAAATACAACATCGGATTGCAAACTTTGAAAAAAGTTGGCCCACTCCCACATCCACAACCCATACAATATAAAAATAAAAAATTGGTTATTCCCATTATACAGCATGTTATAAACTCACAAAATATGGTACGGAAAATTGTTATGTCGATACAATATTAGTGTGCAAAATCTCGCCCATTCCACCTCCCACCTACGATGCAATATTGAAATAAAATATGATATGAAATTACTTCAATTATGCTGCATTAAGAACAACACAATTGGCTACATAAAATTGCTATGCGAATCAAGTTTCAGTGTGCAAAAATTTAAAAAATAGCCTACACCCACCACCCATAAAACATGAAAATAAAAAAATTAAGCTTTTTCAGATAGCATTTCTATACAGGAAACAGCTGCAGAAATGAATTTGATACCATATTGAAGAAATTTATGGACACATTGAAGTATGATATATGTATATAAATAGTAGCATGTTGTATCAGCTATATAGTTTAGGGAGTAAAGAAATATTTTACTATTAAAAAATTACATACAATTATGGCATTTTAAATTTTCATCTATGGTTTCTTGAGTCTACTGCTGCTTGCGCCCACTGCATGCAAGGTAAAAGAGACTGACTGAGTGTGCTTTTTACCCGACTACTGCAAAACAAAAGGAGCGGTTCATGTGTAACCGGTATGTATGTATGCATGTTCATTTGTTCCATTCCCTCTTTTAAACTACTTATCATAATTTATCAAATGTGGTATCGTTGGAAGCGTTTTGATGGTCTGAGTATTATAGGTTATATGGCGTGACATTAAATTTAATATAGACTATATTTTCCTTACTCCAGAGGACATAAATTCTTGAACAAAACATCTTTTAGTGACATAAAAGAAAGGTCTCAAAGAGTAAAGGTGGGAAATAGTCTGTCTGCTTTCAACAATTTATCGTGTTGAGTTCCTCAAGGCTCTGTTCTTGGTTCACTTTTATATACAATGTTTCTTAGTGATATTTTCATCAAATGCCGTCATGTAACCATGCATGCATATGCTGATGATCTTCAGCTGCACTTGTCCAAACCAATTGATCTTGTTGACGGTTTATGTATTGAGGTAAATGAAGACATGAGTAAAATAGTGGACTGGAACTGAAGCAACTAAGCTAAATCGTAACGCTCTTAAATCAGATGTCTTACCAGTTTTTAAGTCTAGATACTCTTTCTCTGATATACCAGCCATTTTTGTAATGCATCGACTTGAAATTTGTAGTTAAAGTTAAAAATCTCGGATACTATATTCACTCCTAACAATTAATTTTATTCAACTGTATTCTTGCAACTGTATTATAACTTCAAAACAACGTTCATGTAACTAATTACATTACATAAGTTGCAATGGTTTTTTCTAAAGTTCTGGCAATAGAATAATAACCGCAATACATCGTTCTTATATCAAGCAAAATTGTGTAAGTCGCAATTATGTTTTTTAAACTTGCATCAACTGAATAATAACCTTTATACAGCACAAGCTTGCAATGATTATTTTCAATGGTCTTGCAACTTAATAAAAAACTCAATTCAACCTTATTTTTCCTAACTACATTTTTTGAGTTATAATAATGTTTCCAAAGTTATAGCAGCTGAATAATAACCTCAATACAGCATTAGGTTGCAATGACTATTTCCAATGTTCTTGTAACTAAATAAAAACATCATTTCAACCTTCTTGCAACAAAACAAGTTCTCATAATTTCACAATAATTCATTGCCATTCCATGAAAAATTTGTTCAATTTAGTAGTCTCGTTGAACGCTGCCAATATTTGGCCTTTTTATGTTATTATGTATATGACTTCTGAATTAAAGTAATTAAATTTGTGAAAAAATAAAACAGGAATGGATTACATGGTAGTAGAAGCCTACACAAAGAAATTGACAAGCAATACAGAATTTTTTGTGAACAATAAAATTTATATTTTGCTTATGGCATTTTAGTGCGTCACAGCAAAATTGGAAACATTTAGTTGTAGTGACTTCTCCATAACTTAATAAAAACAACTTCAAACCGAAGTTTTGAACATTTAGTCAATGTGATATTGATATAACTTAATATAAACATAAAGCAACTTAGTCGCATCTAGGTTGCTAACTCGTTACTGTATTTGTTACAATTACAATACACAAACATTTTTTATGTGCTACAAAAAAAAAATGTAATAATGTTAATTTTACGTAAAAATTACTTATTTTTTTCAAAACTTAATGAAATATTTTTACAATAAGTGAATTTTTTCGTAACAAAATTAATACAGCAGCTTAACTTATTTGCAACAAAACGATTGATCTGTTATAAATTACTTATTTGAAACTTTGTTACAACCCATTTGTGACTAAATTTGTTTAAAAAAACTGGAATACCACCGAATTAGAACATATTTTTGTTACAAATCGAAATCTATGCTAGCTGGGATTGTATGTAACCCTACTAAGAATATTAACTAGGGTTATGTTTTCTTATTGAACTGAAACTTACTTGAGGCCCCTTCATATATTGTAAAACTAGATGTGCCCTGATTTAATAGAGTCCTCTTTAGTACAGAAGAAGGTCAGCATAAATTAGTTTCCTTAGATATATCCTCCACAATAACGTAGATTGCCCGGATCTATTGGGCATGCTTACCTTTCGTATACCCCCGAGACGACTTCGGAGTCAGTTTTATCTGCATGAAACTCTTTATAGAGCTGTTTATGGACTTAACGAACCTCTAACCCATTGCACTATGGTAGCTAACCACACATTTCTCTTTATTGATATATTTGTCATTAACTCTAGTTATTACTTCAGAATAAATAAATTGCTTATTTAAAAAAAAAGCAATTACGCCAAAAGTGCTCATTTACATGTCCTCACAGTTTTGAATGATAAAGAAACTATTTTAGTTACTTTAAATTATTCTAGTTTTCTTAAAAAATTTTTGACGTAGAATTACGTCTTACAGCGCGGTTTGTATGGGGGTCATTTTCACGAATTTTTTCAAAGTAATATTTGACACTTTGGGGTATACCTACAGCCTTTAATATTCATCGTACAAAGAAAAAAAATGCCAAAATATCAGTTTAAGTGGGAATAAAACGAATATCTAATAAAATAGCAAAATCTAAGAAGATGAAAAATTCATCTATTCGTATGAGAAATGCACAAGCTGCTTAGTTGTTTAGCTGCAGTAGCTGCTTATGCTGTTTTTAAAGTTGTTGTTGTTGTTGTGTTTGCTTGTTTGGTTCGTAATCACGTCGTTCGTTGTTGTGCTGCTTTTGTTGTTGTTGTTGTTGTTGTTGTTGTTTTTTATTAATATGTATGTAAATCATACATATATAAATATACAGTTATGTGAAAATGAGGACGGACACCTGTATTTTTATACTTAAAGCTGCATAAATTTCATGCAAGGTGCAACATTTAGAGCATTCATTCCCTCGGGTGGTGGTTCCTCCAGATAAGGCGAGTATAAAACTTTATAAAGTTTCCTCCCACATTGTAAAACTTTCAAGATACAGGGTGTTTTACGGTTTTGGTACGTGTTTAGTATTATTGATCTAGAATCTAAACTACTCACCATAAAACAAAAAATAATATTTTGTATTTTAGAAAAAATATCAACTTTCCCATCAATATATCAACCACTTTCGTGTCATGCGCTGCAGCGGAGCTCAAATCTTGAGATTATCAAACGAAATATCAACAAATTTTGTATTTTTTGTTTTAGCGGAGCTGTAACCGTCAAAATTTAAAATCTCTGTTTTTCATGTTAAAATACACTTAGTCAACAGTTTTTTCTAATTCTAATTTTGGATTATAACAGCTCCGCTAAAAGAAAAGTAAGAAAATTTGTTGATATTTTGTTGGATAATCTCAAAATTTTAGCTCCGCTACAGCACATGACACGAAAGTGGTTGATACACTGATGAAAAGGATGATATTTTTCTAAAATAGAAAATATTATTTTTCATTTAATGGTGCGTAGTATAGATTCTATATCAATAATACTAAACACGTACCAAAACCGTAAAACACCCTGTACCTTGAAATTTTTACAACATGGGAGGAAACTCCATAAAGTGTTATACTCGCCTTATCAAGAAGAATCACCAGCCGAGGGAATTAATGCTATATCTGGGGCACCTTGTATATAATTCATGCAGCTTCATATATAAAAATATAGGTGTCTCTATTTATTTTCACATGACTGTACATCAGTTGCTTTCATTTTTTTCGTTTCCCAGACAACCAATCGGCTCGGTTGAAAACGGTGTGCACTTTTAAAAGCACTGAAGCGGACCGTTTCGTTGTCAGCAAACTATGCATTGTGTGTTTCATATAAGCGTACCATTTATTAAGTTGTATAATAATGTTGATTTTCTATGATTTATATATAAATTCTAATGATTTGATAGTTTAAATCATTCTTGATTTTAAATACAAATTCTAGTTGTTTGATAGTTTAAAATCGTTTATTGAGCTTTAGGTCAGGTTAGAACAATTAATTGCTCTAACGAATTTTTTTCAAAGAAACAACAGCAACATTTTCAATATGAAAAGAAAAAAAAACATCACTACTGATTAATTAGTTAGCTGATTAGCTGAACTAGTTAGAGCAATTAATTGTACTAAGCTGACCTAAACTCAGTAAACGATTTTAAACTATCAAACAACTAGAATTTGTATTTAAAATCAAGAATGATTTAAACTATCAAACAATTAGAATTTGTATTTAAATCATAGAAAATCAACGCAACATATAACAAGGTCATATAGAAAACTTTAAGTTGTATATTAATTTTATTTGTTGTTAAACAATTGTAACCTTTTCTTGAAATGGTTTTTATTAAGTTGCAACAATAAACTAAACAATAAACGGCAACTCAACTGCACTACCTTGATTTCAATACCAGATTCAATGCATATTTCAGCGTTTTTTGGCGAACGGGTGAAAAAGAGAGGGAAAAAGGGCGAGAACAAACGACACATCAAGCAAATATGACATACATTTTAATTCGATTCTTGATAAATATAAAAAAGGACTTTACAATTATATAGACAACGGTTTAAAGGTACAGAAACCTGTCGTTTTCATGCCAGCAAGTCAGACGCTGCCGTTTTAAGTACCGTTTAGCTGGCACAGTGACATTCATGGCTTGTTGGGTTGTAATATAGTAGAGAATACAGATGCATGTAGCTAGAGAGCCAGTATGTGGCTACAAAAAAATGTATTACTACTAGCCAAGGCTCCCAGTTAAAATTTAAAACAATTCCGACAAAAAGTTTATTTTTTCACAGTAAAATAAATTAAATACAACAAAAATTACCATGGTAAACATAAACAAAAAAGTTTCTACCACAATAAAAAAATATCAAAAAAATCCCACGATCATTTAAAATTACCACAAAAATACCACGCGTTTTAAAAATACCACCACAAACTCCAAATGCATTTAAAATTGCCACAAAAATCTCATTCGCATTAAAAATACCACAATAAGTCCCATATGCACAAGCAATTTAAAAAATATTTAAAAATAATACAACGAAATTTTGCTTACTTAAAAGAAAAAAAAAATTTAAGAAGAATATTACCAAACTCCTACGTAAATTAAAAAAAAGCCACTGAATTCCCACGCCAATTAAAAAATACCACGCTGAATTAAAATATTTAATAGGATTTCCCAAAAACAAAAATTCCTAAGGGCAATTAAAAATTACCACGAATGGGATTTTTCCAACATAAATGGCAACGTTGCTTCTAGCTGCTGATATTGTTGTTTTGGTTCTGCATGCGCTGCAAAGGGCCGTTTTTTACTCGGCAATTCTATGAGCAATAATTGCTTTTGCGAAAGTAATTTGTGGACTACTCGGGTTTAAAGGGGACTTTTGTAAACCCCCTCATGCGGGTGAATAATCCACAAACTGCTTGCGGAAAAGGCAATTATTGCCGAGTGAAAAACGGGATAAAGAGATCTTACTACCAGAGCAATAAATAATTGCTTTCTCCGCAAGCTCGAGAATTTTTGTGTATAACGAGTGAAAAGCGGGACATAGTAAGCAAAGTTCTGTTAATTTTCTGTGGGCGATTCGGTTCATCCCCTCTAACGCTGCTCAACCGATGTGATCTTGCTCTTTTCTGTGCGTCGTTGTTTTAGATTTTCTTAATTTTTACTCGACATAAACAGCTGTGTTTGACAACTTGCTCGCTTTTCTCTGCTTTCTACTTCATTCCTCTCCGAGTTGGCTCTACCTGGTTATTCTGCCATGAGTTGGAGTACGAATAAAACGAATGTTTATTTTCAGCATGTATGTATACTACTACGCAAATTTGCGCATGCGTTACCAAGCATGCGTTGTGCTTTAAAAACTACATTTATTTTTTAAATACCATAATAAATTCCAACTATTTTTATTATGCATTATATTCTTTCCATATTAAAAAT
This sequence comes from Dichetophora obliterata, assembly GCA_963920525.1. NCBI lineage: Eukaryota > Metazoa > Arthropoda > Insecta > Diptera > Sciomyzidae > Dichetophora > Dichetophora obliterata. The sequence continues at coordinate 44,082,498 of OY986436.1, read as the reverse complement.
TTATTTTATCTATTTAATTTATTTATTAAAAAATATCAAACGAAAACTTTTTATAAAACAAAACCAATTTTTACATGAATTTAATTGTGAGCTTTTTAGATCAGATAAGTTTAAAGAAGGACAACAACAACAAATTTGTTTTTGAATAATTTTTATTTAGAAGATGAAATACTTTAAAAAAGTTTTGAAGAATATACATGAAATAACCAGAGTTTTTCTCTATTACAGTATAAAAAGGAATTCTACGTCTATACTTACGATACTATCGAAACTGTGTTTTTTTTTCTTTAAGTTTATGTAGTAACAGGTTATTAAAAATTTAATTGTCCAGGTAGAAATGCCCAAAATAGGCCTAAAATGTCATTCCTGTAACATGTTCTTGATAAGAATTAAAACAATTCAAAGAGTGTAGCTTCCACATTTTTTTTTTACATCTTCTTTATGACAAGGTCGAAATGTTACGTTCACCGTGTAATGACAAAAGCAAAGGTAATGGTTTTGAACTTTTATTGTTAACTCAGCTTTTAGTCAAATACAATTTTTCTTTTGAAACGTATCAACGTTTTTATATTATTTTCCACTATTTCCATTTTTTTCAAAAGTTTCTATGTTTTTCTTATAAAACTTTGTTCAACGTTAAAATATGATCACTTTCAATTATTTGCAATATATAAATATGTTCTGCTGTTATCTTCTTTGCTTCTTTATTTCTCCATTTTTGATATAAATAGTTCAAAATTTAAAATTAGGAAGTTGCCTAAAAAACAAAAATTGCCCTAATACTCGCTAAGAACTGTGGCTTAAGATATACATAATTCAAAACGGTATTGAACGCCATTAATAATTCTAATGATTTTATGCTGGCCATCGGTGGCCATTTTCTTAAAAGCCTAAGCAAAGTTAAACCTTATATTAAAACTTTGTGCTTTAAAGCTACTACAAAACTTTGCCTAAAGTGACCACAACTAATCAATATATTTAACTTTTTTATTGATAAATACAGTACTTGCCACTAGTTCCACTAGTTTCCTCCATTTTTTAGTTTGTCAGTTAAACAGTTATTATTAAAATACACGCACTTAGACTTTTCACACTATGAACTTTTTAATTTTTAAAAAACTTATTTAAAAGTTGTATATTTGACATCGTCTCTATTAATGACAAATAATTTTACATGAAAACGGAGTACGAGCATGTATGCTTTGTTCAATTTGTTTTATGCGCAAATTAAAAAAAGTCGATTTGGACAAGTAAAAATGATTTTTGGCCAGCAAAAAAGGTGAAATTTCCTAATGGGCCGTGGTGCAAAACATCAGAAGCTGCCCCTTATGTAAAAATAATTAAAGATTTTCCAAAAGTTCTTTACAACTCACTTATAAAAATGTCCTTTACTCTCTGGTATGTTTATTTATATTTTACCCAAGCAAAATTAATGTCCACTCATTAAAGTTTCTACTATGTAGGATTTTTTTTTCCTACTCAAACTGATAGCAGGAAATTAAGCTGAAAAGTATAAGGACCAGTTTAACATGTTTAACAACAAAAGCAACAACAACTTAGTGAGTAAAACTTCCAAAAAAGTTTGTAAATACTTTCGTTCGTACGTTCTCGCTCGTTTTAACAAGACACAATTTTCGGACAATCTCTAACAGAGCAGCCTGGCTTAAACTTTAAGTTAAATGTAAGTGTTGTTGTGTTTGCTTTTTGCCTGTCATTAAAAGTTAAAGCTGAGAGGTTGTTGAAGTTGTTGTTGGAGTATGAAAGGATCCCGGCAAAATGCCAACAACATGCTAAACTAGCATATCAAATGACACTATAAGGCTAATGTTGGCTGTCAGGCTATGTGGTTGTTGTTGTTGCTGTTCGTGCCATTTTCAACAAGCTTAAAGCTGTGTTAAAAAAATAATAGTGGAGCCAAAGCATTACGGGTGGCAGACAGAAATTCAATTTTATAATTTATAAAAATTTAAGATGCTAATATGTATGCTTTCTTTGATCTAGTATATGGGCATTTCCACAGAAAAGTCTACCGTGACCAATAAATTGTAACTTATTAAAAACATAATGTTTTATAATATTATCTAAGAGAAACATTTTAGTTTTTTAATTTTGGAAATTTCTACATAAATTCATTAACCATGATGATCACATCGTCTGCACTGTTTCATAAATGTACTTCTTCTTTTTCGTAAATGCTAAGTCAATTGTTTCCTAGATTTGTTTCAAAGGAGTCAAGAAACCAAGGCATGCCCCTTATACAAACAATGTCTTTGACCTGAAAGAAAAGGGATAAATTGTTAGAGGAAAAATTGATTAAAACCAAACGTGAATTATTGATTAGGCGGAACAAACGTGAAAGACATTTCGAGTTGCTTATAACCGAGGCTAGTGTTATGCCTTAACCTCAGCAAGCACTTCCAGCCCTCAGCTGTTCCTGTCCAAACCATTCCACATTTTCCTCAATTTAGTTGTGGATTTTTTATTGCAATAGTTCTTAAATGTAGTAAGGAACAAATAAAGCAAAAGGAACCGAGGTTTAACTCGGATTCGAACCGGGAACCTCTGAGCTGATAGTATAGCGCACTCCTCACTAGAATGCAAAGGCCTAGAATTTAGTCTTGGCTAAATATAATGAAAAAATGGTTAAGACAAGAAAAGAAAAAAATATTAAATTTGTTTTTAATTACTAAATTATACAATTACTTAACTACCTAATTTAATCATAATGGACAAAATGTTATGGTCGAGTGGTCACGTATCGACTCAGATTATGATTAAAAGAACAAAAAGTACAAAAGATGTTTTAATCAAACCAAATACATTATAAAGTACCATTATTGTATAAGATTCTTAAATTAGTCGCACTAAAAAATTGTGACAGATTTCGCTGAATTCTGACTTTCTATTATAAATACGAAAACTACTACCATTTTTGCCACGTTCGGATTGTTTCTTTCTTTTGTGTATCTTAGAATCAGGATTATGCCTGATTTAAACTATAACACTAATTATAGTGATACCTAAGAGCTATATTTTTAACCATCCGGTGGGTGAGAAGGTCCCTGGGGACATTCTTCATTTTCAAACTGAAGTTACTCCTTGATGGCAAATGGAAAATATACCCGATCCTGGATATATTCCGAGGGAATTTTATGCAAAATCGTTTAAAAAGAAAATCAAGGCAATCCAATCAATAGTTTAGGATTTTTAAGGGTTTAAAGGTGTTTAGTACGGGTGACAAGGTCCCTAGGGACCTTGTACTGAAATTGCAAGGAATTTTTAGTAAATGCAATTTATTATGGCTTGGTTTTGTTTTATTATTTGAACATATCACAAACGTGTTCTTTGAATTTTAGGTACTTCCTCTGGAAAGAATTGTTGGCCTTTCCTTGAAAACATAATTACCCGTCTGGGGAAATTCAACCTTTTTTGAATTTTGAATTATTTTATCGTTTGAACACATCACAAATGTATTTTTCGAATTTAAGGTACCTTTTGGACTATTTTTATTGTGCCTTTGCATCCCTTTTTGAATTTTATCGCCTGCTTTATGGTAGAACACAGGTAAACGTAGAAAAAGAGTATAAAAGCGGCTTCAGTTTCGTAAACCGAATCATACAAAGTTTACACAGTGAGCAGAAAATATCGTGTGCTAAGTTTTATACTGAATTACATAAAGAAAATACAATGGCAGATAAAAATTTAGATATTGCTGAAATGGTGGTACGTCGTAGTACACGCGACCAGCAAATGAGTGAGGAAGAAAGAAATGCAGTGGATGGGAGATTTGCAGACTTCATGAGTGAGGAGGATGAAGTTGATGTTCCTGCATTTGATCTTGAAGGTGCGGAAGATGACTTGACATATCAACCAAATTTTCATGTTGATGATTCTGATGCCGAAAGTGAAGCACATGTAGAGATCAATGAAGATATTAGTGATGACGATGATGATAAAGAGGAAGAAACTGATGCTCCGCAAACAAGAGACAACTACTTCATTTCCAAAGATGGCACGAAATGGAGTAAAAATGCACCACCGACTTCCCGCACTCGTACTCATAACGTGGGGTCGACTTCACAAGAAGGAAACCGGGACCAGTAGGAACCACAAATGATCTCTTTACCATTTTCCGCTCGATAGTCACCGAAGACATCGAAACAAATCGAAAAGGCCGTAAAGTGACAGCTGCATGGAATTTGGCAAATCCAACGAACACAAAGAAATGGAAAACAATCACTTTGAAGGAGTTCGATGATTTTTGGCTATTGTTTTGTATGCTGGACTCACCAAATCGAATAGTGAACCTGCTTGAGAGCTATAGGGCACAACGCGCCGTCCAATATACAAAGCTACATTATTGCATGATCGCTTCAGATGCATGCTACAATGTCTTAGATTCGACAATGGAAATACGCGAAAGCAGCGACTAACCAGAAGCAAACCTGCAGCTATTGATGATGTTTGGCAAATGTTACATTCTAACTTGACAGCAGCTTACACTCCGCATGATGCACTGACCGTTGATGAGCAGTTATTCCCATACAGAGGCCGCACCCGCTTCACACAATACATTCCGTCGAAGCCTGCCAAGTATGGTATAAAGGTATGGTGGTTGTGCGACTCGAAATTATTTTATCCTGTCAAAGGACTAATTTACTCTAGTAAATTGCCTGACCAAACACGAGAGGTCAATCAAGGGCAGAATGTTGTACTTCAATTTGCGCACAGTTATTTGGATGCAGGCCGCACAATTTATGCTGACAATATCTTCTCCACTTTGGAATCGGTGCGTATTTTGATCAGGCAGAAAACTGTATTTGTTGGAACAGTGCGCTCGAATAAGACATTTGTGCCACAGGAGTTCCAAAAAAATCGTATGCGTCCTGTCAACAGCACATTGTTCGGCTTCAACGAAGGCGATGTAGCGCTGTGTTCATATGTGCCCAAGAAGAACAAAGCGGTAATTTTGCTGTCCACACAACGTTATACTTGCGGTGTGGACATGCAATCTAAGAATCAGAAACCGTTTGCTATTTTGGACTACAACACCAACAAATCAGGCGTTGATACAATGGACCAGATGCTTGGCACGTATACATGCAAGCGCTCAACAAACCGCTGTCCACTGGCCATGTTTTATAATATGGTGGACGTTGCTATATTAGCAGCATATATTTTATATAATGAAAGAAGAAGCGTCGTCTGTCAACGCTCATTCCTGGCAAAACAATTGGCAGTACCAAACATAGAGGAACGAGCGCTCAACAACCGCATACCCGCATATCCAAGGATACGGAACGCAATGGAAGCATTTGATGTAAAGGTGAGAAAAATCAATTCTTATGTTCAAATGCAGAATAACTACATATTTTTGTTCTTTTTCCTTTTTGTTCTTTTTAGATATTATCAAGAACTAAAGAAGCAGAAGCAGCTGCACCGCCATTTGCGCCTAGAGGAAACAGACTTTCACGTCGCCTATGTCGTTTTGAGTACGGACGGCAGCGGAAAACTAGGTCTTATTGCAATTCCTGCAACAATCCAGTTTGTGGAGAGCATTCTACACTCTTGCATCGAAAATATTTTGGACGAGCGACAATCTGCTCAACAATAGTTATTTAAGGTTTTTTTCATATAAAACTTCAAAAAATTCATAGTGTTAGTATATAAAAAAGAAGTTGTGGAATTCATTTAAAATTAATAATTAATAAATAATAATATTTGTTATTATTTATACAATCTTATTATAAATATAATGTTATTATTTATACAAAAAAAAAAAAACATTGAAAAAAAATTTTTTCGTACAAATTTCCATACAAATACAGATAGGTCCCTGGGGACCTTGTACTGCATATAAGGGCAACGGATGACTCACTCATCGCAGGGTTAAGTAAAAAAAGAAATGAAAATATGTTTTCCTTTGCTTTTTTTTCCCCACTTTATATGTGTGCGACGGTCACTTTCGACATAAGTAAAATGCCTATATTTTTAATTTTTTAAAGTTAAAAAGTAAAGTTGAAACAAAAACAGATGCGTCGTTGGACACACGAGAGAGGTACATTTTTTTCGCAGTTTCATAGAATTGAAACCATTACATTAGGTTTAAAAAAAATTTTTTTTATATGCTAACTTACTTACTTACTTAGTTATCTTAGAGGTATTGTCAACTGTAATGTGGGTTTCAAGATGCTGGGACTGTTTGTTTGTTTGTTTGTTGACACCAAGTATTTCAACTCATCTGCATTCACTGCCAGACCCATTCGACTTGACTCTTCCTAATCTGGAAAATGCTGCACTGACTTCGCGCGTATTATGGCCAATGATATCGATGTCATCAGCATACGCAAGCAGCATAACACTCTTGTAGAATATTGTGCCTCTACGTCTCAGATTAGCAGCTTGGATGATCTTTTCCATCATTAGATTGAAAAAATCGCACGAAAAGGAATCACCTTGTCTGAAACCTCGTTTGGTAACAAATGGTGGGGAGAGGTCCTTTCCGATTTTAATTGCGCTGCTGGTGTTGCTCAGTGTCATCCTGCAAAGTCGTATCAGTCGTATCAGACAAAAAGATGGTGGGTATCGACTTGTTTTTCTTGAGTCTTTTCCAAGATTTGTCTTAGCGTGGAGATCGGGTCGATGATGGACTTTCCAAGTCTGAAGCCACACTGATAAGGACAATTTTAAGTCGGTTGTCGAAATAATAACCGAAAGGACGTGACGTCCTTGAGATTTCACTTAAGCAAATCACAAGCAGGTGTAAAAAGCTACGATTTCCTTCATGTCGATAAAATTTTTGCACTTATATAATTGTGCCACCTGTAAGAAAGAAATTTCTGTTAAGCTCCAAAATCTATATGTTAAATGTGTTTATGAGAATCAAAGGTGATCAATTCCACTTTTAATTATTTGGAGTAATTTATTTTGGAATAGTGTTGTTTTGAAACTCACTTAGTAGAATAGAGTCGTTGTGATACATACTGGAAAAGTGTTGTTTTGATCCTCAAGAAGTAGAATTGTGTTGTTTTGATTCTTAAAAAAATTAAATGTAATCCAATGCACAAAAAAAAAAAAAAATCATTAGTGTTTAGATTTAATTCATTTATTTTTTATTTATTTTTTAAAGTTATACAAAAAACATAAAATATTAATTAAAATAGTATAATAAGAGTTAAAAAATGATTAAAAATATACATTTAATTCTTATAAGATGATCTTCGGCATTAAATTCGCAAATAGGATCATTAGTGTTCACTATTTCTTCTTAAGAATTATTATTGTTCATAAGATTTTTATAAAATTTCAAGTCTTCAAGCCTTCTCCATTCATTTACAAAATGCTTAGATAGAAGTTGGTTTAAGTCGTCTATTTTACGTTCATTGATTTTTACACCAAATGGCAATATTGGAGGAGACATGGAAAACACACGTTTTCCGAGTTCAATAGAATATCTATAAAGTTGTTCACCTGGAACTCTTATAAAGTAATTTTTACACTTTTTAATTACAAATCGTTTGGTCTCGTTGAATTAAAAGTGCCAAGCAGATGGCGGCTTCAAAACCATCGATACTTCTGTTTTAAAATCAAGAATGGGAAAGTTATTACTTCCCAAATTTATTGTAGTTCCATAAACTTTATATATTTTTAAATAATCTTCTACAGATATTACAGTCTTTCCGACTTTAACTTGCTTCTCAATCTGTGCAAAGACTCTGTCTGGTGGAATATAAGAATGGCCAGTAACGGAAAATATTATCTTGACCGTTGTAATGTGTCTTGGAGCTTTATTTGCCAGCCAGTATTGGCCAGCCAGTATATGATAGGTACATAATTGAGTTTTTGTTTTGGCCTCCGCAGCCATCAGCCGATAGTCGAACTGTTTTTGTACCTACACAATCCATGTGGCATATATGATAAACAACTGCGGAGGCGATTTCATTAGAACCTTTAGGGCGAATATTCTCCGTGCAGTAATAAAAGAAAACGTTGTTTTTGTGATAAATGAATGAGCAGTACCTACAACTACTCCAAAAAGGTAAAAGGATAATGGACGGGTGAAGTAAATTGCTTGGTCAGCTACTTTTGGAAGCGACATATTCTTTTAGCAATCAAAGGATATTGTCAGTAAATCAGACCTTTCCTCATTAAGAATTTCAAAAAAAGCTTTACTTCGAAGTTTGTGAATTCGTATTTTGGTAATAATTTCGTTTTTGCTTTTGGGAATTTTCTCCATGTTTTAGAAATTCTTTTAGTTGAATACATGTCGAGCGTTTATCTGATGATGGACCCTTAAATCCAAAATTGAAGCAAGTGTTGAAGATCATTTGAAAGTAGCTAGACTTGACTTTGTAGCTTAGGTGGAAGTCATTAAAACTCCTCCACACTTTGTTGATTGACAACTCACCAGGTAAATTATGTCGCTTAGCAATACGACTACGACAAAAATTAATTTTAATTGTCTTTTACTGCATTAAAAAGCCAATCTCCTTTTCTTTATTGTTAGCGAGCTTGCTACTTTTTCGGTCACCATCTCGGTTTTCAGTAACTACTGTGTCAAGTTCGCATTATGTGATGGACCGAAATATTTCTTTTTGCTCCTTGATTATTCCTGCGATTAGTTCTTTTTGGACTTTTAATGGTGAAGTAATTTAAAACAAAGGAATCTTGCGCTTTGAACATATTTTATAAAATCCGTCTGAAAAATACATTGCATCAAGTCTCGTTATGTCTTTACATTGGAAGCTGCTAACTACCCTTGTGAGTAGACACGTCAACATGGTTTAGTTTTTGTCCTCCTAAAAAGAAGATAAAACCAGTTAAACCTTTAACGGTGTGTTTAATTCAAATAATTATTTAGGGGCTTAACCAGAAAAATATATCAAAGCCGTTCAACTTACTTTTGTTGTGTTACTAAATCCCGTTTCTTCTGACTAACATTTTTCTTTATTTAACGTGGATAGTCCGCTAGAATTGGTGTCTCTATGGATTCCATATCTATCTTTTTTTAATTGTCAAAATTTTTTTTTGACATTCTAATTTGCAAGAACGTAAACTATACGCTGTAGTGATTAGGCCTAATATTACAAGAGTTGTACTTCTTTCTGGATAACAAAAAGTAAAGGTGGAATTGTGTCGTTTTGATGCCAACAACCAGGTGGAAGTGATATCATCTTTAATTCTCAAATTGATTTTTAGTACCAAATAACTCCGGAAATACTAGACATTAGAAAACTTTGAATACAGTCATATGTAGCAATTAACAAGGGTAATCAGAATCAATCATTAACTCAATTTTCGTCCAAAAGTGGAATTGATCACTTATGATCCTCATAGACACAAATTATTTTATATAATGTTTTAATTATATAAATCATTTTCACCGAAAAATCGTTTAAGTTTTTCTTAAGAAAAGTCAACTTGAAAAATGTATGGATCCGAGATCTCAGACTCGATTCGACCTCGTTAAAGAATCGTTCTTCATTTAGTGTTTATTGGGATTGTTTTACACAAATTTTTAAATATCTTATGCACAAAATAATTGTGAAAAACAAGGGCGAGTTTTGCTGGAAATACGACAAAATTTTACAACGTATTTACTTGAAAATTGACAAATGTGCTATTAAGAACCAGAATGACTATTGAAAAATAAAAAGTTTCGAACTTTACAATAAGTTTTTGTTGTATGTCAGATAAAAAGACAAGATTTTGCGCATAAAGAAGTTATATGTGTACATTTGACAAAATTTCGTTACAAAAAATTGTATGCTTTTTTTTTAATAATTAAATCCTTAAAGTAAAACATTTTTAGATTTCATTTTATAAATTTTTTGTTTCTATATGCATAGTTAACATTGTGTGAAAGCTAGAAAAGAGTATGTCAACATATCATGGAATAATGTAATTTCACTGAAACAAAACTGATCCTCTGTTCCGCGTACAAGCCCTATGAAGAGGCGAACCCACCAGTGCAAACAGTCCACGAGTTGGTAGAACATACTAACACAAGCAGGACATTCCTGGTCATCCATCGGTTGTGACGCAAACGCCTATCATTTGCAATGGGGCATCATGAACATCAACAAAAGGGGTGAGTCTATTTTGTAATAGGGGCAATATGCCAACTTTTCAGAATAGAGTCAGGGAAGATATAATTGATCTAACTTAAGCGAGCAATTCAGAACAGGCTATAGTCGATAACTGGGAGGTTTCACAAAAGGAGTCGTTTTCCGACCACTTTTGGATCCTCTTTACCATCGATTACGATCCTCACATAAGGAAACGATTTAGGATCCCATTACAAACCAACTGGGATAGGTTATGATATGGATAAACAGAAATATAACACAGAATATCTCCCAAACGACGTATCCATTCACAATGCAGTTGAGTTCATAACGGGAAAAATGAACCAGGCTTTCAAGAAGTTCTGCCCAAAGTCTTGAGGTCGCAAAGCTACAACTGCGAGTTGGTGGACCAACGACCTTAAAAACAGACGATCAGAGGTCAGAAAAATTCATCGGAAAGCATTGTTAAACAGGCTTGAGCAAGACAAGGCAACATACTGATCCATGTTAAATGCCTATACAAGGGAAGTAAGAACAGCTAAGCGAACATCTTGGACAAATTTCTGCGAGTCCATTGAGGAAACCAGTGAAGCCACCAGATTTCGAAAGACGCTATCCAAAGACTCATTGGTCCCGATATACATTAAGAAGTCTAACGGATCCTGGACAAAATACAGCCAAGAAACGCTTTTGCTACTCATGGAAACTCATTTCTGAGTTTGTAAGGAACCGGAGCTAACAGTAACCTGGAAATGACAATACCACAACCCTTACAGGAACTCCCCAACATTATAACAAGCTCAAATGTAGAATGATCGATTGAGTCCTTCAAGCCCTACAAATCTGCAGGGCCTGATGGAGTCTTGCCGGCCATGGCAGAATCATCCATCCCAGAATCATTTCGTTCTTTTTCGTGCTACTGTATAGACCTGTTAAAATTATGTTGTGCTTTAAGTGCTCAAATTCAATAGCAAGTGACTTGCGAATCAATTGTAATTTGTGCAACTCTAACTTTCATTGCCAGTGTTATAATTTAACTGCAAGCCAATTTGAAACTCTGTCATCACATCCTAATATTAAATTTACTTGCGCTAAGTGCTTGACTTCTTTTGCTAATTTAAGCCATTTAATAAATTCATTGGTTACCGAAATTGCTGAACTTAAATTGTTGTTAATGCAACATATAAATAATATGCATAATATGAAAAGCAAATCGCCGTCGGCTACAAAAAGTACAAGTGTTGCTATTGACATTCCTTGCCAAAAATCTCGCGCTGTTGCTGTTTCTAATGCTGGATCTTACTCTACATCTCCTAATACTCGTGAAATGCCGCTCACACGCTTACGCTCCTAAAAACCGGTTTCCTCAGTAAACACGGGACGCACTGCTGCCTCGCCAAATGCAATTTCTTCGGCTCTCACGCATCAAAATCACAGCCTGCTGTTTTTGTGTCTGTTCCTGCGTCTACTGCATCTGTTTCTGCTATTGAACCCGCGCTGCCCTCTGCTGCTGCTTCTGAGTCTGTTGCTGTTTCTGTTTCTTCACAAGCTCTGCTTTCGTCTGCTGAGGTATGTTATACTCGCACGCAAGAGTGTTCCCAGCCATATGCTGTTGTTGCTGCTTCCAATTCTTCGTATGAATCTTGCTCTTCTGCTGAACGTTCTAACGATGCTGAAGTTGTTTTTACACCTTTCGTTGCCTCTGATGCTCACACTGCTACTCAAGCCAATGCACAACAAAATATGTTGCTGATCTGAATGCTCAAGTGAAACATGTCGATGCTGATTTTAATGATTGGACAGTGGTTCATAATAAAAGAAAACCAATTAATCGCTCTGCAACTATCATTGGGCTAAATGATAGCTTTGAACTAGATGTTGTCTCAAAGAAAAAATATGTGCACCTATCATCATTTAAGCCGCATGTTTCTGAAGAGAACATTATATCTTATGTGCTTAAGCATTCTACTATAACACGGAACCATCTAATATGCAATAAGCTTGTTAAGAGAGACGCTATTATGGCTAATCTCGAAAGCGTTAGTCTTAGATTAGGTATATCGGAACAATTCTACGATTTAATTTTCAGCCCATCTCTTTGGCAGCGAAATATTAACGTTCGTCCGTTTATAAATTTTCAAAACGAAACGAAAAGATCGTTGGCGACTTAGTTGTCCCTACAACTTGCAGCAATCTAAAGATATATTTCCAGAATATGTCTGGAATGCGAACGAAATCTGCCTGCATTTATAGTTTTACTTCTGCTGGAGATTTTGGTATATTTGTCTTCGTTAAAACGTGGTTAAATCATGATGTTTTTGATGGTGAATTCTTCGACACTAACATGTTTCAAGTTTATCGGAAAGATAGAGATTCTGTAAAGACAGGCCTTAATCGTGGTAGTGGCGTTCTTATTGCGGTAAAGCATTTACTATGCTCATCGTTGCATCCCTTTCAAAATGCGGATTCTTTGTTTGACCAGCTTTGTGTCGCTTTAAACGGACCAAAAGGCACTCTGTATATTTGTGTGTCTTATATTCCACCATTAAGCCCTGAATCTATCTACGCAGCGCATGTTGACAATGTATTAGCTGTTCATTCATCTATTGGTGATAATGGTCACTTATCAGTCTTTGGCGATTTTAACCTCAATAACATTTCCTGGTCATTAATTGCAAGTCAACTCACACCGTTTAATATTAACCACAATCATGAAATGTATTTTATTGATAGTTTGCTGAGTATTAAACTAATACAAATCAATTCATATTTAAATAGTTTAAGTAGAATTTTAGATTTAATTTTTGTATCCAATAATATTAATTACGAATTATCCGAGTGTTTCTTTCCGATCTGTCCTTCCGATATGCATCATGTGCCTCTAATCCTAAAAATAGAGTTCTATGACTTTATATGCTCTCGCCAATCAAACTGTGTTTTCAACTTCAAATTGTGCAATTTTGAAAACTTATCGAATATTTTTTGCGGTGTCAATTGGCTTTCATTATTTGATGAAAAAAATGTCGCAACTTGTTTCGATGTATTTAAATCTCAAGTAGCTCAAATTTGTTATGATAATATTCCACAGTTTATCATAAAATCGCATTAGCTTCCGTGGTATACTAATGGCCTCAAAAAATTAAAAAATCTTCGTAATAAGCATCTGAAATTATTTAAATCGACTAACTATGCAGATCATAAAGTAAAATATATGCATTATATGAGAGAGTTCAATTTTTTAAATAAATTCCTATATAAACAATATATTTTGGGGTTCGAAGTTAATATCAAATCGAATCTTCGAATCTTTTTGGAATTTTATTCAATCTAAAAAGTGCGGCTGAACTCTTCCAACTAAAATGCATTTAAATGGTGTCTCTTCTTTTACAATCAATGAAACAGTGAACCAATTTGCTGACTTTTTTAGCTGCAACTATGTTGACACTCCAAATTTCAACAGTAAAGTTCTGTCAAACGTAGATTCCTTTTTGGATTTGGGGTCTTTGACGCTTAATGAATTAGGCGTCAAAGAATTGTTTTACTTAACTGTGCTCGCGCCTTGTCAGCCCCTTTACGTAAAATCTTTAATATGTCCTTAGCCTCTGGAATATTTTTAGAGAGCTGGAAAATGGCTCATATAACTCCTATTTTCAAATCTGAATCCAGAAAAGATATAAGTAACTATCGACCCATTTCTAAACTTTCTTCCATCTCTAAACTTTTCGAGCGAATCATAAAAAATAAACTATTTTTCTTCGTCAAACGTAGTTTCTGCCCAAAACAGCATGGTTTCATAGCTGGACGCTCCACTGTTACGAACCTAGCGTTATTTACCAATCACTGTATATCATCATTTGAACTTGGTTTTCAAATCGATGCAATTTATACAGATTTTGCAAAGGCGTTCGACAAAGTTTGTCATAAAATTATAATTGCTAAACTGTGTAAAATGGGATTTCATTCATCCTTTTTAGACTGGATCAAATCTTATTTAAGTGGTAGATCTTGCTTTGTTTCAATTAATAATGTAAATTCTTATAAGTTTCTTGCTTCTTCAGGTGTACCGCAAGGTAGTATCCTTGGTCCCTTATTTTTTTATATTATTCATTAATGATATAAATAAAATCTTCTGCAATTCAAAATTTTTACTTTATGCCGATGACTTAAAACTATTTCGAAGGGGAAGTTATGCTTATCTGAAGCATAACGTTTGCTTATCTGATGCAATTTCCTTACAAGCTGACTTAGATAATTTGTACCAGTGGAGTAGTTTGAATGCTCTACCTTTAAACATTTCTAAATGCTTTTATATTACTTTTTCTAAAAGCAGTAATTTCCTTGGATACCCCTACTCTCTTTCTGGCGTACCTCTTAAATATGTTCAATCGATCAAAGATCTTGGTGTCATCTTTGATATTAAGTTCACTTTTAATCAATACGTTAACTTTATAGTCCCTAAAGCCTACTCTTTACTTGCGTTCATCCGTAGAAATAGTTCAGAATTTTCTGACCCCCATACCTTAAAGTCATTGTTTAATTCCTTTGTAAGATCTATACTAGAATATGCATCTTTCATTTGGAGTCCGCATTATGCCGTTCACACGTTGAGATTGGAACAAATTCAAAAAAGATTCACAAAATTTGCACTTCGGTAATTGTATTTCCCTCATATAATGTTAGATGCTTGCTTTTAGGCATTAAGTCTTTGGATTCGCGGAGAAAAGTTCAGTCTCTTATTTGTTATCTATGACATAATCTCGAGTAATATTGACTGTCCTGCACTTTTGGCACTCATAAGTTTCGATATACCTTCCAGATAGTTGCGACGTTTTAAAGTTTTTTCAATTCAATTTCATAGGTCTAATTATGCTCGTAATGAGCCATTGCAAAGAGCTCTGTTTTTATATAATGATCTGTCGTCTCGAGTTTTGTTTGACTTTTCATTGTCTAAAGAATGTTTTAAAGAATTGTTAAATAGTTTATTTGTATCGTAATTCTACTGTTTATTTGTACCGCTATTTTCTTTTTAAATTGTTAATCTTAGTCTGTAAGGATATTTCCAAAGACTCAATAAAGAAATCTAAAGAATCATTCCCTGGCTTACAGCAATCTTTACCGGTTGTCTCAAGACAGGATATGTTTAAAAAATTTGGAAAAAAGTGCGAGTTGTTTTAATTCCCAAAGCTGGGAAACCAACACACTCAGCGCCAAAGGATAACAGGCCTATTAGTCTCTCATCGTTCATGATGAAAACGCTAGAGAGAAAAATACATCTCCATATTAGATAATCCTTGAACGATATCAATCTTTGCAGTATGCAACACGCCTGAGGAAAGAGGTCACAAGAGGCGCACCGCAGGGAGGAGTCATATCCCCTCTGCTGTGGCTGATAGCAGTTGACAAAATTCTCACTACACTCAAAACTGGTGGAACAAAAGTGGTAGCCTATGCCGATGACGTCGCCATCCTAATATGCGGGAAATACCTGCAAACAGTAAGCGAACTAATGACTGGGGCATTGAATGAGCTATCGCGGTGGGCAGAATCGAATGGACTGGGTATAAACCCAACAAAGACAGAAAAATCGAAAGTTTCACACTACCGAAACTGAACGCAGTAGCTCTGAAGCTTTTCACGGAAGCTAAATACTTTGAAATTATCCTTGATAACAAGCTGAGCTGGAAACGCAACACAGAATAAAGACGGAAAAAAGCACTATGCGCTCTTTACGCATGTCAGAGAGTCTTTGGCAGGAAATGGTGTCTGCGACCACATTTAATCCACTGGATGTATACAGCAATCGTGAGACCTATTCTTACCTACGGCTCTCTTTTATGTTTGACGATAGCACACAAAAAGAGCTACCTTAGCTCCCTAACAGGAGTCCAAAGGTAAGCATGCATAGGAATATATGAAGCCATGAGATCAACGCCACAGGCGCGTCTGGAAATGATGCTAAATCTTCTCCCAATAGAAGAGGTTCTTAAGTGTTCGGCGGCTAAAAGCGCGATTCGCCTCAACAAATCACAAGCGTGGAACGAATTACAGTACTAATGGCCAATAGAATGAACATAACAACCCCAGACTTTTGTCAGAGCTGCAAGGATCTGGAAGAAACAGAAACAATAACTCACCTTCTATGCGAATGTCCAAGTCTACAGAATCGTCGGTTCCGATATATGGGAAACAGATTTTTCAAAGACCTGAAAGATGAATCTTCACACCAATCAAACACACCACTGCTAGACATCTGGAGGTTCGTAAAAAGCACAGACTGGTTTGAGGAATATTCGAAATAATTATGGTTATTATGGTACTACGATAAAAATTAAAAGGGATTCGCAATGGACATATAGGCCCCCGCGGAAGCACCGGTAACGGTGCACAACTGACATTTACCTGATCTAAGCTAACCTAATTTAATTTAAAACTTTGATTGCAATTTTCAAATTGACAAATCTAACTTACGACCTTATTTCACGCGGGTGACTAAAAGTCGAAGAAATGGATAGTTGGTTTGACTAAAAGCCCAAAATATTAGACATATGTAAAATGTAATCACGATTTAAAACTGATAGTGCAGTTTTTTACAATAAGCTCTTAAAAATTTCCAGTCACTTTTTAATTTATTTACTAAAAAGTCCTTAATCCATCCTTCTTACTCTTTATATTATTAAAATGCTCAAGGAGTTTGGATTAAAAATACATGCTATATGTGTGGGAGAAATGCAAAAAGTTCACGTAGCAATTTTAAAAGAATAAAATTAACATATAGAAACATTTTTCGATTTACACTTATTGAAAAAAGTTTCGCTGAATTAAAGTTAACAGTTACTTTTAGTTTGTGTATCTTGACGTATTTTTTATACAGTTTTTTGACTTTATTCGTTGTCATTTTACATTCTTTTGAACAAAATAAAAGATTTCAAACGTCAATAAATTGTTTCATAACACGTTGTAGCTGACAGTAACGGTTGACAATGCTAAAGTTGTGGCGCAAAATTGCAAGTAGTGTGATAGAAAAAAACACAAATTCCATTTAAATTAAATTAAACTCAAACGTTTTATGTGTCCTGGCAAGCTGTTTCTTTGCGAAAGTACTACCTTTCTGTTATCTTTCATGCTTGGCTTTTTAGCGCTTTTGTTAATACGTAACACGCGGTTTTTCTTAGCATCACGAGTTTTCTTTGCAGTTTATTTGTAGCGTTTTCTTAGAAATATTCCGTGTAGTTATTTATGTCGCAAAATTATTTTGCCGCATTTTGTAGTTTTTTTTGCGCTGTGTAAATCTAGGAATTTAATTTTAAACGCTACAACATGACACGCAATGGCACATATTTGTGTTTTTTTTTTTGGCGCAATGGAATTGTAGATACATTTGCGATGAGCGAAAATATTTTATTCAAAGTTGATAATAACTATATTTTTACCCAGGAATTAAACTTCGTGACTTCAATTTATTTAAGAAAACGTTTTTATAATTAAACCAAAAAGTATGCAAACATTTCTTTAAATCGCCAACAAAGTTTGCAATGTTTTAAAAATAACATTTGCAATTTGCCGTGCTGATAACATAACGGTTTTTTGCCTATAGGTAGGCAACATTAAAAACTTAAAGCTATCTGCTTACCTACTAAATATAAATGAGGAAACTTTCTTGCATGTTTTGCTATGATTTATTAGCATTTCTTCTTGGAAATTTACAACATGACACACTTTGCTAGTCTGACATTTACTCAAGCAATTTGTGCAGTTTCAACGCCAAAAAGCCGAAAAGCGTTTATGTTATGTATAAAAATTGCTCACTTGAAATACTTTCACATTAATAGCAGCTGTTTATTATAAATACTTGGCTTGCTTGTATGAAGGTGCAAAAAACTTTCATGGACTTTTCATTGGGCAAATGACTTAGAAAACACAGCAACAACAACAACAACGATACAAGTTACTGGTTAAAAAAAAATATGTATTTCTACGAAAGTTTTTCTCTCTACACAACATCAAAGCATCCGCCGTCATAAAATATCTCAACTAAGAGAAACGCAAACCAAGCTACTTGCTCGCTCGAATAAATAAACCAAAGCCATAGCATGTTATTAGGCATGCCAGCGAACACACAAATAACGCTTTTGGAAGTTTGTTCAAATAATGTCAAAATATTGTGGCCACAGAAAGAGGCAATAGAAACTAATTATCTTTGATTTTATGCACGAAGCTTCATCTCAGACGTTCAATCCTATTCACATTAAGTGCAGAGCAAGCTTAAATGTAAGCCCATAAATAGTTATGCAATACTTTCTGTAGTATCCTTAATATAGCATTGCTTTAAAGTTTAAAGAGCTCGGTAAAGATTAAACCAAAAATTTTCTATTGGCAAGTCAAACCTTTAAAAATCTTTTAATGAGCTTTAGAAATAAATTATTTTCTTTTGAAGACAGAGCTAAATTTGTTTTTTTGAAAACTTTAACGCGAGCAATTGTAGTTTTTTCCAATTGCATTTGTGCCACCAAAAAACCTCATTTCTCATGACCTGCTGTCTTAGCCTAGCCTACTAATCTAACGCTATAATAAATTACGCCAATAACTATGCAACAAATTTTATGCAGAAACGCGTTCATGTGCAGCCAGTGCTGCCAAATTGCTTTTGGTTGCTGCATTCATAGAAAGTTGTGCGGAACACCGAACTATTGCAGCTATAAAACTTCGTTGGTAGTCAGCGGAGAGTAATTGGTAACAAAAAACCTGGCTATAATATACAACCAACAACAAGAACATTTTGTAGATCGCACCCCTAAAATTATGTTATGCTATTTGCTGCACTAACATGCTTAGAATGCGCCGAAATTAGTTTCACACTCTGTGGCGGTTGGTTGGTGTTAAGGTCGATTGTTGGCTCGCATGCATAAATAAATGTTTGTTGGTGTATGTAAACCGATGCTTGTGGGTGAACATCGGATGGTGTATGTCTGAACATCAGATGGTGTGTGTTTGAGCATCAGATGAGTGTGTGTATGTGTGTGTGCATTTTATGAGTATAAGATATCTTAGATACTTTAAATTTTATGCTTTAAGTGTGGGGCAAAATGTCGATTTTTTGTTTGTTCGAACTTAAAGGGGTTACTGACTTAAAAAAGTAGATTTTTTATTGATTACCCTGGATTACAGCAAGAATAAACAATGAATGCCACTATCTATTTTTAATGTAAAATTGGCAGGTGCTTCCAAAAATGTAAAAAAACTCCGTTTTCGAGATATTGCCCACTGTAGATTTTAAAAAAAAAAAAGGTTTCTACCAACCATGAACAATAATCAAACAATAAATTAATAAAATTAAAGCTAATTAAATTTCCTACAAACAACCGTTGTTATTTTCAAACAAACATTATTTTCAACCGTTAGTTTTGGCAAAAAAATTAAATTTTTGAGGATTTTTCGTGTTTTTCAGAAAAATGTACAAAAAGAAAGCAAAACTAATTGCAAATTTTGTTAAGAAATCGAACTATTTTATTAGTTTTGATATTTTTTGATTAAAGCCTGTAATCTTACAAAAAAAAAAAAAAAAACAAGATAGTGTTGAAGAATATCTATTAAGAAAAGGAAAAGTTGAAAAGGTCAAGTAATTGAACGAAAGCACTCAAATTGAATGTTTTTTTTTTTATGCATTACGCCTTATTTTATTGTCATATAAATATATAATAAGTAAGAATTGTAGTGGGTAAAATAATTTTTTTTAAATTGTAATTGTTTATAAGGCATTTGATGTGGCGACCGTAGCCTAGTGGTTAGAGTGCGTGGCCCCTAAGCTAAGGAACCGCGGTAGCCCGGGTTCAATTCCAGCTCAGACAGAAAATTTTTTCAATTGAATTAATTTTTCTGTTCGGTGTCACCTCTCTGCAGACAATGGCAAACCTCAGAGAGTAAAAATTGCCATGTAAAGCTGTTTGAGATCAATAGAAGCTAGGTCAAAGTCCTTTCAAGGGCTGAAATGGCCAGTTTATTTTTGAAGTGAAAACTTCTTAAGGCGCGTTGAACGATTTTGGTAGAGGGTAAATCTTTCGTTTGCGTCATCGTGTTTTTCCGAGGAACTCTCGTCATCAATACAGACAGCAAAGATAACAAGACAGGAAACTTTGAAAACACAATCTCAAAAAATGTTTGCATATATTTGTGCATAAAAAATCATTAATAATCGTCACTGTTGTTCTTAATAGGCCGCAAGCTCACAAAGAAATCACTTGGCAACTCCTGAAATTAATGCATATACTAACATCTGTTTGTTGTTATACTTAAGTTAGGTTACAATAAGATGTTTGCAACCAAAACTTATTATTTATTCGCTTTATATATAAACCAATATATGTTTTTAAAGCTTGGCAATTTCTTCAGTTGTTGTATTTGTCACCATTTTTGACAAATTTGCTTTTACTCAAACAGTCGCCCTTCATGGTGAGATTTAAAAATGGAACGATCTTCTTCTTTTTCTGCTTTTTTCTGCTGGAACTTCGTTTGCAAACAAGAAAAACAATGAATGGATTGAGTGTTTTAACATTTTAATTTTTAAGTTGTGATAAAGGAATATGCTGAACATTCAAATAATTACATACATGCTCTTATTTTATTATACAGTGGTGGTCACGAATTTAGCACACACTGTGTTAGTAACTCTAATTTAAAAGTTTTAACATCTTAGCTTAAGAATTGTAAACAAATATTGTTTGCCGAGTGTTGTTTATGAAGTTAACTCAAAGAACTGTTAGTTGGTGTTTTAGTTATTCTTACGTTTTCTTACTTATTTCAAGTAGTTGCAATCAATGTAGTTTAAATGCTGGACACGAATTTAGCACAGCTTAGAATTACTGTTCCATTTCTTATTTTATTTAGGTTGATTAAATTTTTGCTGGTTAAATTTGCTAAATTTATTATGTTTATATTTGAGTTCTAACAAAAAATTGCAAAAAGGTATGACGAAAGACTACTAGTGTTCAGAGGCTCAGCGGCAGCTGATTCAGCAAACGAAAAATGAAGGAAGCACAGTTTCAGAGATTGCTTTGCGTCTAAGACGTTCCAGGAAGGTAGTATATAACGCATTTCAACATGTAGAGCCGTATGGTAGCATTAAAACTGTAGGACAGCGACCTAGAGCGCGAAAAACAACAGCAAGATAGGACCATTTTATTTGTAGAGCTTCACTTAAGACTCCTTTTAAGATCTCAAATGAAATTAAAAAGTGGCCAGCGCAATCACCGGACCTCAACCCGATTGAAAATCTATGGAGGGATGTCAAGCAGCAAATACTAACAGTAAAACCCAAAAATTTTCCAGATTTGTGAACCCAAATCCAAAGGATTTGGTATAGTATTCCAAAGTACCATTGTGAAGCTTTGGTCGAAAGTTTTCCAAGTAGATGCGATGCAGTAATTAGGAATAAGGGATTTCTTAAGAAATATTGAGTTTTATGCAATAAATTTTGATTTTATTTTTTATCCTTGACATTTTTTTGCTCGTGTGCTAAATTCATGACCAAGTGTAAATGTTTATTTTTATTTTCTACTTGAATTAAAGTTCTTAAAAAAAAAAATTTTAATAAAAAAAGTGTACATAAGATTTAAATAGGATTAAATATATATATTTAATAAAAGCTCATTAAAAATTTCAAACGAATAAATAGAAAACTTAAGTATTCACTATAATTTTTCAAATGTGCTAAATTTGTGACCACCACTGTATATCGTCAACCAAAGTTTGACAATTTTCACACTTGTTGTATTTGTCAGTGGCTTTTTATTTACACCACTGCGGCATTTTATTTTCAGAGTCGTCAACTATCATTGTTTTAATAATAAAAGCTGTGTCAAAAGGAAACCTTTTAATCGTGGCTGGATAGAAAATATCAAGTTGAAGTAAATTTGGTTGTGTTGAAATAAATTTGTCTTTTTTGCTGTGTCAAATGGACAATGAAATTTTGACAATTACAAATTTTAACATTTCACATTTCGGTCGTGTTTTAGCGCAAATATTTTTTTTTTTTTTTTTTTTTTTTTTTTTTTTTTTGAAAACGTAGTCTTTATTCACCAGTTCATAATTTAACATTTTATATAGAAGGGTTATATAACTAACTTAAATTCATGAATTATAATCTAATTTTTTTTTTCTTTAAGAATACGTTATAACCTCAGACGGATTTAATTCCGTGTATAAGAGGTGTGAAATTAAGAAATAAATTAATAAACACTAAGATATTAGTTTCATTTAACATTTTGTACTAAAAAAAGTGTAAGCTAAGGCACACTATTATCACAAGTATATGAGATCAAAAATGTATATATATGAATTAAGAATATAATTATCTAAGGTTTTGTACATAAAATTTCAATTTGTTGCAAAATATGTGTAAATTTGGTGACTTCTTTATGTCTTCAGGTAATGCGTTGTATTGTTTTATGGCGCTGTGCTTCAAGCTCTTAAGTTGTTTTGATGTTCGTGCTTTTGGTACCTCTAAGTTATGTTTCTGACGCGTGTTGTGTTGATGAATTGTGCTTCTAGTTGTGAGTATGAGTTTGGATTTGAGCATACTATTTTGCATTTTTCTATAAAAACTAGCTGATTAATGTCCATTTGTTTGGTGCTTTTATATAGTTCTCTAGTAGAGATTGTTGGACTTTTATTGAATAATATTTTTATTGCTTTATTTATCACTCTTCCTATCTGCTCTAAGTGAAATTTGCTACATTGGCTCCAGCTACATATGTTGTATCGTATTCTGGATAGAATATGTCCAGTATATATAAGTTTCGCAGCGTTTTCATTGATTTTGCCAATTCTTTTGATGACCATAATTAGCGGTAGTATTGAATTTTTTATTTCCTTGATGTGGTTTTCATAGTAAAGGTTCTCGTCTATTATCATTCCAAGATATTTTGTATGTTGCACTCTCTGAACTTCGATGTTGTTGATATTGATTTTTAGGTTGATATTAATGTTGCTGTGTGACCGAAAGACGATATAATTGGTTTTTTGTATGTTAATGCTTAAGCTGTTTCCGCAAACCCAGTCATAATATACTTTCATGTCATGATTTATGTTGTCTTCTAACTCCTTTTCTGTTGTTGCTGTTGTTATAAAATTTGTGTCATCAGCGTAAATGTTGTATGTTGACTTAAAATGACAGCTCTTAATGTTGTTTATATATAGAAGGTAGAGTCTTGGTCCGAGTATTGAACCTTGTGGGACCCCAATTTTGCTTGTTAGCTCTGGGCTTAGTTCTCCATTTACTCTTGTTACATGTGGCCTGTTTTCTAAATAGCTTTGCATCAGTTTATTTGGCAGCCCTCTTATACCTATATATGACAAAGCGTTAAGCAGTTTTTTATGATCTACTAGGTCAAATGCTTTGGAGAGATCTATAAATGTAGCTGCCACCATTTTTTTCTCATCTAGAGCATCATAAATTTTTTCCATAGTGGATGTTATAGCAGACTCTGTTCCGCTTTTTTGTAGAAAGCCAAATTGATTTTTATCAAAGCCAATAGTGGAATTTATGAAGCTTTCGATTCTTATGTCTATTGCTTTTTCGAATATTTTGCTGAGCGAGTTAAGTATTGAGATTGGCCTATAATTTTCGCATAGATCTATTTTACCTTTTTTGTGTATTGGAGATATTATGGCTTTTTTGAGACATTCCGGAAAAATACCAGTTGAAAAACAATTATTAATTAGACTAACCAATATGTGTTCTATTGTTGGAAGGAGAAGCTTAATATCCTTTACTGATATTTCATCAATTCCTTGTGCCGCATTAACATTGAGATTTGAGACAATGTGTTGAATTTCAGTGTGAGTGATTGGTTTGAGAAATAGAGACTTTTGATTTATGACGTTTGTTGCGGTTACGTTTTTAGTTTTAATGTTTTTTGCTATTTTTGCTCCAACTTCATTAAAGTATGTTTTAAATTTATTTGCTATAATTTTGTTATTAATTGCTGTTTGTTCTTGGCTTTGTGATGTGTTTGCTTATTCAGTTTTATTTCAGTTTTATATCATCTGGATTTGATTTTGATTTTTTGTATAATTCTTGCCTAAGTTTCAGTTTTCTATTTATTTCTGGTATTATCCAATCATTGTTTCTACATCTTATTTTTATATGTCTTGTTGACTTCTTTTTGACCTCTCGTATCAGTTCAGCTAACTGTGCTACTTCAGTTATTGGTGCATTATTTATTTTGTTTTTAATTATTGTTTCCATTTTTGTGTAATTTACTTTGGGAATTGTTTTACTGTTCATTGGTGTTTTGCATAACTGCATAGCTGTAATTGTTGCAATTGTATATTTGTGATCAGATATGTCCGTATCTTCGAGCCTGAAATCAATTTTGTGTGTTGGGTCTATATTTGAAATAATGTGATCGATGAGCGTACTGGTGTTTGTTGTTTGACGTGTTGGTAGTGTGTTGTTTATCAGTGTGTAACCATTTGTTTGTACTGAGTCAGTGTATTTTATTACTGTATTTGTTTTTTCCAACAGATTAATGTTAACATCTGCAAAAAATATTACATTTTTACTTTCGTTGCTAAGTTTTTCTTCCAAATAGTCTATAAAATTGTTGCAATTTTCGTTTGGTGCTTTGTAGAATGTACCTATGGAGATTTTTTTTTTTAAAATTTATTATTTCAATTATAGTTGTATTATATTTTTCTTCTTTTAATATTTCGTTGAATTTTAGACAGTCTTTAATAAAAATAGCCGTTCCTCCTCCTCTTTTTTCATTTCAGCAATTGTGTATTGCTGTAAAATTTGGTATATTAAACGTGTGTATTTCATTTTGATATAACTAAGTTTCAGTTACTACTACGACATCTATGTTTTGGATATTATTTATCAATACTTCCATATCTATAAGTTTGTTGCGAATACTGCAGATATTAATGTAGATAATTTTGAGTTCTTTATATTTATTCATTTTTTTGCTACTTAAAAATAGCTTGTTGTTTCTTTTTCAGCTTTCATTTTTATTATGTGTACATCACAGTTATTTGCACCGGCTTTATGATCACATGAGTAGTTTGCTCCATATGTATTTGCTCTAACACAATTAATACATTTAAAGTTTGTGATAATTTTGCATGTTCTGGTGTCATGTTTTTCCGCACAGTTTCCGCACGCCTCTTCTCCTTCACACTTATTGCTTGTGTGATGACATTTTTGACATTTAAAGCATCGGGTCAATGAAATGTATTCTTTAATAAATCTAGATCTATAGTTGAGCATGACGTATCTATTTGATATTTTAGCTAATGTTTCTCCAGACACTTCTATAATATAATTCCAAAGTTTTGTCTTCTTATTTACAAATTTATGAACTAATTTAAAATTGTCGCTGGTGTCTATGAAATGATTTGTTGCTACTAATTCTTCTACTTATTCTTCTTGGTTATAATCACAATCTATATTTTTTTTAATAATGATTTTTGGCGTTTTTATCTTCGGAGCAGTAATCTTGTAACCCTCAGTTAATTGTTGCTTAATTTCTGCTTCTAGCTTTTCTTTACTGGTTTTATCCATTGTTGACACTATGATGCCTCCATTATTTATGTGCGTTATTGACGATATTCCCACTTTAATTTTTGCTGGTATTATTTTTTCCTTTAATTGTTTCTCTGTTGCTTTGCTTTCTTGATTTTTATTTAAATTCCATTTTATTCAATTTGCGACATATTTAATTCGAGTGCTTGTACTTGCAACTTATTTCGTAAACTTGTAATATTGTAAACTTAAAAAACTTAAAAAAAAAACCAAAATAATAAAATTAAAATAAACGAATGTGCTTGAGTTTGTGTGTGCGTGTGTCTGGGCCAACGATCTCCCGGTGCATCAGCATGTGCAGCAAAGTTAAATTGTCTTTCTTTGTGCAGCAAGTGCAGCGAAAATTTCCTGATTCTTTTGCTTGCCAACGTTCTCCGAGAGTCGCCACGAGCAGCACCAGTTAGTGCAGCACAATTCAATTGACTGGTTAACTCTCCAATATTTCAGAAGCACCATTTCAGCATGTCTCAAGCGCAGAGGCAAATTTCTACCATTATACTCCGGCGTAAATTGAAAGCGTACAAGGTAGCTGAATGTGTTCTCTTTCTTAGTGACCATAACTGTCAAACTCAGCCATTTTGGTATTTTGGCCAATTTTTGCTTTCATATTGCATTCTCATTGGTTGCAGATTTTTTATGAAATACCAACTTTGTTTTGCAACTGCTGTGAACCTTTCCATTCTTACTGCGTTGTTGATGAAGATTTGCCATGTAATTGTGGTTGTACAGTTAGCTGGATTTTTTTAGCTACAGTCGATATATGACAACTGAATATGTACTTAGATGTCACAAATCCTTATAGACCGCAACAATTGAAAAATAAAATTTAAATAAAACGATATAACATTTTGTAAGGTTTCAATTTAATTTTATTTAAATACATACAAGAATGCATTTCAACCGGATTTACGGTAATGACCGGTCATCTTCAGCGTAATACGCGTGACTGACATTAAAACAAAAAGAAACACATTATCAAAGCTTAAATTGTTAAATGTATGTATCTAAAAATAAATAATTGCAAAAACATTTTGGCTCAGAATAAACATAAAATCTGGACTCTTAACAAAGCAACGTAAGTCTCTCTTTGTTAAGAAATAGAAAAAGTAGAAACACGGAAAACATAAACAGAGAGAGGATAATTTGCTTATATTTTCTTATGTCACGAAAGAGCGGCACAAGTTGCTTTGCTAAAGTAGCATATATAAATAAATAAATAAGAACATAATAATAATAAATATGACAACTGATTCATTTTAGATAAGAGTTTAAATCAATTCTTGAAATTTTGTATAAATGGGTGTAACTATTTCTTTTAACTAAATGTACTACCATATCAAAAATATATACATATAATTCATATCATATATTTAAATTATTTCATTATTGAATTAGTTTCAAAATTTAAGTCTTATTTATATCTTTTTATATAATAACACAATATACATACACGCTATAAATAGATTGTGTTGTGTATTAAAATAAGAATATATAAGAAATAGATATAATATATAAATTATATATAATTTAATATAATAAATGTACGTAAACAGTCTAACCGCCTAGTGTTGTAAATTGAAAACACAAACCAACGACAAGCACGACACGAGAAGCAATAGAATTTCGTATAGAAAAAGCGCTACTTCTCGTGTCTTACTGGTCGTTTGTTTGCGTTTTCGATTTACAACATTAGGTGGTAAGAAATAGAAAGCTTGTGATTAGCAGACTGTAGTTATTCAATAACAACTGTAAATATAAATTTATTTTGCAGGTTTTTTGTGTTAGTGTTTTTATGTACATATGTATATAAAGTGTTATAAAAATACTTCGATTGTCATATGCCATATGACAAAAAAAAAAACATCTACAAAAAATTTGCAGCTAACTGCGCCAACAACAAATACCAAGGAAATCTACAAGCAAGGACGCACAGAGAAGAACAATGGCACCTCGCATTACCGTGATAATTCGTTCTTTAGTCGCACAGTTAAGTTGTGGAATAGTCTCCCAGCGAGCGTGTTTCTCGGCAGTTTTGACCAGGAAAACCAGGTAGGCTAACGACTGAGAGCGTGACCGCTGAAACCGTCAAAGCCTTAATTTTCGATAGCTTATGATGTGCAGAATATGTTCCCAAAGCTCTTTGGCCGATAATAATTGCATAAAAAAGATATCGCATACGAAAGGGACCCACATATTAATAAACACACTCAAAAAAATCATTAACCAAATCTTAAAACGTGTTTTTGAAATATCGTGTATTTAAAACTGGATTCTACAATATCTCAAGAATTACTCTATGGATTGACTTGAATTTTGTTATTTTAAAGTAGATAAAATTTGATGGATCCTTAATTAAAATTCAGTTAATACTAGCCGATTTTTATAGAGCAATTTAAAGAGTAAAAATTTGAAAAAAAACGTCGCTAAAATTCATATGTCCGCTGTTTTTGTAATTTTCAAGTATTTATCAATATTAAAGGTTCAAGCTCCAATTAATATAATATATTTTATACAATTTTTTGGTTTTTCTAAATCAGATGACATGAACGTGAACCGTGTGGGAACTTTATTTTCAACGTGACGTCTGACGATGTATTGTCACTTTACATCACACTTTTATGCACCAATAATGTATTTTCCTACACTTTAAGAATCAATAAATAATTGCCAAAAAACTCAAGGTGTTCGTTCATCTATATCCTTCTATAAAAAAATATCAAGAAAATCACCGATTTTTCGACCTCTGGATGAGAAGCTGCCCTTAATATCCAAATAAATGTGTTAAAACTTGCATTTTAATAGTTGCCAAAAATGTTTCAAGCATCTAAAAACTTAATACGTTTAACCAACGGCGACGCTTCCGCTTTTCGTCTAACCACAAAATACCATACAGCTTGATTTAATTCAAAGAAGACTTATTTTATCTTTCTGTAAAATTTTCCAATAACAGACCATATTGCATTGGTTTCCGCTTCTATGGAAACGGTTTGCTAAGTTGCTTTAATGACTTGGCATATATTTGGATGAGCTCTTAAAATACAAAAATATATTCAATTAAGACCACAAACAAAACCATCCGCATGCTATACAAACATACACAGAAAGACAAGACCATAACATATCAGCTTTTATGGTCAAACGAACAACTTATATGCCAGATACTAAAACAAAACCAACCGGAAGCAGAACATTACTTTGGCCTATTTATTGCAAATCACAGATGGCAGACAGGAAGATAAGCAAAAAAACTAAAATCTATGGTTGCCGTAATTGAAAAGCAAGAATTGTGTCCTTTATTTGGAGCATTGCTCTTAAGATAGTAATTGGAAATGTGTATGTAGAAAGATGTCATTGAAAATTGGACATTCCTGTTATTTGTAGCGTTGAATGACACCTGAAAGTTTTATTTTAAATTGCTTATTTTCTTGTCGTGTGGAAAATAAAAGATACTCGTATACATATCTAATAAAATTCCAAAAAAGAAATTATATAAAAATTGTTGCATATCCAGCAAAATTTTTGATGCAAAAGTGACATGCATTCTTAAGGACACTGCTTTCAAAACACATTTTATAGATCAAACTGTGTTTTACTTAGCCTCATAAAAAAGTTCTTTCAAGAAGCATTTTTATAACCTACTACTAGAAGATATTCAAATGGCATTTAAAATCAATTAAAGTAAGCAAATTATACATAATTAAATTATATGTTTTAGATATTATCCGCGGGATTTTTTAAATCCACAATTAAACCCAACCACAAAATCCTTCCAATACCAAAATGCTCTGGAAATCAGAAAAAGGATATTTTACGTGGATTTTTTTTAAACCCCCAACAAAACCCAAACAAATGGGAAATGGGATATTTTCCCAGGGATTTTTGTAACCCCCAAACCATAAAAACCATTGCATAATAAAATTTAAATAACAATAAAATTTTAGCAAGACTGTACTTAGAATTTTGTATAACAATCTTTTTATTTTGATTAAAAAATGCTTGTTTATTAAAAAACACAGAAATCAGATACTCTCTTTCCTCTCTTCGAGCGTTTTGAAAAAACCATGTTATTTTTCAACAGTTCCCATCGCAACAAAAAACTAAGCTAAAGTGGAAGGGAAAGTCTTGAATTCCATCCCTTCTACTTTCATACCCAAAAGGCATTCTTTTAACATATGCATGGCATTGGGAGGAATGCTTTCCTTAGTTTTCTCTAGAAGTGCTTCCGGAACTTTTTCAATGGAAGATCTCTTAGAGCGCTTCAATGAAAGGATTCTAGTAGGTGCTTTCAAGAAGAACTTTAGGAAGTCAAAATCATAGAATGGGATGGTTTTTGTGGTTTGGGAGTTAAAAAAATACCTGGGAAAATGTACCAGATTTTGGTGTTGGAAATGAGAAGTGTTTGGGTTTTGTTGGGTGCTTAAAAAATTCCACGAAAAATATTTTCCCAATTTTCAAAGCATTTTGGTGTTGGAAGAAATAAGTGGTTGGATTTAAGTGGGGCTTAAAAAAATCCCACAGAAAAAATCTAAAACATATATTATAATTATATATAATTATTTTACTTTAATTGAATTCAAATGCTATTTGAATGTCTTCCAGAAGTAGTTTATAAGAATGACTATTGAAACAAATTCCTTATGAGAGTAAGCAGAAGCACAGTTTAATCTTTAGAATGTCTTCTGGAAGCAGCGTCCCTAAGAATGCATGTCACATTTGCATCAAAAATTTGCTAGGTATATCTGAAACATTTTAAGTGCTTAATTGAAGTTTTTCGTGATAAGATTAACCACGTGAAAATTAAAAACTCGAGTGGTCTAAGCATCCTTATGAATTTAAAACTGGGAACTTTTTTTTTTTTAAATTCGCCCAAAAAACAAATAAAGGTTTTTGTAGAAGAATTTGTATGAAAAATGTCAAGTCTTTCAATCCTAGGGACATAATAAGTAAATTATTACTAGGGTGTTTAAACTTAGGGAGTATATTTTGCTGTCCATTTGATAAGAAAAAATTACGAAATAACGCTTTCGCTAAAAAATAACAATTTATTCTGAAACTGAAAGCGATAAAAGGGATGATAATAAATTAAAATATTTTTTATATTTGACTTCGCCTCATGAATTATTAGTATCATTGATCAGTTAATATTTTTTATGATGAACTAGCTGATGTAACCGGTGTTACTCGAGAAGGTAAATGTATAAATTTTATATACACTTCTCGTTTATATTTTTTCTAAAAATCCCAAATAATGAAAAATATGTTTTACACGAGTTTTACACGAGCGTTTCAGTTACAAGCCCCTGAATTTCTTGAAATATTATTAATGACATTTTTTCTGTTTACGACTGCTAAAAAAAATGGAAAAAATTAATAATGTGTCGATCGGAGTAAAAATACATTTTAATGGGAATTTATTTAATGTATAAGCAAGAAAAAAACTGCTGCTTTCTTATTTGTTTGTGGTGTTATTGGAAAAACAACAATTTTGGAATTTTTGCATAAAAACTAAACAATATAAAATGCTGTCGAGAATCTGATAACACTGTAAAGACGTTAAAAGGACACACAAAAATTTACGAGACACGTATACTTAGTATTTGGTCGTAGGACTTAGTGGCATACTTAGTTTTTTCCAGTCAAATCAAAATCTCGAGATATTTGCGATTGAAATTCTAGCAAATTAACAATTGTTAACCAGTATTTTGAATTTTTCCCATGAGTTTGTTGTAATTTTTTGATTTCAAAATAAGATTTGAAGCTCAAAAATAATAAACTTTGATAAAAATTGTCAACTGCTTTTCAGTTATTGACAATTTCATTCAAAAATTTTGTTTTTAGAGCTTCAAATTTTGTTTTTATTGAACAATTGTTAATTTACCAGAATAGGGCTCGAAGCCAGTTTTAGACCCATTTTTTGCTATATTTTTCTTATTTTTGGAGACCTAATATATTGATCACCTCCGATTTTGCTTAAACTTTCAGAATTTAATTTACTTATGAAATAAAAATACTAATTTAAGTAAAAAAATTTTAGGATTTTTTTAAAGTTTTTACGTTTGAGCATAGTACTGTAATTGTTTGCGTGAAATTTCGCTAACAACATTTTTTTTTGTTGCCAGTTGGAAATGTCAGGAGTTCGAAGTACTACTAGCAGGCCTTCATATGGATTTCGAAATACTTCCACACTCATATCCAAGTATACTTTCTTTTTTCTATGAAACGAGAAAATTTTTCAGGCTTTCCACTCTTGCGACTCTAAAGAGGCCTACTAGAAGCCCTTTTTGAGAATGCACGTTAGAAAGAAAAGCACGTTAGAAAAAAATATCAACTTGAAATTAAAAACGACTAATAATTTCCAGATTTGAACCAACGTCCTCTCATGTGGCGGTTCGACATCTTATCCACTCGTCCACCGCAGTTCTTAATAAAATTAAGCTTATTTTGCATCATTTCACAGTACGACAGTGGTTGGTACACATGAGAAATATTAACAGGATATGAAAATAAGCTTAAAATAAAGAAATACGTGTCTCGGCGTTTTGCTGTAGCACGTCGAGTTTTGAAAAAAACGATTTTTAAGCTTCGAAGGACCGTGGAGGTTCACTTGTAATGTAATATTATAATAAAAATTTCTATAAAAACAGAATAGGTGAACCGATTTTAATGCTTGAGCCAGTTTTGAAAAGGGAATTAAATTTGAATTTTTTTTATTAAAAAAACTATTTTTCTCCGCTAGATGGCACTTTAATTTTCATGTAAAGTTAAAAAATAACGAAAAATGTACGAAATTCATTAAAAATACAATGTTGTTATTTTGAAATCCAATAACTACAGTAGAATGTGCTTCGCTAGCACATACATTTACATTACATTACATTACATTTTTGGTTATTTTTTAATATTACATGAAAATTAAAGAGCCATCTATCGGAGAAAAAAATTTTTGTTTTTATAAAAAAAATTCAAATTTAATTTTCTTTTCAAAACTGGCTCAAGCAATAAAATCGGCTCACCCATTCAAGTGAACCTTCAAAGCTTAAAAATCGATTTTCTCAAAATTCTGACGTGCTACAGCAAAACGCCGAGACATGTAATTTCTTTAGTTTAAGCCTATTTTCATATTCTGTTAACATTTCTCATGTGTACTCAAAAAAATTTGATTTTGTTGTACTGTGTTATAATGTATATGTACTTCTGGGACAAAAAACATTTTGTTTTTTTTTTTTTAAAATCCAAATTTTTTTAAAAATTTTTCTGTTCATTTAAAATTTTTTTTTAATTTTTTTTCCATTTTTTTTGTAAAATTTCTTCATACTAAAATAATAGAAAAGACTTGAAATTTTTCCATATAATTATTTTCATATAATATAAAATGTAATGTGTTAGATTTCGGAGACCTGGGTTCGAGACCCAACTCGACAAAAAAATTTTTTTTTGTTTGTTTTTAATATATTTTTTTTAAATTGTTCTGACCATGTAAAATCTTTTTTAATTTTTTTCTTAATCTTTTCATATAAAATAATATGAAAAGACTTAGAACCTTCAAAAGGTAGGCCTTACAGAAGCACTCATCAATGCAGTGATCATGGAAGGTGTATTGACGCCAATAACAGCAGTGCTAGCATGCCTTCTTTTGCGAAGCACTCGCTTAATTGCCTGCTGGGGTACGTTTCTCAAAGATACTCAAAGAGAGAGTTGGGAAATTTCGTATAATCTCTCTCTTTTCAATATAAATAGTCAGAACAATTGAAAGAATTATTTCAAGAACATGATAGCCACTTAAAAAATATTTTGAAAAAAATCGATCCTAAAGTTTTGAAAAATTTTATTTTTGTATGAAGAAATGAAATTTAACTTTTACAAATAGATTAGAGTATTAATAAGAAATAGCCAAAATCTCTTCAGTGGTTGTTGGCAATGCATTTAGTAATGTAGTCAGCTTTAAAAATTTGATTTTTACATCATGTGGCATGCATACATTAATATATACTTTAGTCGGAGATTTCTGAACGGCGATTATACTAGCTTCACACACAAAGATTCGCCTGCCCATTCACGGCCGCAGTTCAATTCTGCACTGAAACTGTAATTTTTTCTTCTTTATTGAATTTCTTATTTCAAAACAGAAAAAAAAGGTTAAAATAGCAGCTGATAGTTTCAAGAACAATGTCCTTACATTCAGCTAAGTTATTTTTCCATTAGTTATGAATTAATTTATCAATTAAAATATCATAACAAAATTTGAAACCAAAAAGAGTGGTTATAGAAAATATAGTTTCATTCTCTCATTATTTTTTTAAACTGCATTTTTGGAAATATTTTAAAAATAAGCCAATATAATTGGGTTTGTTTACTTTGTTTACCGTGAGCAAGCTCCAACACAACATTTGAAATTTGCCCACTCTTTAGGTACTTACTAATGGGGCGCCATCTTTGAATACTAACTTCAGACTCTATTTTGAACACGGTCATGTTTTCGATGAAATCGACATCTACACTATTTTATAAAACTGAAGTGAAAATTTAAAGTTTCGACTTTACTCCAAAAATACTGGGCCAATCTTCATGAAAATTTTTTAAAATATCATATATGTGCTACAGATTTATTGAGGGTATTTTTCTTTCGAAATTTTAATAATTAGTTATTTAATTAAGGCATTTAAATTTTAAGAAATTCTCCCAGCTGCCACGCATTCCATATTCGTATTCAATAACCTCAATGTTGCTCTCTATTTTTCTCTTTCTCTTCGTGCTCAGCTAGCACAGCGCAATAAAAAAAAAAACTGATGGTCCTCGAGCAAGACGAAAAGTGAGATTACATTTGCGCTCTAAAAAAAAAAAAGAAAAAAAAAACAACAAAAGAAAATAATACCATTTTTTATTTTTTTGATATGTATTGTCTTAACCCAATAGAGACGATGATGCCATATCGCATCACTAAGTTGGATGTCGCAAAACTAACCGAATCACATAAAAACTTATCAAAATTAGGTAAAAATTAGCACATGTGTGAAAAATTTTTCCGTCTTTAAGGCGTGATATAAAAACAAGAACCAAAAAGTTCAATGATAAAGAATTAAACGACAACGCTAAAAAAGGATTGAGAAGAAATAAAGCCATTACAACAAATAAATAGGAGGGGGTAGGGTGAAGAGGCGCGAAATATAAAGACTTTACTATTAGAATTGAATACAAGGACGATTTTTTTACCCAAAATGTTTGTAATTACTCAAAACACAAAACTGCATCCTTGGAAAATTTTTAAAAATAATGGTAAGACGGGTACGCCTCTGTTGAAATGCGCTTTGAAATGGTATGAAGAAATTGATTTCGAGCCATAACTTTTGATTGTAAGTAGACATTGAGGTAATTTTGGGAAAATTGGAAAATAGATAAGACTTTTTCTGAAATGAAAAATACCACAAACACACTAAAGTTTTTAAATTTTTTTTTCAATTTGTCTTATTTGGATTAATTTATGAATTATCTTTAGAGCCTATGAGAGGCTTCAGCCACGAAATACTTTTTGGCTGCAGGTCTAAGTCTCTTTCAGCCGAATTTTTTTACTGTCTATCTGCAAAAGGAATTTGACGTTCGTCTGACTTCTGGTTTTCTTAACCCTAGAGAGGCAATCTACATCGATTCGACGTAGATTGTGTACATATTTTTAATTTTCTCATTTCTGTCTCTTCGTACTGCTTTATATTTTCACACAATTTTAGTCGTTGATCTGCTTTTGCAATGTGTAATAGTTTTGTTTAGCTTGGTGCCGAGCAAGTGTTTTTTTTATGACAAAACTAAAAACACTACGTATCTGCGACGTAGATTACCTTTTAAGTGACCTTTTTATGTTTTGGTGCTTATGGTATTTTGCTATATTTTCTTACTTTATATTGCGTTTTAGAGTCCCAAAATGTCTCACAGAGAGGATTATCGAATGCTTTATTTATACAGTCTTAGCAGAGTGAGAACATAATGATTTTAAAAAGAGTCTGCTGAACTCTCCGAGCGTACACAAGAGAGAACATCCCTAAATGATAATGACGATACAAGTGTCAAAAATGTCAAAAAAGAAAAAAAAAAAAGAAAGAAAATATTGTAAATATTGTCTATGGTTTAACTAGACAAGTTAGTGTTACGGCGGAGAGCCGTTGACCAAAACTGCCAAAGCTCATACAAAATCTGAAACCGATGAGAATGCGATGAGAAAGCAAAAATTGACAAAATGTAAAAAGAGATAACAAGTCAAAGTTTTAACAAAAAGTAATTAAATCACTTAAAGTCAAAGTTTTTAAAATTTGTTGGCACTAAACACACTTTTCTTCAGTTCAATTGGTCATAATCTTATTTGTTTACCTCTTCTTCATTCGCAAAATAGCAAAATGGCTGATTTTGACCGTTCTGGTCACTAAGAATGAAAGCCTTAACATTACCTTGTCTAGTTATACCATGCAAAACTTCGAATGGCAAATACATGCAATGCCAATATTTGTATAAAAATATATATGTATATATATAGCAGGGCCGAAATTGCAATAAAATCAGCTAGTGATATTTTCCTTTTCATATTGAAAAATGTTGTTGTTTCTTTTGAAAGATTCGTTAGAACAATTAACTGTCCTAACTTTGACCTAAAGCTCAATAAACGGTATTAAACTATCAAACAACTAGAATTTGTATTTAAAATCAAATATAATTTAAACTATCAAACATTTAGAATTTGTATTTAAATCAAATAAAATCAATACAATTAATATATTTTATAATTTTTTATATTTTATTTTGTGAATTTAAACTATTTCATAAGCAAATGTAATCAATTTAATGAAAAATATTTTTGTTTTTATTATAAATAAAATAACACTTTTTAACTAAATGCATATAAGGTTCAAAATGACCTCTTTAAAATTTTTTAGAAAAATTAAATAAACACTACAAATTAAAGTTTAAAGTTCTGTGTTTTTATTTTTATAAAGCTCCAATGCTATCTAATTTAAGGTTTGGAGGGAGTCCGCTTTATATTCTTTTCAAAAAAGGGTTTAAAACTGGACTACGTCGATGCGACGTAGATTGCCTATAACGTGTGTAAAATATGATTACCTCTCTAGGGTTAAACAAATTATCTTAGCAATCAATTTTTCAAGTACAACAAACATTTTTCAGTCCTTGCATCACAATTTTATAAAAAGTTGTTTATCTGCATTTTTTCCTTAGGAAAAAGTAAAAACTTTTCAAGATATAAGTCGACATAAGAAAAATAGAAAGATGACAACTGAAATTAATTTGGTTCCAATAAAAAGCCATTTGTTTTGTTTCAATTTAAATTTTCTTTACTTAAAAAAAAATTGCTATCCATTATGCTTTCCTTCAAAAAATGTGTTCACCATCCAACTTATTTGCTAAAAGCAAAAACAACGAAAAAAAATTATATAATTCCAGCTTGCGTGCTATCGAATTTTATGTTCGTGTTGCTGTATTAATATTCTTATTGTTCCACTGCTGCTGCTCTTTTATAGTTGCTATCTCAGCTTTTTGCATAAATAAAATACTATTGCAGCATTTTAGGAGCCAAAGGAATATCTCTATGTTCAGTTATTGCTCTTCTAGTTATTTTTTCTTCTTATTTTAAAGGCTTTGTTTTGGCTTACTAGAAATAATGTTAGTTGTAAGGTTTATTTGTGTCAGGTGTGTGTGTACCTATCTGTTTGAGTGTGTGTACGTGCTTAGCTAACTGTGCTTTGTGGGAATGGCAAACAATTTTTCAGTGTGGTTTTCTAAAATGTGGTTGCCCTGGTTTGTATTATTAAGTAACCTGGCTTCAAAATGCTGCACCAAATCTTCAAATAAATGTGTTCAATCACGTTTACCGCAAGCCAGGATCTACTTTAGCACTCAAACTAAATTTTAAGGCATTTTTGTGATTCCTAAAGATTTTAAGTGTTTATTTCAAACAATTTTTACACCGGAGTTGGTGCTTTTATTTTTTTTAGAGTTTTGTGATTTTTGCCGAACTTAAAACTGCTGTAAATAAATAGTTGCAATCTTCTATCAAAGTACCTCAAATGAAATTTTAATTGCTAGCCATAATTAATTGAACATACTTTCAGGTGGAAGCTTAATAAAAAGCCTTAAATTTTACATAATTTAAAGCTAATTCAAGAAGTTCTATTTAAGTTTGAAAAATTATGTATAAACTATTAATTATTATTATTAATTAAAATTAATTATTTAATTGCAGACTTTGATAGTTAAAAAAAAGACAACTAAACATACCAACTGAAGAGTAGTAAAGGTTTAACTGTTTTGCTTAAAGGTGTAGAACACTTTGTAAGGACCTCAGAAATTAAAGATGCCCTGAAGGAGGAAGGATTACAAGTTAAATATATTATTAATATTTTAAATAAAATAAGATACCCCAGCCACTCTTCCGTATCACATAAGAACCTGATAAAAGGTGAAAGGTGAACATTAAAAAAGGTGAAGTACACCCTATATATAACCTTCAATTCCTGTTGCACCGCAGAATAACAATCGAAGAACCCCATAAAATAAATAGGCCGGTACAATGTACTGACGGGCAAAAATATGGACATACTAAAGGCTACTGAGCCTTGCCAGGCGTCTGCGTTATATGCGGTGACCTTTACAACTCTTCAAAGTGCAACAAATCTAAAGAAGACGTAACTGTTAAGAAGTGCAGTAACTGCGCTGGTAATCACACTGCTTATTACAGAGGTTGCCCAGTATATGATGCTGTAAAACAAAGATCCCCAGCTAAAACACACATTCATCATACCACAGCGATACCCTCACATGAAATATTTGTTTACGCAACTTATAAAAACCAAAATGTTTCATATGCAAATGAGCTAAAATCTAACCCGAGTCATTGTGAGAACTACAAAAGCAGCCAAAAATCGTAACAAAAGTGAACTTGCGAATCTGAAAAATTAAATTTTTCATTTCTAATGGAAATTCTATGGAAAATTACGACGAAATGTAACAACGAAATACCAAAAATTTGCCAACATACTCGCAAGCAAGTTCATTAAAACTAATACTCCAAACTTTTAATCAAAATATGAACCAATTCATGAACTCAATGAACACTATGATACAAGAAATGATGAAGAATCAGTCCTTACTTCTTCAAGCAATATTAGCAAAACAATGAACAGCCTAAAAATATGTCATTGGAACGAAAATGGTATAAGCCAATACAAGCTAGAACTCCGCGAATTTATTCAAGATAACCAAGTCAATGTTATGCTAGTCTCTGAGACTCATTTAATACATTTTAATAACTTCTCAATGCAAGGTTGCACATCTTACGATACAAAGTAAACCGACGGAAAAGCTCACGATGGAACAGGAATCCTAGTTAAAAATAGAATTAAACACCATGTAATGGAAGAATACTGCTAAAAGTATCTCAACACTACTTCTATCTGCATTCAGGAGAACGGAGGAGGCTTAAATGTCTCAGCAGTTTACGGCCCACCAATATTTAATATCACAGAGGCGAAATTTAGAAATTTTTCGCCACTATAAGATCTAAATTTATATCTGCAGGTTATTACAGTGCAAAGCACTCTTTATGGGGATCCCGCCTTATATCTCCTAAGGGAAGAAGACTCTGGTCAGTCATATTACAAGCTAACTTAGAAGTTATATCCACTGAGCAAACCACTTATTGGCCCACTGACCCTCGTAAAATGCTAGACTTTGAATTTTTACTTTGACTAAATAAAAGATTTTGGTATTACAAAAAACAACAGAAGACACCAAATCTCAGTTTAATCTTCATTCGATCTGTCATCAGACCATTCTCCCTCAATAATTACTCTTGAGATCACTCCCACGCCTCTTTCTACACCCAAAAATTTGAAAAATAAGTACACAAATATCGTAAGTACATACGCTCGCATATCAATCTCAAGATACCCTAAAAAAGCGAAAAAAATATTGACTCCGCTTTATTGAACTTTACACAAATATCATAGTAAGCTGCGATTTTTGCAACACCAGCAAGCAAATTCAAAGATCATAAAGTAACAGCATCAACCCAAATTATGGCTCTTGGCAATGAAAAAAGGCGATTAAGAAGAGAATGGCAGACCCACAGATCCCCTAATCATAAAAAGCAATTAGCTGAATGCACTCAACATCTCCAAAAACATCTCCAACGCTATGCTGAAAATGACCTTCAGCAGTTTCTCCAAATCCTAGGTGCCACAAAGGCATCTCATTGCTCGTTGAGGAAGGCTACGCGAAAGCCAAGAAACCCCTTCAGCATAGACGCCCCTATTCGATGTTCAAACGGTAAATGGGCCTGTAGCGAGTCAGAAAAGATGAAGAATTTGTCAAGCATCTACAAAGTGTGTTCACACCCAAGCCAGAGGTATTCCATGATGATTTCCCACCCACTAGCCATAGTCCTAGTATAAATAACACTCGAATAAAACCCAAAGACTTGTACAATGCAATTGCAAGTATAAATGTAAAAAAAAGCATCAGGTATTGATAAAATTAATGGGAAAATTATGAAAGATTTACCGAATATTGCTAAAAAACTCTTATTTTATATTATGAATGCAATTCTAAACACTAAATATTTCCCAAGAGAATGGAAACTTTCT
The DNA here is from genome assembly GCA_963920525.1 of Dichetophora obliterata. NCBI lineage: Eukaryota > Metazoa > Arthropoda > Insecta > Diptera > Sciomyzidae > Dichetophora > Dichetophora obliterata. The sequence continues at coordinate 44,042,212 of OY986436.1, read as the reverse complement.
CAAATAAAGATGTTAACAAAGCCCGGCAAAGATGAAACTCTTGTTACCTCTTACAGTCCAATAAGTCTACCCTTACTCTCAAAGCTATTTAAAAAACTCTTTATTAAACAACTTTGGCCTATTATAAACTCTAAACATGTCATACTATTGCACCAATCTGGTTTCAGAGAAAAGCACAGCACCCTAGAACAAGTTCACAAGATAATGTCGGAAATTCGAAAAACATTCGAAGAAAAAAAATACTGTACTGCAAAATTCTTTGATGTTGCTTAAGCATTTGACAAGGTATGGCACGAAGTCCTCTTATATAAAATCATACAAATTTTCCCTAAAATACTTATAAGCTCTTGAATAGTAACCTCTAACAGGATGTTTACTATACGTCACAAGAGCTTCAACTCCAGAAACTATCCAATCTGTGCTGGCCCAGTTTTTATTTGATTTACACTTGCGACTTACCAACAATAACCCAATTACTCACATCCACGTTTGCAGACAATACAGCTATTTTGAGCACCCACTCTGACCCAAGACAAGCTTCAATAAATCTTCAAAACCACTTTAGAGCTGTTGAAAAATGTTTAGCAAAATGGAGAATTAAAGTAAATGAGACTAAAAGCTCACACATCACATTCACTTTAAGCAGAGAGACGTGCTCTACTGTTGTACTAAACAATCATCTTATTCCACAAAGAAATGAAGTCAACTATCTTGGTATGAATCTTGATAGAAGACTTACATGGAGGAAAAAAAAAACGACGCAAAAGGAACCCAATGCAATATTAAATCTTCCAAACTTCAATGGCTATTAAGTTCAAAAGCAAAGTTCAGTCTAGAAAACAAGATTTTGATTTACAAAACAATAACTAAAGCTATAGGGCGTACGGCATTCAACAATGGGAAACAGCGTTGCCATCGAATATAGAAAAACTCCAAAGAATGCAAACTAAAATGCCAAAAAACACAACGGGCGCTCCTTGGTATATCCAAAATTTGTATATATACAAATACCTCAGGATTGCTACTGATGAAGAAGAAATACAACACTACCCAGCAGTCTCGGGTATCATCGAAGAATTGTTCTTTGGTGATTTCTTAAAGAAACTTGCTGCATAAGCCAAACTTGCAGAATATTCTTAAACGTGTCTGTCTTGTATTCGTCAATAACAGACTTTAAAAATATTCTTTAACTCATCTGCATTGTGTTCGTCAATAATTAAGAAACAAAAGAACAAAGCAACAAAAGAAACTGAGAGTTCGTGATAACTCTTCTCTCTTGTGTTTCTTGTCGAAAATTCTTTAACGCCAAAAAACTTCTTGTGTTCGTCAAAAAAAAAAAAAATAACAAATCAGAAAAACGTATTCTCGAAAGCGTTTGAATAAAACCAAAATGCAACAAAACTTCCTCATCGGCCTTTGTGGTCTAGTGAGAAGAGTGCACTAGACTATCAACTCAGAGGTCCTCGGTTCGAGTCCGGTTTCGGACTTGATTGATACAAAAAATTCACAACTGAATTGTGGAAACAAGCCTCAGTTATAAGCAATTTAATTTTTATTTATTTAAAAACTTTCGGTTTTCACTTCATAAACGAAATTTTATCAACTTTCTCAATTTTTTCATGAACGAAATTTCCGTAACATTTCGGTCTTCACTTCATTAACGAACTTTCATTAAATTTCTCTCTCTTTTCGTTTACGAAACTTATACAACGCTCTGCATTGCGTTCTTGCACGAAATCGGAACATTTATATGAGATTTTCGTCAATGAAATGTATGACCGAATCAGCATGTTTCGTCCATGAATCGGAAAAATTACTCATGATTCTTTTACGATTTCTTTAAGAATGGAACCACTGGGTATTGTTTAAAATACACCCTCAAACTGAGAGCCCATCCATAAACCTTAGCAAGGTATCTACTACAACGCCAAAACCACAAACGACCTAAAAGTAGAGATACCATAGATCTTGAAATTTCCTGAATTTACTTCGATAACCTGAGGCGAACTTAAACTTAATTTTTCTACAAAACACTAAAATCCATTCAATGGCATGGCAGGTGTCAAATTTGTTTTTAAGATTTGTTAACTTATTGTTAGTTGCGAATAAGAAAGATTCAATAAAAACCAGATATTAATATAAAAAAAAAGAAAAAACGTTTAAAAAATTTTTTAATATACTAGCGGCTGCTTTCAGCTTTGCTTAATACTTAAAACGCAAGAATTTTGCTGCTTTATTGCGCCTTTTGTCTTTTCCTTTACATCAATAAATTGCATTTTCGCATAGTAGTTTTGAAACGATTTTCCTGCCTTAAACATAGCAATAAATATCTTTACACCCACAATTTTGCTGCTGACATCAGCTTGACATGAAAATTTCTTCATATTTTTGCATATTGTTAAATTGGTTAAGAATTTGCATGCAGCTTTTATGGCTTATTTTTGCAATAACCAACAAGCTGCACAAGTTTGCGTGCAAAGGCAAAATACAGTAAAGTAAAAATAACAACAATTCACAAGAAAAAATTTAAAAAACCTTGCAATATTTTCAGCGCCTTTTCGCCTGCACTTATGTATCAACCACAAAAATGTAAATGAAGACCGAAAGTCGCTTGACTAGCAGCTAATTTGCATGATATACGATTTCACAGCGATTTCAATGAAACACGAACGCGCAAGCCATTTGCATAATTTTAGGCCACAAGCAGCAGGTTTCATCATTATTGTCATAATTGTCTCTACCATCATGATCATGATCGAAAATCACAAACACGCTTAAACAATGGCAGCTTATTTAGAGAAACACTCTGGAAAATTCAAAAAGAAAATAGCGGTCATGCGTGATATTAGAATCTTGACTAAACATGGACAATAAAGTCTATTCTAATGAATTTTTCACAAAAAAAAAATTATTAGTAGCGTTCATGCTGGCGTGCTCTTGATATATTTTTCGAACGATTAAGAAGTAAGCCAAGTCAGAAAATGAACAATTGTTTGAAGTAAAAATTCTAATGATACGCTTGAGTTATCCCAAAAATTGAAACCGAAATTAACTAAAACCACTTTAGATAAAGCCACTCTTTACACTCTGAGAATAAAACTCAGATTATTAGTATGGGCTATTTTTAGGGTTACCAACTAATACCATTTAGTTTGAAGCCTTCGGTTTTGAAAGGTCAATTTGCGGACTCTAGGCCTCATAGGTTTTCTTCGGCTTTCGCACTTTAAGAAGTTGTTTTTAATAAAAAAAAAATTTACAAAATTACAATTATATAAAAATTTAATGTAAAATGTTGTTCATGAATTTTATTTTTCGAGCTACTATAAAGTTCGTGTGCACTGAAACGCTTTGAAAGCATGCCTAAAAAAAATTTTTCTTGTTGACGTGGTCGAAGTTTATAAAAGAAACTTAGTGTATTTAAAAAATGTTTATAATTTTGAGGACAGCCCCATGGAAATTCTAGGTTATTTGAATATTGTGAAACTCGAACTTGGATTAGAAGTTTCATGAACTATGTATGTTGAAATAGATTTGACGAATAAAGCTTTGACAACATTCAAGGAAACCATTTCATCGGTAGCTTATATTTGGATATAGAATAATTATATACAAGGGCTAGGTCAAAGTTCTTCTATTCATCAATTGTGTTTTTCGTGTTATTAAATGTTTGAACACCAGTGATCGATGACTGGACCTACAAGTTTTATGCCGACTCCGAACGGCTTATGTTCTCAAGGAACTTTACATGGCAATTTTGACTTTCTGAGGCTTGTCATTCTGTGCAGAAAGGTGAGGGCCGATCAGTAGCACGGTTCTGTAATTTTTCTCACCGTAGTTCTCACCAGATTTTCTCACTTTGACGTCATTGTGATGTCATTCTCTCTTGCACTGTCTTTGTAATAAAATGAGAAAAATCGGTGACTCGACTCGCTTGCTTCAATTCTACTTTCAAAGGAATTCGATAGACGAAGTTTAGTTTAGTTTAGTTTTGTTTTTTTCATAAAGTCTTTAGATACAGAAATCTTTAGAGACTAGGATTAAAATAATATATAAAAAAAATTAGTTGTACAGTTACAGGTATAAGTAAAATGGTATAAGAAATAATAATAGGCTTATGTTAAAGAATATTATTAATTAAGTTTTTAAAAACATGTTTGGGAACATATAAATAAATTTTATGTGAAATACATAATTAATTAAAAAGAGTCAAAGCTCATATAATTGGCTCATTTAAGGCATAATTAGTTCTACAATATTTTCAATAAAACAGTTATTTCAGAAAGAAATAAGCTCTAAAAGAGAATAGCAGTCAATAATGCCAGAAACTATATGATGCATGAATAACAGCGATGAAATCTTTTCTCTTGAGTCAAGAGATTTAAGTCCTAGAAGCAACAGGCGCGTACTATAAGGTAGCAACGGATCATGAAAATTTATTGATCGCAGTACAAATCTGGTAAAGTTCTTTTGTATTTTTTCAAGTCTGAAAGAGATAGAAGCATAAAATGGAAACCAAATAATGGAAGCATACTCAAGTCTAGATCTTACAAAAGCATTAAATAACATACTTAAGGTATGTGGATCGGAAAACTCACTACTATTTCTACGTATAAATGCCAGCAAAGAGTAAGCCTTAGGAATGAGAAAATTTACATGGTCAATAAATGTAAATTTCGCATCAAAAATAACACCCAGATCGCGATAAGTATCAGTGGATTGGATTATTGAATTATATAAAAAGAAGGAACTGCTCAATGTATTGATAGTGAGTTTAGAGAAAGTAACATGATAACATTTACCGAAGTTTATCGTTAGACCATTAGTTTGACTCCAAGTTAAAACTCTAGAAATATCCGCTTGTAGTTCAATAACATCTGTAGAGCACGAAATTTTCTGAAAAAGTTTTAGGTCATCCGCATACAGTAAAAAACGAGATTTAAAAATGCATTTGGAAATATCATTGATAAAAAGTATAAAAAAAGAAGGGTCCAAGGATACTTCCCTGCGGAACGCCTGAAGAAGTTATAAATTGAAAGGATTTAACATTATTAATACTTACAAAACATATCCTTTCTTGCAAATAAGACTTAATCCAAGCCAAAAATGAGGAATAAAATCCCATTTTTGATAATTTTAAGAGCAACAGTTTATAAAATACTCTGTCAAATGCTTTTGCGAAGTCGGTATAGATCAAGTCGACTTGATGACCCATCCCAAACGCGAATACACAGTACTCAGAGAAAAGTATTAAATTTGACACTGTTGACCGACCAGCAATAAAGCCATGTTGTTCCGGACAAATATAACGTTTGATCAAGAAACTAAGTTTAACTTTTATGACGCTTTCAAAAATTTTCGAGGCATTAGATAATTTAGAGATTGGCCTATAGTTAGCAACATTGCTTTTATTTCCGGACTTAAAAATGGGGGTTATAGAGGCAATTTTCTAGAACTTAATGAAATTACCTTCAGATAGGGACTTATTAAAGATGTCACAAAGTGGGACCGCTAAAACATGTGAACATTTTAAGAATATTATTGTGGCAAAACCATCAATATCATCCTTACATGATTCTTTCATACTCTGGATGGGCTCAAGTACATCGTTAACGGAAACAAAAAAAGTACCAAAATCTGTAAAAACATCAACAGATTCCACGGCATTTCCAATATAATTATTATTGTCAACGACAAAGTTTGACTTGAAAAAATCGACAAACATATTTACAGTGTCTGGTAAGTTAGTTGAACACTGATCATTAAAAAACACTGAAGAAGGAATTTACGATCTTCCTCTTTTGGACTGTATAAAATTTCAAAAAGATTAAGGATTTTTTTTAATATTTGTTTCAAATTGCAAGATGTATTGCTTATATAAAAATTTATTAAGGAAATTAAATTCACGCATGAAATGATAATTTTTCCTTATTTGTTGGCTCATTGGTAGTCCTGAACGATTTCAAAAACTTATTTCTTTGGTTTTTCAACTTTTTAAGACCCCTTGTATACCATGGAAGTTTGTGACTAGTTGTTTTTCTACGCGGAATATGCGAAATGCACGTAGTCAAAACCTCAGATTTAAAAATACTAAAGCATGATTCGGCATTATAACCATCAAATAGTACGCGCCAGTTTAGATAAAGTAACATGCTGTTCAATATATTGAAATTACAACGATTAAAATTGTACAGTTTTTATCTTCCGAAAACTCAAAATATTCATAGAACTCTAAATCTATTACTAGTGGCCTATGATGCATACATTGTTTCTGGATGGGATAAACACATTCTATGATATTGAATTTAATATTTGAGGTAATATAAATTAAGTCTAACAATTTATTTAAGTTATTAAAAATACAATTAATTTGATGTAAGTCTATACTGGATAGACTGTCAATCAAATTTATTTCTTGGATCTGATTTATATTCGTTGGAGTTAAATCCCCTGCAATATATGTCCATGTAATCTTAGACAGATTAAAATCACCCAATACGCAAAGGTGAAAATTTGCATCCATAGAAGAGTTTATTCCAATTATGTTGTCAACATGCGCAGCATAAATTGAATCTGCACTATTTGGTGGGATGTACGAAGCGCAGATATACAGTGACTCATTAGAAGTAAATACTCGAACACATAGCTGGTCAAGCAAAGAGTCAGAGTTGATAAAGAATTGAAGAGTGGAGCAATAAATTATTTTTATGGCAATTAGTACTCCACCACTACGTACTAGTCCAGTTTTTATTGCGTCTCGGTCCTTTCTATACACATTAAAAATGTTGGGATCAAAGAATTTACCATCGAAAAACTCCGGCTGTAGCCAGGTTTCAATTAAAACGTAGACATCAAAATCATCGTGTGATGTAAAATCAAAGATTTTACCAGATTTGGATCTCATCCCAAACATGTTCCGATAATAGCATTTCAAATTTTTGCTCGACTTGCATACTAAGGGATTACATCGGATTAATTCATTCGCTGATTCAGGCTTCTTTTTTGTTAATTTCCGAACATAGAGACTTTAGTGTTCTCTTGCCAGTGTTTCTGTAAAAGAAAATATGTGATTGCAGTTCGCACTATGTTCTAACTTGGTGAGAAAAATTTTTGCTTGCTTATGCAACAGTCAAATTCAATGAAGTTTTAGAAATAAATGTATTCACGTTACAATTACTTCTACCGGGTTTTATTGACCGGGGATTATAAATATAATATTAACACAATATTATATGTACTACAATGTAAAAATTATTGAACACATATACTGAAATATTTCATAAATGAAATTAATTCCATGATATCATTGCATTAAGCAACCGCATTAAAATTATACTCGGATTGCAATTTGTGGATGAGTTTGTGTATTTAATATCAACATCACTAAGCGTTAAAGTGTTTAACATCAAAACAAATAATTGCCAGCGTAAAGAATAAAATTGTGTGTATCCGCCATTTACATAAAAAAAGCACTTATAATATTTATATTTGTTTTTTTTATTTATTTTTTATAGAAGAAGCTCATCAAATTTCACACAAACCCAATGTGCACAAAAACGGATGCGGATCCGTTACGAACCCGTTACGAGTCCGTCAGTACGCACTGCGCTTATGTTTTGACGGACCCGTTACGAACCCGTTACGAATCCGCCAAAAGAGTCTGAAACGCATTCGTATATGAAGTCCGAAACGGATTCGTTCCTGAAGTCCGTTCTGAGTCCGAGGCGGATCCGAAAAAATGAAAAAAGCAATTCGTATTTTTGAGAGGAATCTTATGTTTCGGCGAACCCGTTACGAATCCTTCAAAAAAATTTCCACAACGTTAACATAAAAGACAGTCTTAAATTTGTTTTACAATTTCTTATTTTATTTTCAGTAGATTAGGGATACGAAATACAATTGTGTACTCATTTTTGTTGTTATTTTTATTTTTATTATACATTGATATAATTTTAAATTTCCTTCTTTAAAATGTAATATGTAGAATGTAAGAACTGAATTAGCCAAAAAATAAAAAAATGTTGAACATACATAAACATTATTGTCCCTTTTTGAATAAGAACTATTTTTAAAAAACGAGTCCGTTGTGAGTTCGCATTATTTAAAAAAAGAGTCTGAAACGGATTCGTATGTGAAGTCCGAAATAGATTCGTATCTGAAGTCCGAAACGGATTCGTATCTTAAGTCCGAAACGGATTCGTATCTGAAGTCCGAAACGGATTCGTAACTGAAGTCCGTAACGGAGAGAGGAATTTCATACGAAAAAGGATCCGTTCCGGATGCGAAACGCAATCCGTTTCGGACAAAATGTACGAAGAGGTGAGTTCGTTACGGATTCGTAACGGATCCGTTTGGCACACTGGGAAGTTGTCTGGCACTTGTTGCAATTTCATATATTCCCTTTCGCTTGTGTATCTTTTTCATCACGGACCACTATTTACTCGCTTATCAGTTACAGAAACACTAGCTTTCGCAAAAGTGAGTGTTTTGGAATGAAACACTGTGACGTCAGAAAAAGTGACTATTTGTCGCAATAGTTACAGAACCGGGCTACTGAAATATTAATTCAATTGAAAAAAATTCTGTTTGAGCTGGGGTTTGAACCGGGGTTCTTTATCTTATGGGCTACGCACTCTACCAGTAGGCTACGGCCGCCAAAATAATAATTGCATAGCGGTTTAAAAACCCAATTCAAAATAGAAATTAACCAACTTGTTATGAAAATGTAAGGAATTCCAATAAGAAACGCATTCGTGTAACGGGTGTTCTTCTTGGATAGACTTCAGAAGCAAAATGAGCGTGACAACGTGTGGTAAAAGCGGAACTATGCGTACGAATAAGTTTTAATTTATATTTTTAGCAGTTTTTGTTATATTTTAAACATCTGCATTAGCAAAAATTTCTTTAAAGCTTAAAATCACAACTCAAATATTATTTTTAAAAAATGTGATATTGAATAAAATTAAGCCATATTTTTAAAAATATTGAAAAAAAAATAAAAATCATTATTTACTTTTCGCTAAAATACCTAATAATAAGATAATTTATTATATACTAGCTGATATACCCATTGTTACTTGGTAGTTCATATAAATAATTATTATTATCCTATATTAGCTTTTAATGTATTGATATTTTTTTTAAACAAAAAAATAAAAGTAAATGTTTTGAAATTATCGTATATATTCAGTCACCATTTACAAATCACCATATAAAAATTTTAAACAATTTTATTAAAAAAATTTCTTATAATATACTTTTGGAAAGATAATTTTAATTGATTTTATGTTATCAGTGCTAGTCTTCTTCAGTTGGTATCAGTTCATTATAGAAGTGTACGGTTGAAAATCTTGGACTAAATTTTTAACTTTTTTTGTTTATCTATATATACACAAAAAAAATATTACTGTTTAACTCAAGGCAAAGTTTAGAATTTTCTTATCCAAAAGGGATTAATATTTAATCCGAAAAAGTTTAATATTTTGAGAATGCATGTTATTGTAAAGTATAAACACATTAACTTAAAATCTATTAGCTTAAAATTTGTTAATAACCATTTCTTTATTTGAACGCAAGTCCTCTCGTCTGCCGGTCCGATATCTTACCCACTCATCTATTGCAGTTGGTAACAACGATTTTCTAGATTTTTGTTGGTCTTTTGCATTAAGATTTTTTTTTAAAAAATTGTCTATTCATTTAAAAATTTTTTTAAACGTTTTTTAACAGTTTCTTCATACAAAGCCTTAATGTCTTATCAACTCATCCAACTCAGTTAACAAAGTTGCTTTAATTTTGCATCATTTTAAATGCAAGTGGGTAGTAAAGGGCAAGCTTTCCGAAGCGTGGGTTTGAGACCCAGCTCGTACAAAAAAACCTTGTCTAGGTCTAGGTTGGAAAAAACTTTAATCAAATGGTAGAGCACGACCAAACAGAAACAACGTGAAAATATATCAGCAAAAATCTAAAAACAACTTCAGCAACCATGCTTTGTTAGGGGAAGACTTCCAGCAGACTGTTGGACTCCATAATAATCACATAAGCATAAAGACTAAAGTAAGAAAAAATACAACAACAAATGTGAGAATGTGAAATGAAAGAAAAACTGAGAAATTGACACTTAAAATCTCATCGCCTCTGTGGTGCAGTGCGCTAGTGCGCGCTTGCACGGGCATCACAAAGATTTTTGATGAAGCCTTTTTGATGAACATAAAAACCATTCCATTCCATTGAAAGCCTTCTTAAAATTCTTCTGAAAAACACCTACTAGAATCTTTTCATTGAAGGGTTCAAATAAATCTTGATGGCAGTATAAAATTAATAGCTTTAAGTTGTACAAAATAAGTTTTCAGAAGTCAATTAGTACATAGAAAATAAATGATTTTTTAAAGTACCATTTCATATTGAATACTCTAAAAGCCCATTGGAATTCAATGTAAACGTAGTATAAAATGTAAACGTCTGACCGTGTAGTAAAAATTACTTCAAAGTAATTTAAAACGCACAGCAAAAAATAATGTTACTTAGCCTAGCTCATTTTTAAAACAAAAACAATTGCGCTTTTTAAATATCTAAATTTAATTTTCTTGTCGAAAATCTTCACTCTTGTTTAACACATCCAGTGGTGACATGTTGTAACATCACTGTCGAAGCGAACATCGAAGTGAAGTTTTGATCTGGCAGTATGTTGTAATATTTTTGTTTGACAGACGAAATAAAAATTTTAATTTCAACTAAAAATGATAAATTTTTTTATTTTCAACAAATAACATTATTTCTGTAGAGTTTTGACAAAACAACTTAAGTCTATCTGAAATTCATAAACAAAACAACATAAGTCTATATGAATTTCATATCAACACAAAGGGTTTTGTCAATGAATTTCAAATAGACTTAAGTTGTTTTGTCAAAACTCCACAGATTTGTATTAATACTTTTTTTACTTTACTAACTTAAAAAACACCTTATGCTAAACAAATGATAAAATAATGCTTCAACGAAAAGATATTTGCATTAATGTTAACTTCGCTTCTCAATCACTGCCACTAAATCAAAGTGATATTTTATCGTAAATATCTCCTGTCGAAAGTGTTATAACACACGTACTTTCGATAATTTCGACAACTTTAAAAATTTCGAAGTTATAACTGTTGCCACAGGCTGAAAGCGTTGTGCTCGCAAAAAGCCAATTGTGCTTGGTTTAAAAAATTAATTGTGTTTTCAAAGTTATGTTTGCAGTTCCATCTCTTAACAGTTTACTTTAATACCAGTTCGCAAAACGAAGCAAATGACAAACCATATTTGAACACAAACCATTTTTAAGAAAAAGTTTCAACTATGCAGTTAAAAAAAAAATACTTGCATTGGCAAGAGCCTAAAACTAACGAAATATGGTGCAAGTATATGCTTAATACTGGAACAGATTTATCTGCGTTTATTACGATACACATAGGTTCATAATGCAATCTAGCTACAGTGTTTTACAAATTTTGCATTTTCTTTCACAAACAAAATAAACTTTTTGTAAATGATTTTCCTAATTTGTAAAAGAATATAGAGTTCACGATAAGTTTTTCGATGAAATAACCATATATAAAAAAAAACCGCACATTCTATGTATTTCTTAAGATTGGATTAACACTAGCTATGGTTAAGAAAAAAAAAAATTAAAAAAAAGTTAGAGGAAATAGGAGGGGTGGGTCCAAGAAATTAATCTTAAGGGCAAAGCATTTTTTAAAAATTATAAAAAAAAATTTAGAAAAATTGATTTTGTCACAAAAATCAAATCACCTTGTATTTTTCTTAAAAAAAATAGATAAACCAATTTTGTGTCAAGCTGCAAAAGTTTTTGCATAAAAGTGATACGTCATATGACAAGTATTAAAATTGCAATTTTCGGTTTTTTTATTTTTACAACAAAAACAACTTTTGCACCATTTTTGGAAGAAAAAGACTTTTTTTTATCTTTTTTTAAAAAAAATATTAAAAACATAAAACCTTAGTGGACAGAACTGCTGCAGTAATTTTTTTGCAAGTAATTTAATTGAACTTTTAGACAAATGAAGATTGAATGAAATATATTAAGAAAGAAGCTATTCGCGTCGAAAGTCAAAACTTTGAATTTGGAGTAGTTTTTTGGCTGTTGGTCATGATGTTACTTATGTACAAGAATTCATTGTGCTAAGATTTTCTATAGTTTTCAAGATATGAGTATGTTATTGGTGTCAAACGGAAATTTTTTCATTTATTATTCTTCAAAAAATTGAAAAAGTTAGTATACATTAACAAATATTGGATAAAAAAATGCATATTGGAGGGTACTCATATATATAGTATATATTATGCATATTGGAGGGTACTCATATATATATATATTAGGGCGGGTCAAATTCTGGCTCAGCGAAATTCGTAAAATACATGTAATTTCAAGACTTTTTCTCCACTACAGCATATACAAATTCTGAAAAAAAGCTGTGCGGACTTTCGTAAATAGATTCATACACATACATTCATACATTCATATTTTATAATTGAGAACAAAATCTTTTTACGAAAGTCCGCACAGCTTTTTTTCAGAATTTGTATATGGTGTAGTGCAGAAAAAGTCTTGAAATTACATGTATTTTACGAATTTCGCTGAGCCAGACCTCCAAAAAATTCGTCCATACAAATTGACCCGCCCTAATATATATATATATATATGAGTACCCTCCAATATGCATTTTTTGATCCAATATTTGTTAATGTATACTAACTTTTGTATACATTAACAAATATATGTATATATATGTATATATTGTTTTATATGTATTGTATATATATATATATAAAACAAAGTGACGCTAGTTACTACGCTTATAACTCAAGAATTGCTGGACCGATTTCGATGATTTATTCTAATTCGAACTGGTCTTTGGCCAAACAAGAAGAATGCATAAAAAATTTCCGAAAAATCCTCGAAAAAAAAAATATGAAGAAAATTCATTTTCTCATACATTTTGTATGGAGTTACTTTACGACGCATTCTGGATGATCGATGACTTTTTTTTAGCAATTTTACCAAGCGTAACGTGAGGTGGCGCAGCGGGATGTATCGTAGTGCGACGTTGCCTCGAGGATAAGCGATTACCGAAATCGTAATCCAACGTAGTGCATGCGGCGTAGAGCAGGGCACTCATTTTATTCTATTAGGTTTATGTACTTCTCCTCGTCAATAAAAGATTGCATTATTTCTTATATAGTATTAATATTTACAATAATGTGAAGTTAAACAAATTTTTTCGCTTGTAACACAGCTGTCGAACTGTCAAAAATCGTAACGTTGCGTAGAAATCTATTTTCTACAGACTTCTACGCTGCGTCACGCCACGTTACGATTTCGGTAACGAATTGTACACATTTATCATTAAACAGATTTTAGCTTGACAATTGGCAACGTCGCGCTACGTTACCTTACGCTTGGGTAATCCAGCCATTACCTAAGTGGTGGCCGCAGCAAGAAAGACTTTTCTTGCGCTGGTCGAACATGTAGCCAGCTAGGTTTTTATTCACCGCATGAGTGTGGTGGGTTTGGTGTGATAGGTTTCGCTATACATTATGGCCAAAGAAGTAAAATATAAGGAAGTGGTGTAGTATCACAAAAGTGCGGCATTTTCCATATTGGTGTTGTTATACCACCCTTGAGGTATACAATTTGGTGCGTTATCGATTTTTTTTTTTTGGGTGTTCGGTTCCCCAGTAGGCCTATTTCACCCGAGAGCAAACAATAATATTAGTAAGGTAAAAAATGTATGGTAAAAGCTATCTACTGGGTTTGTATGCATTTGTATTAATGCATTAAATTTTATATATTAATAAAATTATAAATAATTATATATATTAAAAAATTATATATAAAAAATGGATTTCAATAAATTAAGTGAAGATAAATAAAATTAATTTCTTTCTAAACACCTTTAAAATTAATTGTTTTATGCAACTTTTGCCTTATAGTTGGCTTTTCATTATTTATTTTAGATATATAAAATATCTAGATCTTAAAAATATTTAAATGAAAGATTTTTCTACAATATTAAAATGACCGGAAGACTTACAGCCCTATTCTGGCAAATTAACAAATTGTTAACCAAATTGTTAACAAAATTGTTAATATTTCTATGTGTTTGTTGTAATTTTTTTATTTCAAAACAAAATTTGAAGCTCAAAAATAAAAAATTTTGAAAAAAATATTCAACTGCTTTTCAGTTATTGACAATTTCATTAACAAATTTTGTTTCTTGAGCTTTAAATTTTGTATTGAAAACAACAAAGACATGCAAAATTCAAAATACTGGTTAACAATTTGTTAATTTGCCAGAATAGGGCTGTAAGTCTTCCGGTCATTTTAATATTGTAGAAAAATCTTTCATTTAAATATTTTTAACAACTAGATATTTTATATATCTAAAATAAATAATGAAAAGCCAACTATAAGGCAAAAGTTGCATAAAACAATTAATTTTAAAGGTGTTTAGAAAGAAATTAATTTCTTCATTTTTGCCTTTATTCCACACACTTCATATTAAACACTGAATTTGGAAACTTTCTCGAATTTTATCTCCTAAGCCATTTGAGACCGACATTTTATTATTACACTTTTGGACTAAGGAGACCCAAGTACCTTTAATAAAAATAAGAAAAAATTATTAACGCGTGGGCGGTTACAACACTTTGACATTTCAATCCCTTAAAATTGGCGCGGAAACAACGTACTCCAATTTGCTTTTTTTTCGCTTATTTTCAATTGGAAATGCACAAATTTTCACTTTCAATAACTTAACACAATAAATCATAAATAACGTTGTTCCGTTTAAAAAATCTGACTGGTGTTCATATACTTACTTATGGAAGGAAACCACATTATTCTTCAAGTTTTGACTACTTGAACAGTTTTTTGCAGCACAACGCATGTTTTTATAGTTGCTTATATCATAAACTTTACTAATCTCACTGAAATTATGAATAAAAATAGCTTTTAATTAAGCATTTAATATAAGTAATTTTTTATCTCATACTTCGACTGACAGAACGATCCAAGTGTCAAAAAACTATTTGTCAAAACTAAGTGTCAATTCACGAAACATACCGCAGTACACATACACTGTATGTGAGGGTAACACCATTTCCTTATATTTTATGTACTCAACTTAGTGTAGTGTTGGTAGCCGATGAGAATCTTCTCGTCTAGCGATCGTTTGCACGCTGACTGTCAACTAAGCAATTCGTACATCAATTAGCGCGCTAGTGTCGCGTGAGCACATTTATTCGCTTAAAGTTACCTCTCCCTAGCCTAAACTATCCTCAATAATATACTAGAGATGGTTCTTAATAATTACGGGTTGTTTCTCTTCTTAACCATAAAAAAAAACTATCGAGTGTATTTCATATAAATAAAAAAAAATAATTTAACATTTCAAATCTTAAATATACCATCTTCGGCTTACGTGTGGACGTAAACAAGTGAAGCGACTTACGTCCTCACACAGTATGATCGCATTTTTGATTTATGACCTTCGACCATAAATATCAACGTTATATATAATAAGTTGGGGGTTTGCCGAAGCAGACCACAGTGGGTCCCTTTTCGTCCCCTATTGGACAAAGGGTACTACTGCTCGGAGTACTCGTACGTGAGCATGCTCTTCGTGTAAGCATCCTTTGTCACCTCAAGCATATCCTTATAGGTTAGTTGACCAATCTCGGCTTCGCCAATAAATGGGCGTCCCAGAGTGGTCAATCTTATGCTTGCCAGCGCCGGACACTGGCACAGAATGTGTGCTGCTGTTTCCGGCTCCTCTAGGCATAACCTACACGCATCGTCCTCGGTCAGAGTCATCTTCCCGAGATGGTACATGAAGGGACCGTGTCCTGTGACCAGTGCAGTAAGCCAGCTTAAAGTCCTTCGATTGTATCGGATAACTTTTGCTTTCTCACTACGAGACCACTTCACGGCCGCCTTTGATTGCCTGCAGTTAACAGCTTCTTCCCACCTTTTACTGTGTTCCGAGTCCGTCCATTGTTTAATAAGGCCTGCCACCATATTATCGCCTATGGCAATACGTGGTTCTGGTCCACAGAATTCTTCTGCTGATCCTGCTCTTGCTAAAGAATCAGCTTCTTCATTCTGTTCTATGCCAGAGTGTCCTCTCACCCACATAAGTGTAAGCTCATTCGTCTGGGCGCACCTATTGAGTTTTGTAAGACATTCTATGGCCAACCTGGAAGTGATGTCTGTCCGTTGCATACACCTAATCACAGACTGATTGTCGAGAGCGATGACAATTTTCTTGCCACTGATCCGGCCATCTATCAGGTGGTCTAGCGCATGCACTACGCCAAACATTTCTGCCTGGTATACAGACACAAACCTCCCCAACCTCAGTACACAGGATAGGCTTAACTCTTTTGAGTACACGCCTGCTCCGGCCCGTCCATTCATCAGAGAACCGTCTGTGAATATACTGATATCGCTACCAGCGATTTCTTCACAAACGGCTCCATCCGTTATAAGAGTTTTATAACATTTTTCTGTTATTTTTACTCTCTGCCTTCCATCCATAGGCATAAACGCCTCCCTGACATCTCTCTGTACAATATCAAGGATGCGAATATGACCATGCAGGGCCGTTGCCCCATGCCACGTAGCATTTCGCAACATCCTGAGGGCTGACAGCGCCGCTGTTTTCTTTATTTCTAAATCCAACGGCAGCATACCTAACAGAACCTCCATTGCGCTTGTTGGAGTGGTGCGTATTGCACCTGTTATTCCAACACACGCCAGCCGTTGGACTCTGTCCAGTCTCTTCTTAATGGTTTTCTGGCTGACTTTTGTCCACCAAATCACCGAAGCGTACGTGATGACAGGTCTAACCATCATAGTGTAAACCCATTTCATAGCCTCTGGGTTTAGCCCCCATTTGAGACCACAAACGCGTCTGCACTGGAACAGAACCCTCTTGGCTCTTTGAATCCTATCTTCTACATGCTCGTTCCAGTTCAGTTTGCTATCGAGGGTTACCCCTAGATATTTAACCTTCGTGAACATGTTGATTTCAGCTCCAAAAAAATATGAGTGGTTCTCTCATTAGACCTACCCTATTTCTAGTAAAAAAAATATCGTCTGATTTGCCTGCGTTTACGGTAAGGCCTTGTTCTCGACACCACTCCTCCACCATTCTGAGTGCTCCCTTCATGATGTCAGAGATGGTGTCAATGAACTTGCCGCGGACCACCAACGCAATGTCATCAGCATACCCTATCGTGTGTATGCCCGATTCATCCAGTCTAACCAGTAGTGAGTCCACAGTTATGTTCCACAGGGTTGGCGATAACACCCCGCCCTGGGGACATCCTCTACTTACTCTACCTCTAGTCTTTACTCTACCATTCTGCATGTTGACAGCCCTGTATTTGAGCATATTGTCCACCCAATTTGCTATCATTGGGCTTACATTGCGTTCTGTCAGGGCTTGCCGCAGCCTTCCAAAGCATATTTTGTCGAAAGCACCCTCGATGTCCATAAATGTGGCCATCGCAATGCCTCCTGAAAATACCTCCTTTTCAGTCACTCTTACCAATTCGTGAAGAGCACTCTCCGTAGACCTACCTGCTCTATATGCATGTTGGCATCTACTCAGAGGATTTTGCGTCAGCGAGGTGCTCTCAAGACAGTCAACCATCACTCTTTCCATCGTTTTCAGGAGAAAAGATGTTAGGCTGATCGGTCTGAACGACTTTGCCTCCGCATAATCTTTTTTTTCCAGGCTTCGGAAGAAAGACAACTTTCGCCTCTCTCCAGACTCTCGGAACATACCCAGTCGCTAGGCAAGTAACGAATATACCCCACAGCCTAGGTGCAATGAGATCTTCCCCCCACTGCATCATAGCAGGGAATATACCGTCCATCCCTGATGTTTTGTACGGAGCAAATGAGCGTATAGCACTCCTCACCCCGTCCATAGTGATCATCCTTTCGGCTTCCAGCCTGTCAACCCTGTGCATTCCTTTCTTCAAGGGTGTCCACGGGTCATCAGACTTAAAACTTCCAGGAAAGTGTGCCTCCATCAGAACTTCCATGGACTCCTCTAGGTTCTCTGCCATGGTTCCATCCTTCTTTCGGATCAGTCCCACTTTGGAGAATGGGTCTTTTGAAACCATTTTCTGAAGCCTACATGCTTCTGATATAGTTTCCATCCCAGAACAGAAGTCTCTCCACGACTGCCTTTTCCGTTGTCGTATGAGGTACTTCAGTTCCCTTTTCCGTGCCTTGTAATTTGCCCATGTTTCTGGGATTCCCCCTCTCATGTGCAGGTTGAAGGCCTTCCTAACCTTCTTTTTCAGAGATTCAATTTCCGTGCACCACCATGGCGTTGGATCACCATCGTCTACTGAAAGTATTGGGCATGCCACCTCGTAGGCTTCGACCATGGCCGAGCTAAGGTGTTTGACATGACTTTCTACTTCCACCGTATTCCCTGGTACTTTTATCGCTTTTTGGGTCAGTGTTTCCCTCAACTTCGCCTTATATTTCGCAGGATCTGTATTCTTGGGAATCCTGACCTTCCTGCTATTCCGCTGGCGTCGGATTCCGTACTTGAATTCAAACTGTATGGATCTGTGGTCCGACATGGTTAGCCTATCCACGACCCTCCAATTTTTTATTCTGTTCAGAATCTTCCTGCAGATGAGAGTTACATCAATCACTTCCGCTCGCCTCGCATCAACGAAAGTCGGTTGTGCTCCTCTATTTGCTACCAACAGATTGTACCTCTCCACAAACTCAAGCAATTGCTCTCCTCTGTCGTTGTTGTTGGTGCTACCTCACGCAGTATTGTGCGCATTAGCATCACATCCTATCATCACTCCAATGTTCCTTTCCTCACAGTACTTTACCAGATTCTCCACCTCTTTTGAAGGTGGTTGGTCTGGAGAGTCGTAGGGAAGATACGCTGAAGCTACCATACAAGCACCTGTACCATCCCCAATTCTCACAACGGTGAGATCCGGGGAACATAGGTGTGGCATATGTACCGCTAGTATACCATGTCTCACCAAGATACAAGTCCGTCGTCTGCCATCTGTTACTGGTTGGTACAGCGTGGCCTTTCGCTCTGAGAGACCTTTAATTCTATTGTGAAGAATCCAAGGTTCCTGAAGCATTGCTATGTCAATTCCATCCTCCTCCATGCAACGCATCATCATTGCTGATGCTGCCTTACTATGGTGTAGATTGAGTTGACACACAATGAGGTTTTCCTGGTACGGGCCCACCACCCGCCCTGGTGGTTCTTCCCTTGCAGGATTCCCCACCAGCCCCGTACCAGGGGTTCCATCGCACTCACCTTGCATCCTTTTCGAATTTGATGAGAGCTTGATCAAGGCCGCAGTTGAGTTTCCCTCCTGCCAACCTGATTGCCTCCATCTCATCCTTCCGGCACCACACGGTGAGCTTGACGCCTCCTTTCTTTGCATCTCCGAACATCGTTACGTTACTAACTCTCCATTTAGAAGTGTCTGCAACGCACCGGTTCTGGGTCTGCAACTTCCTAAGGATGACCTCCTTGCCTTCAGAAGTTCCGTAGACAAAGATGAACATCCTTCTAACGTCCTTCAATGCGTACAGTCGGTCGATCCGCAACTCAGCCCCTTCCCATAAGTTCTTGAGCTTTGTCACGTTTCGGCACAGCCATACCTTGGATGATGGGTTCTTGCACTTAAGTACAATTATTCCATCCTCCAAGTTTCCATTGCCCACGAAACCTACATCGCCATCACTCTCATCGATGGTGTCGAGAGACTCCAAGAGAGCGGATTTAAAGACCGCTAACTGAGACTCTCCCAACTGACCATCGATGGAGCAATCTACGATGCCCATTAAGAGGTCTTTTTCTGCTACCATAGCATAGGATGTCCGGCAGCTTCCAATAACCCCTACCTGGTTTGATCTTCCTCCAGCTAAAGCCTTCGACTTCGCATTCGCAACCCTTTGTTTTGGCAAAGTTTTACTACCGCTCGGTTTCTGGCTATCAGCCCTCCACGATTTGCCCTGGCTATCGACTTTTGAGGGTCGTCCACCAGCTCCCAACGTCCTTCCTTTATGTGGAAGGCTATCAACCTTTATAGGATGTCCACCTTCCCCATCCCCATCCTTAGCCGAAGAGCTAACAGCCGTAAGCTGTCCACCTTCCGACTCACCGGTTCGAGTCGTCCCTGTAACGACTTCGCCGAAAGGTCCAGGCTGCTCCCTGAATCTTTTCCGCTCGTTCGTCTCCGGGGTGGACTCATCGCATGACATGCTTTGGAATTGGTCCGCCATTTTACTGACGGAGGACTCCAAAGCATTCTCCCCAGCGGTTGTGCCCGCCCTCTTTCGCTTCCTCCTCCGCTTCTGCTTCTCCCTAACACGGAGTCGCTTTGCTTCGGAATCAGCGTCGTTCCCTATCGCTGAAGCTCCGACGGGACTGGCTGACAATTTCACTCCTTTCGGAGTTTTATCGTCCACCAGGCCCGGCAGGTCACCTTGCGGCTTCCGGCACCCTTCCACGATTAAATTCTTTTGGGACTCCACCGCTTCAGGACTCGTTACCTCAGCGTACCCTTTCTTTTTTTTGTGTTTATTTTCCATAGAAAATCCCACGAGTTGGGGAGAAGTATACGGACCGGACGGACAGAGATCCCCATTATTCGCCCTACCCTACTAGTATACAACAGGGAGTGGGCTGCCCTGAGGAGACACCATTCGCGATCTAATACCCCTAGACCCTGCACCATCGGTGCTATCTCCCTCGGCATGGCGTCTACAACCTTAGAAATGGGGGGTGACTTTTAGTTCGTTGCTCCACAAAGCCTAACTCAATAGCCATTGTGTCTTTACAACTTAAGCCTCTACATCGCGTCAAGATTGTCACCCATTCGTAGAGGTATCAATATCAACGTTAAAAGAGCATTTATGAAATAAAAGCTAAACTGTAAGAGATAGAAAAACATAATGTAAAAGAAAATTTTAGACTTTGATAAGGTGTGCAAAATATATCTCAGACATTTTTGACCATCTCTTGCGTATACCCTACAATAAGAATTTTTTTATGTTACAAGTGTGAATATATATTGTGATGGTGAAATTTCCTACAAATAGTAAATTTTACAAATGTGCGTTACGTATGACATAGACATAATTCTATGATATCTCGAAAATTATAGATGTTTTCAGTGCAATGTATTTTTGTATGCAAGGTCGATGGTTCAGTTATTCTGAAAAATTCCCTTTATTTTGACATCAAAGTTATGGCCATATCTTGAAATGTTTTTACAGATATTTTTAAAAACTGTAGACTATTTTTGTATCAAAATTTTTGCGATAATTTGAAACTTAAGTTTTTCTTAATACTGTACATTTTCTTAAAGCAAGGTCATGCCTCAGAACTAGAAAAAAACGATTGAAATTTCAGAAGGTTGGTCAAATTTCGGCCACAGGCGATACTTGTATATAAAAATATGCGTGAGAGAAACAGTTCTTCCGTGTTAACCTGAAATATTAGCGTTTAAAGAATATTTCTTAAGTAAAACCTAATCTATAAAAAATGGGAGAACATGGTGTAAGAGGAAATTTTCGACATTAATACAATGTACAAAAAACATTTTTCGCTATCTCTTACGAATACCCTACAATAAGGACTTTTGAATGTAGCATGTGTGAATATATATTGTGATGGTGAAATTTCTTATAAATAGTAAATTTTGAAAAATTCCCTTTATTTTGACATCAAAGTTATAGGCAATATCTTGAAAACTGTAACTTTTCTCAGTACAAAGTATTTTTGCATTGAAATTAAAGATTTTCTTAGTACAGCACATTTTTTAAGGCAAGGTCAACGCCACAAAATGAGAAAAAACTATTGAAATTTCAGAAAAATGGTAAAATTTCGGCCACAGGTGATACTAGCTAAGATTAATGCATGAATTATTGATGAATTGTAGATAATAAAAATAAAACAGTTTTTATTTTAAAACACATGAAAAAAAGTGTTATTTGAGAAAATAATATAAAAAAAGCTCTAGGTAGGGGTGGCTCCAAGAGATGGCAACCCTGGCTATTCTACGATACTTAACATCTTAGCCGCTGATTTTTCTGTGAACATTTTTTTAAGCACGCTCACGAAATTTAGCAGGAAGGTGTAATTCAATATCTCATATCATAATCTGATTGTTATTAATGTAATTACATTTAATATAACGGCTTTACACTTATTCGTAAATTCCACTTAACAATTTACAAAAACTAAATTTTCAAAACGTACGCGCTATCTCTTAAGATTGATAATATCCTAGGTTTTAGCTTGTTATGAACGATTTGAATCGAGTTCGTTGTCGCTGTGCATTTCTATGTTATTATATCTAAGTTCGCTTATGATGTTTTAAAGAATCCAAATACAACAAGGAGATCTTGAAAGAGAAAAAAATCCTCTAGCTACCCCGTGTGCATCTGGCTTGTCCCGGAGCTTCAGTTTTGAGAGTTCGATGATAAAAAGTAGCTAGAGATCTACGAACACTTGCACGCAATTCAAAAAGATAACAAAAATATTTGTTTTATGCACACAACAAAAAAATTTAAGTCAAAAATCAAATTTTAAGTAAAATCAAACGTAACCAGACTGACAGACCCACCCTCTAGGAAAAATCGGAAGGCTTCCATCTAAAAGTGAAAACAAAAACATTCCCCAATGTATCTTTTGAAAGCTTAAGGGTAGTTTTGTATTTATATTGTTTCCCCACCGCATCTTTTGGAAGCTTAAGGGTAGTTTTGTATTTATATTGTTTCCAAACCGCTTCTTTAAGAATGCATGTAGTGGTAGCGCGCTCGACTGTCGCTCAGGGGTCCCGGGTTCGAATCCTGGCCGAATCCATTTTCATAACAAGGGAGAGGAATGTTTCTACACGACTTTTAAACACAGCGGGGAGGAATCCCCTTTCCCTCTAATAACATGCTATGTTAAAAAAGCAATGGAGTGTGCAACAAAGGGGAATGCTTCCTACATTCCATGGAATGTTTCCTGGTAACATCCGGGAATGCTCACATTTTCTGGAGGGCATAGACAAACTTACAAGCGACTACCATATAAACCTGAACATAATACCAAACAAAACATCGCGAACATTTTCACGGCCGTTCTATTCCCGCCCTCCATGACTTCCAGATGTAATTAGAAGTCCCAATTAGCATTATCAAATCACTTAATTTCAAATCATTATTCGAAATTTACCAATTCATTATAATTTTTATTCAAAACTAGAATAAACATATATATATAACGATATAAAGGATATACAAATTCATGGCAGAAATATTAAATCTTAAAGTTATAAATATTATTTTTATTTACAGTGAACCTAGTGCAAGTGTAAAAATATTAAAAGGTCTAATTAATAAGGAGTGCCATTTTATGTTTTTTTTTTCTTTTTCTTTTTTTTTTAAGTAAAATATTATAAGCAGTGTAAGACTCTAGAAAAAGTTTTTTTTTTTAAATATTTTACTTTTCTGGTAAGAAATTTTTAACTTTTACCCCACTGTACGAATTTGTATGCTGTGTATATTTCTATTAAATAATTCTTTTTTTCAAACAGCTGATCATTCTGTAAAGTTCATTGAACTCTCAAGTCTAGTATATAGTTCGTTTCCAACTTGTTCCAATTATAACTAAGTCCTTAAAAGGTTGAGAGCCAAACTAATGTTAACACATACTCAGGTATAACAACAAGAAAAATTTATATTTGTACTCACTTATATATACAGGATCTCGCCGAAGGCCCTGCTGCTATTTTATGGTAAAATTTAGTTTTGCGCTCTACCTTATTGTTGCTAAATAGTAATGTTGATTAAAGTTAAATATTTCTATAAGTTGTTTTCTTTTCTCAGCTTCTTTTCTCTCTCTTTTATTAATATCACTTTCCAACCTCTGTATTTATTTCTTTTAATTAATTACTTTTTTCCACCATTACACTATATCTATCTCTGTCTTGCTTTCTTGTTTCTTAACCCACTTTTACTAAAATCTTGCACTGCCATTTTACATATATATGTATTATTTTCTTTTGAACTAGATTAAATTTACATATCTTAAAATATTAAATTTTAAGTTTGTTTCTTTTCTTTAACCTTTTTTTTTTTCTTCTGCACATATTCTAACCTTAAAATATGAAAATTTTTCTTTAATCGTTTTTTTATGTATTTATTTTTTTTTTATTTTTCACTACACGCTAACCGATCTGTCTGAATTAGAAGTCAAAACTAAAATTGTCTCCCTTCTGACATTTCTATTACCTACACGTGGTTCGAGTTTATGAATAACCTTTTTTTTTTTCTATATACTCTCTTTAAAATTTTAAATTATGTATATTTTGTTTTTTCTTGTTTTGTTTTTAGTCTTAGAATAACTTGTTCTTATCTATTGCCTTCTAAGAAATTAACTCTAAACATCCAGCTTCGATTTAACCCTTGTGAGCGAACACTTTCGGCCGCTCCACTAGCTGTGCTTTTTTTTCCTCGATTATTTTTGTCGCTTACAGGATTAATAAATACTTTTTATATGATTTCCTTTAATTGTTTTTAGTATAATTGAAATCTCCAGATATTTTATTGTAGACCTCTGCTTTATATTGTTGCTTAAACTAGCCAAATGGTCCAGTAGATATTTGCTTCTGTTTCCAATTAATCTAAACCACTGAATGTCAATTAAACTGGAAAATTGGAGTTTAAATAAATTCTAATTAATCTTACCAATGATGTAAAAAGTACTAAAACAAAACCAGATAATTTTTGTAGTTTCTTTAACCAAAACGTCTTGCTTCAACTTCAGCTTGATTAGAAAAGACAGATTTCTCTTGACGTGGCCCGGAAGTGAAAAATTATCTTCTTTTTTTTTTCCTTTCTATTATATAAAAATTCGATAACAAACATATGAGATATATTGAATAATGAAAAGAAACAAAGCTACTGTCGTTAATGCAGTTCACAATAGAGACACATCCATTTGTAATTAAACATATCTTTATAAAATTTTAAAATGGATTAAATGTTTATAATTTATTTGAAGTACGTAACCCAGCACAAGCTCCTGCTGTGATAATTGGGTCTCACAAGGACCACATGCAGTGGGCTTACTGGTTTCTTTTCCTGTTCATTAATAAATTCCTTAGCAATGCTTTATTCTTATT
Organism: Dichetophora obliterata; assembly: GCA_963920525.1. Taxonomy (NCBI): domain Eukaryota; kingdom Metazoa; phylum Arthropoda; class Insecta; order Diptera; family Sciomyzidae; genus Dichetophora; species Dichetophora obliterata. The sequence goes on along the minus strand of OY986436.1, from coordinate 44,016,970 downwards.
TCGAATTAATAGAATCGACAAGTTATGGAAAGGAAGTAGCTAAAATTAATATAAAACAAGAAAAAATAATTAAAGTAACAAATTAAGTTGTTACTAATGGGAACGTTTAATTAATTTTTAAATTGGAAAAAGTATCTCTGACAAATCCAATATTACCAAAATGTCAAACAACTTACACCCACTCAACGCAACTCTCACTCACCTGCACGAGGGAAATGCGCACTTGTTAAATGATAGACAACGAGTAAGAGAGAAAATGGGGAAAACAAATATTTGCACAGCGAAATTAAATGAAAAATAAAAATACAAGAAAATAGAGCGGGGAAAAGAAAAAAATTAGTTTTGTTAAATAAGAAATGAACAAATCAAAAGTTATCAGGAAAATTCAAGAGCTTCTAAAATTTGAAAATGAATGCTTTGAAGTTAAGCCATATGGGGTTGGGCAAATATTTGTGTGAGCTTAGAAGTAATGTGGTGATTCTACTTATACTAAATGTTTATCTTTGCCAATTATGAAGTGAAGTAGATAAAATTCTGCTACCGACGCCTTCTCAAGCAAACAAGCAAGCAAAAAAAAAAAAGCAAAAACTTAATTTAAATTTGGGTTTTCATGAAAAGAAATGAGGAATGCAAACTTCAGATTCAATATCAATATTTATACCCTTTGATATCCATACCCTAGCGTAGTGACAAATAACCCAAACATTTGCTGGTTAACAACAACATGGTAACAACTCCATTTAGTACTTCCCCAGTCACTTTATCCTGATGACTTGCCGTTTGAACTCAAGTCAGTCCCTTTTCTAAAGCCCTTTGATTGAAAGCATTTCTATTTATATCTACGTATTCGATACGCGATATACAGTTAAAAATAAGATCAACGAAAGTCAAACGATGCGTATACTTTGCTTTGAGTCATTACCCGTTAAGCCCAAGAGCATGCAACAGCAGAGAATGTTTTTTTTTTATTTTTCGGACAAGTTTTATTTGCGTCACAAACAGTTCGATTGCGCCTCAACATTTTATTGCCAATCTAAAAAAGGATTTCATTGGCATTAATTATAAAAACAGATTCGTTTCCTGAAGTTTATGCAACAGAAAAACTATAAAATGCTAGAGTTGTGTTTTTTGGTCAATTTTTTTAAACTGCCGCTCAGGCATGATGATAATTTTTTTATCTGTGTGTGTTTTGGAATTTCTCGTAGGTGAAAATGTACTTTTATATTACATTTGTATGACTTCACATAAATAAAATAAGTACAATTTTAATATTTAGAGAAGAAAAAAAAAAAAAATAAAAAATAATGTGAGAAAAGAAACGCCAAGAAATTCAAGAAAGTAAAAAATTACATTTTTGATGAAGGCCTTTATATAATTAAAGCAAGCAGCATTTACGTCATAGACACCAATAAATAAACACAGATAACTTATGACACCCATGAGGTAAGCTAGCATAATTGAGCTATTTTCGACATTGTCTTGATATAATAAAAAAGTTTAATACATTACATATAGTATGTGACACAGCTTTTTTTAAAACATACTTTTTTGCTCCATTACAAAATTTATTGCCTATTTCGTTATTTTTAAACAGTTATAGTTAATAAAGGCACCATTGTTTGGCTTGAACAATGTTAATCCCTAAAGTATGCAATTTCTTTGTATATTTTGTATAAAAATAGAAATGCGTTAATGCCGAAAAACATGCTTTGTATTGCATAAAAAGTATTCTTTTCATTTAGTACCAAAAAAAGACGGATATCTGATGAATTCCACAACATTACGTGACTTGTGTTTTTTCATTACAGCCGCACAGTGGTTTCATCTCATGTAAAAGTTGGAAGAAATTGAAGGAATTGTCGTACTCCAAGCTGTACAGTAAAATACAGTTAGAGTTAAAAATGTGTAATACAATTTGCTATATGAGTTAGAATTGGCTATTTTAACTTGGAATTGTATCTAACATATTAAAATATTTTTAAACCTGCCCGCAATTACGCCCACCTCCCATTTATCACAAAACATTAGCACACAGTATTTGTTTGTGTACGAAACTACTATTAAAACGACTTCGTCTTCAATTATAAATACATGTGAAGTATAAAAAAATGCAATTTCTGAAACGCCCATCTCCCAAAAAACATTTTAACTCACATAGCTATGTTTATGAAAACTTTAATGAGACATATTAATTAAAAGTTGGAATAGAGTTAAAAAAATAACTAGAATTTTTTGTAAGAAAGTGTTTTAAGTATCATAGATTTTAAAAATAAAGAAAAAACTAGTTAGGAATTATCTTCGACTTAATCGAAGTGAAAACACTCCCACTGCCATGTTTTAAATTATTTTAAGTCTTAAATGTTTTACTATTTTGATGATGTCACTTTTATTGGTCATTTATCCAATTATCCAATTACATCACTTTTGAAACTCACAGTCCTTTTTATTTATTTGAGCTTTTGTGTACAATATCAAGTTCAAACATTATTTTTTGTTTGGAATTTAAAAAGGTTTTGCTATTATCATACATACGTCGTTTTGTATTTTCAGTTTTTTTTTTTAAATTCCAAATATCGAGTCATGGTCACTTTGTATTGGAGGTAGACTTAAAGTACATATCAATTGTTAAAGCTTATGTGCAAAATTTGGAGTCTTTAGATTAATTTTTGCGGAATCGAAAAAGTTTATACCGTTTTGGTACACTCACTTTGTGTGGGAGATAGACGTGACTTTTATTCGATTTTTTGCAAATTTCATAAATGCAAAATGTGAAGTCACAAGATTATTTCTTGTGAGGTTCAAAGAGATTTTACCGTTTTGGTAACCTATCTTTGTATGGAAGGTAGCCGTGGTTTTCATTCAATTGTTCCAAATTTCATATTTAAAGTACATATTAATTGTTAAAGCTTATGTGCAAAATTTGGAGTCTTTAGATTAGTTTTTGCGAAATTGAAAGAGATTTTACCGTCGAGTTGAGTAACTTTGTATGGGAGGTAAGCGTTGCTTTCATCCGATTTTTCTCATTTTTGAACTTGACCTCCATTTTTTAACAAAAAATTTATATATTGAATTTCGTTACGATAGTTATAAAATTACGGCTGCTATCGTGATCACAGACAGACAGACGAACATGGCTAAATCGACTCAGGAGGTGATGCTGATCAAGAATGTATACTTTTCTATACTGGCCACGCCTCCTTATCGGCGTTACAAACGGAGTGACAAAGTTACGTCTATAACGTTTTTTAAGCGTGGGGAATAAAAGTTAATGATTTTACAGTTTTTTCAGACTTTTTCAACCTTATTTTAGACAATTATGCGTTTTCTCTTCTGTTTGTTGAATGAAGGTACGCAACTATTCGCAGCTAAGTTTTGCTTAAAGGTTTTATTTAAAATTAATTTTAAGGCTTCTATAGCTAGACCTTAAATCAGCATGTCACACTTGTTCTGGTACACCAAACTTTGAACTTAATGTTGTTTATATATTATTTTTCTCTTAAGGTGTTATACAAAAGAAATAATGTTTAATAAAAATACAAAAATTTATTTTAAAAAAGAATATTTTTAATAAGAGCAATGATTTCAAAGCACTATTCAACTAACAATGACTCCAAATTATGACTTTTTTTATATAAGTAAATTTAGCATAAATTTAACACCGGTCGTCCACAGAATTTGGTGAGACTTATTTAAGAAAATATTTTTGGAAAATTATAACGAAGCAAATTAAAAAGACAAAATGCAATGTAAAAAATTTTTAATTTCACTGTAAACCACTGTGCGTCTTACACCCAAAATATAAAAAATTTGCCTGTGACACCACCATCATCAGTTTTTTTGAGTTATTTTAATGATTGTGTGCATTTTCTATTAATTCATAAAAAAAAACACCTAAAAAAGTGTGTACTTGAGACTCATTAATTTATTTTCATGCTCTTTGTACTAGAAAATTTAATTAAGTGCTATTGTACAAGATTTCATTAATGGACTGTGAAGGCACAATTTTTTATTAAAATATTTTTTTTTATGTAAACATTTTTTGAATTGCGTATGGTTATATTTGTCACTTTCAGGCAGCAAGTATCTAAAAAATTTTCAAATGACATGTAATTACTTAATTACCTAACTAAACTACAATGGAAAAATTTGTGACGTTCGACACATATTTACGTCCGAGCAAATAACATTTTTTAATGTGGCTTTAAAAATACTATATTTGAGATGACGTTGGCCTTTTTTAAAACTTATTTAATTTGCAATTTTTTTGTTCATTTCGAATTTTGAAGAGCGATCACCATTTCGCAGAAATATTCCAATTTCGAGTGTTAGCCTCACATCCTTTTTTTGCAACATCCGAACGCTCGAAAAAATAACAAATTTGGGGTAAATTGCAGTAAGATGCAGGATATTATAATTATTATAAATTTTACTCATGGAGAGCTATTTAAACAGATACATCTTAATTGAAAAACTGTTAATAACATTTTCGAAATTTATGATATAATGTATGCGAATGTTACGACCGAACGCTAGGACTAACCAACATAGAAATGATCAAGAATAACAAATTCATCACTAAAAAGATCACACGAAAATTTTTAAACAAAACAAATTTGTTTCTAAATAACTTTCATTTAGAAGATGAAATGCTTTAAAATAGTTTTGAAAGATATAAATGAAAAAACCACAATTTTTCTCTATAACTGCATAAAAAGAAATTCTACGTCTATACTTTCGATACTATAGTAACTGTATCTTTTTTTATGTAAATTTTTTCAGACACCGAATCAATGTTCTTTAAAGTGCAAAAGTTCAATTTACTCGATGTATCTTAAGAAAATCATTATAACAATAAAACATTTTAAACAAAACCAGTAAATAGACACTTCCATCAAAAAGTCTACCGCTGCTGAAAAATAAATGTTAAAGATAATTTTTTAAACCTCTATTACAGAGAAAAAATTTTTATATTGTAAAAGTACTGAGAGCTGATATCAATTAAATAAAAAAATAAAAAAATGACAACAAAAATTATAATTATGGATGGCGAAAAAACTTGGAAAATAGCGAAAAAAGTTGAAAAATTTGAACGAAAGTTGGAGTTTTATAAGTACTTACATATAATAAATAGATAAATAGACTCGCATAAAACTATGTTTTTTTTTTTAATTTTTGAGTTTTTTCGGTTCTAAATAACAGTTTATACTTTTTATAGTTTAATAAAAAAAAAAAATTAAAAAAATGTTTACTTCTTTGAAGGGAAAAGTTTTAACGTAACGTTTTTATCGGAACGCATATTATGCTTTGAATAAAAATAATTAAAAAAAATTTTTCAACGAAAAACTTATGAAAATATAGCAACATTATTGCAGATTATATTAAAATAATTTTCATAAAAAAAAATCGTGCACACTTCGCAGATTTTTTCGTTTTTATTTATGCAGACAAAAACCACTTCTGTTTTCAGTTACGTAACACGTCCATTTTTGTTTGCAGGTATCTTTAGATCATTCTTTGGCTCATTTCCATCTTTTACACTTAAAATAGTGCTACTAAAGTGATATCAAAAAATCAAAAAAAGACAAAAACGTTAACACTGTTCTTTGCTTTTTTAAATTTGTAGCAACATGAAAGTCATACGAACGTTACGTGCGCCACTATGGAAATGCCCATATGTATTTACAAATTGGAATAATTTGGATAGAAATTTTAGATATGAATAATAGAGTGGACCTTATTTTAAAAAGACCACCCCAAGGGCTCAAACTGTTGTAATTGATGATAAAAAATTCGTGAAAATTTTTAGCAAGATCGAATGCATATAAGCCGTGTGTCCACACGGTTTAAAGTTTGCACAAGTGCATGAAAGAAATTTTTTTTTTAATATTTTCATATGTTTCCATTCCATTTGGAATAAGGAAACAGCTAAGATTTTTTTGTTTTTTCCAAAAAATTATAATTTTATAAGGGTATTCACCTCAAATTACTTGAATAACACAAGGGGATACAATTTTTATTTTTGGATTTTCCCCAGCAATATTAGTTTTTTAATTAGTTTTTGTGATCTATTGAATAATTACATGAATTAAAATTGTGAGCTTTAGATCAAGTAAGTTTTCAAGAAGGCAGCATGAACAACAACAACTCTGTATAGAGTCAATCACTTAGCTGAATAGACAGTCTGTTTCGGAAATCGCTACATATTCCTCTTCAGTAGTCTTTGAGTGATTAAGCTGTGATCAACTCACTGTTTAAACTAGCATATGAATGTGCAGATTCTGGAATTCATTCTTATGAATTGTATGGCTGCTAATCATATGACATTTCAAAGCAGTAGGCTATTTATAGATCACCGCCATCAACTCTATCAAGGGTTGCCATCTGTTCTAGTTGCTTCTTCATTTATTTCAATTTTCATTGGTTTTCTATAGTTTGTCGGAGTGCACCATAGAAATGAAACGAGTTTTTGCTTCGCCAGAAGCTAGTGTTCTAACTGAAAAGTGACTATTTTCACAATCAAATGTTCAATTACACATGACTTTGACCGAAAAATCGATCAATTATTAGATTATTTAATTAATTATTTACTTTTAGATTTCAAAGAAGCTTATCTCAAAAAACTGGTGATGTTAGAATAAAAGTAATAATAGTTTTGAAATTAGTCGAAAATAATACAAAAATTGGAAAAATCTATAAATAAAAATTTTCTCCTCCGGAGTTATTCAAGTAATTTGAGGTGAATACCCTTACTAAACTGAAAAATTTTTGGAAAAAAACCAAAAAATTCTCAACTGTTTCCTTATTCCAAATGGAATTGCAAATGAAAATATTAAAAGAAATTTTTTTTTCTTTCATGCACTTGTGCGCATGGGTTTATATGAATCCGATCTTACTAAAATTTTACACGAATTTTTTTTTCATCCATTAGTGCTTTCATCATTCATAAGTGCTTGGAAATTTTCTTCATACAAATAAGGTCCTTTCTAATGAATAAGGATAACTTCACTTTGGGGCTGCATAATCTATATTTGCCCAGAGTGGCAGCAACCCTAGCTACGCCACTCGACCTACCCACTCTTTTACTGATTGCTTAGATTCTGGTGTATAGCGGTGGATCCAGGTTTCATCCATGGTCACTATTTAATGCAAAAAGTTAGTTGGATTTTGTTTAAACATGTCCAAACATTGTTGGGAACTGCGAACTTTTTCATGTTTTAGAATGATTGTTAACGAATGCATCTTGCAGTCAGCTTTCTCATACCCAAATGTTCATGTAAAATTAAGACTACCGATCCACTTGATATGACTGCGGCTGTATCTATCTCACGCTCTTTCACTTTCGAATTGTTCAATACGAAATCATGGATTCTTTCAGTACATTCTGGAATGGTCACTGTTTTAGTGCTCTTCAAAATTATCCATAATATTTTTGGAGATTTTCTTTTGTTTCTCTCGATATTTTTTGCGAATAAATTTTTAAAGTTAACCCTTATCAAGTACTTAAAAAAAAACGAATATGGTCATTTCCAAACTGGCGTTACGTACAATTCGTACGAAGAAATTTAACAAATAGAATATACAAGTCTAATTTTTGGAAACAGTTTGGCAAAAGATCTGGCGTGACGTTACTGGCGTTACTTTACTAAAATTTTCATTGTTGTTCAATTGGGTAATTGACTAATTAGATAGTTAAGTAATTAAAAAGCAAACTTAGCGTATTTGTCTTTCTTTGCCTCAACCATTTTTTCTTTATTAAAATTCTCAAACCATTTTCACCATTTTTTTAAATTTATTTTTTTTAAATTTTAGTAAAAATTAAAATTTTTACTAAATTAAAAAAAAATGACGAAACATTTAGCAAACACTTACGAAAAGAAAAACAACATTGGCGAAACAATGCCGGCAATGTTTGATGATCAACTGTTGATGATCAAATGTTAAATGAATTAAATGAAATTTATAAATTGCTTAAATTAATAAAATAAAAAGGTTTCTCTTAGATGATAGCATAAAATAATAAGTTCTTAACAAGCTTAAATTTTTTGGTCACGTGAGACTTTTCTGTGAAAATGCCCATATAACATTTGTGGGTAAATTTTTCCCTATATATGTATATATGAAAGAAAGTCTCAATATATAGTAAATTCATTTTATTCAGTGAATACGAAATGCATTTATGCAAATATAAAATTGAAATTTTTTAAATGGCTTTCGAGCAATTAGTGCAGCTTATCGTTGTTTTAGAATGTTTTTTCCAAAGAAATTTGTTTGCGTTCAAAACATTTATTCAAATATTTTTTATTCTATATCTATTAAATCGAACTGTTGTTGTAATTAATCGATAGTAACGATAGTACTTCAGTCAAGTCACATAAAATTCTCAACTTCTTATTGCCTTTTCTAACCAAAACAGGATTCTCAAAATTATTATAACACGATACTAACAATTTTTCCTTATTTAGCCAAATCAATTTAAGACAACTTATTACAAATTATCTAAAATTAAAGGAATATACATACACAAAATCAACAGCAACTTAAAATCTCATACTTAATATTAACAAATTATGGTTTTAAATAAGTGTGCTTAAGGTATAAATGATGATGACAGAAAGGCAGAAAAAATCAGCTGAAATTATTTAAAAAAAAGCACAGCCTTTTTTAATATCAGAAATGTGTATGCGCACACAATGATTTTTTACTTAAGCTAAACAAAACAAGTTCACAAGGAATCTTCGAAAAATTTCGGAGAAGCCAGAAAATTACCCACATAAATATAGACAGTAAATACGCACCACTTACGGTAATGCAGGAAGATGAGGAAGCAAATAGCAGCAGTAACAACAACAACAACAAAAACAACGGAAAACTAATTTATTGCGGTAAATTTTGTAGAAAAAAAAAACAGTAAAAAAACAGAGAAAAAAACGGAAAACAACATTTGCATTTTAAAGATTTAAGAATGAGGGCTTTCCTATTATTTAAAGCGAATGTTTAACAAACAGGCTGTATTAAAATAATATACACACACACATACATAGACACACATAACAATCTACACACATTTGCATTTAGAGGACTCACACCACACTGTGTGGAGTGGAGAAGCAACAAATTGTCGCATGTTTTAATAGCGATAAGAACGCTTACACATATTTTAAAAGGCTCACAACAACACTCTACCAGGAATGCGTGTGTATGTACTAGCAACGAACCTATACAATTAAAAATTTTTGAACCAATGTTTTTTACTGTAAATGGGCTGACTTAATGTAATTCTAACTTGTCCCTGTCAAATATTTTAAAATTCCAATAAGATATCTTAAAATTGTTGGCATATTGACTTTTATTTAAATGTTTTACAAAAAATGTAAAAAGAAACTGAATTGATTTTTTTTACTTAAACTAAATGAATTAAATTCACTGTGCTGTAATGTGCCCAATGTGTGCTATCGAATGCCTTTTCTGACAAATATATTCATATAATTTTTTTAAGTCTAGCTATTTTCATGTGAGTTAAAGAATTTTTTTTAAATTTGGAAAATGTGCTGCAATGTGCGCGAATTGTGCTACAATCTGCCGTACAGAAATTTCAAAAATATATATTTTTTGTTTCGTTATTTGGCAAATGTGCTCAAGTTGTGCTGCAATAATATATGGGCATTTCCATGAACCCCAACGCGACATTCGCACGGCTTTGAAGTGAAAAAAGTACAGATTTCTTAAGAATTTTTTTTCTTGTTTCCATTTTTAGATATAGTTTTAGGAGCACTATGTTTAGTGCAAAAGGTAGGTTTTGTCAATTTGTTGTTTCCAATATATTACCAATAAGCATGTGATTCCCAACGCGACAAAAAATAGAAATCTTTTTCGACTGCATCTACATAAATGCAAAAATCTGCGAATTGGAATATAATTTCTTAAATTGATTTTTTGTAAACTATAATAGAATAATGTGGCTTTATATTGATAGTTGTCGTATTGAAATATTTGCATTCGTTTTTTTTTACAACCTCTAGGATGATTCCCCACGTGACATTCCTAACGCGACTTATTTTTCCGTCACTTTTGTAATAAGGATTAGTTCCAGTAATTTTAACTCAAAATTGCACTAACTGGCAAAAACTTCAGATTTATTATTTTATTTTATATATACATACATATATAGAGTAAAATTATCTCAAATAATTTTTCAATGAATACGCAGTTTGAGCAGCTTTTATATTCAAATGTGTGTCACAGGAGAAATAATGCAATTCTTCGGATGCCTGAAATATTTGGTATTTCCTTCCATTTTTCTGTTAATGTTGGAAATATATCTTTGATTATGTCAGCACCAATAAACATTATTGTAATTCCAGTTATGTGCTCCCGTGCGCAATTGAAGAAAGAAAATCCATCACTTAAAATAATATTTTTTATTTTGGTTATACCCCAAATTTTTCTTTTTATAACCGTTCCAACTCCATAGACTGCACCCATGCGAAGTTGCGAAATAGTTCCATTTAATTGTTTTGCAACCGAATTGAATTAAGAAATCAGATAAACTCGAAATAAAAAATTTGTTTTTAAATTGGCTGCTACTTTCGTCCGAGAATAAAAATATATTTTGAAAATTGCCGTGTTGAGTTTTTATCTCCTGAACAAGTTTCGTTATGAAAACGTAAACGTCGATTTTGCTGTGACTTAAACTATCACTGATTATAGCAAACGATTTCGATTTTTCAAATATCCTCACAACGCAAGTAAAAATCGTAACTTGCCTGTAGTTAGAGTGCGCGCTCCGAACTTCATTTTGGCAGATCAGCCTATAATTTTCTGCAAAATCAATTTTGCAAGACTAGATCCCCGAGCTTTATATTTTCCTTTACGCTTTCAAAATAACTTTGTTGGGCTCGCTTTACAAAAAAATGTCGTTTGAATAGTGGCAGCTGCACTGATAATGGAGCAACAGTGTAGGTTAAGATTATTCGGTCATCCACTTTCCTCCAATTTTGCCATTTCACATTCTCATCCATTTTTGTTAAGTATTTTAGAGGAACTATATCATTTTTATGATCCTGTATACAATTTTCGCAATCATTTGCCATACAATTTTCATCATCAATATTGCAACAAACAGATTGTAAAAAACTTTGGAAGCCGGTAGGAAACGATTTTATAACTTTTGCCCAACCCTCTAATAAAAAGTTAAAATTCGCATGATAAATGCATACACACATGTTATGTGGCATTCTGCTCGAGAGTTGGATATGCCTTGGTCGACAATGGAAAAGTTATACTTACGACTGTTGGAACCTAAAGAATATTCAACGTATTGATACTATAGATTGTTTGTTGAGAATTGTAATTTACAATCTACAGTTGTAAAAAATCTGACATTACCAAATAGTTACTATGAGTAACAAAATTGATGAAGTAGTTAATATCGAATAAAGTTACTTGTTAAATGTGCCTACAATACCAAACGCGACACACTTTGAAAATAAAAATCAAATGTGTAATGTGATAAAATTTTTATTTGAATTGAAATTTTCAGCCAATTAATTAGAACGATCGCGGAGTACTGATAAAATATGATGTTTTAAGTACCCTAACGCTACATTACAACATAAACAAAAGAAAATGAAAAATTTAACGTTAATCGAGCTTTGTTTGGTATGTTTTAATTTTTTTGTATTAATTTATTATTAATACAAAGATTTCATAAGGTGTGTGCATTCATAATATAAATATGTCCACAATAAATACTAAAGAGAAAATGTCATTTAAAGTACCTAAGAACAAAAAAAATATGTTTTAAAATTTTCAGGCGAATTTTCTCATCATAACAACTGAGATAAGCTGCAAATACATTATATTATAAAAATTTTAATATTATTTTAATATACTGTTAGAAAAAATCATTGGTTTATTAACATTCTACTTTTTGGTCCCGGTTGTCGTTTCTGTGGAAATACCCATATATATTAGTTGGAGGTCATCTTACTTCATTCTAACTTATTCTGCTTATTAACTTCAAAGTAACTTAGGTGTTATAAATGGGCATTCCCACAGAAAAGTCTACTGTGACCAAAAACTTAACAATTATTAAAACATTTTTTGTTATGATATTATCTAAGAGAAACATTTTAATTTTATTTATTTAAGAAATTTCTATATAAATTTGTTAACTATGATGATCAAATAATCTGCATTGTTTTACAAATGTTATTTTCCTTTTCGTAAATGTTTCGTAAACTTTTTGTTTTAGTGAAAATGGAAGGCATTGGCTAAAGTTAAAAGAAAAATGGTTGAGGCAAGAAAAGGACAAAACACTAAATTTGTTTTTTAATTACTTAATTACATAATTATGGCGACCGTAGCCTAGTGGGTAGAGTGCGTGGCCCCTAAGCTAAAGAACCGCTGTAGCCCGGGTTCAATTCCAGCTCAGACAGAAAAGTTTTTTCAATTGAATTAATTTTTCTGTTCGGTCGTCATCTCTCTGCAAACAATGGCAAACCTCAGAGAGTAAAAATTGCCATGTAAAGCTTCTTCAGAACATAAGCCGTTCGGAGTCGGCATAAAACACGTAGGTCCAGTTCTCGGTCATTTGTGATCAAACATTTAATAACACGCACAACACAATTGATCAATAGAAGCCAGGTCAAAGTCCTTCCAAGGGCTGAAATGGCCAGTTTATTTTTTTTTAATTACGTAATTACTTAACTACCTAATTACTTAAACACCCAATTTAAATTTTGTCGCATGGGTTATGTCGCGTGAGTTACTGCAAATATTTTTTGGAAACTCAATATATTTTTAAATAAGCAAAGTCCATAGATAAAGTGGGTATATTATGAAACCTCACTGTTTTGCCATTATTTAAAAAATTAAAAAAAAATTTTTATGGGAAAATTCGCTGAGTTTTTACAATCAAAACTTGCTTGTAAAACATACTTCCTTTTTTTGTCGCATGAGTTACGTCCATATTTACCACTGCCATTCTTAATAAGTTACAGGAATGACAATTTTGGTAGATCATACCATCACTATGTCTTGTAAGACATATGTACATAAGAAATTTTTTGTACATTACTAACATAAACTTCCGAGAAAACAAAGCTTTAAATCGTACACATGTCGCGTGAGTTACGTTGGAAATGCCCATATTTTAATTCCACATAAAGTGCATATGATTGAAATAAATTTTTGCTTGCGCACATCAGGCATATCGTTGCACAAACCAAGTTTTTTTCTTTCTAACAAACTAAAAATGGCGCAACTAAATTTAAAAGATTATTTAAATTTTGGAATAAACGTTAAAATTTATTTAAGTTTTCTTTAAGTTTTCTTATTGAAAATCGTAGAATATTACTCTTTTAATTAAAAAGAAATAGTCTAAATCAACATTTCTGGTTTCAACGCATAAATTTGTCTTTTTGGTGCCTAAAAATACCAACTGAAAACGATAAATTAGAGCTTGCCAAAGATTTTTCATTAAAATCTGAAAACCATGACCTAGAGACAGATAATTTGCAGAACGTTTCCATTTCAATCTGTACAGTGTTGAAAAACAGCAACCAATGGCAAAGAACAAAAATCTCATCTGACAAGTCATTTTAAAGCGCCACAGGCGAATTATCTTAATTGCCAATTTTGTATGCAAATCGTACTTTATTCTTGTGGTCTGCTGTTAAATGAAATGATGGTCATTTGTTGTTGGTATATCTTGGGATACTAATTTTTTGGTATGTTAAATTTTTCATTCTAGCTATTTCAAATTCATACCGAAAATAGATGCTGTTTTAAGCATATGCATAAACATTCTTTGCCACAATAGATATTTTTGCAAGCATTTAAGTTTAAAGACAATGTTGAAGCTTAGCGGGGAGCTCAAGAATTCGAAGAGATTTTACTCTTTTGGTAATCGTAATTAATCTTTTTCGCCCCTCTTTGAACGTCTTGTACCACTCAAGTTCTCGGTCACGAAAGGCGTCTTGCAACAGATACAAACATTATCTGTTTGTATCCGAGAACCTCTTGCAAAAGCAAGAAATTTGAGTGGTACAATACATTTAAAGAGAAATTTCATTTCACAAGCAAAATAAAATACAATTTATTTTACCAACTGTATCGCACATTGCAAAAATTAAAAACTTATTTTTGCAGTTTACGAAAACAAGCTCTAAATAGTAAATCACTGAATATAATAGAATGCATATTAAAAATAAGCTTTACGATTCACAACCAAATATTTTGATTCATTTGCATTTATTGGTTTCACGAAAGTACTTCAAAGGTAATTTTTTCGGATAATCGTATTGATGTCTTTTTACATGTAAAAATGCCTCAGAATGTATTTCGGAGTAATAAAGATCTTAATTTATGTTTGTTTGATCACTACCCAACATGTTTTAAATTATAAAACATCGAGTTTATAAAAAACGAGGGTCTCCCAAATTTATTTATGAGTAAAAACCCGATTTCAGATCAATACAATCTTAACAATATGCTTCCATCAATTATTTTTTCAATAAAAACAAAATAATTTTTTCTAATTATTACAAGGCATTACAATGTATCTAATCCACCGATAGCATTTGATAATTTTGTAGATATTTTAATAAATTATGGCAATCTTTGTACTAAGATTATTCCTAAGAGTTCAGCTTCGAATAAAATGAAACTTAAGCTAAGCCATGGATGAATCCAGATTTATTCCATAAAATAACTCTAAAAAGCAAGCTTAATAGAAAATGCTTAAAAAAATCTAGGCAATATGAATTTACAGCAGGATTATAAAAAGTTTGGCCAAGACATAAAAAAAGAGATTTTGAAAATCTTTTGCATACACAGTTCCTTTAATTTACATTAAACCAGTGATTATTTTTTGGAGTGTATTTTAAAAGTCAAAGACAAATTGGAATTGAATAAAAAGATGTGAAATTAAATTGAAACTATGAAGAGTTATACACTAAAATTTTACAACAAAGGCCATTTTGTCGATGAATGTTTGTGTTTTACCTCTAGAAAACTCATGCGCCACCCAAAAACTAACAATATTTAAAATAATTTGGTAATAAGAAATATTTCGAGTTTTTAGAATTTCCGTGTAATAATGTATAATATATACGCCCATTCCACACATAACGCAACACTTTTTTTCAAAAATTGACCTCATGGCTTTTGATTTGTCTTCTTTTTCGGTTTTAGGTTCCTATTAAAATTCTAAGAACATAAGTTCATTTATTTTTTTTATCGCCATTCGTTAAAAAGTTATTGACCTTTCAATTCTGCAAATCCTCCGAAAACGCCAGAATTGGAAAATTTTTAATTAATTGTATCCACTTTAGTTGTAATCCAATTTTTATAAATGAGGTACCGGTAGAAAGGTATTAGAAAGTAGTTTCTGGTAAAAATATACAACTTTAAAATTTTGGATGTTAGGGTTGCCAACATATTAAAAAAAATTAATTTGCTGATTTCTCAAAAAAACGCGCAATTTTTTTCGATTTTTTATTTTTTAAATTTGAAGAAGAATGTTGCCTTTCAGTCAAACACAATTTTATGATGAAGCTTTTATATGTTTTTCGCAATTTCAATTTTTGTGCACATACCTTATCATTTTGAGGCAATTTATGCAAAAAAAAAAAAGAAATCTGCAAAATGGTTTGTCTTATAAGGACCAACATTTTATTCATAAGTTTCGATGACAACTTGACCTTGGTAGAGAAAACCGAAAAAAAATATTTTTTATTTGTTTTTTTACTTTTACTTGTAAAAGGGTTAACAAAATTTTGTTTCGAGATTCTCATATTGAAGATTATTAAATTCTTACTGATTTTGTTCCAAAAAGTTTAAAAATCGGTTTCAAAACAAAAAAGTTATGATGGTGGAGCTTTTAAACGAAATGCCATGAAAGCCAGTCTTCAAAGACCATTTGAAAACTAATTAACAAACGCGAGAGAGCTTTACGAATGGGCTATAACAAAGGAGTCAACAGAAGTCGGAGAAGTCGGTTTTGCTCAAAAGAGTCTTTTGAAATGTTGAAGATGAGTTGATGTCAAAATTTAGAAATGTGCAAGTTATAACCTGCACACAAAAGTGTGAAGATTATTCCCATAAATAATAGGGATATTAAAACTCAACGATATTCAGCTTCAGAGGATTTTTTAATATATCAGCTGATCAATTCATCGTAACTTTTTTGTTTTGAGACCGATTTTTAAACTTTTTGGAACAAAATCAGTTAGAATTTAATAATCTTCAATATGGCAATCTTGAAACAAAATTTTGTTCACCCTTTTACAAGAAAAAAATATTTTTTTTCGGTTTTCTCTACCAAGGTCAAGTGTAAGGTCATCGAAACTTATGAATAAAATCTTGATTCTTATAACACAAACCATTTTGCAGATTAAATTTTGTAAATATTTTTACCTTTAAAAAATTGATAGGCGATAAATTGCCTCAAAATGATGAGGTATGTGCACAAAAATTGAAATTGTAAAAAAAAATATAAAAGCTCCATCATAAAATTATGTTTGACTTAAAGGCTACATTCTTCTTCAAATTTAAAAAAAAAAAAATAGAAAAAAATTACGCGTTTTTTGAGAAATTAGCAAATAAATTTTTTTTATATATGTTGGCAACCCTAACATCCAAAATTTTAAAGTTATATATTTTCACTAGAAATTACTTTGTAATACCTTTCTATCGATACCTTATCTATAAAAATTGGATTACAACTGATGTAGATACAATTAATTAAAAATTTTCCAATTCTGGCGTTTTCGGAGGATTTGCAGAACTGAAAGGTCAATAACTTTTAAACGAATGGCCATAAAAAAAACAAATGAACTTATGTTCTTAGAATTTTAATAGGAGCCTATAGCCCAAAAATAAAACAAATCCAAGGCCATGAGACGGACCCGTTTTGCGTTATGCTTGGAATAAGCGTATAGCTAAATATTTTTTTTAAGTTCCTAGTGGCGTATTGCACTGAAAATTCTAAAAGAAAATAAAACATACTAAAGAAAATCGTATTTAAATTAATTCCTATCAAAATTTTCTTGTGTAGAAAAAAATCAAATATGACGAGTATGAAGTTTTTAGACATTTTTTTCCAAAGTTCTTGCAACTGAATAATAACTTCAATACATAGTTCTTTCAACAAACTAAATGTCAAACGCTAAAAATATTTTTTTTGTTGTTGCAACTGAATAACAACCCTAATGCAGAATTTATATACAACAAATTTATTAAAAACTTTTTGCAACTGAATTATAACTCCAATGTTCATGTAACTAATTGCATTATATAAGTTGCAATGGTTTTTTCTAAAGTTCTTGGAACAGAATAATAACCTCAGTACATCGCTCTTATTTTAACTAGAGTTTTAAAAGTTACAATTATATTTTTTAAACTTGCATCAACTGAATAATAACCTTAATAAAGCACAAGCTTGCAATTATTATTTTCAATGTTTTTGCAACATAATACAAACCTCAATTCAACGTTATTTTTCCTAACTACATTTTTTGAGTTATAATAATGTTTTCCAAAGTTTTAGCAACTGAATAATAACCTTAATACAGCGTAAGGTTGCAATGACTATTTCCAATGTTCTTGTAACTGTATAAAAACCTCATTTCAACCTTCTTGCAACAAAACAAATTCTCATAATTTCACAACGATTCATTGTCATTCAACGAAAAATTTGTTCAATTTGGTAGTCTCGTTGAACGCTGAAATGAAACAAAAATGGATTACATGGTAGTAGAAGTTTACGCAAAGAAATTGACAAAAAGACGTTTTTGTGAACAATAGAATTTATATTTTGCTTATGGCATTTTAGTGCGTCACAGCAGAATTGGAAACATTTAGTTATAGTGGCTTCCCCATAACTTAATTAAAACATCTTCAAACCGCGGTTTTGAACATTTAGTTGTTGTGACATTGATTTAACTTATTATAAACATAAAGCAATTTAGTTGCATCTAGGTTGCTAACTCGTTACTGTATTTGTTACAATTACAATTCATAAACATTTTTTATAGGTTTTACGAAAAGAAATGTTGTAATAATGTAAATTTAACGTAAAAATTACTAATTCTTTTTAAATTTATGAAATATTTTTACAACAAATGCATTTTTTCGTAACTTAATTAACATCGTAGTTTAACTTATTTGCAACTAACGAATGATTTGTTACATATTACTTATTTGAAACTTTAATAAAACCCATTTGTGACTAAACTTGTTTAAAAAAAACTGGAATACCACCTAATTATAACATATTTTTGTTACAAATCGAAATCTGTGCTAGCTGGGTACCTTAAATTATGCAAATGAACTGTTGATCAAAAAAAATCTTTAATAAATAATTCTCAAATATTGGTACTAGAGTTGTTTCTGATAAAGTCGTTTTCAGCTCTTTCTGTGATTGCTTACATAAGATGATGCTTCTTTAAAATATCTTTTACTTTAGCCTGTATCGTCCTTAGACCTGTAAAAATATATATAGCATCTAAATAACTCTAAATCTTCTACAAGAATGATATTTTTTTTTCAATCAGGTATTTTCAAAGAAGTGTTTAAAAAAGCGGAATAATTCCTGTTTTAAAAAGGAAAAGTTACATTATTCTTAATAATTATGTTAATAATTAAATAATTAATAATTAGTCTTAATAATTAATAATGCTGAACTTACTGAAAAGTTCAAATTTTGTAATAACAGTCATATATGGTATGTCAATTGGAGATGCACTTTTGAAATTTTGTTCAAATATAAACGCCAGTCTAAACTGTAAAAAGGATGCCTGTGGCCACCATGCACAGTAAAAATGAATCAGCCTTCAGAAAAATGTCCTTTTCATAAAAGATCGTTACCTACGAATGAGAAAAAAACGACATAAAAATCAATATTTTGACTATTGATGCAAATAACACCGCAGTTTTTAAATATATTTAATTAAATTTTTTTTCAAAAGCCTAATAAACACCAATAGAACTGTACTGGCAGGTCAGTGTATACCCTGCAGTGTATCCAACTAGTTAAATGTATTAGGTCAAAAAATACTAGTATTAGTTCAGCTCAAATGCTTTTTACATTTCGCAAACTGGCTATTTTCCTGTGTTGATGTCATAGCTAAGACAATTTTGCTATTCTCGATATGAATTGAGGAAGTATTTTTGCTGGTATAATTTCAACAAGTTGTGATAGTAGTAACTTTTAAGCCAGTAAAATACTAAAATAATCAAAACTTGGATTTTTTACTGGTATGATTGGAGCCACTTTTGTGCTAGTATATATTTAACTAGTTAAATACTAGTTTAATATTAGTATAATTTTAGTCAGTTCAATTCTAGTAGTTTTCATACTATTAGTAGTATGCTAGTATTCGTTTTATTCTAGTATTTTTGAAACCAGTTTTATGTTTGTACTACGTAAGCTGACTTTGTACTTGTACTATTGATATTATATTTAGATTTTTTTTTAAGCATATTGTTATTTTTAAAAAGCTGCAAATTTATCTTATATGAACTTAATTGAAAAAAGCTTCGATAACTTTGAGCAATATTGTTAAAAGACGAATTTCCACGCCAACTAAATGTACTGACATATAAAAGACAGCAAAATTTTGACATTTTAACTCTCCAATCATGGTTGTAAGCTTTGCTGCATTGAACAAATTTTTCGATTCAACAGCATACTAAACAACAACAAAAAAAATGTTCATCTACATTGGTTGTAAATGAAAATTAAATGAATGAAAATTTTCGTTCCTACAGCATACTAAGCTTATAAGCTATAAGCTTTAAGCAGAAGCAAAAATAAATTTTGCGACAGTGAAAAGTGAGCAACTTTTTTTTTCGTTGGTTACTATGCTGTTCAACCATAACATTTTTTCAATGCAGCCAAGTTTACAAACATGATTGGAGAGTTAAAATGTCAAAATATCGCTGTCGTTTATATGTCGATACATTTAATTTGACATTCAACAATAATGTTCAACTAACACAATCAATAAACACGTTATGGTAAGTATATGTTAGTGTAGAGTCTGCACCAAAACTTCGCGTTTAGAATTAAATGCCTAAGAAATTTCATTCCTACAGCATACTAAGCCGCGAAAAATATACTGGAAAATGTTCTTAATTAGAAGTAAGCCCTAAATTACCAACACGATTCCAATAATTTAGAAAAGTCGGTAACTGTTAGTCATTTTAGTTTTTTTCGTACTCAGCCCAAACTTGCAGCAAAAAACCTAATGGCATTTCTTGCACTGTTCTAGCAGTTTTTCAGCTGGATTTATGTCGATAAACTGTTTACGTCGATAATATTGTAACAAGTTTTTGTATATACTATTATTGGAAATTAAAAAGCGACTGCTTTCTTAACCCTCCTGTGTATACGAAGGTACCCGGGTATCTTTTGCAATTTTAAAGCAAAAAAAGGTAACTTTCGTCCAAGGAACTATATACTGAAATCTTTAGTACCTTCCTAAAATTTATTTTTTTATTCAATAAAGTTTTTATATTGCAAAGAAAATGTTTTGGCAAGTTTTTATGAAAGATTTTTAAGCACTACCCCTTCGTCTTATACGAAGGTACCCGGGTACCTCCGGCTAAAATACATGCGAATTCGAACTGTTATGGTCTTTGTCGATTTTTTACGTTTAGAAAATCATGTACTGATGTAACAGGATTAAGGATTACAAAGTTACTTTGGATTTTTTCATACAGATAGTGTAAAGGTACCGGGTACCTTCGTATACACGAAAGGTGGAAATTTTTTGTGTACACATGAGGGTTAAATTACACCTTTTTGCTAATTTACATTAAGAAACGACTGTACAATTTTTTGCATAAAAAAGGAATTCTGAAGATTTATTAAATTAATTTCCAGACACAGTTTATTTAATTTTTTATTTTAGTAGACACAAACCAATTGTTATTTTCCAACTGGAAAAACTACTAGAAAATTTAGGAAGTTTGGTGTCCATTTTCCTTTTTTTTACAAATTTGATTTCCTTATGCGAAGTGCAAGTAAAACTTTTACTAGTAAATTCAGTTTAAAACTAAAAACCCATTTTTGATTGTAAAAAAACTGTAAAAAAATTATTCCTTCGTTAAAAAAGCACAGTAAATTGATTAACTAATATTTTTATAGTGGTATCAAACTTAAAATTCAACATGTTTTTCAAAATTCCAAAGTTTAAAAGAAAATTTATTCGAGAACTGTATATTAATATGTTTATATAAATTACTCTCGAGTAACATCGGTTATATCAGCTAGTAAGAAAATTAAATACAAACTCATATAAAATATTATTTAAAGCTGTACAAAAAACACTTTTTTATTTTACAATTTTTTTTAATTTGTTCGTCCAAAGTGGTCAGAAAAAAAAGAAAGTGTTTTGCTGGACCGAATGATAACACAACTTGAAGTTATTTGAAAGAAACAATTTAAATAGATGATTGATCTGTAGACTTGTCATTCTGGCAGGTAGTTGATTTAAAAATTTTCATTAAAAAATAGCAAAATGGCGGACATCTAAATAGAAATTTTAAAAAATCGAAGCAAAATAAATTATATAATTTTTTAAAAAGTTTCCTATATGACCTTGTTATTATTATGTTGATTTACTATGATTTAAATACAAACATGCTTTGTTAGTGGTGAATTACTACAAACTGTTGGACTCCATGTAATAACATAAGCATAAACTAAAGTAAGTAAATTAAAAACAACAAAAAGAAAATGGAGAAAAACAGAAAAATTGTCACTGAAATCTCATCGCCTCTGTTGGTGTATTGAGCTAAGATGCGCTTGCACGAGGCAAGTCCCGGGATCGATTCCCGCCGGCATCACAAAGATTTCTGATAAAGCCTGTAACAGGGTCGAAATTGCAATAAAATCAGCTAGTAATGTTTTCCTTTTCATATTAAGAATGTTGTTGTTGTTGTTTCTTTGGAAAAAATTCGTTAGAGCAATTAATTGTTCTAACCTGACCTAAAGCTCAATAAACGATTCTTAACTATCAAATAACTAGAATTTGTATTTAAAATCAAGAATGATTTAAGCTATCAAACATTTAGAATTTGTATTTAAATCATAGTAAATCAACATAATTTTTTATATTCATAGCAATACATTAACAGCCCTATTCTGGCAGCTTAACTAAGCTCACCACATTAACAAAATAGTTAATATTAACTATTTGTTAAGGTTTCGTATTCTGCTGCAACTTTAAAAGCTCTTTTCCTTACAATTTTGTTAATAACAGAAAGAGTCTTAACAACGAATGAAATGTTTGTGCTTAGATAGAAAATTGTTGTGAAAATAATAAAAAAATACAAATTTTAATATAATATTGAGTTTAAATACATTAAACTGAAAAATGAAAGAATTTTTTACTTATTTTAAGTGTTGATAATGAAATCTTTCAGTAGCCGTGGCAAATTTTTCAAGCGCTTGCAAAGTCACAAGCTGCACTCGAAGCATCTGTTTATATAGCGCATCTCTTCTTTCAACAGGCATATCAATTTTCACCATGCATGGTGAACTTTAAAAGCTTTTTAAGCTTTTATGTTGTTAATGATTTTTAAGAATACCAACATTTACATAACATAACAAGCAGCTTAACAAGAGCTCCTTAACTATTTCTTGTTAAGTTAACAACCAGAATAGGGCTGTAAGGCTATTCACAGTTTAAGCGTTCATTTAACATATCGTATTTATAGCATTTGTTATTGTTAAAACTGTGAGCACTCCGCCATGTGACTGTTGTATTCAAAAATTATGCAACCCTGTGATGTATGCAATACGGCGGCTGTACACAAAGCATTAAAATACGAGGTTTGTAATTTACGCTTGTTTGCGCATTTTCGTTTGCATGCAAAACAACAACAAAGCAAAATACGCTTTCGTAAATTGGCGTACAAATAACAAATCATACAAATAGCAGACCAGTGTTTTCAAACTATGAATAGCCTCAATAACATGCAAATCTGAAGGTGAATGTTCGAATCAAGATACATATGAAAATACCCAATGTGAGGGTTAAAAAAAATAACTAAAAACCACTATAAAAAAATTAAAATATAAACAAATTTTTTTGGCAACTAAAGTTTGTACTCAATACCTAATGTAACAGAATAAAGATTTTTAAAATATTTGAAACATTACGTAATTGTTAATGTTTTTAAACATCTAAAAATTCAATTCATTTAATGTTTACAAATTTATGCAGGGCTAGCAAGTTTGCAACTATCAAAGAAGCTAGTACATTTGTGATTACTCAGTTACGAGCTAGAAGCTACAAACTATAAACTTGTTTCAACTAGAAATTTGTCAATGTTTACTCGAGATAGTGGTATGGTAACTATAGCCAAATGAACATTTGTCTCAACTATAGTTCTATAGAAGGCTTAAATCTATAATTTATTTTCAAAAGCCCAATATTTATTTCACCATAAGAAAGTATGCCGTTTGGTAACTTTAACCAAATTATGATTGAATGAAAGAAACCCCTTTCTCAGTGTATAATGCTCTTGTCTAAGGAATTAAGAATTCTGCTTCTAAGCAGCAGAAGCTTCAGCTGTTTGTGAGCAGTGCAGCGAGATACATCTTTCTGCTAAGGAAGTATGATCATATTTCAACTTACTCTTGACAAATATTCAACTGTGATATCTCGACCTACTTTAATATATTAGACAAAGTTTTTTCTTCATAAACTTATTCTTTTCCAGTGCCCTCATTATCTTTATTTTAAGCGTAGCTATGCTCAATCACATAGGACATTAATTATTACCTCTAAAATGTTTTTTGTTAGTGCTTTCAATTCTTTACCAACACATGTTAAATCAATTGAAAATTACAAAATCTTTAAACTGGCTCTTGTTAGGTTCTTGAGTATATAATTGTAATTTGAAAGTTAAATTTTACTTTTAACTAATAAACTAATTAACCCGCCGTCAAAGAACATATTTTTTGACTCACCGACAATGAAATGGGTATGCCACACCCGAGAAAAAAAATTAACATTAAAAGTAAAAACTGTACACCAAATAATTTTTTTAATGTTTTTTATTAAGTCAAAAAATATTAATTTGAAAAAGAAAAAATATTCTTTTCCTTAGAAATATTTTTTTTGTTATTTAAATTAGGGATAAAAAAATGAATGCAAAATTTATTGAAGCCCGGGTGTAACACACCCATGTTCATTGATGACGGGTTAATTTAAATATATTTATTAAACGTGAATACGATGTATTATATAAGGCTAGCTTCCATGCAAAATTGAATTAAAATTAGATTGAATAGAGTTAAAGTGCATTTTTTATTAAGTAACTTTTCTTTTTTTCGCTATAAATTATTTCATTGCTTTAGTTGTTCAACCATTAATGCCATGTTCAACCACTGTTTAGTGTGTTTTTATGCCAAATAATAAAACAAACATTCCTTTAATTTTTCTTAAAAGGTTTGGTATACTTTTTTTACAGGAATGGAAAATGTTAAAATAATGTTTTAAATCAAAGCGCTACAATCAAAGTATTAACTAAAAATATAAGGAAATTTGTTCAGTTAATTCCAATAAAAAGTATCAAATATTTTTTCTTGCACTTACATCAAATACTTATTGTGCCGTTAAAGTACGTATCCATCAATTCATCTAGCTGTTAAATTTTTGCATTAAGCCATCCATCAAAACAACAACGACTTTCATTTGAAATTTTTCAAAAGACTTCGTATCAAGTACGATAACCCTCAAGGTTTTGATTAACCCCAAAAAACTGATTGATGATTTTTTTTTAATATACTTAATGGAAATACCCGAGACTTGTAGGAAAAAAAAAAAATGAAAACTAACCGCAGAAAATTAATTGGAAAAAATTTACACGCTATGTAATAATGCATTAATGTATTATATTATAATACTTAAAAGAAAACAATTTAGTTTACTTCTCCACAACGCAAAAGTGTGCTATATTTAATAAACAACTTTAAACTGCAAAAACGAAATATTAACTATTATAGTTAATCAGTGGTGTAGATATGGGGTCAAGAACGGCAGACCTCTCATAGAGCCATGGAAACATTTCCAAATATCTCACGTTATTGTGAATTGATTCTAAAATTAAGTTAAGCGCGAATCCAAGTGTATGTGTATTGCCAAAAACTATTTTTTTTCAGTTATCAAAATAAAGTTATCAAAATTTGAATTAGTGCAGTGTTTAGTTTTTCTAAATTGGTCAACAATTACTAGAGATATAGTAAATTCAATTCAACAAGCCCATAACTTTTTAACCTACAGTGACACATATTCGTATAAACGCACTCTTAATTTTAAATTTGCTACCTTCTCTCTCTTTTATTAATGCATTATTCAAAACAAATTCAAACTCATATTGTTCACTAAACTAACGGAAATTTTTACTGAGTGCAAAAAGCTGTTTTCGCTGTTGTTGTTTTATATAAATCAGTTCAGTTTAAATATTTTACTATAAACAAGTACACATTCCTTTAAACGCACCTGAATAAGGAGGTCGAAAATATATTAGTGGTTTAAAGAAATAAGTATTTGCTTGTATTTAATTAACAATTGGTAAGTTTTGTTTAATTTAAATGTAAAAATATTTTCTTAATGATATTTTTTTAAGATTTTATCAAAATGCCAAAGGGAAAATACCTCAATGACACAGAAAAAGTCCAAATCAACCTGTACCATAAAGAGGGTTATTCAAATCGGGAAATTGGGCGGAGACTAGGAAGATCAGAAGCAGTCGTCCGCTCTTTTTTAAAAAACGGTGTTAATTATGGAGTAAAAAAAATCCACGAAAGGCAATCAAAAACAGAGTATTCGCCAAGTTAATCAAATTAGGAAGGAAGCCACCACAAGTTTTTTGAACTCAACTCAAATAAAAGCAAAATTAGATCTTCCAGTGACAACGAGGCACATTGCACACATTTTACGTAACTCAGATAACGTTAAATGGAAAAAACCGGTGAGCAAGCCTGTGTTGAAGCCGCATCACAAAAAGGCGCGCTTAGACTTCGCCCAAAAACACATGCAATGGTCAACTGAGTGGGACAATGTTGTGTTTTCCGACGAAAAAAAATTTAACTTAGATGGCCCAGACTCTTACAGCTGTTATTGGCATGATTTGCGAAACAATGACGTACGTATGTCAAAAAGAAACTTTGGTGGTGGCAGCGTTATGGTGTGGGCGGCATTTTCATCTAGAGGTAAAGCAAATATCTGCTTTGTGCCGCCCAAAATTAATTCTAAAAAATACACGGAATTGTTGGATGATGCTCTTATTTTATTTTTGGATGATAAAATGGATGAAGACAGTATTTTTCAACAGGATAATGCTGCCATTCACGTTTCTAAAGAGGCATTAAAGTGGTTTGAAGAGCACAACATCCCACTTATGAAATGGCCTGCATGCAGTCCCGATTTGAATCCGGTGGAGAATCTTTGGGGATGCATATCACGCAAAATCTATGGACAAAAAGGCCAAGGACACCTTTACAAAACCGTGCTAGAGCTCAAGTTGGCCATTAAGGAAGCTTGGGAAGATTTAGATCGTCAGTTGCTGGAAAATTTAGTGAAGTCGATGCCGAATCGTATATTTGAAGTTATAAATAAAAATGGTGGACCAATTAATTATTGAAAATTAAATAAATACACATTCCTATTGAAAATTAAGTTGATGCGTTTAAACGAATATGTACTTGTTTTAAGTAAAATATTTAAACTGAAATGATTTATATAAAACAACAACAACGAAAACAGGTTTTTGCACTCAGTACAAATTTCCGTTAGTTTAGTAAACAATATGAGTTGGAATTTGTTTTGAGTAATGCATTAATAAAAGAGAGAGAAGGTAGCAAATTTAAAATTAAGAGTGCGTTTATACGAATATGTGTCACTGTACATACCGTTTTTCGATGTTTCAACAAAGTAAGGCTGTGGAACATGACATTTGGCTTCACAAAACAGTCAAGTAATCAGGTATTCAAAAGTATACTTTTTAAAGCTATTATATCTTTTACGGAACCCCCCACAACCAAAAGAAATCTACGCGAATGAAGCAAATAAAGAAGCTATAGAAACTAAGTGAGATTTTATGATCATATTTTATTGCACTTCCTGTAACGATTTGGAGCTGCATAAAAAAAGGCTTAAATCTTTAGTAGCCAATCAATGCGTACGCTCAAAATACAATGAGACAGAAATAAACCAAATTGAGCTATAAATGTAATAAAAATTTCTTGCAATTTTTTTAACAGTGACCCTAAGAAGGGTAAGGTTTTTGGAATGTACAACGTATTGAGAGTATTTTGCAAAAATTGGAAGTAAATCGGAGCAAAAATAACAAATATACAACGTTTCAAGCGACCGGCCCTCATTATTAGATGTTCGAGTATAAAAAGCTTTAAATCGATTTTCACTAACATGTAACTTTTAAAGTCCGTGACCACCATTCCGAAAAAACTACTAAACCGCTACGTTTTACAAATTTGTACACATATTTTACATACAAACCCAGCAAAAAAAGTGCTTCCAAAAGAAGCCAAGGTGGGAGGGATGGTATTCAAGACTGCCATCCCTTCCACCTTCATATCCTGAAGGCATTCTTTTAACATATGCATGTCATTGGGAGGAATGCTTTCCTTAGTCTTCTCTAGAAGTGCTTCCAGAACTTTTTCAATGGAAGATTTCTTTGAGTCCTTCAATGAAAGGATTCTAGTAGGTATTTTCCTGGAGAACTGTAAGAAGGAATGATTTTTGTGGTTAGGGGGTTAAAAAAATCCCTGGGAAAATATCCTTTTTCCAGACATTCTAGCGATTTTGGTGTTGAAAATGAGAAGTGTTTGGGTTTTGTTGGAGGTTTAAAAAAATTCCACGTAAAATATCCTTTTTCCGATTTTCAAAGCATTTTGGTGTTGGAAGTAGTAAATGATTGGATTTAATTGGGGGTTTAACGTATCCCACGGAAAATATTTAAAACATATATTATAATTATATATAAATTTTTTACTTTAATTGAGTTTAAATGTCATTTGAATGTCTTCCAGAAGTAGTTTATAAAAATGCCTCTTGAAAT
Source organism: Dichetophora obliterata (assembly GCA_963920525.1). Lineage (NCBI taxonomy): Eukaryota > Metazoa > Arthropoda > Insecta > Diptera > Sciomyzidae > Dichetophora > Dichetophora obliterata. The sequence continues at coordinate 43,988,869 of OY986436.1, read as the reverse complement.
AACTTCTTTATAAGGCTAAGAAGAAGCACAGTTTGATTTATAGAATGTCTTCTCGAAGCAGTGTCCTTAAGAATGCATGCCACATTTACATTAAAAAATTTGCTGGGAATAACTAACTATCAAGTGGCGTCAAGTTTTTTAAAATTTTTTTAATTAGTATCAATCATTAACAAATAGGTCAATTTTATTGTCAAAAAATCGACATTTCAACTTTAAAATGATGTAAAAAGTTTAAAAATTTATAAATAAAAACCTTGGTGTCAATTGAGAGAGAAAATAATTAACTATTTAAAACAATTAGTTTTTTTTTATTTTAGACAATCCAGTGCTGAGGAATCGCAGTCACTGCAAAAAAAAACTTTTCCGAGACACCAGCGGATAATAACAACTGCGGACTGCAATAAATCTGTTATTTTTCTATATTGTTGTCCAAAATATTTTTAAATATTCTTCAAATGTTGTATTATAATAATCTTATTTTCAAAATAAATCTATAATACCAATGTGTTACAAAAACATTCTTGAAAATGGGCCTTTTTTTGACCGTACAAGCTTTACCCCCTTAAGATCGGCAGTAAATGTTCTGTATACTTGTAGGTTAGGCAAAGGAAAATCAAATTTTATTTATTGCATTCATATGAATACCTACCTTTTGTAGAGAAAAACGAGTGTTTTATTTACTATATTTTATTGTGTTATTTGATTGCTTGATCTTGATTTGCCACCCATATATCAGCAATAAATTAAATTTTTTAATTTAATACGCACTAAAATTAACACAAAGCCCTCAACACATGCAGCGCATCAATAAGATTTTCAACAAGCTGTGTTACACAGGGTCCGCCAATCCGTATAATCCAATAAAAAATATTAAAATAGCGAGTTGTCGCTATTTCTAAATTATACCAAAACTTCTTGCATCAGTCATTTAATTCAAATGTTTAAATTTGGTTTAATAAAAATATTTATAATGCATTGTACAAAACAAAAATTATGAATTCGTCTTTAATTTGATTTATCGTGTTAACGCAAAACATTTTGGTTAATTTTATGCGCTTTATACTATCATTCTCGATTTTATCATCTCTAATGCAATTACCATTAAAGTTTTATAGGTACTGAAGCCAAAAATTGATAACTAAACTTCCTAACGAATTCTGTGAAAGGAAAAGAAAACGAAATACATATTTCTTTTTTTATAATTCTAAACCTTTTAAAAAACAGAAATACTTTGTTTTGTAGTTCTAAAAAAATGTACACTGTAGGTGCATACTATTTTGAGTGCGTACGGAAGTGTGTAATACAAAATAAAATAAAAAATGTTCTCATTTATTATTATAGTAAAAATTAATTATTATAAACTTGAATATTCAAATAATACTTTTTTGTACTAGTAGTACCTTTGTTTCGTTTTACCAGTTTTATAACCAGTTTCAGTTTTGGCTGAATATTATAAAATGGCCGAATATTTGGCTTCGGTTTTGGCCAAGATTCCGGTTTCAGTCGGACACTAATCATTTCTAAGGTGCAAGATAATACATTTTTCGAGCATTTTAAGTACAAAGGAAATTAAACTTATTGGCCTGTAGTTTTTCGGATAAAAATGGCTGCTCTTACTTGATTTCGGTAGGAATACAACCCTCGCTTCCTTCAAGCAACATGTACATAGTTTAGCCTGATACATCCGTTAAATATATTCTCAAGCCATGGGATGACTCATGGTTCGGCCGTTTGCAGCATGGCAGGAATTATAACTTCTGGTCCCTGAGGTTTGTATCCCGAGAAAGAGTTTATAGCCTATAGAATTCCGTCCGACGTTATTAAGTCGTGTGCAATCTATCTTCGTATTGCTGTAATGTTTGGAGCTTTAGTAAATACAGGAAAATGTGATTTTAAAAGCACTTCACGGAATTCTTGACTGCTGTCGGTCCACTGACTACTGTCTTTGCGTAGTTGGCTCTGAATGGAGGGAGGGCTTCTGAGACTTTTTGTGTTCGAAGTTTTTTCTGTGCTTGAGCAGAAGTTCTTTCAAGAATGTCATTTTGCTCTGCGCACGTTTGCTTTAAAAAGTTTGAGCCTGCGTTTGCATTCCCCCCATATTTACTCTTCGGTCTCCATTATGGTGGTCTGATCTAACGCTTCGTTTGCATAGGCTTACAAGAGGAGTGATAGGCCTTGAGAAGATGGACCGAAAGAATCTTCAGGGAACTTTCAACACCGTCTTTCAGATTCGTCGTCATTTGCCTTCGAAATCTATATACAAAGATTTATATTTTTAATTTTTTATAAATGAATTGGAATCAATGACTTTTGGTCCGAAATATGAGCGTTAAAATAGAATTTCTTGAATAAAAACTTAGCCATGAGAGATTGAAAAACACAGTTTAAGAGGAAAATTTAGACATGACTGAGTTTTTTCCGCTTTCTCTTACGGGATGGTACTGTTTTAAAGCCGAAAAAGGCATGTTTTCATGATTTTTTTTTTTGGAGACATGAATAATGTCTTAACCCTCATGTGTATACAAAAAATTTTCCCCTTTCATGTATACGAAGGTACCCGGGTACCTTTATCCGATCTGTATGAGAGAAACTATATGTGAATGAAAAAATCATGTGTATACGAAAAATTTCCCCTTTCGTGTATACGAATGTACCCGGGTACCTTTATACTATCTGTATGAAAGAAACTAAATGTGAATGAAAAAATCCAAAGCTACTTTGTAATCCTTCATCCTGTTGCATCAGTACATGATTTTCTAAACGTAAAAAATCGACAAAGACCATAACAGTTCGAATTCGCATGTATTTTAGCCGGAGGTACCCGGGTACCTTCGTATAAGACGAAGGGGGAGTACTTCAAAATCTTTCATAAAAACTTGCCAAAACATTTTCTTTGCAATATAAAAACTTTATTGAATAAAAAAGTAAATTTTAGGAAGGTAATTAAGATTTCAGTATATAGTTCCTTGGACGAAAGTTAACTTTTTTTGCTTTAATATTGCAAAAGGTACCCGGGTACCTTCGTATACACAGGAGGGTTAATGAAAAAAAAAATATTAAAAATTATTGATGAATAAATCCGTAGCAGCGATTCTTCGGAGGCACCTCGAAAAAAAGTGGTTTTGCAGTAAACGTGATAAAAAGTTAGCGGAATATCTGATAAATAATCAAAATTAGTTTAAAAGGTATATGTTTCCCGAGGTAATACCGAATAGTTTTTTTAATGTTTTTTGAAGTCGAAAACGCTAAATTAGATTTTTGCTGAAAAGTTGAATTTATTTTATTATTTTAAAATAGGAAAAAAAAAAGAAAAAACAACGCTTCGGCATTACCTCATGTGTAGAAATAATGTAAAAAATTTCAAAACGATCGGTCAAGTAGATTTTGCGACACCGTATTCACCGACTTAAAAAATATTGTTTTCCAGAAAATCGATTTATAGTATTTTTTTCTATCGAAAATCAAAAATAAAAATGAATAACGGAGTATAATTTTTTATTCTTACACAGAATCATCAATGTGAGCTCCGTACAGTAAATCGCTGTCATTCAGGATGTCCAATGCATTTTTTTGCTCTTGTCTGCGTTGCATTCTACCCTCTTTATTTGTACTTGCAGCTTGTTCGTCCGCTATGGTTATTCGTTATTTTACCAATTTCCTGCCGATTTTAGACACAAATGCCAAAGACGCCTCTTACCACAACACAAAACCGAAAAGAAATAAAAACGGAAAACTATGATACAATTTTAGCTGGCAACTGATTCATATACGATCTACACTAAATATATAATATACAAATTCAGTTTACATACCTACAAATAAACATAGAAGTATAACATAATTTGGAGATTAAAAATCTTTATGATAATTCAACGTTGTCAGGCATGTATGCATAAGAATCGAGTTCTTATCGACTTGAAACGCTGTATCTTCGTTAGTTTCAGCACGATTTACATTTACTTGAAATTTTTACAAAATACTCTAGAAATGTTGTAGATTCAAAAAATATAAAAAAGGTCACAAAATTTTTTAAAAAAAGTACCAACCCCTAAGCCCATTGGATGCCACTGTACTCAACTGAGTACAGCTGATCTCTTACTAGTTGCCAAGCAAAAACAAAGAATTTGCAATCATTGTGCCGTTATTTAGTTTCAACAATACAAAAAGCTTCTGAGAAAATTTGTTGTGTGATTTTTATTTTGCGTGCAAAATTATCAGTTCGATTTGTATCACGAAAGCGGTGCTTTCGAGTTATTATTTAAAACAAAATTTAATTTTTTTTTGGTAATTTTTCATAATTATTATAAAAAACGCATAGCTCATAGGTAAAAAAAAATTACTTATATAAAAACCAATAAAAGTAGAAATTCATTAAACTGATTGTACTCGTTTGAGCACAATGAAAACATGCATAAGCATTAAATAATTTAGTTAGATTTAAACTATGAGTGAAAAACGTTTTACGGCCCAACAGTGCTTTCGGGGGCTTCAATAAGCTGTTGATAGCATATTATGCGATAGTGATGTCGAAGAATTTGAAATGGCAATCATTCCACCTGATCTAAGAGCACTGACTGATGAATAAGAAGGTGTTGAAGAAAATATGACGCTATCAAACCTACCAAAAGATATAGGTGGCACTTTTGAAGCTTTCGTAAGCCGAGAAATCATTGATAACGAAAGCAGTGGCGATAGTGATGAGCCGTTGGTATCAAAGAAAACTCGGCAAGACTTTGCAATGCAACGAAACCCTATCTGGCGCAAATGCTTTCCATCGCCAAGCTCAGTCTCTCAGCACAATTCCGAAGTTTATGAAAGATTAAATCGTGCACGTGAAGAAATGACGAATCTCATTCCAGTGCAAATGTATAAAAAATATTTGATCAAAGTGTCTCTGACCTGATTGCATCCAATTCGATTATCTATGCAAAACAGAACAACAGGCACAAGTTTCAGTTTGATATCTCCGATTTGAAAAAGTTCTTAGGAGTTTTAATATTATCCGCATATAATAAGTTACCAAGATATCCAATGTACTGGGTCTTTGGATGAAGACTTTGGATTTGAATTAGTGGCCAAAGCTCTCTCCAGATATACATTTCGTGAACTAAAGAGAAACCTTCATCTCGTAGACAAAAATATTGCAGCGACGACTAACGACAAAATATTCAAAGTTAGACCATTGAGAGATTTACTAATAAAAAATTTTTTGCAATGGGGAGTATTTCATGAGAACATATCTATAGATGAGTCAATGGTAAAACATTATGGCCACCATACCTCTAAGTAATTCATTCGAGAAAAACCGGTTCGATTCGGTTAGAAAAACTCGGTTCGATTCGGTTAGAAAAACTGGGTTGCGGCTAGTGCTATAGGCTATTGCTACGCGTTTGACTTGTACTCCGGAAAATCTCAGGTGGAATCATCTGATCCTTTAGGTTCGCGTGTTGTCAAAAATTTGTTGCAGAAGCTTAATTATACTGCTGGAAATCATCGAGTTTTTTTTTGAGAACTTCATCACTGGTTACAATATTCTAGTTGATCTTAGAAAGTTGGGGTACCGTGCTACTGGAACTGTCAGGGACAACAGAACGAGAAAGTGACCTTTGACTAGCACGTAGGATATGAAAATATATCGTGGTTCCTATGACTATCAAGTCGAAAATAAAATGTGCTGTTTTTTGTAAGATAGAAAGATAGCAGTATTTGTACAATGATACAATTGCACCTGTACAATGATACAATTGCAATGAACGGTTAAGCGATGGTACTCAAGCAACCGTGAGAAAACTGACGTGACTAAACCCCACTTATTCCAAAATCGTAATAAAAACATAAGTTGGGTCAACTAATATTTCGCCATCATATTGCACGTAATTATCTTTTCCAAGTGGATAAAAAAAATTGCGACATTCTGGGTCAACGGTTGAAGGTTTGTTTCAAGATGGAGCTGGACACTATCCCGCTAAAATACAAAACCAACTACTGTGATTGTTTGTCATTCAAGAGTGCGTTGGCAGTGTAAGAAGTGCTTAAAAATACTTTGCATTGAAAAACAATGTTTCGAAAAGTTTCATACATAAGAGGTTAGTGTAATCATTTGAGTACACCATAAAAAATTGTTTAACAAAATTTATTTTTTTAATTTTATGTTTTTTATACATAATTTAATCAATAAATAAAACTGAATTTGAAAAATTATAGCCAGTTTTCATTTGACCTCTAATGGGTTAAGGATACCCTACAAGAAGCATTTTTTTAGGTAACATATGTGAATATATTCATATAATTATCTAAAAAATAATAAATTTTAAAGATTTCCCGGAATTTTGACATCAACTTTAGAACGATATCTCTAAAACTGTAGCTTTTCTCAATACAGCGTATTTTTGTATGAAAAGGTTAACACTGAGCGGTAAACTAAAAATAGAAATAGAGCAGAGACCGCACTGAGTATGCATTTTATAATAAAAAGCACAAAATAATAATTATGTTTTGACTTTTTAAATTCTGAGCAACGAATAATAATTATTTCTGCTTTTTATTTTTTTAAGCCAAAAATAAAAATCAATATTTGCCCCATATTTTTTATTTTTATTTTTATTTTTATTTTTATTTTTATTTTTATTTTTATTTTTATTTTTATTTTTATTTTTATTTTTATTTTTATTTTTATTTTTATTTTTATTTTTATTTTTATTTTTATTTTTATTTTTATTTTTATTTTTATTTTTATTTTTATTTTTATTTTTATTTTTATTTTTATTTTTATTTTTATTTTTATTTTTATTTTTATTTTTATTTTTATTTTTATTTTTATTTTTATTTTTATTTTTATTTTTATTTTTATTTTTATTTTTATTTTTATTTTTATTTTTATTTTTATTTTTATTTTTATTTTTATTTTTATTTTTATTTTTATTTTTATTTTTATTTTTATTTTTATTTTTATTTTTATTTTTATTTTTATTTTTATTTTTATTTTTATTTTTATTTTTATTTTTATTTTTATTTTTATTTTTATTTTTATTTTTATTTTTATTTTTATTTTTATTTTTATTTTTATTTTTATTTTTATTTTTATTTTTATTTTTATTTTTATTTTTATTTTTATTTTTATTTTTATTTTTATTTTTATTTTTATTTTTATTTTTATTTTTATTTTTATTTTTATTTTTATTTTTATTTTTATTTTTATTTTTATTTTTATTTTTATTTTTATTTTTATTTTTATTTTTATTTTTATTTTTATTTTTATTTTTATTTTTATTTTTATTTTTATTTTTATTTTTATTTTTATTTTTATTTTTATTTTTATTTTTATTTTTATTTTTATTTTTATTTTTATTTTTATTTTTATTTTTATTTTTATTTTTATTTTTATTTTTATTTTTATTTTTATTTTTATTTTTATTTTTATTTTTATTTTTATTTTTATTTTTATTTTTATTTTTATTTTTATTTTTATTTTTATTTTTATTTTTATTTTTATTTTTATTTTTATTTTTATTTTTATTTTTATTTTTATTTTTATTTTTATTTTTATTTTTATTTTTATTTTTATTTTTATTTTTATTTTTATTTTTATTTTTATTTTTATTTTTATTTTTATTTTTATTTTTATTTTTATTTTTATTTTTATTTTTATTTTTATTTTTATTTTTATTTTTATTTTTATTTTTATTTTTATTTTTATTTTTATTTTTATTTTTATTTTTATTTTTATTTTTATTTTTATTTTTATTTTTATTTTTATTTTTATTTTTATTTTTATTTTTATTTATAATTTTTATTTTTATTTTTATTTTTATTTTTATTTTTATTTTTATTTTTATTTTTATTTTTATTTTTATTTATAATTTTTATTTTTATTTTTATTTTTATTTTTATTTTTATTTTTATTTTTATTTTTATTTTTATTTTTATTTTTATTTTTATTTTTATTTTTATTTTTATTTTTATTTTTATTTTTATTTTTATTTTTATTTTTATTTTTATTTTTATTTTTATTTTTATTTTTATTTTTATTTTTATTTTTATTTTTATTTTTATTTTTATTTTTATTTTTATTTTTATTTTTATTTTTATTTTTATTTTTATTTTTATTTTTATTTTTATTTTTATTTTTATTTTTATTTTTATTTTTATTTTTATTTTTATTTTTATTTTTATTTTTATTTTTATTTTTATTTTTATTTTTATTTTTATTTTTATTTTTATTTTTATTTTTATTTTTATTTTTATTTTTATTTTTATTTTTATTTTTATTTTTATTTTTATTTTTATTTTTATTTTTATTTTTATTTTTATTTTTATTTTTATTTTTATTTTTATTTTTATTTTTATTTTTATTTTTATTTTTATTTTTATTTTTATTTTTATTTTTATTTTTATTTTTATTTTTATTTTTATTTTTATTTTTATTTTTATTTTTATTTTTATTTTTATTTTTATTTTTATTTTTATTTTTATTTTTATTTTTATTTTTATTTTTATTTTTATTTTTATTTTTATTTTTATTTTTATTTTTATTTTTATTTTTATTTTTATTTTTATTTTTATTTTTATTTTTATTTTTATTTTTATTTTTATTTTTATTTTTATTTTTATTTTTATTTTTATTTTTATTTTTATTTTTATTTTTATTTTTATTTTTATTTTTATTTTTATTTTTATTTTTATTTTTATTTTTATTTTTATTTTTATTTTTATTTTTATTTTTATTTTTATTTTTATTTTTATTTTTATTTTTATTTTTATTTTTATTTTTATTTTTATTTTTATTTTTATTTTTATTTTTATTTTTATTTTTATTTTTATTTTTATTTTTATTTTTATTTTTATTTTTATTTTTATTTTTATTTTTATTTTTATTTTTATTTTTATTTTTATTTTTATTTTTATTTTTATTTTTATTTTTATTTTTATTTTTATTTTTATTTTTATTTTTATTTTATTTTTATTTTTATTTTTATTTTTATTTTTATTTTTATTTTTATTTTTATTTTTATTTTTATTTTTATTTTTATTTTTATTTTTATTTTTATTTTTATTTTTATTTTTATTTTTATTTTTATTTTTATTTTTATTTTTATTTTTATTTTTATTTTTATTTTTATTTTTATTTTTATTTTTATTTTTATTTTTATTTTTATTTTTATTTAATTTTTATTTTTATTTTTATTTTTATTTTTATTTTTATTTTTATTTTTATTTTTATTTTTATTTTTATTTTTATTTTTATTTTTATTTTTATTTTTATTTTTATTTTTATTTTTATTTTTATTTTTATTTTTATTTTTATTTTTATTTTTATTTTTATTTTTATTTTTATTTTTATTTTTATTTTTATAAAAACCAGTAAGTTTTGATTTTTATTTTTTAAAGCAAAAGCAAAAATAAAAATCAAAATTTGCCCGATATTTTTTTTTTAAAAAAATGGTAAGTTTTGATTTTTATATTTTAAGGCAAAAATAAAAAAAAAATTTGCCCGATATATTTTTGACGTACCAAATACTGGTAAATTTTGATTTTTATTTTTTTAACCATTGATTAAAAGCAAAATTATGGTTTTTCCAAATTTTGCTATTCATCCACTACGGTTTTTGTTTTACCGCACACTTAAATCCTAATTCTTACCCTAAAAAAAAATTTATATTTTCCAGTTACTTTGTCTTCAAAACATATCGGGCAAATTTTGCTTCTTATTTTGCCTCAAAAAAAAAAAAAAAAAAATTTACCAGATATTTTGTGCTTAAAAATATATCGAGCAAATTGAACTTTTATTTTTGCCTTAAAAAAATAAGAAGCAGAAACAATTTTTATTTTATGCTCAAAATTTTAAGAGTAAAAATTTTAAAAATCAATAGGAAATCAAGTTCCACAATGTGAGGGGATTCGAATGATATCTTCAAAACGGCGGTATTAAAATTTTTCTCAATGCTTTTTTGGTTTAAAAATCAACAAATAATTATTATTTACAGTCTCTGAAATAAAAACGTTATTTTCCTCTTTCTTCGCTCATCTAAGAAAGTAATAAAACCCATATAACAGTGCAGGTCGAAAGGACAAAGTGAAATGGTTGACTCTAGTATATTTAAAGAGTTGGAAAAGTTTAATTACCAAGGATACTGCTTTGATTTTGCGTGATTGTTTGGGACAGTAGGTCATTCGTGTCTTATTGAATTTTTTTTATATTAATTTACTTGTTAAAGATAAAAATTGTGCTGGTTAAAAGAATACCCAGCAAAGATTGTCTTTATTTTCTTATAGATCTCTATACTGCTTTAAAATCTTAATTAAAAATATATATTTTTTTTCAAATGAACAACTTTTTAATACATCGCTAGGCAACTGAGAAGCCAAAGAAACTTAAAACAAAATACTTAACTTTTCTTCTTAATTTAATTTTTTAATGAAGCCTGACATCAGCTTAATATTTCTTTCCCAACTTTTGTTTTTCTTTTAATACAGCTGTGTTCAACATTAAAATGTTGCAGCAATATTAAAAGTTTTAATGCATCTTGCTTTAAAGTGGAAACATCATAGCGAAAAGTTACTAGTAAAATAAAAATGTTTATGGTATGTTTTTCTAGAGTGCATACATTGCCACTTGCAGTTAAGTGCGCGCTAAAGTTTTCCACTAAAAGCAATATCGGATGAGAACGACAACACGTACATATAAAACATACTCTAAGTTTCTGCTTCATTTTTCTTAATTTTCACTTAATTGAAAATAAAACGTGGCAAATTAAAAGTTAAGAGATGAAATGCAAAAGCTTTGGAAAATGTAAAAGTTTTATTATCATGTAAAAGTACATTTTACAGTTGAGTTCGCTGTGAAATAAGCTATATGAAACTTTACTTATCATGTTGAAGAGAAGAAAACAGCTTTTTAGATTGAAATTTTCTCAACCTAAAGCCATAATATGCATGAAACATTTAGCAGACTTAAAGAAACTTTTTCTGTTGAGGATGATGCTTGCTCTTCAGAATGAAATCCATTTTTCTGTTAAAGCCCAATTGAGTGCCATATAATATTATCGACATACTCAGCACGTTTTTCACTCTACTCACCATGGCATTTAACACCTGCTGCGTCAGATGGAGCTCAGGTAAAAAAAAGGTATGAGAGCCTCAACATGTGAAAGGATATCCAAAACAAAACTCAAGACGAGCTAAGCCACTAAGCGCACATAACGATGAGATACCTTTTTGGGGAGTTTGTTTTGTTTTTCCTGTTATTTTGCTGCGTTATACTGTCAAATAGCCATAACCAATGTTTGTGGCGTGCGTGCGTTAAGTTATTGAAAATGAAGAAAAATAGCTTTATAAGCAGATGGAATGAAAGCAAAGACTGACGCACAGTGGCACAGAGGCCAACTGTTTTAATAAAATCGATTTTCGGGCCTTACATCAAGAGAAATTAAATCCGTAAAATCAAAGAAAAAGTGTCTTTAAAAAACTGTTATTGAAATATATATGTAGCAAAGACAAATTTTATTGAAATAAGGAATTTATCTTCAAATAATCAACTGATCAATTCTTCAAAAGAAAAGCCGAAAGTTCTTAGTCTTATCGACTAGGAAAAAGTAAGTTTTCTAACAAAGTTAACTCTGTGCTATAATGATTTAATTCTTTGTTAGCGAGCAATTGAAAAAATTTGTAAACTCAAAGACATTGTTTTGGTAAAGACTTTGTGTTCACCGACATAACTACTTCGTTTTTAATAGTTTGCATTTTTTGCATGTTTTTAATAATTTTCTCCAAATCAAGTAAAAATTATGTTTCACAAATAAGTTTTTTTCTAGATACGATTAAGCCAACAACATTTTTGCTTTTGCGGCAAAGTGCATTTTCTTTGGTTTTACATACCTTTTTCTCGGTGTAGAAATTTAGCTGGCGGAACAATTTTGGCCGGCAATTCAGTTTGGGTACAAGAGAAAGGGTTTTGTCCCACTGTGCGGCTTGCGTCCCTGTTTTCTGGCCATAATGCATGTACTGTCTAACGTCTTAGAAACCAAAAGTGTTGGTCATTATAGTTAAGTATTTTCTTGCAACTCGAAATTTTTTTTTTGTTAATTTAATTAATATTAAGGATGTACGTAAGACCAACCTTTCAATTTGTGGACAAATTTATGGCTTTTATAGTTAGAGGGCTTAATTGGTTTGCTGTTATTTGGAGCTTACATAAAATCTATTAGCTACTCTGTTCCTTGCTGAATAAGTTAATATGTCCGTAAAGGTAATAAAAATAAAAAAGACTGTTCGAACACGTGAATGACCTAACTAAACAAATTCAAAAGCCATCCGATTAAAAGACAAAGTTTGAGGGATAAACCTGACTTTTTGACTTTTTTATCAATTTCTCGAATTAAACAATCAGATTTTCTATGGCACTATATGCTTAAAAAGAGTATATCAATAGTGCTGATCGAAGTGAAAACTTTAATCTATAAAATAGGGTATTTCAAGCCTAATGCAAGCATAGGTTGACCTCATGCCTTTTGATTAGCCTGAAATTTTGACTATAAGTTTGTATTTAAATCATAGTAGGTAAAGTTGCCTAATTTTTTTTAGAGTCATTCGTAGCGAAATTATGGAGATGCCAATTTTGTCCAAAAGAAAAAATCGTGAAAATTAATTCAATTTCAATAAAACTTGTCTTCGTTGTTTATTTTTCGATTTTAATGAGTAAGGTATCATTGAAAAGGTATTTTAGTGCAATTTTGGAAAGTTTTCTATTATTTTTAGGTTTTTTGCCAGGGCTGCCAACTTTACTACAAACATTTAATTTGCTCATATTTTATAAGAAGGCCGCTTTTTGCTAAAAATCATTACATACATATGTGAAGTTGCGCGCTTTCGCTTACACTGCCAACACAGGTATTCTTGCTTTGATGTGTATTTCTAAGAATTTGTTGGTTTTATTATTGTTTCTGCAGTCTTCAAATAATTTTAATCTATTTGCTGCACTCTCCAAATTATTTTCCTGGGCTTCATCGAGTGGTTTATCTCTGCGCTTGGTCTACAGTGAAAGTGTATCACAGAGTGTTTTACAAACGACTGTTTGTACTTTATTGCAAATGTAATGGATATACATACAACGGGCATCAGGCCCGTAGACAAATGGGGGTTGTATGGGCTAAACCCCCCTTAGGGTCTAGAAAGTATAAGATTATAATATATTAGCATTAAGGAAACTATAACGCAAAAGCGTTACAAATTTGCGTTCAAATTAATTTTGAGCTGAATTGCGACCTATGCTTTCAGATCATTGATAATATAAGGACTTCGGCATAGATTGCGATTTTATGTTCGTACAGGGGGTTAGGATGGTGCGGCTGTCATGAATGGTACACTACAAGGAGCACAAGTGCATGTAGTGGAAGAAGAGCTACAGTATGCTGTTATTAAAGCTTAAGAAAACGCATCCTAATTTCGAAATACCACAATATCGCCTTTCGAATTTCAACTTATAAAAACAATAAAAAGTTTAGATTTTCAAATTGCTATTTATGTTGTCGCAGTTCCAACTAAATGCATTTGTGATCCAGATTGTCCATTCACATTATTTGTTGTTTTTCCCCAAAAATTAATAACAAGAGCAGAAAAACTTAGTAAGCGTATTAATCACTACTTTAGTAACGTCAATTGAAATGTGTAACAGTTATATTTCACTTTGGTTATGTTGTAGAGTTGCTACTTTAAAATATTTAAAACTACTATATAAACTAGTACTGAATTAAGTACTGAAAAACGAAAATCAGAAATATTTTTTTAAATTATTGAAACCATTTTAAATGATAAATATAGTTTTTTTAAATTTTTTATTATATATTTGTTATTGTGTTTGAAATGCCCAATCACAAGCACTTTGAGGGTTTTTCTTAAAAAAAAATCAAGTTTCAGCAGATACAAGTATTTGATCCGATTTTTGTTATGTCGTTTTTTTATATTTTGTATTTTCGTATTTTTGGTGATTGAGTAAGCAACGTAATCGCTCAATTTTTTGTACTTGATAAGTGTCTGTTCAAAAGAGCTTATTGCGACATTGTATGAAGTTAAAGAATACGGAAAAAAACTTCTAGTTTTTGTTGTGCTTACAATTCTGAGACCAACAGCTAATATATGATAAAAGCATGGATAAAAAATTTTAATTGTTTCAAAGTTATAGAAATTTCAAGTTTAAGAATATGTCCTTTAGTACAGTCACTGAAGAAATATGCATTTTTGATAAGGTTTTTAATTATTTTAAAAATGAGCACAACGATTAAATATACATAAGAAGTTTTCACAGAAATTATTAATTCACTAAACACGTAAGTGCCCTCTGTCGTGCTCAATACATTCACATTCTTCTTCGGTTATAGTGATAAGTAGACTTCGGATTTTTATGCGATTGCATATATGTTGCATATTCTGCATATTGCATACATTCTGCATATGGTATATATCTTGAATACGCTGCATATATCTTGTATACGTTGCATACAAATTGCATACAATTTGCATGTAACTTGCATATGTTGCATATATCGTGTTGATAAGCAATAATCGCTTAAGTCGACTTAAGACAGAACTGAGTTACATATGAAGCTATGCTCCACGCATATAACACTATGAACACACAAATCTGGAGCTCCTTGAGTTACCTAAGCAAAAACTATGACACGAAAATTAAAGACCTTTTCATAAAACTTATATGGTGATTAAAAACTTTGAAGCAAGATTTCTCGAAACTTTGAAATTAGACTTAACCTATTTAATACGTTTTTTCCAATGATACAAGCACCGTTAGTGGCCTTGTGCATGAAATTGCAATAACGTCAACTTTTTTGTACCAACTACGAATAACGGAATTAAATTAAGCGCAAATAATCGCATGGTATGCAAAAACTGGCGGGATGAAAATATATAACAATAGGTGTAATCACTTCATTGCTGAAATTTCAGAAATCGCAAAATTTCCGAGGAGTTGAAGTGAGCGACCGTTTTTAATATTTCATTCTTTTCACATGAATCTGTCAAGCTTAAAACTGCCATTGCTTCATTTCTTTGGTGGGCTTGTTACCAAAACAAATAACTATGTTAAAAAACGTGTTCTTTTTGCCTTTTAATAGAAAAACAAGGCCAAAACTATATTATATGATCGCCATCAATATAATTAATGATCAAGCGCGTCGGAAGCTAATTTCATCTGGGGGGCAGTACAAAGGGGGGGGGGGGGCAGTATAAATGGTGGTGCAAAAAAAAGTTCACCAAAATTTCTTCAAAGAAACATGAATGTGAATTAACAAATTTTTTATTTAAGTTTAAAATAAAAAAAATATAAAAATATATAAAAAATATTAAAATTTCATTATTTTTAAAAGTTCTTCCAATTTTAATATTAGAGATCATTCTTTAAAGGATCTTTCATATGGTAATATGAAAATATAAGAAATAATGGTTGCTTTTATAAAGCAAGACTAGGTATATCTTTACATGGTTTAAATGCAATAAGGTACAAAAAGTTATATCAATTTAAATTATTCCAAAATGTTTCTTTCTGTCCTTGCGAGAAACAAACTCTTTCACCACCTCCATCGAATTCAATTCTTCGGTTTTATCTTTCTGAATGTGTATAAATGCCGCATGAGTGAGTCGTTTCTGTGTCATAGTTGCTCGAAGATACGTTTTAAGTCGTCTTAGTGCACTAAAAGAACGCTCAGATGAAGCTGCTGATGCACAGTCTAAAGCAAAGCAATAAGTTTTTCAACTTCATTTAATAGTTTTTTTACAGCATCCGAATTTTTCGCAAATTGGGATACAATGCCACTACAATTTCAAGGTGTTTCGCCAGGCAATTGCTTCAGCAATTTCATCTGCAAAAAAGTCATCTACATAAAGATCTAGTTTCGTTTTTAGATTTTGTTCAGAAGGCACTTTTCCGTTGAAGGCTTCGATTACAATATTTTCCAACGATTCCAGAGTGTCAAGATCTGTTTAAATGTACAATAAGATTTACAAAGTGCCAGTTGACACTAGCTTCACTCAACCGACTCACCGAATGTTAAATCAAAGTGAGTCGGTTGAGTGAAGCTGGTATAAGCTTGCAAAAATAAAAAAAAAAGTAAAATATCGACCTGTTTGATCGAATCTAGCCGTTATCTCATTTGAAGGAAGATCTAAAATTTCGAAATAATCTTTTCGTAGCCGATCATATAATGGCAACTGTACTGAAGGAACCGGATTTGATGTTTCTTCAAAGCGTCGAGGTGGATTTTCATCAGCTAATTCACAGTAGGAGCTTTCGCATGGTCCAAAACATCGGACCAACATGTCAGATTGTACAACATGTAGTACCATGCGTAAGCTAAAACGATAGTTGAAATTTTTGGTTTTTTTCTGCCGATTGTAAAATATTGTACAACTATGTAAAATTACTGCTCAATTGTTAGGGCATCTAAAAGTTGCTTAGCTATTATCCGGATGTGTTCTGCTCGAGAGCTTGTAATTAATGATGTTGATTTACAAGTTGGATCGTTCGAACGCTCAATCAAATAGTCCCATTAGTTTTCCATCTAACTTATCATACAACATGTCGTCCAATATGGAAAGCCCCTAAGAACATGCCAAATTTTTTCTTACCAGAGTTGCAAAATGAACAAGCATTTAGCTACATACTTAAGGGTGCTTTTCAACTGAAGTGGTGGGTTTTCAGTAGAAACTCTACACTTTGTTCTATCTTTTTGCAAACACAGAGAAAGGAAATGGTTATCCGCAAGCATGCTTATGAAAAAGAGAGATAGAAGAGGAGAATATATACAAAAAATATTATCGTTGTAAAAAAAACTGATATTTTAAATAACTTTTGAAGTTTTCCTTTTAAATTGTTTATCTAGCTAAAAAAGTGGGGGCAACTGCCCCCCCCTTTCCCCCCGCTTCCAACGCCAATGTTAATGATAATTTTGTTCTTGCTCGCATACATTGCATCATCTTTTAGGAGAGATTTTAAAGAATTCTCTTCTTCTTATTGAAATTGTCATATTCACAATGTCTAACACTCATTAAACAGATTTGGTTATGGTTACTGAACATATCTTTTCTTCACAAATTTCCGACGATTATTTTTCATCAACTCCAGTGTTGCCAAGTTAGGGGATTTCCCCCTAGATAAGCAATTTAGAGGTTTTTTAACTGTGTTGAGGGATTTTAGGGGAAATGAATCTTTAGCGGTTTTTAGGGAGATTTAATATTTTTTAAGGTTTTTGAAAAATTGACCTTTGGAAATAAAGTTTTCTTACTTTTCCTTTAAATAATCTACAATTTTAAGAAAAAAAGATATTTGACTTCTTGGGTATTTTAGCAACAATTTATAAAAACAGCTGAATTGGCAGCACTTAAAATTCATTACCAATCATTTCCCACATCACTTCAAACTTGCTTTCGATCTTTACTTGCAATTGATTGATTCCGCGTAAAAACTAAAAAAACAAAGCAAGTCGACCTTTGTAGTCTAGTGAAGAGTACGACTATGAACTCAGAAGTCCTTGGTTCGAATTCGGGTTCAGGCATGGTTATTTTCGCTTTCTTTGTTCTTTACTATATTTCAAAATTATTGAAACACAAAATCCACAGCTAAATTGTGGAAAATGTTGAATTAAAGGACAGGAGCAACTGAGGGCTATACTTGATGAGGTTTAGGCATAACACTAGCCTCTGTTGGTAGCATTTCAAATTGACTTTCAAGTTTGTTCCACCTAATCGATAATTCACGTATGGTTCCAATCAATTCTTCCTCTTATAATCTATCTCTTTTCTTTCAGGTTAAAGGCCAAACGTTGTTTGCATAAGGCACATGCCTTGGTTCTTTGATCTTTTAGAAAAAAAAGTATGGGAAAAAAAAGATATGCCCAAAATATATTATAAAGTAGGAAACGGAGCCTCCTTTCAAAAGTAATACCCATAGTAAGAAAACTATGAAGCAAATTTTTGCCCTTGTTAAAGACGTCCAACTGCTCAGCTCTTAAAATACATAGGCCTGCCTTGCAGTTGCACTACTTTTTATTGGCCGTATGAAATTTTTGTATGTTATTCGAAAAAAAATTTTAGGGAAATTTTAGGGGGATTTAAAATCCAATCTAGGGGTAAATGGTGAAAGGCACCTGGCAATACTGATCAACTCAATAGGTGATTAAATTTAGGCACTAAAGTTTTCGTAAATTTCAGCATTTCGGAAATTTCAGCAGTGAAGTGAATACCCTTAATATATGATAATGATATCGTTCTAGTTAAAAAAGAACACTCAATGGGACACATGTAGCCTGTCATTATTGAGAGGATTAAGCTGTTATTGCTTATCGGCACAGATATATTGCATACAACTTTTGCTATAGTTAATTCACTTGTTTACAAAGATGCCGTTTTAAATTGCATGCAAATAAGATTTTATAAGTAGTATATGATTATTTTGTTTTGTAATACTGTGTTAATTTTGTTCTGTAATATTTATTCTTCACAATGAGAATTCAAAAAATGGAATTATTGTATGAAAACAAATGGATTAAAATATTAATATAATTGTTAATACACAACATAATTTTTTAATTTTGTCACCGCAAGATTAGCCACTGATTAATATCACAATTTAACACAGGACCTTTTTTAAATAATATTTGGTATTGTTTTTGCTCTCATTTGTTAATGTTTAATCCACATTGTGTATATCTGTTTAAAATAATTCTTTCTCTTGTTGTTTATCTGTGGCCTGCTGGTTCAGTCTATATTTCTAAAAAAGTTAATTGAAAGTATTACACACACACTTTACAAACACACGAATAAAGGAAAAAATAATGGAACTGTTGTTAAATATTAAAAAAAAAAATACCTTAAAATTGTTTTCATTACAATAAAAACTGAAATTTTAGACTTTTCAAGTTGAAAGTTTTTTGCATTTATTCTGCATATTGTTTGCATATTTTTTGCATATTACTTGCATATAATTTGCATATAACAGAAAACTTAAGTAAACGTTATACCATATAGGAATATGTAGTAAGAACCGTTAAAACACTTATTTTGAGAAAAACCAATTTCTGCATAAAAATCCGTAGTCTAGTAATAAGTATTCATTGAGGACTTTCCTTCATTGAATAGTCAGTTTCTTACCTTAAAGGGTACTTGTAATTGAGTTTTTGAAAAAAAAAAAACTTAATAAGATCGTTTGATTAAAGATTGTACAAAAACTAAAACCTTGTATAGAAATTAGTCACTTTTGTTCAAATATCTTCAAAAGCAATTTCTCAGTATGCATATTTGGAATAGAAACATAAACTTTTATGCACAAAATATTGTAAAAATTTATTTTTTCAATTTTTTTAATTTTTTTTGCGCAATTGATAGGATTAAATATTTTAAGTGATAAGCCCTAGTACAAACTGGTTTTTTCAAAAATGTTAAATAGGAACTTTTCAACAAACACTCCTCATTTGTATTAAGTGTTGTTTTAGAAAATATTTCAACAACATTTCATTGCAATTTCTCAAATTTAGATTTTTACAATTTTTTTGATATTGACACAAGTAAAAAAAAAACATTTTTCGAAAAGTAAAATATCACAACTCTGGCATTTTTAATCCGATTTTTATGTTTGTTTACTCATCTCGAAAGAAAAATTACATTAAAAACGAAATGCATATCTATTTTTAAAAAAAATTACTTCAAGAGATTTTTGGACTCTTCTAAAACGCTTCTCTATTTATTTCTCTCTTGAGTTAGTTTTAAAAGTCTATCAATCGGCACGAAAATTTATAGATTTTATTTTTATATCAAATCGACTTGTTTTAGTCTATGGCGTCAACAACTTGGTCTATGGGGGAGCAAGCATATTAAATGCATATATAAAAATAGCTTTGTATTTACCGATATCAAAAAGCTATCAATATTTTTTTTAAATAAAACCCCCCCTTGGATAAGTTCTGGCTACGGGCCTGAACTGCATTACTAACAGTTTATATGTGTAACAGAATTCAAGAGAGAGAAATAACTAATAGATCTACATAAAAATGTATGAATGTAAGTTTGAGCAAACAAATGTTAAGGTGCGTAATGCTTTTATTCTGACACGCCCTCTCAAGACGCATTCTTTACATATATATGACGAAATCCAGTCCATCCAAGCAATTATCATGTTAGTAAGATTTCACTAGTTTAACATCTAGTATTTTTTTTGACTAAATTTATTTTAACTAGTGAGTTAACTAGTTAAATTCATAACTTGTACGATTTTTTACTGCACGGAAGCTTAAACTTAAACCATAAAATCTCACGTTTTGCCAATCTCTAAAACTCCCTTCTTAAATCTAGATTTACATCCAATATGCCTTAACGATGTTGAGTTAAAAATTGTTATGAAGGCTTCCAATCTTGAGTTAAATAAATTATTTCTTGTCCTGTAAAGATTACATTTATTATTTCCTGCCTTAGTACATTTTACTATGCCATAAAAAATCTGAGCATTGTTGCGTCCTCCCGTGAGGATGCACGTAGGTCCTAATCGTGGCCCTAAAATATCTGTTGTCTACCCGTTTAAACTTTAGCCGTATAGCCCAACAGACACATGAATCTGTTGAGTTAGGCCCTTTTGTTCGTTTTTATCGCGATGTTGCAATAAGCACTTGGACTTGTTAAAACCCTCCTACACTAGGCACTTGAACCTATTGTAGCCGCGGTTGTCTTCACTGTTGGCGTGTTCTAACAAGCACTTGAACTTGTTGCAGCATTGCTATAATAGGCACTTGAACCTATTATAGCTGCTGGAAATTATGAGAAACTGAAAAAGGTTTGTTAGTAGTACATACTCACTTAGTAATTTTGATTTCCTTCTCTACTCTAGACTACTCTAGAAGTCTTGGCCTTGTACTCCTTGAAACAGCAGACTGCAAAAACCTCAATCCAAAATCTAGCGACTGAACTAATCAAATAAAAGACACTGTGTACTGCTTCCTTTTAGACAGAAAACTCACTGACTGACTCTCTTTATTTTAGCGGGGACCAGATATTTATAACCTATCTGGCCTCACTTCATCTCCTTAATTTTACATTCATACTTAAATTTACTTATTGATAAATTCGCTGTATTTAGCGTATGTGCAAGATTGCCTTCTGCATCTTGCACAATAATGTGGCTTAGTTTAATTTCATTATTAAGTTCTTATAATGCCAACTTAGGCCGAACAAACGTACAAACATGTATAACATGTGTAATAAAATCATATTGCCAAACGATAAATTATTATTTAAATTATTCTTATTTTGCATAATGCGCATATCCAAAATGTATGTACGCTAATTACAACAATAAAATATTAAAATTAATTTACCTCTGGTTCTTGCTTTGTCAGCATTTGACGCTGGCCTCACAGAAGTAAATTGTTGGCTTTATTTTATTGTCTTTAAATAAAATGAAAACTGATCACCCAGTTGTTGTTGCGGTAGATCAGTGTTCATTTTATTGTCTTATTTTTGTTTTACTTGACTGAATTTGTTTACTTTACTGGCCTTGACATTGAATTCATATAAAAGTGCCGCAATGCAATGAATGTTGATCGCTCGCTTTGTTGTTGCGGTGGATCCACTTTTCATTGTCAGCACTTGAACACTAGTAGAAAGACAATATTCTGGGGAATACCTCGTTGTGAGTCACAACAACATGACTGCTGATTTTTTCTCCTTCGAAACGAGACGCAAACTATTCCTGCAATTATTGATGCCAATTATTACTTACTCGAAAATAGTCTATAGCAATTTAGATTCGCGATCATCACAAAAGTTACTAGTAGATGTGAACAATGCTGCCCGTTATGTTTACAGTTTGAACAAATTCAATCATGCATGTATCAGTTTTTCGAAAAAAAAAAAAATACATGGTCGATGTCTATTTTGCTTTCTTAACCTTTATGAGAGTGACGAGGTACCCGGGTACCTTTTGCGTTTTAAAACATAGAACTTTTTCATTATTGACCAAGATAATGTACGGAAACTTCCTGAGAGCTCCCAATTTTTTATTAACTTCATCGTTTTTTACAATAACAGCAAAATCAACAAATTGTGGTGAGTGGGGGATGCCAATAATATTTTTAAACCTTCATTGGTGTGACGAGGTGTTGAAATGCAGCCCTGCAGCAACAATCTTATTTTCTTTTCCTTATGCTTTATTCTATTTTTTATGTTTCTATTCTTTATTTGTTACTTTGTATGCAACATTTTTTGAATATATTTCAGTTAGTCTTGATTTGTAACTTCAACTGTGCCTTTGAATTAAAGATAAATATTAAAGAATTGCAACACGAGGTACCCAGGTAACTTTTTGTGTTTTGTGTAAAACTTCTTAGAAACAACTTTTTGTTTTTTAAAAAAATTAAAATATTTTTTGTTTGAAACTAAAAAAAAATTTTTGTTTTATTACAATAAAAAAAAAAATGTTTACTAAGATAAACTACCTACTATTCTGAATTTTTTACCAAATGTCTCAAATAACAGCAGCTTTTTCTGTGGCTAGACGAATGGGCCAAATAGAATTGTTGTCAAGAATGTTGGGCCAAATAGAATTGTTGCAGTTCAGTCAGATTCTCCCTATTAGATTGTTTACACCACAACAAATGAGTACACCAAAATATGCATCTGATTTAGAGCTAGTGTATGGCGCATAAAGTATACGTTTTATCATTTGGTCGTTTTTTAGCATCTGGATAAATTTCTCTTATTGCTGTAGTTTTCAGTAAATTTTTCTTCTTTTCTTTTTGTTTCTCACATTTCAGAAGATAAAATCCTTTTGAATATTTCTTTAGCTGTATATAGTTTGGTGTGGTTTGCTGCATAGCCTCGATAATGTTTGTTTGTGTAATCAAGTATCCACTGTGTTCCATCTTTTGAAAGAGTAAAAGTTCCTGACTTAACTGCAACACTATCAACCGATTCATATGGATCCTCCTCTATTTCAATTACACTATCTTGTTTAATATCCGATACTTCAGAAGCAGTCTGGTCTATTAGTGGAATATAATCTGCTTCGGTATCAGAAGCCGCTAATCCTTATTCGACACTTTTTAAAACGTTAAAATTTTGCTCTTGATGAAGTATTCACATGAAACAAAGATATACAGATTGCTTACTCCGTGCGCAAAAAATGAAATCTTCTGCGCACCACGTCACTCGAGCTTGTCAGCTGTCACACGTGGTGCATACATACAAAGGAAAATGTGAAAAAGCAAAAAGTAAACACAAGCAGCCAGCAGCACAATTGCAAGCATTTAAGAAATATTTCATTGGCCGCATTCAGCGCAGACAACAGTTGGCAACTGTTGTGTAAAAATTCGCTGAATGGTACAAATTTGGTAGCGCTAACTAAAACTGATAAAGTAGCGAACGCCTTTTAATCGAGCGAACAAATTCTATGCTACATGAACACAACTGTTTGCTTAACTGTCAGATGCTGTTACTAACGCTGTTAAATTAATAAACGCAGAAAGAACGCAGCAAATTTAAGTGAGAAACCTTTGCAATTGAATTAAATTTACTTAAAAATTAAATTGAATCTAACTTCTGACGAGTAGAGTAGCAACACATTCAGAGAAAAATATCGTGAACTAAGGTAGCGCTACCATTACAGTTCACAACAGTTGTCTGCGCTGAATGCGGCCATTCTTTAATTCATTTTCTAATATTGTGCACTTATAGTACGCGTAAATTATAATTTTCAATTATATTTTATGTAATTAAAATTATTACTAAAGTTTTATATGCTTTTGATGAGAATAACAACTATTTTAGTTCGGGCCATAAAATGAATTTACAATTTTTTCAACAAACGAAACAACAAACGAGAAGAACAAGAGAATAAAAACGAAGCAATCAAAGTGCTGTCAAACACATCAAGTAACGTAGCTATTTTTTTGTGTAGGAGAACAAATGGGAGAAAACACCCCTATTATATATGCATTTCTTTTCAATAATAGTACTGAAAAATAAATTTGCTTAAATTTATTTATAATGTAATTTATTTCAATTCAATAAACCAAGTTTCAATAAGAAAATGTCGATATTTTTTCATCGCTATAAATAAATTATCTCCTTTAAATATATTGTAACTACGTTTTTATTTAGCCACTTTGACAAGCTCGAACTACGTCACAACAAAGATGGCGGACATGCGCAATACTTTATCTGTAGTTCTTTGTATCATGAAGTATTCATATACTGCCTGAACCTGTCTGCCTGCCTGTCTGCTTCGGCGTTTACTCTGCGGGCAGTCTAAGGGCGCATGTATAGTGGCGATTTGTTGTTTTGCCGAGCCGAACTGAAACTCAAAATCTCATGGAAGCAATAGAGAACGCAAGTCATGCATCTCTTTTGACCCAATGAACTTTTGAGTTTCAGCTCGGTTCGGTCGTAAGTCAGCACTATAAACGCGCGCTAAGGCAATTATTGCCAAAAAAATATAAAAATTATTTATGTAAATACATTTTTTAAATGTTTTTAAGAGTAAAATTCACAAAACATCGATCTAACTGAATATTGAAGCATTTACATGGCTTTATTCTATACAAGTTATGAGAAGGTACCCGGGTACCTCGTCACTCTAATGAAGGTGTTTTTTTGTCCCTCACATATTTGCGTTGTTGACATTACTTATATGAGAAATTTTAATTTTGTAGGTCTAACATAAGTAAGAACATCTTGATTCTGAGCTAAAATTATAAAAACTCTAGCCGACTGTTTTACGTCAGTGCAGGCAGATTGTGGAGTTCACTGCCAAACAACTTTAAATCTGTTTCCAATCAAAGAGCTTTTAAGCGTTTTATCTTGGAATATTTCACATTACTCCTATCTATGTATTTTCAGTTTTTTTTTTCTTTTATTCTTTTTGTTCTGATTAACTTTGTTTGATATATCTGATATATTTATTGTTCAGTATGAATTTTATATAACTTCAAATTTTTATTTTTTCTCCCACTTTGAATAGTTTCTTAGCAAAACTACAGTTAATTGAATTAACTTATATCTATGAGCCCAAAACCTATGTAACTAACTATATTTTATCTAGTATTTTCTAATTAGCTTATACTTATAAGCCATACTACTCATATTTATTGATTATTGTTATTTACTTTAACTAAAGCATGCAAAAGAAACCCTTCTTATGCGCTTATATTTTTGCCTAATAAATTGAAATTGAAATATATAATATATATAATCCTTTTTATACTTGATATAATCCCAGTGACAATAGGTTGAAATAACAAAGGTCAAAAAATTTAGTCATTTTAGGAAATACCATTTCATTTTTATATAAAATTGAATTCATAAAAATAAGACAGTTTCTTGCACCTAGAAAAGGTTTATTGAAATACGTACAATTGAAACTTTTTGCCAAAGATATACAATAACTTTTGTTAAAGAGCATGAGAAAACTAGTTATTTTCAATACCCGTGTCATATCCTTTACTCACTTCTACTGTAAATCAAATTTCCTCATTTGGTTGGTTGACAAAGATACTTACTTGAGTACTGAAGGTTATTGCTGCTGAAAAAAAAATTCATTAAAAATGCTACATAACATATTTGAAGATGTTTTGGTGATGACTTAGATAATAAGCCCCTTACAATATTTTACACGAATAAGTGGGAAAAAAATGACAACTGTTATCGAGGATTAGTTGTTGCGTGAAAATTATACAAAGCAATTTTCATGTTGTGATCAACATGTTAATCAAACAAAAGATTTATATAAGGCAACAATGACTCGAAAATATTTTTAAACCATCATCCATTAAAAACTAACAAAAACTTGTTTACTCCCAAAACTAAACAAACGATTCATTGAACGTCATGATTTCAAAACAAATGTTTTGATTGAAGCCATTAATGCGTAAACAACAAAAATGTACAAATGTTGGCTGCTTTCTTCTTCTCTGAATGATTCGACGATTTGTTCACTTTACCATAAAAACTCAATGTCAATTCCCTAGAAATGCAAGGATTTTCTTTGATTTCTCTAAAATTAACAAGATAAAAAAAAATTGCAAGTAATCGTTTGTTGGGTGGATATTGTGCTCGTTTTTCTCTATTCCCAACAGATAACAGTAATTGGTAGTTTTGCTATCAGCCAACCAGATAAACAGGAAGACGGAAAGAATACAATTTCTATTTAGATATAAAGGAAAATTTAAAATATGTTGCTAAACGCCTTTTGTGCACAAACCAATAAACGGCATCATTGAAGAACTTTTTATATTAAAATTTTGCTGCGTATTGCTACTTTTAAATTTTTGTTCTTTTTGTTGCCGAACTTTATTGGTTGCAAAAGAAGGCAAAGACACATGGTTTAAAAACTAAATTTTGTCAAAATTTTTTTCAATAATTTAAATAAGAAGATCATAACAGTTCCATGAAAACTTTGCTCAATTTTTGATATGTATTAGCTGAAGAAGACATTAAATTTGATAAAAAAAATGTAATACTTCGAGATAATAGAGGCGTTTAAAGGCCTAAATAAAACTTCAGTTCATGCAAATTTTGTGTTCTTGGTGCCATTTTGTGGATTCTTAAAAAAAAAATAATCTTTAATATAAAATGAAAATGGCATCAAATCAAACTATGCACAATTTTTGTAATTATGATTTAGAAAAGACCTTTTTATATTTAGAAATTCGTTTTGAAATTAAAAAAATTTTATAAATATAATTTTTAATTAATTTTTTTATTTTTTTTTTTTTTTTTTTTCTAAATGACCTCTATATTTATTATGTTGCAAGGCTTTGTGATATTTATGAGATAAGAAAAATATTTAATTAAAAGGATGCATAACAGACATAATATGAATTAAAGCTTACGTTAAGCTTAAGATATAAGCATTTTATTGTGAATTTAAATAAACTTAGAACTTCAATAATAATGAAAGGAAAACAGAAATTAGGTAGCAGAAAATGAGAGAGAACAATGGCTCGAACTACTGCATCCGTGATCGAGCAAAATTTCGAAATGCACGACGAGACAAGTGCCTATCAATTGTGTACAATTTTGCTTGGTCACGGATGCTGTAATTCGACCCCAGATTGCCTGAATGCTTAGACCCTTGTCATTTCTCTTTATCTTCGCCACCAAGGGCTTACAGTCTTGTTGCATTAATAAAAAAAAGAAAAGATAAGAACAAGTAAGAGAGCAGTGTCTAGAGATACATAACAAGTTATATCTTCTGGATTTACTAAACTGAAATTTTTCATAAAGATAATAAAGAGCACATTTAAAACGATATTTAAGACAAATCATAAAACAGAGACTTACAGTTAATATTTCTATAACCATAAAACGAAAAAGAAGTAGTAGAAATATAAGAAGACAGGATGACATCTAGGAAGCTAAAATAAGTCATGATCTGAAGTAAAAAATAATTGATCAAACAGTAAGACGAGAGACAGGTCAGGCTAAAATTAACATTAAAATTCCCACACATTAAAATGGTATAATAGTTAAAATAAAATTTAAAAAATCGTTAAACTAGGTATAATAAACATAACTAAAATTGTCAAGCCAATTGCAAACATAAGTTGCAGCCCTGGTTTTTTTTTGGAAAAAAGTCTGTAACTTTTGATAGAGTTGAGATATTTAAAATTTTTTTTTACCAGATTTTGAAAACAATAAATATAAATTTTTTTGTAACAATTTGAAATTATACACAGTTTTTTTTTTGTGTAAATTACAATTGTGTAAACTACAATCTGTAAAAAAATCTGTTTTTTCGTCATAGCTTCCAAACCATACATTCTACAAGGACGATTTATACACCAAAATATTTGTTATTACTGTACCCACATGGCTGTTTTCTTAAAAATTAAATTATTTTTAAATAGTTTGCACTTTTATTTCAAATACTATTTTCACTCTTAGTGAAATATTTTTGGTTTTTCTATTTTTTCATCATAAAATGATTATTTATACACTAAAGTGTTTATTAAGCCTTTACCTACAAGACTGCATCCTTGGAAAAAATCATATATCTTTTCATGTTTTCATATATACGCTTTGGTGAATTTTTTTTAATTTTTTCGACATAAAATTCGCTTCAAAAGCCAAACTTTTCCGTTGATGTGCGTTTTGTTCTATCTCTTCTAGTTTAGGAGTTATAGAGCACTTTTTTAAAAATTAACATAAAATTAATATTAAGGAAAAATTAACATAATTAACACCAGTGATATGTGAATAGTATAAAAACGAATCGTATTATTATAAATGCTTTTCTTTTAAACTAAAACAAATATACATTTATTGTTATTAAAAAAAAACCAACGAAAAAAGTTTAAATATAAAATTTATACTGAATTCAATTTAACACTAAAATTGGACAATTTTAAAATGCAAAAAATGCATGATTTTGATGTTTAAATCTGTGAACGGATTATTAACACTTGGTCATTTCTATCACGAATACTTTTCTAAGAAATAAAATATTTTGAAGTTGAAAAACAGACTTTTTCCAAAAATAAACCATAGTGCGGTGCATCGGTTTTATCTTAACCCATTTTGGCCCAGAGGGGTAGTTTTCTACCACTGACTAAAATAAGGTTTTCTATGAAACTATAATTTATAAAAATTATTTGTTGATACATAAGTAATATTTGGAATGTTGGCTATCATGGTTGTATTGCGATGACCTTGTATCAACCGCGCCCACCACCTTCCCCTCCAAATAATTAATAGCCTCCAATTAGACCATTTTTTTATTAAAAAATTAAATTATTTAAATATTTCATATGATAATATTTACATTCGTTTCATGCTGCGAATAGATGGTTGTATATACCATCCCCATGTTTTTCGATGTTAAATCTGCTTGGGTAGTTTTCTACCCATTGGGACAATGTGTTCATACTTTTCGGACAAATTTGACATTTATTGAAAACGACGCCATAATTTTCTGCGCAATTTATGTTTTGCTGCTGTTTTGAAACATTTCGGCATTCTAACAAGTTTTTCGAGTGATTTGGGCTTACGTGAATATTGATAAATATATTTATCTAATAAACGACATTTTACTTAAAGTTTTAAATACAATTTAAATACGGTAATACTATTTTGAGTTTAACATGAGACGACAAAGGGCGTCGAAAGTGGAGCAAATAATGGCGGTTTTAAATTCATTTGACGAATAATATGAAGTTGTCACTGTTCACCGATCCTTTGATTTCTTTGATAACTTCTTCACTTCGTTTCGTCTCATGTGAACTCTAAGTGACAGCCGATTCTTTGCAATAGGTTAATATTATTTGTATACATTTCAGAAGTTAAATTATTGCAGTAAATATTGAATTACCACAGTCAATACCAAATACGTATTTCTTCTTTTTCAATGAACTGTTCGAGTAAATCGAATTGGAGGAGCCAAATTGCCTGAAAAAATTAAAAAAGGCGAATACACGGTACTTTATGAACATGACAAGGAGCTTGCTGTTGTCAGATGGAAAGATAATGCAAACGTTAATGTGTCATCTAATCTTTCATTTGTGGAACCACTTGCTACGGCCAGACATTATGATCGCACACAAAAAAAAAAAAAACAAACATAGAAGCATCAGTGTTCCACGCATGATAAAAGTATACAATACAGGTATTGAGACATTGTACTTTCAGTTCTAGAATATATGGATCTTCATTCTACTTTTTATCTATTTGCTACTTTTGATACGTATGAGAGGAGTGGACCTTCATGATAATGCCTTGGGATTATTGCATTGGCATACGTGGAAAAAAGTGGTGGTGGTCTCTTTTTACAAATACGCATTCCAATATGTTAGTCCATGCCCGCAAACTTTACTGTTTAGTGGCAAGGACTAAGAACAGAAAACTGTTATCACAGTTGGAATTTAGCGGACAAGTCAGCTAAAAATGCGTTCGATGACCCCGGTACAAGCAGCGCCAGAGATGCAAGCGGTATTAGAGAACTATCTGATCAGAACGAATCAAAGCATTTCCCTAGTAAACGCACCGATGGCACACCACCAAGACGATGCAAATATTGTTCATCCAAAACTCCGTTCATTTGCAAGAAATGCAATGTAAACTTGCACCCAAAATGTTTTGAAAAATATTTTAAACATAAATAATAAAAAATATATTTAATTTTTCATTTAATTACATGTATAACTTATTTTTGTTCAATGAAACTTCATAATTTTTTCAAAAAAACTTTTGTTCCACTAAACATAGTTTTTCTCTAAATAAGTGTATCTTTTGGTCCAATGGGTAGAAAACTACCCCAACCGTTACTCGAAAACCATTACAGATAGGAAAAAAGTTTTAACAGATTTTCTTGATTAGGTAAAAAATAGCCGGAGTTCTAAAATTCACCAAAAAATTTCAACGGGATCGGGTGCCGGGCCAAAATGGTTAATAAATATTATTCTTTCAATTTTTAAATTATTCGCTTTTCATTGTTCCGGTGTTCTTGACAAAATAAACTAATTTTTTGCGAACCTTAGTAAATCTTGAAAAAAATGTTTAAAATATGAAGTATCCATTTTTCTTATTTTTCAATATTTTTTACAGAATGTAGCGTTTTTACGTATATGTATTCTTAAATACCATCTTATAGTTCCAACATTTTAAAATATACGTTACTGAATTTTATTTATTTGAAAATAACATATCTTAATCTGATTGCCGATTTTCAACACTTTAAGATATTGGGAAATATTCAAATATATATTTAAGTGTAACAAGGAAATAAATCTGTGAACAAAAATTTCAAAAATATCATTATTTAGGCCAACTTAAAAAATGTTGTATTATTTGTAAAAAAGGTAAGCAAATTATTTCTGAGATCTGGTGATGTTTTCCAACATTTCTACGTGTTCGGAATGAAAAATTTCGTCTAGCATGCCCTTTCGCATCATTGTGTGGCGCTTCGTTTTTTTTCATGCGATTTGTATGGAAAAAAAGTTCCTTATACAGTTTAGCTTATTTTAAAGCCTTGATTATTGGCTTAATTCGTTTATCCTTTATAGCATATTTATAGCGTTACAACGGTATGTTGGTGTTGGTCTCATCTAAGATTGTGCACTAGCCATTTCTGTCTCTCGTTTGCTGACGCTAGTTGGAAATTTCAAGCATCGTAAGGTTGTCCTTTACTTGGTCTTTCCAACAAAGATGCAGTCTTTCTTCTCTGCGTTGACCGCCGCTAGGACGTGCATGATAAGCGATTTATAGAGTGCGTTTTTCGTTCGTCGAGAGAGGGCTCTACTTCTCAATTGTCTACTGAGTCCAAAGCTACACCTGTTGGCAAGAAATATTCTTCGTTTGATTTCAATGCTGATGTCGTTGGTTGAATTAATGCTGGATCGCAGGTAGACAAAGTACTTTAAAACCTCGAAGGAGGTATTATAAACTGTAAAGTTAGTTCCAAGACGCTGGGAAAGCTTGTTTTTTGACATCAAGTATTTCGTCTAATTTGCATTCACTGCCAGATCCTTTCGAAGTGACTCCCCTTCTAATCTGGAGAATGCTGCACTCACTAACTTTGCGCGTACTATGGCCAATGATATCGATGTCATCAGCAAACGCAAGCAGCATAACACTCTTGTAGAATATTGTGCCACTACGTCTCAGATCAGTGGCTCGGATGAGCTTCTCCATCATTAGGTTAAAAAAGTAGCATAATAAGGAATCACCTTGTCTGAAACCTTGTTTGGTAAGAAATAGTGGAGAGAGGTTCTTCTCGATTTTAACTACTTTACTTACTTAGTTGGCGCTACAACTGTATGTCGGTCTTGGCCTCATCTAAGAATTTGCGCCAGCCTTTTCTGTCTTTCGCTTGCTGGCGCCAGTTGGAAATTCCAAGCTTCGTCAGGTTGTCCTCTACTTGGTCTTTCCAACGAAGATGCGGTCGTCCTCTTCTGCGTTGACCGCCGTTGGGTATCGAATCGAATATTTTCTTCACTGAAGCATCGTCTTTCATGTGCTGAACATGACCAAGCCAGCTAAGCCGCTCGATTTTAATGCGCTTGACTATGTCGATGTCAGCGTACAGCTCATACAGTTCATCATTCCACCGTATTCGGTACTTGCCATTGACGCAGATTGGTTCGTACAATAGATCTTACGAAGAATCTTTCTCTCGAATGCTCCTAAAGTCTTTTCATCTAAACTGCTCAGCGTCCAACTTTGTTATGCATAAAGTAGGACGGGCATGATGAGCGATTTATAGAGCGTGATTTTCGTTCGTCGTAAGAGGGCTCTGCTTCTCAATGGGCCTACTGAGCCCAAAGTAACACCTGTTGGCAAGAGTTATTCTTCGTTTGATCTCAATGCTGATGTCGTTGGTTGAGTTAATGCTGGATCCCAAATAAACGAAGTACTTTACAACCTCAAAAGAGGTATTGTCAACTGTAACGTGGGTTCCAAGACGCTGAGACTGTGTGTTTGTTGACACCAAGTATTTCGTCTTATCTGCATTCACTGCCAGACCCATTCAACTTGACTCTCTTTCTAATCTGCAAAATGCTGCACTGACTTCGCGCGTATTATGGCCAATGATATTGATGTCATCAGCATACGCAAGTAGCATAACACTCTTGTAGAATATTGTGCCACTACATCTCAGATCATGAAAATATCGAATGATATTTCCATCATTAGGTTGTAAAAGTCGCACGGTAAGGAATCACCTTGTCTGAAACCTCCTTTGGTAATAAAGGGAGGGGAGTGGTCCTTCCCGATTTTAACTGCGCTGCTGGTGTTGCTCAGTGTCATCCTGCAAAGTCGTATTAGTTTTGCAGGAATACTAAATTCAGACATATTGGAGTACAGGTGCTTTCTTATTGGGCTGTCGAAGGCGCCTTTGTAGTCTACAAAAAGATGGTGGGTGTCGACTTGTTTCTCTTGAGTCTTCTCCAAGATTTGTCGTAGCGTGAAAATCTGGTCGATGGTGAGCTTTCCAGGTCTGAAGCCACACTGATAAGGTCCGATCAGTTTGTTTACAATGGGCTTAAATCTTTCACATAAAATGCTCGACAGGACCTTATATCCGATATTAAGAAGGTTTATCCCACGGTAATTGGCACACATAGTGGGATTGCCTTTTTTTGGATTTGGCAGAGCATACTGAGATTTCAATCGTTCGGAATGCATTCTTCCGACCATATTCTGCATAGAAGCTCGTGAATGCATTTAAGTAGAGCTTCGCCTCCGTTCTTAAACAGCTCAGCAGGTAAGCCATCAGCTCCCGCGGCTTTTTATTTTTTAGCCGAGCTATAGCTGTCAGAACTTCATCATAGTCAGGCAGCGGAACCTCGACGCTGTCATACGAAATTGGGGTTCCCGGAATATCATCTCTATTGGCGGGATTGTTCTCAGCGTCGCCATTTAGAAGCTTAGAGAAGTGCTCCCTCCATAACGTCAGTGTACTCTGGACATTTGTCACTAGATTCCCGTTTTCATCTTTGCAGGAAGAGGCCCCGGTTTTAAAACCATTGGCAAGGCGTCTTATTTTTTCGAAAAATTTTTGGGCCTGATTCCTGTCACCATACATCTCAATTTTCTCCTGCTCGCGCTTTTCTGCCTCTCTTTTTTTCCGCCTGAAAATACGTCTCTCTTCCCTCCTCTTTTCTTTGTATCGGCCGATTTTAACTAGTTAAATTTAAATCAAATGCCTTAGTGTTATTGACAAAACGATGGTGGGTGTCGATTTGGTTTTCATGGGTCTTATCCAAGATTTGTCATAGCACGAAGATCTGATCGATGATAGACTTTCCACGTTTGAAGCCACACTGATAAGCTTCAATCAGTTTGTTTTAAATGGGCTTCAATGTTTTACATAAAACGCACCACAGGACCTTCCGGAATGCATTTCTCAAACCATATTATGCATAGAAACTCATAAATGTATTTATATAGTTGGACTTTATAGTCTAGTTAAGAGTGCGCTAGACTGCCAACTCAGCGGTCCCCGCTACGAATCCGGGTTCGGGCATGGTTCTTTTCGCTTTCTCTGTTCTTTACTAAATTTAAGAAATATTGAAACACAAAATTCTCGACTAAGTTGTGGAAAATGTGAAACTAAAGGACAGGAACAACTGAGGGCTGGAAATGCTTGCCGAGGTTAAGGCATAACACTAGCCTCAGTTATAAGTAGTGATACCAGCTCTTGTTGATGGAAAATCAGTATATTTTTTCACTCATAAATCAGTATCAAATAAGTAGATATAAATAGTTCAATGCATGTTAATTTTTTATTGATTCAAAATGAGACAGAAAAACAATCAAAATTACATAGGTCTTTAATCTTGGAGTCAGCGAACTAAACTGACATTGGGCTTCCGTCGACAGTACTCGGTTGTTTGAAGGAATATTTGTCTTGAGACAAGATTTTTCTCAACAAGTCTGGCCGCGTTTTCAAGAATTTGAAGATATCGCTGCAAGTCCATTCCATGTTGCATTTAACTTGCAAAATGGCACTAGGAGTAGAGACATGAAGCTGGGATAACTCTTGCTTCCAGATTTTCTTTGCCTTCGGGACCGGTGCTGAAGAGCCAGGAAAACAAAGAATAAATTCGATAATAGAAGCATAATCGCGAATAACGTTGTAAGCGACATTTTTTAGTGTTTTTTTTTTTGCAAATACCTGTTAGAATCACTCTCTTATATTATATCGGCCTTTGTAGTCTAGTGGAGAGTGCGCTAGACTCTCAACCCTAAGGTCCCTAGTTCGAATCCGGGCTCGGGCATGGTTCTTTTCACTTTCTTTGTTCTTTCTTTGTCCTACATTAAAGAATTATGGAAAAGTAAATCCACAACTAAATTGTGGAAAATGTGAAGGAATGGAACAACTAAGGGCTTGAAATGCTTGCCGAGGTTAAGGCATAACACTAGCCTCGGTCAAAAAGCAATTCAAATTTTCTTTCGCGGTTGTTTCGCCTAATCAATAATTCACGTATGGTTTCCAATCAATTCCTCTAAATAATCTTTCCCTTTCCTTTCAGGTCAAAGACCAAACCTTGTTTGTATAAGGCGCATGCCTTGGTTCTTTGATCTTTTTAAAAAAAAAAAAAAAAAAAATTATATACAAACATAAACTGAGTAAGCAGTTAAGCAGTTTGGGGTATTTTTATCGCATATTAAAAAAAAAAATATTAATAAAAATAAATAAAAATGCTTGTGAAATGAGTAAAAGTAAACAATTACAATTTTTTGTTTACAATGTTATTCGCGAGAACGATTAAATTGTTGCCAATTATTCAAATGGAATGTTTTGTGCCTGTGTCCATCGTTCGTCGGTCGGCGCATTGTTGGAACGCCACTTGCCTATTTTCTCAGTCGAGCAGTAATTTTTCACAAAGTCGAATTGCTCAAAACTGCCGATGAATTTTCTGCCACATCGAACGCTCATTTTTCTACAATTATTTGCATAGATTTTTTCACACTCGACTTGTCGGGGAATTTTTCCAAGACGACTCATGAGAAGCTTTCAAATACTTCAAAATGTTCGGTCCATTGGCTCAAGTAGCCCTTTGCATTATCTGGAATATTGTGAAATTAAAAATATTAGGAATCGAAAATAAATGAAGCAGTGGAAAAATTACCACAGAATTGAATGGAGTAATTTTTAAACGTTTCCTAGTCGAATACTTCGCTTCAAGTCGCAACATCGTTTAACTCAGCTTCCGTGTCCGGGTCCAAATATTTTTTGACTTTTTTAAACAAAACAAAATATTGGCGCGCAGTTCATCCAAGTGGTGAGCCACATCGACCGCTAAAACATTGTCGCCTTCTTTTTTAAGAACTGCATTACGGAAATACTCAACCTGCGTGAACAGCGAAACAAATTAGTACCGATCTTCCTACTTTACTTCTCGTATTTCTTGACTGTTACGAATGGCCGGGAAATTTTTCTTCCCGAAAGAATATTTTCAGCTACTCCCACAGTTTGAGATTTTATGCAATCGCTGGAGCAAGTACCAAATCGCGAGTTTTTGCGTAACCCAAAAGTTTTTTGTACTAGATTTCCGATGTTTCGCAAATCGCTTTTAGTGCTTCAACACGAAAGGTGTGTATATAAAAATATGAATAAATCTTGACGTTGATACATTCGACCTAACAAAAGGTATTCGATCGCATGTATCTTTCAGCGCGTTGTGAACAATGTGCCCGGTGCATCCTATCCCAATCATTCTCTCTTTCCACTGCTTCAAGCGAGAGAATACATTGTTGCTGCCACCGCATTGATAAGCGTTTCCAAAGTTCGTCGGACAGTTATCGCCGCAAAATCCTACGATTTTATCCCCAATTCCATTCGTGTTGGCGGCTTCCATAATCAACTTCGTAATGATTGCAAATGTTTCACTTTCTTCATTGCCAAACTTTAGCAATTTCACACGCACCCCTCCAGTTGGGATGAAATAGCGGACAACAAGCGGCATAATTTTGATGTTTCCGCGATTTTTAGCGTCAGTCGACACGGTAACATATCACCATTCTATCAATTCAGATTTCAAGGGACTTCGTGCAAATGGAGCAACAACATTTGTCACTATCGTCTCGCATTTTGTGCGTGCACAGTAAAATTTAGTAATCTCGAAGCATGTACGAATCAATCGAGACGAACATTCGGAAGACAAAAAACTCTGGTTGGTCTTAAAATTATAAAAAATGGACGCAAAGAATCGACAAGATGACGCGCAAAAGTGTGAAAAAAAAACTATTTTGTAGAAGCCAAACGAGTGTAGAATTTTTATCAGGTGCGTTCAATATTCACATCACACAAAATTGTCAAAATGAATTGACAAATTGACGAAATAAATTGAAATATCAGTAAATATATCAGTATAATATTTCAATCAGTATCTCAAGTCTCAAATCAGGTAGTTGGTATCATTAGTTATAAGCAATTCAGATTGTCTTTCACGTTTGTTTCGCCTAATCGATAAATCACGCATGGTTCCAATCAATTCTTCCTCTAATAGACTATTCCTTTCCTTTCAGGTCAAAAACCAAACGTTGTTAGTCCTTTCTATGATATTTAAAACAAAAAATATGTAGCTTCGCTTTCCTTCCTAAGCAGCTCAGTAGGTAAGCCATCAGCTTCCGTGGCTTTGTTATTTTTAAGCCAGGCTAAAGCTGTCAGAACTTCATCATAGTCGGGCAGCGGAACATCGGCGTTGTCATAGCCGATACACATTAACTGCAACAAGCGACGAACGCCAATTGTCAAAAAATAGAACGCGTGATTTCTTTTGAAGATGTATTTTTTAAAAACGGCACGACAAAGAGAGAACACGACCACAATTGTTGCTGCCACAGACTTCAATCTATTTCTAATTTGATAGACGACAAAAGCGAACATAGAAGAGCTTGTTTATGTTTTGTATGAAATACAGACTGTCGCTGTTGCGTTCATTATAATCAAGTTGTCGAGAATACTGCGACATTTCTCTCTGACTGCAAGTTTTCGTTTTGTCGGTGAACGCCTGTTGCAGTCAATGTGTATCGGTTATCATCCGTAATTGGGGTTTTCGGGATATCATCTCCATAAGCGTATTGTCAGCGCCTCCATTCGAAATCAACGACCACCTAACGCTGTAAATTAATGTTTAAAACTATTAAAAATACATTTTGTGAGGCAGTAAAAAATTTATAATTTTGAAATTGTGACAACGGACTTGGATTCAGCGACCCATTTTTACCCAGTGGTCGTGCCAGCATCGAATTCATTAAAATAAAAAACGAAGGTGGCAGCCCTATTAACCTTATAGAATTTTAAAATTCTGACTGCAGATTCGAAATCAGCAACCCCCTAACACTGTTAAGTTATGTTTAAAACTATTAAAGATAAATATTATTAGGTGGTAACCTTATTATAAAACATTACCTAATTCTGAAATTTTGACCACGGATGCAAATTTAGCGACCCATTTTTACCTAGAGCTCGCGCCAGCACCGAATTCCTTCTCTGATACAAACCATCTATTGCCAGTGATCAAGTGAGTATCATCCGTTGCCTTCACCACTTCATGAACAATTCATGAATAAATGAAGAATCAACGAACGACAAGTGAAGAATTGAAGAAGAGTTGAACAGCAACAATTTTTTCGAAAAAGTAAAAAATATTCTTGTTCACAAACTGGTTTCCTCTTCTTCAGTTCATGAACAAAACAAAAATTTGATTAGCTTTTCACCAAAATGAGCTGCTCACTTTGATCTTTCTTCATATTCTTAAATGAATGAATAGAAGCAGAAATGAGCAGTTCATGAATGAACAAATGCGAATCCTGGTCTCAAAATCGTGGGTTAGGAGTCTTAATTTCTTTTAAAAATTTTCGGGCCTCATGCCTGTCGTCATACATCTCAATCTTCTCTACAACCGACCGCAGGGTGGCTTTGTAGGCGGAATATTTCTCTAAAGTGGCATCGCGACACTCTTGTTCGTACCACTGAGATCGACGAGGGCGGTGGTAACCAAATCACCTCTTCATTAGCCGCACGCATGGAGTGGGAAATGTGTGTCAACTGCTCGCATATATCATCCAGGACATACAGGTGACCTTATGAATATTGAGGTGCTTGAATCTAGTGTTACTTACGACCATGTTTTGTGCTGCGGTGAAGTCAATCCGCCTCATTTCGTTATCGGAGGTTTTGTCGTGGAGGCTGAACTTTCCGACTGTTGGACCAAATATATTTTCCTTGCCCACCTTAGCGTTGAAGTCACCAAGCACGATTTGTACGTCGTGACGGAGGCAGAGCTAGTTAGCATTTTCAAGGCGCTCGTAGAAAATGTTTTTTGTCTCATTGTCCTTGTATTCTGTCAAAGCGTGCGTACATTTTAGGCTTATGCTTAAGAATTCAGCCTTGATGCGGATTATAGCAAGCCGTTCGTTCACAGGTGTGAATCGCAGAACGTGATGTCGCAGTCTCTTGCCAACTACAAATCCGCAACCAAACTCGTGCTTTTCCGCATGGCCGCTGTAGTAGATGCCACAGGATGCATGCCAAATGCAACTTTGTCCTTTTCATCGTATTTAGTGGATAGCAGTGATGTCAGCTTTGTATTCTTTCCAAGACATAAGCCAGTTGGATAGAGAATATTCACATTCAATTAATATAAAAACAGTATTTTTTTGTTGGCCCATAATCAAAAATTTCAAATTAGCCAGACAAATCATGTGGACAGGCAAAAAAAAAAAGCACCACCTCTAAATTTTATGCCATTTCGTTGTGTTTTACAGGTGGTTTGTTCTTTTGGTCAAGAAGAAGATTAAAATATATCTAAAAATATATGGAAAAAATATAAAATATTGAATTTATATATAACCTAATGTAAGGAGAGGAATTAAAGTTCATTACTCGATTAATTTATCAAACGATTAATTGCAAGACAAAAAAAATAATTGCAATTAATTGCATTTAATCGATTTATCAGAACTTTAAATTTACCATTTTTTAATATTAAAAAAGCAAAAAACTTGTTGATAATGATTTTGATTTATTGATTATGCATGGGCTATGACCGTTTTTAAGCAAAAGAGTGATATGAATTCAGTTAACATATTTGGTTTAAATGAGTCTGTAGAAAAAGTTACTCAAAAAGGCTTTTGGTTGTCAGTATGCCTCGGCTTTCCGAAGCTATTGCACCAGATTTAGAAAATAGACCTTCCGCGGGTACTGATGTACCAATCAAATGTGAATTTTTGTTAGACAACAAGTAAAGTTTCGGATAAGCCACCTTCAATTCTTCCCATGCTTCAACGACGTTCCTTTTTAAGTCTAAGAGTTGAAAATTCAAATAAAAGCTCAGTTCGCTTAGTTGAGGCAAGAGCTATAGAATCTACAAAAATGTATTTTTATAAACCGTGTGTCAAGAATAGTTGACGCTGCTAAAAATGAGTGTTCAATTGTTCCAAAGCGTCGTTCAAACTCTTTTAATATAGCTTCTTTTAATTTTTTTGCAATTGAAAATTTGCAAGCTATTTTTGATAGTTGCTCGTGGCCACAATGAACAATTGGAATGATTTGGCTCAGGGTAGAATAGTGTTCTGCACCTACTTGCACAGTGATAGCTTTTATTGGCCTTAATAAAGCAAGACTTTCGATTAAAACATCCTTATCTGTTGATGCTATATCATTGACGGAGAGGCCGGAATGGTGAGTACAATTTGGCTGACGTTAGAAATCAATTTAAGGAAACTTTCAAGCATGTAATAAGTTTCATCTAGTGCTGACATCTAAAATAATTTGAGCATTTTCCCTCAGATAACCTTGCGTTAACTTGCAACTTCCGCATATCATCGTTTGTCTTGACATGACGCTTAAACCATGTTACATCTGCATTTTGAAATAATTTCTTTTAACTCAGGCGTACTTAAAGCATTTCACATGGTATGTGGATTTTTTTCCAAATGTATTTAATAATATTTGCACTGTTATCAGTAACAGCAGCTATTATTAGAAAACTTCATTCATGTGAAACAGCACTTAACAGTTGGCGCAATGGAAAGAAGACTTCAACGCGGAAAAAATAGTTGCCATATTCATTAACGTTAAAAGTGCTTTTGAAACTATAGATCGTGAAATACTTCTCAAAAAACTTGAACTAATTGGAATCAATGGAATAGAAATAAAATGGCTTAGATACATAAATGATATAGTAAAGCGTCTTTAATATTGTAAAATTAAACATTTTGCTGATGATGCTTTATTAACCATAAGTGATATAAGCACTGCCACGATACAAGTACAAGAGGATTTAGACAGGTTTTATATATGGATATGTACAAATAGACTGAAATTAAGCATTAAAAAACTCAATTTATGATAATATCTCGATGTAATGTAAACTTAAGTAATCACACGTTGAAAATTAATAATGAGAATATAAACGAAGTAGAAAAAATAAAAAATTGTTTATTTAAAATAAGACAATAAACTCAAATTCTATGACCACATAGATTACATAGTAAACAGAATAGCAAAGAAGATAGGTTTTGTGCAAAGAGCATGCCGGTACATCAGGAAAATATACAAAATATTAGTTTATAGATGTACAATAGAACCGCATTTCATATATTGCCCATCTATACTTTATGTTTTACCTGTCTCACAAACTGACAGTCTTCAAAAAATGCCAAATAAAAATATGCGATATATTTTAAAAGCACAGTATAATACCCCAACAATAAATTGGTTGAGTAAAAAACAACAACTGGCTGTACCACGCAATGAAACAAACATATAATATAAAAAATGGATTAGTACCTGATTATCTGAGTAGTAATGTAACATATGTAAGTGAAATACATTCATATGTAACAAGAGATAACAATTATTTCAGATTACTTATGTATAGAACAGAGTATGCAAAGCAAAATGTACAGGGTCCGCCATATAACGTTTTTTTTTTCAACTAGTGCTTATTTCGTGAATGGTAACACATAGCTCATATCTGATTTGACATATAATTAGTTTTATCCTTCCGCTGAACGAATATGGTTGTATATACGCTTGAACAACGCTGGGAAATATTGCAACATTACTTTGAAAATCATGATGCCGATTTTGCCAAAAAAATAATCTTTTCAGATCAAGCTCATTTTGATCATGGCGGGTATGTAAACAAGCAAAATTGTCGCATTTGGGGCACAGAAAACCCGCACGCATACATTGAAAAGCCGCTGCACCCAAAACGAGTCACTGTTTGGCGCGGATTTTGGTCCAGAGGCATAATTGGGCCTTTTTTTCTTCGAAAATAAGCAAGGAGTGGCCGTTACCGTCAATGACGATCGTTATCGGGCCATGTTGAACGAATTTTTGTTCACAAAAATTGAAGAGGAGGATATTGGCAACATTTGGTTTCAACAGGACGGCGCTACGTGCCACACAGCCGAAGCTACACTCGATGTTTTGCGTCCTGTTTTTGAAGATCGCATTATTAGCCGCAGAGCTGATTTCGTTTGGCCACCTCGGAGCTGCGATTTGACACCGTTGGACTATTATTTGTGGAGTGCCCTCAAAGATAAGTGTTACGCCAACAAGCCAGAGACAATTGACGCTTTAAAGGACAATATTCGTGAAGCCATTGGTGAAATACAGCTGCACACAATCGATAATGTGCTTAAAAATTGGACCGATCGTGTAGGCTACTGCATGGCCAGCCGAAGAAGCCATTTGAATGAAATTATTTTTCATTATTAACCGGAAGAATTGTACTTTTAAATAAAAAAAAAATTTGAGAAAATATTCAGTAGTTTCTTTTATAGAATTTAAAAAAAAAGTTATTTGGCGGCTTACAATGGAGAGTGTTGCTTCATGAAGCGTAGAAAATCACCACCTTCAAGAAATAAACCATTGTCAAAAATTTTCGTGATTTATACTTTGGGTTACTTAACTTAACGGCCACACGCGTTTCGTTTACTTTACCCAAATGCGTGGGCAATATATAACCTTTCCGACGTCCACCGAGTGTCCACGTCTTTTACCCAAACGCCTGTCGTTAACAAACCGTGTGGGCGTAAGGCATAGTTTCCATAATAATTTAAAAAAATTTCTCACCTTCAATAACAATAGAGTTCAGCTACTACAGCTTTTTCACACTTTCTCCGCAATAAATCATTTTAAAAACCAACCCGAATATCATTCAAATAACTCAAAGATATCGATAAAAGTGGTAAAAAAAACCAAAAGGGAGAAAAATTTACCCATCATAATATGGGTTGGGCTCAGGGACAACACAAGACATCACAACTAACCATGCATTTACATAGATCTAATCATACATTAGCTTTCATTATACTTTTGAGTTGACCTTTCGACACGCTACATTTGTTAACAAAGGTACTCATGCGATTTAATGGAGCAGTTAAAATATAATTTGTTCTACTAAATGGTAAATAAATCAAGTTGTTAGAGTTTCTACTGCTTCTACGGTTAGTGTTGAACTTTATAAGAGAAAGAAGTTTTGGAGAATCGAATACACCAGATAAGTTGGTGTAAGTATACGATCTCAGCAGATTTCCTTCTCTTACTTAAAGATTGCATCTTTAATAATTTTAAACGATCCTCATATGGAGGAAAATTAAATGTGCCAGTTCCACTCAAGCCTCTCAGAGCAAACCGAACAAAACGTTTTTGAATTCTTTCCATACAATCAACATACACATTGTTATGTGGGGACCATACTTGATTTGCGTACTCCAAGTGAGGACGCACGATTGAATAATACAGAGTTGTAGTTGTTATTAAGCTATCAAAATCTTTGGCCCACCGTTTTATAAAACCAAGCATAGAAGACACTTTTTTACAAATTCTATCAATATGCATGTTAACGATAACGATAAATTAGAATCCATGCATATACCAAGGTCTTTGACGGTAGTTACACGACTAAAATCAGTATCTTTAATTTTGTAATCAAAAATAAAATTGTTCCTTTTATGCGAAAAGGTCATAGTTTGACATTTATCTGGTTTTAAAAATATCTTATTTTAAAAACACCAAACCTCAAAGGATTTCAAGTCTGACTGGAGCAGGTCTGAATTGTCGTTAGAATCCATTGTTCTGTATATTTTCATATCATCTGCATAAATAAGCAAATGAGAGTGTTTGATGATGTGGGTAACATCATTAATTGCCAAAATAAACAGAAGTGGACCCAGATGGCTTCCTTGAGGAACACCCGATTCTGCAATAAATTCAGAAGACAACACACCTCAGAGCCGTATTTGATAAGATCTCTCCATCAAATACGATTTGATCCAGTTTACAAAATATTGTGGAAATCCCATTAATTTAAGTTTGAATAAAATTAGATTATGTGGTAATTTATCAAAAGCTTTGCTAAAGTCAGTGTAAATGACTGAATACAATCAACCTGGCTACCAGAATCAATAGATTTTAAGCTGAATGTAGTGAAATCGAGAAGATTACACACAGAGGATCTGCCAGTAACAAAACCATGCTGACGAGTTGTCATGACTTGCCCACAGTGAATTTTCACTCGATCATACACTATTC
Organism: Dichetophora obliterata; assembly: GCA_963920525.1. NCBI lineage: Eukaryota > Metazoa > Arthropoda > Insecta > Diptera > Sciomyzidae > Dichetophora > Dichetophora obliterata. The sequence continues at coordinate 43,944,831 of OY986436.1, read as the reverse complement.
GCTCAAAAAATTTAGTAATTGAAGACAGCTTAGCGATAGGCCTATAATTAGTGACGTCATTCTTGCAACCTTTTTGGTAAATAGGACTGATATAAAATTTTTTCCAGAAAAGGGGAAAATTACTTTCATTAATTGACTTATTTAAAAGTAACAAGAGTGGTTGACACAAAATGGAGCCGCATTGTTTTAATACTGCGGCAGGAATCCCATCTGGTCCAGCGCTTAAATCTTCATCAATTGATACAATGTATTTAAAAATATCCTCCGAGGTAAAAGATATATGCTTCAAAGAAACTTTGGGTGCGTTGTTCATATAATCAAAATACGCTAAATCAGGATTAAAAGAATCTAAATAAAATGGTTCTTTAAAAAGATTGGCAAATAGGCCACAAATAATGGTGGAATCGTCAGTAAATCCATCCTGAAATTTGATAGAAGAAGGAAATCCATCAGTCTTCTTCTTAACATTAATAAATCCCCAAAATTTTCTTGGATTAGACAAAATACTCAGCTTCATATTATCCAAATACTCATTATATAATGTAGCTGCGCGATTCTTAAATTCCAGAAACAAACGTTTGTGTGTTTCTAGGTCATTTGAGTCAAAACTAGAAACATATTACTTCCATGCCCTATTCCTACTGTTGCAAAGAGTCTTTAAATCCTTTGTCTTAAATTTGAGACTATATGGTACATACTGAGAGAACATGGCAAAGAGCTCAGTATAGAAAAAATTTATTGAACTATTAAAACTATTATTATTTATGTATTCTGTATTTATATTTAATTTACTATAAAGTAGATGATTCAACTTCATAAAGTCAGCTTTTTTTAAAATTGAATTCATAAACTGTGCCAACTTGAATTTACAATATTCTCCATATCGGATTTATAGCAAATACACAAAGGTAATTATCAATAGTTGTCAAAGCATGAAGTGCCTTCTGAACAATGACATTGTTACTGTCTGTAGTTAAGACTAGGTCAAGCAGCCTTTCCAGACTATTATAAATACAACTAAATTGTTGTAAGTCAGAACATATATTGTCAACAAATATAAGTTCTTGGCGTGTCTTCGAATTAGATGCACAAAAATGTGTTTCATCGTCAGAAGAATGCCATTTTAAGTCAGGCAAATTAAAATCGCCCAACAATAAAATGTCGTCGTTAATGTCAAGTGAATTTAATATAAATTCAATGCGATCCGCAAGGCTTGGATCTCTACACTGCTCTTGGGAGGAACGTATGCATTAATAACATATACATTAGAATTGCAATGTACAACCTTAACGCATATAAGTTCGATATTAGCAGAGCAGGGAATATCAATAAAGGAACTAACACAGGAGTTCCTCACAGCTAATAGGATACCACCACCAACTGCAGAATTATTGTCAGCGTGTCTGCCCTTCCTATATACTTGAAAACTATTGTCAAACAGTTCTAAGTCAGTAAGTAATTCCTCCATTCAATAAAGTTTCAGCTAACGCGAAAAATGTCGCGCGTCTTTGAACGCAATCCACTTACATTTTGATAGGAAAGCCTATTTAGTTTTTTTGGGTCTGACTGGCGATATTATTCGTCCTTCTAGACCTGTGTTTAGGCTTAAACTCAGAAACAAAGATATTATTAGCCCACAGATTAGAGCTCAGAACAGTTGCAAACTTTTCAGCAGCCACTGTGAGAATAAATGATGCGTGGGACGGTTTATTGCCAATTTTGTCGAAATATTTACCGATGCTGTCGAAATATTTACCGATGAAGACTTTTCATCATAAATGCTAGTACTGGGTGAGGAGCTTACTTCAATAAAAAATGTAACAATTTCTTTAAAATTGTTATTAAGAGCGTTAAGACTATCACCGAAAAGCTTAATTTTTGAGAAAAACTCCTCTGGTGAAGGAACCCTACACGAAGCACAATACCAGCGAAGACCTGATCGTGGTGAGATTAAATCATTAAGACACGACTTAGAGATTGGAGCACATGAAGTATGGAACAAAAGCCCACATGGGCCAGAACAACTGAACATACGGTTCAGAATGTTTTGACTTTTGCCTAGCTCGTCTAAAGAACAAGCAGCAAAATTTTCTACGGAAAAATATTCCATAGCGAAAAAACAAAGTTAAAAATTTTATGTGAGCAAAAATAATGTTCACTAAGTCCTAATGGGTTAATATAATATGTTACAGCTTAAAAAAACTGCAATAGTTCTCTGTGCTTAGTTTATGCAAATAAACAAATAACGCACAAAGAGGAACGCAAAAAAAAAGAGAAGGAAAAAGTATATAAGCAGCAGCTTAGCTATCAAACTATGAACCACTATTAACGATAAACAAAACGCTTTATATACTACAATAAAACATTAAAAAAGTTAACTACACCATGAAAATATTAATGTTAATGTTAATGTTGTGTTGTGGAGATCCGTACTGCGACCTAAATGAGATCTATTGAACCTCCTTCTCAAAGCTCCGCTGGGTTTGCAGAATTACAGAATTTCATCCAGCCCTATTTCTCTAATGAATTTGAGAATATTCTTAGGTTCAAGGGAAGAAACCTGCTCTAGACTCAGCTCATAATTCCCCAGTGCTAGTTTACGTCTGCGAGCCACGGCGTCGCAGTTTGTAAGTAGGTGTATTGGAGTCTCCTCTGCTTCTTCACAGAAACGGCAGTTACTATTTATTTTTTATTTTATTTATTTATTTATTTATTTTATTTATTTGATTCTAGCGCTAACAAGAGTTCACTTATAACTAGCGCTAACATTATCTAGAGTGGCAAACAGTTTGCATATTATTATTTATTATAAAGTTTATAAAGAAATATAATAGATAAAGAAAAATATTAGATAAACAAAATTTAAACAATATTTTAGCTGTGTATTTTGAAGAACATAATTTTATCATTAAAAATTAATTCATTTGTGCATCATTGAACAATATTGGAAAGATAAATTGTAAAACTAAATGGATGAAAAATGATTTATTAGTTTGTTTTTGAACTGCGTTGCGTTGGAAGTAGTTTGGATGTTATGAGGCAGTGAATTCCAAAGACGAGGTGTGTAAACAAAAAATTGTCGTTTGGACGAAAGATACTTATGTTTAGGCAAAATAAGATTTTTTCCGCGGTTAGATTGCATGAATTTTAGTTTTTCAAAGAGATATTTAGGCTCAGAAGTATATATAATTTTATGTAACATGGTAAGAGCTCTTAAGTTAAGAAGGTTATCGAAAGTCATTCCAAAAATTTGTTTTGCAAACTGAGAGATATGATCGAATCGCTTAAGACCAAAAACGTAACGTGCAATATTATTGTAAACAACATTTAGTTTATGCCTGCTCATAGCGTCACAGTTTGCAAAGATTTCACAGCCATATAAAAGTGTCGGGACAAGATATGTTTTGGCTAAAAGCATTCTAATTTCCCAGGGAGTATAATATTGGGTCGTCCAGAGCGTACGTAGCATTCCATAAGTTTTACCAATTGAGATGTTGATGTGATTAGCCCAGGTCAATGAACTATTAAAGAGAATGCCAAGATTTTTTGCCGTGGGCACAATTTCGATGTTAGAGCTGTTAAGACTGTACGGGCTATTTATCCTGTTGCTGGATGCTCTGCTTACATTCAAGCATTTCGATTTGGTGGGGTTAAGGCATAAACCATTGACCATCGCCCAATTATTTACGTGCTCGAGATCTTCATTAAGCTTATCAGTGCATGATTTTATATCATTATCATTAGACAAGCAACTAATGAACAGTTGAACGTCGTCTGCATACATTTGTATATGACAGTGTTGGAGCACATTAGGTAAGTCGTTAATATATATTGAAAAAAGCAAGGGTCCTTGTATTGAGCCTTGCGGCACTCCTCTACTGACAGGTAAAAAATGTGAGTAAGTGGAGCCAATATTCACGGCTTGTGACCTATTTGAAAGATATGTTTCGAGAAGAGTTATTGAGGTTCCTGAAAAATTAAACTTGCGTGACAATTTTGTGCAGAGTATTCCATGATCAACTGTGTCGAAGGCTTTTGAGTGATCCAAAAGAACCAGAAACGTGAGCATATTTTGATCAAGGCTAACTCGAATTTGTTCTGTTACGTCTAACAATGCTGTTACACAGCCCCTATTTGGTCTGAAACCTGATTGTTTTTCAGTGAGTAGCCGATGTTCCTGAAGATAATTATTTACTTGTTTATGCATTAAAAACTCAAAAACTTTAGACATATACGGCAAAATGGCAATGGGACGAAATTCATTATCAGACTTAGGTATCGGTATGATTTTTGCTTTTTTCCACTCAGCGGGATAAGTAGAGGTTGTGAAAATTGTGTTGAAGAAGTGTGTTAGGTAAGACAACAATTTTGGGAGTAAGGCTTTAACAAACATTGGGTGCATATTATCAAGACCAATAGCATTTGATTTGATTGCAAGAAAACTTTGCAGCACATCAGCTTGCGATACACAAGCGAAACAGAATTCAGCAAAACTATGAAGAGGGCTATTGATAATAGTGTAGTGGTTATTAATTGGAGTGGGAAAAGGAATGTCTATAAATTTTGTATTTAACGCATTGCAGTCAACAGTTATGGGTGTTCTTATGACATTTTTGTTGAGACCAGTCTCACGGATCGTGTTCCATTTATCTTTGCTTCCTAAAGCGGATTTAAACTTTTCTCCAAAATAGGCTGTCTTTGCTTCCCTGGTTGTCTTAATAACATTTCTTCTAAACTGCTTGAATTGTGCGTGCAGTTCGGGTGTCTTAAACCTTTTCCAACGATTAAATGCGTTGTTTCTTTTATTTATTAATTTTATTATACTGCCTGAAAACCAAGGCGGTTGCCCGTGTTTAATGAATTTCGTTTTTTTTGGGACATGCTTTTCGAAAAGATACGTAATGTTGTCCATCAACAGACGTAATTGTTCGTTTACCGTGGTCATGTAGAAAATGTCAGTCCAGTTTAGGGTATTCAGTTCGGCGTTTAGAGCGAAATAATCAATATTTTTAAAGTCTCGATACTCTATTTTTTGTTCATTTGTATCAAGCTGAAAGTTGTATGTCATGAAAATTAAATCATGCTTCGAGAACACGGGAGCTGAGATTTGGTCATATAGTAATACCTTTTCATGATCACTAACAAAAAACAAATCTAGTAAAGTATTGCTATACTTAGTGTAGTGAGTGGGCACGATAGAATTAACTGAGGTTAAGCCTAAAGCTTGCATATTATCATTTAAATGGCTTTCATTCAATAAATTACTATTAAAATCACCTGAAATTATTATATTTGTGTATGGGAGGCCTAAGGTTTCAATTTTTTGCAGAAATGTTTCCGTAGGTAGGTAACGATTTGGTCTATAAACATTTCCAATTAGAATTTTATCTGTGCCATGAATTAATTCAATAAATAAATATTCTATTGCATCATCTGAGCTTGATTTACAAACAAAATTACATGCTATGGCTTCCCTTATATATATCGCTACGCCCCCGCCATGACCAATCCTATCAGCACGAAATGTTTTGTACCCATTAACCCGGGTTATGCTAACGGGCACAATGGACTGAAACCAGGTTTCTGAAATGCATATAACATCTACCGCTGAGCCCTCAAAAATAAATCTAAATTCATCAAACTTGTTGTTTAAACTTTGTGCGTTTATATGGCAAATTTTCAAACCAATTTTTTGTTTGCATAAAATTCGAATGAGCGAAAAATTACTGTCTTTGGATCTACCTCTATTATTATTTAATGTTTTTAACATTTAAAGGGTAAAATATTATTATTATTAGCAACACCTCAGCAACGCAAGCATATACGCTAAAAAAGGAAGTAATAATGAAAAAATTGTCCATCCATTTAGTATAGAAATAAGTTAAATTAAAATAGATATAAATAATTAAACAAGAGATCTTACAACAGTTTTTATGCACACAAACTAATACAAATATTCTACAGATATGACGATTATAAAATATTCTAGAGACATTAATATATATTCTCAAGATACTTAACGTAGCCGAGTAACAGCGCAACTTAAACAAATGTCTTGGGAAAGGTTCAGAGAAGATTTCTTGATTTTCACTCGTCTTACTCCGAATTGGCACTTGTCTCCATATTATTGTTGGTATTTTCATTGCATAGAGACTATCGGTCTCTATGCCCAATTTCAGCAGGTGGTATTTGAGTTTACAGTGTCCTGTAAGGAACCCCGTTAGAATCCTAAGATTCGGTTTGCCTAAGCTTATGCACAATTTTGCTCTCCGAGTGTTAAAATCTCTGAGGAGCAATTTAGATTGTCTTAGCTTTGGGAGGCTTTTCCAAAGGTTTGATCGTTTATGCCTCTCCTCCCTTCTTAGTTCTTCTTTTATAGAATGTGTGCCCAATCCGCAGAATGGTTCTGGTCCTATAAATTTTGTGGCTGCACCCTGTCGCGCTAGACCATCGGCTTCTTAGTTACCCTGTATTCCTTTGTGTCCTGGGACCCAAAGTATAGTAACAGTGTTATTCTTGCCAAGTTCGTTGAGTTTTGTTAGGCATTCCCATGTTATTCTCGATGATATCTCACAGGAAACTAATGCTTTGATTGCTGCTTGGCTGTCTGACATCACAACTATATCCTGACCTTTGTATTTACGGTCCAGATTGAATTGTGCACACAGCTGTATTGCTAGGATCTCCGCTTGGAAGATACTGGGTGTTGTCCCCATAGGTTCAAAGTGCTTGGTTCTTGACCCGTACACCCCTGCGCCTATACCTTCCAATGTCTTGGACCCATCTGTATACCATGCTATACTGTGTGGTTTCTTGACTTGCGATATCATCTCGCTGTCCCACTCTTTCTTGGTACTAAGCTTAATTCCGAAGTGTTTTTCGAAGTTATACCTTTTTACTATATCGTCTCTTGGTAGATCGATGTAGGGAGTGTGCTTTTCAATATCCTCCTTCTCTCTACTGCTGATAGTTTTACCTAAACCTGTCCCCTCTTTTGCAATGCACAACAGAGTTCGCTTGGCTACTCCCTCTATGACAAGGTGTAAGGGTGTTAGGTCCAGAATTACTTCTAGTGCTGCTGTAGGGCATGTCCTCATGGCCCCTGTGATGCATACACAGGCCAGTCTCTGCACCCTTGTTAGCATATTCCTCATTGTGGTTAGCTTGGTTCTCTCAGCCCATGCTATTGCACCATAGGTGAGGATGGGTCTCACCATCATGGTATACATCCAGCGGAGAATTGTTGGGTTACAACCCCAGCTTTTCCCCGCCAGGCTCCTACATACCATGAGTGCGCGCGTTGCTTTGTTTATAGTTACCTCTGCATGTCTTCTCCAGAGAAGCTTTGAATCTAGTGTAAGTCCCAGATACTTTACTTCTCCTTTGAAGGGAATTTCAGTGCCATCCATTCTCATTGTTCGGAGGTTTGGCAGGCTTCTTTTGTTAGTAAAAGGTACTATGGTGGTTTTCGCTGGGTTGATACTTAATCCCACTGTGTTGCACCACTCCTTTGTTACTGACAGTCCTCTCTGTATCAGGTTACAGAGTGTATCCTCGAACTTCCCTCTCGCTACTAAGGCAATGTCGTCTGCGTAACCCTGACATTTTATGCCATTCTCGGTTAGTATCGTTAATAATTCGTCCACAACAAGACTCCACAGCAGTGGAGAAAGGACTCCGCCTTGTGGACAGCCTTTTGTCGTTTTGATTCTTATAGTGGTGTTTCCCACTTTTATTTCTGCAGTTCTAGTGCTAAGCATTTGGCATATCCATCTGCTGAGCATATCATTTACTCCTTTTTTGTGTAAAGACTTCTTCACAGCCTCGTGAGAAGTATTATCAAAGGCTCCCTCTATGTCTAGAAAGGCACAGAGTACGGTTTCTTTGTTTTTGAAAGCTGACTGGATGTTGCTAGCCAACTGGTATAGAGCAGCTTCTGTAGACCTGCCCGCCCTATACGCGTGTTGACAGGGGTGCATTGGTGCCTTCTCCAGAATCTCAGTTCTTATATAGTTATCTATTACCTTTTCCATTGTTTTAAGTACAAATGAGGTAAGGCTAATGGGTCCAAACGACTTTGGTAGCGTGTAGTCTATTTTCCCTACTTTTGGTATGAAGGTGACTATCGCCCTTCTCCATTTCCTTGGGATATAGCCCAGCGCAAGGCTGCTTCTAGTTATTTTGACTAGGTGAGGCAATATAGTTCCTGCACCTTTTTGTAGAAGTGCAGGAAAGATGCCGTCTACACCTGCTAATTTGAATGGTTGAAAGGTTCTGAGTGCCCAATCTAGACGAGCCTTAGTACAAATGCTCGTTGCAAGTTTCCATTCTTCTTGATTTGGAGTAATCTGCCTGTCTGCTGTCTCATACTCAGTTACCGGTGTACTGCCCGGGAAATGAGTTTCTAGAAGGTGACTGGCTCGTTGCTCTTCTCTAAGCGTATAACTTCCGTCTGGCAATAGAAGTGACATTCTTGTCTCCACTCTGCCTTTAGCCATTGCTTTGTGTATCCTGGCTGCTGCTGGCGTGGAAGAAATGTCTTCACAGAAGGTTCTAAAGCTCTGTCTTTTAGCTTTCCTGATTTCTTTATTATACTCCGTCAGAGTCGCCGTGTAGTTGTGCCATTCTCCGTTGCGCTTTGCGGCATTAAAGCTGCATCGCACCTTCTTCCGGAGTCTGGTCAGCTCAGCGCTCCACCAAGGAGTATGTTTTGTTCTTGCCTTGTGCCCTGTTGGACAGCTAGATTCGTAGGCATTATATACTGCATTGTTTACTTGCTCTACATAGCATTCAAGTTCTAGGATGTTACTAATTCTACTCCTAGCTTTTACGTTCTGTAGGTTTTCTTTCAGGTTGTTGGTGTATGTGTCCCAACTGGTATTTCTTGGGTTTCTTTTGGGTTCTGTCTCTTGACATTTCGCCCCAAATCTAAACTCTATTATTCTATGGTCAGACATTGAAGGTTCCATTGATACCCTCCATTCCCTAATCATATCCCCCACATCTGGGCTTCCTATGGTGAGATCTAAGACCTCTTCTCTAGCCCTAGTTACAAAGGTAGGTGTTACCCCCACATTGAAAAAGTCTAGATTACTACTTAAAAGTAATTCTAAAAGGTACTCACCTCTGGTGTTGACGTTGAAATGAAAATATTAACGTCAACTTATTAACAGGAAACATAGTTTTCAATCACAAAATTAATTTAAATATAGCACACACGGAGATTAATAACAACTGATGTACACAAATTGAAATAAAAAAACCAACACAAGACAAACCGGCTAAAAGACGTGACCAACAGACAAACTGTTCAACAAATTTAAACGGCAAATTATCTCTGATGATCACTTTTACTATGCCTTGTGTTAGTTTCTGTTGTTTTGACCCGCTAGATGAAAAACTTTGCACGCTATTAAAAGACGTTGACTTTTTGACTTGTCATTTGTGGTGATGATTAGGCCGGGCTTAACATTTATGTAAAATTAATTAAAATGTCGCAAAAAATCAGACAAAACTTACAACAAGCTCATCAGCTTCTTTTGCATGTTTGAGTTTAATATGCCGAACCATGTTGCTCGTGTTGTACAAATATTTCAATTGTTTTTCGCATAATCTGCATACCACGAAGCTTGAATTTTTCACTTTGGAAAAATATTTTCACACTTCACTTGGCACGGGCGCCATTTCAGCATTAGTTCACATTATTTATAATATAATATTAATATAATTAGTGATGTGACTTTAAGAAATGACAGAGATGTGTTACTCAAATAAGTTTGTTACGTTTGGAATAAGATTTGATACGTTTTTTGGTACCATGAAAATGCTGTTAATCAAACAAATCATGTGTTAGACAAACGTAATTTAAAAATTAATCAATTGTAATTATTCGATTAATTGCTCGATCGATGGGAACAGAATAATCGAGACAATTAAATCGATATACACGATTAATGTTAGTCATTCTATTAATCTTTCCATCCCTACCCTAATGTAGGTTGAAGTGGGGAAATGTGTAGGTAATATATTTTTATATGCTCCAATAAAAGTTAAGAAACTCATTTTGGATTGCTTTAAAGGCCTATTTCTTGCAGAAGAACCAATTTGAAGTTGATTTCTGCATGGCTGTTGAAAATGTTGATAAACGTATGAAGTAGAACAAAAATGTCAAACATGGCTTTTTTGGACTGTTTAAAATCGGTGGGGTGATGTGTAAAACCAACAAAATGTTGGTTCAAAGACCAGAAACTTTAATATTTTTATGTTTAATAAGAGTTTGATTTTGAAAACTAAATTAAATTATTGCACGTATCTACATTTTTTTATTTTTCCTTAGTTGAATGGCATTGGTTAAATTTTTTTCATCAACTGCTGTATAAAGCTCTTTCTTCAACATATTTTCATGACAAAGTTATGTGTAATTAACAATAAAAAATATAAAATTAAATAAAAAAGTAAAACAAAAGTAAAAAAATGCAAGAACTTCAATATAACACACAAAATTGTACTGTTTAAGATGTGTAAGAATTTTTTTGTCATTGATTGCATTTATTACAATGTTTAAAAATGCAAAATAATTTGTGATTTTTAAAGAACAATAGCATATTCTACATCTATTCAGTTTCAAAATCGAATGAAATTTTTATCTAAAACACAATTGTTTGCAAATTAAAAAAAAACTTTATGACAAATATTGTTCAAGCTATTTAAGAACTCTAAGGAAATTATGTCTGCATACTTTCAACACTTACTAAAAACCAGATTCTGTCAAAAGCTACAGACTTAAGTTGTTCATTCACTCATATGTCAACGTTTGGTATGAGAAATTGCCGTGTTACACATCACCCACCGGTACGCATTGCCCCACTTTACACGACATTTTGATTAATAAGAAACTGCAAAAAATGTTCACTTTTATTTCGAATAACTCTTGCATGTCAAACAGTTATTTGTGTTGTATCCATGAAGATAGAAAATGCCTGAAGTAAAACAATAGATTCTGCAAAAATATAAAAAATGTCTATAATGGTTATGTTCATTCAGCCAGCAACTTTTGAAAACCATTGAAATATTTGAAGTTATTTTTAACAACCTCGATTTTGTCGCTCAGTGAAAGTTTACTCAAACGAAAACTTCTAAATGGTAACATTTTTCATTGCCACCGCTACCTGAATCCAATCAATCTAGAATTTTAGTAAAGGTTGAAAATTGTTTTGCAGTGCAATCAAGAGAGCAATGTTAAAATGAAAATGATTGCTAAAATAAGGTATTTCTGAATAAGCAGAAAACGGCTTGAAAAGTTTTTTGCTGCTCTGTTTTCTGTAAATGGCGCATGATTGTTTTTCTAAACATAAATGTTGTTTGCTGTTTATTGTTAATTAGGGAATCAAACGCGTAAAATGGTTCAAATTTAAGAAATAAAAATCTGAAAAATAATATTCATCTTCAATATATTTTGTAATTATTGCTAAAATTATTCTGTTGTATTTTGTACACGGTTAAAAATCTAGGAATATGTTTTAGTCTAGCTAAAATACTACCTTGAGATTTAAAATTTAAACTTTCACAAATACTAACCCATAGTTAAAACTTTTCTGTACTAAAATTGAAACCAAAGAAATATTGCAATGCTGAAACTCAATATTAGGCTGTTAGGTTCAAATGCTTGTTTATTGCTTTTGATTCGTATAGCGCAATAGCCCGGTGGTTAACGTAGTGAGCTTACAAACTGCATGTCCTTGGTTCGAATCTCACTGTGTTTGTTATTTTTTTTATATTTCAATTCAAGTTTGAACTAAATTTTAAACCAAAGCAGTATTAAAACGATTTTTAGTATTTGGAAAATACTAGATTTGAAAACATTGCTGGTGTGGTCATACATAAAGTACAGAAAAATTTCAACTTTATTCCAAGATTGGTAACCGTGTATCACACCATATAATAATGACGCTAAAAATGATAAAAAACTATAATTTGACAGCTAGTTGAATAATTTGTTAATGCCATTAGCACACACAATATGGCTCTATATCATGAATAAAAGTATTTTTTAATATAAATTACCATATTTAACTAGTCAAAATTATTATTTATATGAAAAAACTAATGCATAGTGCCATTGTATTAAAAACCATGTTAGTAATATTCCACTTGCGACAAAATTGGTTTCGACTAAAAACACTAGAATTTTATTTGCATATTAATGAGCACTTTATTACAACTGCTAATATTACAGCTTCAACTACTACCACTACTACTACTGCAAGTACAGCAGGCACACACGCACTTAGAGCTCATCAAAAAATCAACAACATCCGCTTCCGTTCATACTAAAACAAGTGTGAATTAATGAAGGGATGCCTCCAGAATTCATTATCTAATTTCAAAAAATATAGTTTACGCAACATGTTAATATTCAAACCATACAAAATTCAGACAGTTGACTGTTTTGAAATTGAAATGAAATTATGTCACTTAAAATGGCAAAATACTAGCACACACTTTCACAGAAATGCAAAGCTTACGGAACGCATAAATTAGGCGCAGATATTCACAATAGCTTTGGTTCAACATCCGACGGAAATAGTGTAAAAAAACATTTTAGCATACTGAGGCTGGCTTGCTATTCTATTATTGTAATCTCATGTTGAAAGTAAAATATATCTACATAAATAAATTTAGAGTTTTCGGATATTTTTTGTAAATTTAACTGTCAAAAACAAAGAGTTTGTTAGGACTTGCCGCGTTACTATCAGAAGAAAAATTAATTTTATATGCCTTATATGTGAAGGCAACTATCGCGACATGTCGCCAGCAACAACAACTGACAGCTCCAGATGACAGCTTCCGCACAAAATAGCGACAAATAAACCACAACCACAACATAAGAAAACAACACATCACAAACACAGCAACTACTAAACTTCGCTCACACAAGCTTAATCCAACCCATAAACAATGCGGCGTCAACGCCTAGGGGCAAAACATCACAGCATAGTTGCAGATAATTTGGCAGTTTGTGCCAAGCCAAGTCATAGTTAAGTAAGAAAACAAACTGCCAACAGTTTTTAATGCTAATTCACGGATGCGGTTATTTACAAGTATTTGGCCTAAATACACAAGGCATTCAAGTTGATCTCCAATGCTATAAAAAGATGAATAAATTTATTTTTTTTAAATTGCAAGAAAAAAAGATCTTGCGCAATGGATTATAACTAATCGAATTATACACCACATTATAAGTTTAATCTATGTTAAGAGATATTAAGATTTAATTTTTTTAATTTTTACCGGTACAAATTATTAAAACTTTTTTTCGAACAATTAAGGTGCTAAAAAATTGCTGTTATAATTTGTAATTTAGTTTGGTTTCTTAAAAAACTTGATAATAAATTTACAATATAATATTAGTAATGCCATTGATTTCAAAAACCGTATTTCGAATACATACATTTATAAAGACGAAACAATGATATCCTTTGACACCAGGAATGATAGAATAAGAGATTGCGCTTTGCGCAGGTCCGTTACTTCTGCTAATCGAGTTTGACAACCAGCTGTTTAGTTGACTACGTAACAATATTTTATTTCTCAGAGAAACGTATTGCGATCGGTTGTATCTTATTTAATTGTGTATATATCGAAGTATATTTGCGAGTTTTTTACTTAAAATTAAAAAAATGAAGTGTGCAGGCTACTATTAGTTTGCGGTAATAGTAGCAAACAAATATTTTCATAAACCTGATGTTTGCAATAAATACAAAAATTAAACCAAGAAATTGTAGCAAACGCACACAAACGAAAACAAAAATACAAAAATATAATAACTTAACAAAATTTGTTTCATTATTTAAAAACTTGGAACTATCATTTATTTGTCCTTTCAATTCACAGGTAAATTACTGGAAATAAAATATCTGGGAATGTTTTAACTACATCAATTAAACTCGTAATAAACATTTAAATAAAATCCAACTCGAAAAATAATGCTCACTGAAGTTAATTTATCAGACATATATTTTTTGACTAAGCTGCTTACTGGCTGCAATGAAAAATAATACATAGTAAAAAAATGTTTGCAAAAGAGTACTTAATAAATTTACCTTCTTCTCGTTCCAATAAATTGCTTCTTACTTCTTTTATTTTAATTATACCAACTAAAATGTATGCAATTTTCATTTCTGTGTGAAAATCGTGTGCAAAGTGAACGCTCACCAAAACAGCATTGATTTTATGACGTACATGCGCAGAACGACAATTTTGTTATACACTTTTTCTTGCCTTCGGCGCAGTCTTTGTATTCTATCATTCTTGCTTTGACGCTATATCAGTTTTCCCCAGTATACCAGTTGACTTTGCACTCAAAAAATTTATTTTTAAACTGAACCAATGATCAGGGGATGTCCCCTTCAAATTTGTAAGCATTGTGTTGTTTCGGAAGACAGGTCATAGGGTGATAGGAAGGCGGATAGAGGGAGTAGTGTCGGAGAAGATTTGTTTTAAATTTGCACAGATCAAAACGGCCAGGAAACACGCTCACAGGGAGACTAATCCACAACTTAACGGTGCCACTAAAGAACGAATTATAACGGTAATGCGAGGTTCTATTGGACATCGATTCAATGGTCAAGGAGTGGGCTTAGACAGCTGCCCGAGTGGACCTGAGAAACACACGAGCTGGTGGCGTCAGGCCATGTATCTCCCTTGAACACTTCCCATGGTGATACCTATACAGAAGGCTTAGGCAACCAGTATTACGTCGATGCCCGAGAGAGTTGAGCGAGGATGAAATACTTTCATCTCCTATCAAATATATCGCACGACGTTGAATTCAATCCAGAAGCTCCAAATAAGGTCTTGAAGCCCCTGCCCAAATGTGCGAATTGTACTCCATTTTCGGCCTAATATATGAGGTGTAGATCATGCGAAGATCAGCTGAAGTGAAATATTTTTTACACCGTTTTAGAAAACCTAGGCACTTGCCGCTTCTTTCGACACATAGAAAATATGATCATTCCAACGAAGATCAGATTGGATCGATATGCCCAGAACGTCAAGAGCGGCTGATTCCACAAGATCCACACCATTCATAGTGAGAGAAGATAAGGTACAATCCACACGCATGTGGGTTAACAGACAACACTGGGATTTGCTTGCATTAAACTCTACTCTATTAGCAAGACCCCACTCGGAATTTTTTTGTAGATCACTAAGGAGTGTGTCATTCATATTTTGCCTCTTTCTCTCTATCCCGATAGAGCTTGGGTGTTTTTTGAATGAAAGCAATAGATAAAAAATTGACAATTTTTGAGCAATACTCGAAAATCAGTAT
This sequence comes from Dichetophora obliterata, assembly GCA_963920525.1. NCBI lineage: Eukaryota > Metazoa > Arthropoda > Insecta > Diptera > Sciomyzidae > Dichetophora > Dichetophora obliterata. The sequence goes on along the minus strand of OY986436.1, from coordinate 43,929,500 downwards.
GAATAGATTTATGAACATAGTAAAATTTTGCATAAAAGACAATAGATATTTCAAACTATATGGAAATTTATATGCACAACAAAATGGAATGCCGATGGGAGCGTTAGCTTCACCAGTCTTAGCAGACCTTATAATGGAAGAATTGTCAGACAAAATACTTGACGCAATAGATGAAAAACCAAGATTAATTAGTAAATACGTGGACGATTTGCTTGCAATTGTAAAAACTGATGAAATTAACGGAATTTTGAACAATTTGAACAATTTCCGTAAGAATATAAAATCAACAAAGGAAAAAGAAAGCTATGGAAAATTGGCTTACATGGACATTCTTATTATATGGAAGTGAAACCATTCAAAAACTGGTGGCTTCTGGACGACTCATTAATTTTTACTCGAAACGTGCAAAAAGAATTATACTTAACACGACAAACAACTTTATTTAAAGAGGACTTGGCATAAGTGACGCCAAATCCCACAAAGGTAACATAAGAAAAATCAGGACAATATTACAAAAAACGATTTTCGGAAAAGAACAACTAACGATTTGATCAATAAATATATAAGGGATACAAGAGAAAACAAGACAATAAAAAAGAAGAAAATGATGTAAAAATATATAAATTAATGACATATGTCCCCGGTTTCTCGGAGAGATTCGCAAGCTCAGACATATAAAATAAAGAAAAATTTAAAATAGCTTTGAAAACAGACAACACGTTTAAACAATTGTATAGCAAGACAAAAACCAGACAAATCAAATGTCATATACAAAATTACATGCAATGGAGACGGGTCCAACGTATGTGAACAATTATGTGTGGGGAAAGAAAACAAAAAACAAACTACGAACAAGAATATCATCGCACAAATCAGACCAAAAACCACATACTCGACCCATGGAAATAAAAATTAATATTCACTCGCGGCCCACTGTGCAAAACATAAACACTAGGGTGGGTCGATTTGTAGGGAGTGAAAAAATTCACCAATTTCCCTATGATTTCCGTATTCTATGGGTTATTCCATGAAAATTTCCCGAAGGAACCATACCTCTATCGTTAAAATCGAGTCCCCTACTTTTTGTTGGTAGATTTTTTCCCAAATTGACGTTCGCATGAAATATTACCTACACGTTCACATCCATAACTCAAAAACTATCGATTGGAATTTAAAAAAAAAATCTCCAACATTGGTCCAACGGTTTAAAAGTTACGGGCATTTTTGTCCAAATTTTTCAATTTTTTTCATGATTTTGTCCAAGAATATTACTTTCATGGCCATTTTTTTGGCTCAATCCATTATTTAATTCAATTTACAATTCAAAACGAAGAGTTTAAGCCCAAATTTATCGAATTCGGTTGATTAATTCATTCGATATTGCTAAAAAAAAAATAACACATAAAACCAACTTTTTGATTTTTTTTCCCCTTTTTATTTTTTTTTCTTCAAAAATTCAAATTAAGAGATAATAAAGTATCTATAATCCTATTATAAAAAAAATATTCAATTTGAGTGTAGTAAAAGACAAAATGTGAAAAAAACATTATTTTTTCTGAAAGTCTGAAAAAAATGGAAAAATGGTCCAAAATTTGGACAAAAATGCCCGTAACTTTTGAACCGTTAGACCAATGTTGAAAATTTTTTTGTAAATTGATCAAAATGAGCTCACCTTTTCAACGCGTCTACTGGCGATTAAACCCGATCGATAGTTTTTGAGTTATGGATGTGAACGTGTAGGTAATATTTCATACGAACGTCAATTTGGGAAAAAATCTACCAACAAAAAGTAGGGGACTCGATTTTAACGATAGAGGTATGGTTCCTTTGGCAAATTTTCATGGAATAACCCATAGAATACGAAAATCATAGAGAAATTGTCGAAAAATAAATCGACCCGCCCTAATAAGCACGCTCCAGATTTTGACAACATTGAGATTTTACAGTAAGAGACAAACTACATGAGGAGATATACGTTAGAAATGCTCCACATAATAAGCGTACCACAAATAAGCAGACTTAACTTTAACCCTCACTTTGGCACTAAGTTTTTACTACGTAATCTAGCACTAATTACATTTGTAAATTTTTTTTTGACATATTCTGTAGTGGGGTTTTTCCATTTTGGGGATTTTTGGCATTTCCAAAGCACACTGCGTGGACAACTGGTGTTGAAAATTTCGCAATTTCGTTCCTCCGTAACGTAATTTTTTCCCGAAGTGTAAAAGTCGTAGCGTAAACATAGTAAAGAGAGACTTTTTATTGATGAAAATTGTGAATATGGCAGACAACAAAAAAGAGTTTAAAATACTGAGTGGTGCATTGGTGGCCCGGTTAGCATTTTACGAGTCATTTGAGAAAGGTCATGAAATTGGATTAACATTCGTTTAAATTTGAAGGCTATTGTGTGAGATGCAGGAAAGGTACTTCGAAGAATTTGTTGACAATGTGGTGGAATCCGATAAAACGAAATGCCAAAGAATGCAACAATAGTTGATGATTTCGAAGACCGTGATATGTCACCACAAGCTTAGAAATTGATGAGGCTTCTGATGCTGAAAACGAGATATATCCTGTTGAAATGGAGAATGAAGGTGACTTGCAGAAAGAGAAGAAGAAATTGAATTCGAAGATGACACCGCGCAAACTCCTCGGTTGTCCCGTATTTCCCAACTAGAAATACTATCGAGTGCTTCATGGCAGTAAGTATTCAATCATTGACTACAACAGAGGATTTTATTCCAAATGAAGATGATCATGATCATTCAAAAGTGAAAGGTGCTTGCTAAATGTGCTATCCTTAACAAGGCAAGAGAAAACGGTCAACACAAAAAATATGCGTCCTATGCAAGAAACCTGTATGTGCTGAACATAGCATTGCCCAGACAAAGGCTGCTATGTAAAGACTGCTGCAAAAACTGAATTTTAAAATACTTTTCAAAATATCAAAAATATCAATTTTTCTGTATATTTAAATATCTAAATGTCTAAAAACTTTCTCCGATAAATGCTACCAAATATGTGCCTATACGTAAAATGTAAAAAAATTACATGCATTTTTCTATATAATTTTTTATATACTTAATACAAAAAATGCAATAGAACATAATCAAAACGTTTTAAATAAAAAAATATTTACAAATGTAAACAGTTCCAAAGTTAGGAGAAAAATCAAAAATTGTAAAAAAATATCAGAAAATATTCAAATAAACAAGAACTTCTGATATTTTCAGAAATAAAACGAAAAAGTAGTCATTGAGTCGAAGCAATATTCAAATCTAAAACAGGTTACTAGTAGTTGACCGGTTAATTAACAGTTAATCCTTCCGGATTTTACTGGTTAATTTTGCAAGAGCGTTGGGATAAAATTAACCGAAAGTTCCACGTCCGTGTGAATATACATGAGACTTTGTATCTCCTTCCAACAAGAGCTTCGAATTGTCTCTTGCACACACGTCCTTGGGTGGTGAATTGCGTGGTACTCCTGCTCATTGCCAAAGTAAATATATCAGAACTAAAAAAAGGAATGCCAGACTTTGTAATTTTTATTACAGCTGATAAATTCTTTTTTAAATTTAACTAAATTAAATGTAATATTATTACATGAAATTCAGAAATAAAAATTACATTAAAAAAATCTAAAGACCAATAAAATATTTACATTTGGAAAGTTAAAACATAAAATTGCACAATAGAATATTAGAAATAAGTAAAAAAAGTTAATTTTATTAGAAAAACTTGTGTGATGAAAATGCCTTCTTTAGTGCATTTGGGGCGGCTGTTTTCATACCGGTGACAAATGCACGAGCTGGTGAGTCACAGATGAAAGCACGGATTTTGAAGGGCAGTTCAATGGTTGTGTCTCCAATATAGATGTAATCTTTTTAAAAACTTTTGACTTCGTTTGCAAAGTTTGCAAAGGATTCACATGTTCCGGTTTTTTTTTCCGGAAAAGCATCCAACCAAAAATGGTGCGTCGTTTGGCAACCCCACAACGGCCTTGATAACTGGTCACAAGACTCGGGAAGAGGAGCTTATGAACCGTTTCAAGCCTATATTTTTGCTTTACTTTTTTGGCGTTTTATTAGAAAACAATTTTCGTTGCTAATTATTTTTGTACTCATTTTTGATTAATATTTTCACAAATTATTTGTTCACTTTTTTCCAAACAAATGAAAATTTTTTTCTTTACAAACAAGTGATAGACTACTTCATCAAAAATAAAAAACTGTAGTTGTCTTTTTCAAAAAGAAGTGAGGTGAAAGTCTTATTTCAATGCATTGGTGAAAAACTGAAATTTTTTATTGGTGTTAGTAAGATCGTTTAGCGATTTTTTGCAGGGACGCTGCCAACAGTGGAGGTGTTAAATTTATTGTTGGTCGTGTTTCAATGTTTATAAATGTTTATATATATATGCCGTAGTACTATATGCTTTTGAATATAAAACGACAAGCGGCGATTCTTATGTCAAAGCTTGGGTGGAATCGACTGGCACTACTGAATAATTTTGAGAAGAAAAATCAGAAAGATTGGGCAAACGGAAGCGAGCAGTAGTGACGAGATCGGGACTGCCTCGTTTTTATTTTCAAATAAATTATAAAAAATAAAACTTCGAAATAAAATATTTTATTCAAATTTTAAAAAAAGTATTTAAAATGGATGATAATTCGACATCAGAAGTGGGATTGACCCAAAATTCACCACAAGCCGTGACTGAAGAAAAATGGCGGTTATTGTTTGAGCAACAAAATCGTAGTTTTTTTGCGCTTGTAGAAGCCATCAAACCATCATCCAATGCTGTTACATATTTGCCGGAGTTTAACCCAGATATGGAGAATGCTGATGCGCGCGCTTGGGTCGCAATGGCGGATATGTGCGTCTCTGAGCAGCCACCGCGAAGTACATCGTTGATGAATATCCTTAGTCGGGCTCTCAAAGGACAGGCATCTGTCTGGTTAGCCCAAGTCTCATATCCAGAAATGACATGGCCAGAATTTATGAATATTTTTACGGCGCGATATGATTGTCCTGAAACTTCAGCAGCATTTTTAATGAATTTAAATAGTAACAGACCTAAGGATGGCGAGTGCCTATCTGCATATGCTGCAACCCAGATAACAACTTTAATGGCTCGATGGAAAAACTTGTCCACTGAGCATATAGCTGTATCTACAGTATTAGCCCACATTTCTCAGTTTGAGCCTAGAGTTCATCGTTTGGCATTTACCACGGACATTGGAACTAGGAATTTGTTACAACAGGAACTAAAGGCTCTGTCATTTTTTAAAAGGAAAGCTGTTACGCAAAACATAAGTAGCCCAGACATCAAACGAACTAAGACGTCAATACCATCACCCAATATACAGTGCTTCAATTGTGGAAAGCAAGGTCATAAAGCTTTGCAATGCAAATTCAAGAACATTTACACGAATAATTCAAGATTGAGCAGCACTGAAAATTGCAAAATTCCAGCTAAGCCGAATGTCACCTGTTTCAACTGTCAAGGAGCAGGTCATTATGCATCAAGCTGTCCCAAGATAATTAGCAAAAGATCTGGTGACATCGATGGAATTTCTTCAAAAGATCGTCGAGTTGATTTATGCAGTGTTGGTGCACCTGCTGGAACATTGGTTCACTTTGGTGAGCGATTTATATTTTATTACGATTCAGGGTCGGAATGTTCGCTTATTCAAGAATCTTTAGGTTGTAAATTTCGCGGTAAACGTATTAATAATGTAGTTACAATGACAGGAATTGGACAGACCAGCGTAAATAGTACTAATCAAATTTTAACGTCTATTGAAGTAGATGGCATGGTTTTCGAAATTCTGTTTCATGTTTTGCCAGAGTCTTATTTGCATCATAAAATAATTATTGGACGCGAAATCCTTAGCCAGGGTATTGCTGTGCATATGACATCAGACAAATTATGTTTTAATAGAGTAAGTTTGGTTCATACTTGTGAAGTTATCGCACGAAAGCATATAGAGTTTGATTTAATTGACACTGACATTTCCCAAGACCTAAAGCCAAAGTTATTGGATATTTTGAATTTTTTTAAACAAAACTTTGTATCTGGATTTCCAAATACCCAAGCTAATACAACACCAATACAAATACGACTGAAAGATCCTAACAAAACAGTTTATAGGCGCCATTATCGATTAAGCTCTGAAGAGCGTAGTATTGTGCGAGACAGAATTAATGAGCTATTAAGTTGTGGTATTATTCGCCCTAGTTCGTCACCATTTGCAAGTCCCATACTCCTTGTGAAGAAAAAGGATGGTTCAGATCGAATGTGTGTAGACTTTCGTGAATTAAATGATAATACAATTCCCGACAGATTTCCTTTACCGCTCATCTCAGACCAAATTGACAGGTTGCAAGGATCTTATTTCTTCACGAGCTTAGACATGGCCTCAGGGTTTCACCAAATACCTATTCATCCTGATTCGGTTGAATATACAGCTTTTGTAACTCCCGACGGTCAATATGAATTTCTAACCATGCCATTTGGCCTTAGAAATGCACCATCAGTTTTTCAGCGTGCAGTGATTAATGCCTTAGGTAATTTGATAAATTCATTTGTTGTTGTTTACATGGACGATATCCTTATTGTGGCTAAAAATGCTGAAGAGGCATTGGAAAGACTGCGTATTGTACTAGAAGTTCTTACAGAAAAAGGGTTTTCCCTAAATCTGAAAAAATGTTCTTTCCTCAAACAAAAAGTACAATACCTTGGTTTCGAGGTAAGTGGTGGAAAAATTAAACCGAACCCCAAAAAGATTGAATCTTTGACAGCTCTGCCTCCACCCGAAACCGTTACACAGTTACGCCAATTTATAGGACTTGCATCTTATTTCAGAAGGTTTGTTCCTAAGTTTTCTCAAATAATGGCCCCTTTATATGCTTTGACATCTGGCAAGAGTAAAATCGATTGGAAACCTCAGCATGAATCTGTTAGACAACAAATAATAACCGTTTTGACTTCTTCACCTGTATTAATGCTATTTGATCCTTCTTGTCCAATAGAGCTTCATACAGATGCTAGTGCTATTGGCTATGGTGCTGTATTAATGCAAAAAAAAGACTCAAAGTGTTTTGTGGTTGCCTTTTATAGCAAGCGTACTTCGGCTGCTGAATCCAAGTACCACTCATACGAGTTGGAGACTCTTGCGGTTGTGAATGCAATTAAGCATTTTAGGCATTATTTACACGGACGTAGTTTTATTGTTGTTACTGATTGTAACTCTTTACAGGCTTCACGTAAAAAGCTTGATCTAACTCCTCGAGTGCATATGTGGTGGGCTTTCTTACAGGCTTTTGAGTTTGAAGTTGTGTATAGGAAAGGAAATAGTATGAGCCATGCAGACTTCTTTTCAAGAAATCCACTGCCCTCTTCTGTTAACGTATATGAGAAAATCGAGTCCAAGATCGTAAACTTAACCGAATTATCTGATAATTGGCTCTTAGCAGAGCAACAGCGAGATGGTGAAATTGTGAAACTAATAAAAGATATAAATGAGAACAACCTTACTGATGATATTTCTCGGACTTATGAGATTCGCTCAGGCATTCTTTATCGTAAAATACAACGTAATGGTAGATCACAATGCCTGCCAATAGTTCCTCGTTCGCTTAGATGGTCAATAATTAATAACACTCATGAAGCACTGATGCATTTAGGTTATGAGAAGACCTTAGAGAAAGTTTACGAACTTTATTGGTTTGAAAAGATGTCAAAATTTGTTAGGAAATTTGTAGATAATTGCGTTACATGTAAAATTTCCAAATCTCATTCCGGGAAAGTTCAGGCCGAATTGCACTCTATACCAAAAATAGCGATTCCTTGGCACACTTTACATATTGATGCAACTGGAAAACTAGGCGGAAAAAGTGACAGAAAAGAATACGTCTTTGTACTGATAGACGCATTTACTAAATTCGTTATTTTACATCATACTATAAACATCGATACTTGTAGTAGTATTACAGCTTTAAAGCAAGCTATTTCTTTATTTGGTGCCCCAACGCGTGTCATTGCTGATCAGGGTCGTTGTTTTACAAGTCGAGAATTTTGTGAATTTTGTAATTCACATAGTATCAATTTACATTTAATCGCAACAGGTAGTGCTCGCGCAAACGGCCAAGTTGAGCGTGTAATGTGTACGTTAAAGAATATGCTAACTGCAGTTGAAACTAGTAACCGCACATGGCAGGATGCTCTTCCTGATGTTCAGTTAGCTTTAAATTGTACGCAAAGTCGAGTCACGAAATTTAGTCCTTTAGAATTGCTTATTGGTAAAGTAGCTAGACCTACAGACATATTAGTGCCTGATGTCAATGAACAGCCAATAAACCTTGATGATGCTCGAAATAAAGCCAAATGTAATATGGAGAAGAATGCTAGCTATGATAAAATAAGATTTGATAGTACTAAAGCCCAACTGGACAAATTTGTGACAGGAGATTTTGTACTACTACAAAACGAAGAACGGAATCAAACAAAACTTGACCCAAAGTACAAAGGCCCATTCAAAGTAATTGAAGTTTTGGATGGTGACCGATATGTGGTAAAATCTTTAAACTGTAACCGGACGTACAAGTATGCTCATGATCGTATGAGGCGAATGCCTGAAAGTCATGTCCCTATCGAAATTGATGATGAAACAGTTGAGTCCGTTAATGTTGATGAAGAGCGAAGTAATTAATTTTGGCTATTATAGAGATGTAATGCGCATTGTTGTGGTCAGAAATGGTAACATTGCTGGATAGAAGCAATGGTGAAAATAACCAAAAATAACCGGAGAGAGGTGTTTTGGTATTTGTTGGTGCCAGATATCGGCTGTGGAATATCACTGGATAGAAGTGATTATTCATTTTAGTAACTGGATAGAAGTTACTACGAAAAAAAATGTGATTTGTGATGTAATTTTTAGTACTCGGATAGTGATTACTAGACTAAACAATGTGTATTAATCTCAAATTATTATTATTTTTGTTTGTTTGCATGGTAATGATATGGGACATGACATATATGACATTGGAACAATGAACTGTCTTACAAAATATGAATTTTGTTTATTTGTTTGTAATTTCATTGTTTGTTAATCAGTTTATCAAATAAATTATGTTTTGGTCAGAATTGGCCAAGTGATTGTACAAGATACTGTTTAGATCTTTGTTTATTTCAGACGAGTCGCACGAGGACGTGCGAAACGGCAGGATGGCCGTGCCGTAGTACTATATGCTTTTGAATATAAAACGACAAGCGGCGATTCTTATGTCAAAACTTGGGTGGAATCGACTGGCACTACTGAATAATTTTGAGAAGAAAAATCAGAAAGATTGGGCAAACGGAAGCGAGCAGTAGTGACGAGATCGGGACTGCCTCGTTTTTATTTTCAAATAAATTATAAAAAATAAAACTTCGAAATAAAATATTTTATTCAAATTTTAAAAAAAGTATTTAAAATGGATGATAATTCGACATATATATATATTTTTAAATTTTGTTTTGTTAAGAGTATAATGTTAAATAAGTTTTTAAACCGTAAGTAATGTGAAATGTTTTGTTTAAAAAATTTTGTAAAACTTCTGATTTTAATTTTTTTCCTGAAGATGTTCTCCGACGGATGTCGAAATATTGGATATAAAATAAAAAATTAATAAAATTAGTAAAATAAGGAAAAAATTCGTTAGAACAATTAATTGTCTTAACTTTGACCTAAAGCTCAATAAACGATATTCAACTATCAAACAAGTGGAGTTTGTATTTAAAATCAAGTATGATTTAAACTATCAAACATTTAGGATTTCCGTTTAAATCATATAAAATCAACATAAATAATGAAAAACTCTAAATTTTGATAGTTTAAATCATATAAAAATATAAAATGGCTGAAATGCATTTTATTGATCAATTGTGTTGTGCGTGTTATTAAATGTTTGATCACAAATGACCGAGCACTGGACCTACGTGTTTTATGCCGATTTCGAACGGCTTATGTTCTTAATAAGATTTACATGGCAATTTTACCTCTCTGAGGTTTGCCATTGTCTGCAGAGAGGGGACGATCGAACAAAAAATTAATTCAATTAAAAAAAACATTCTGTCTGAGCTGGAATTGAACCCGGGATACCGTGGTTCTTTAGCTTAGGGGGCCACACACTCTGCCTACTAGGCTAAGGCCTCTAGCTTAAATCATACTTTATTTTAAATACAAATTCTAGTTGTTTGATAGTTTAAAATCGTTTATTGAGTCTTAGGTCAGGTTAGAACAATTAATTGCTCTAACGAATTTTTTAAAGAAACAACAACAATAACAACATTTTCATTATGAAAAAGAAAATATCACTAACAGATTTTATTGCAATTTCATCCCTGCTACTGGCTTCATCAGAAATCTTTGTGATGCCAGCGGGAATCGAACCCGAATCATAAGTTCTGTCCTATCTCGAGTGTACATTTAGATTCGAATATCCTTCACACAGGACTTTGTGAGTAAAATCAAGAGTGGCATAATGCTTTATAAAACATTGTTTGTAAAAGACTATATTTACTTTTGCTTTAAGACATATATAGTTTTTCTTACAAAAATCAAAGCATTTTGAGATCGTGATTTTTTACAGTTTTTCTTAAAAAACAACTTTGTCCTTGCGGGAGAAGAAGACATCTTTATTTTTTTTGGGAGATCTTGACCACCCAATGCAACTTTTGAGATCTATTAGAATACGATCTAATTTTTTCCATACTCCCAAATGCCCATGATAGGGGAATCATTAGAAATGAGTTCATAGCTAAAGAAAAAAAAACAAGAATTCAAGACGAGTTTCGAAATATTAGTGGTCTACGGGTTGATTTTCCTAAGCAAGGATTTGGAAGTACTAACAATGGTAATACTGCGAGGAGATTCCTTGAAGATATTGAAACAACAGCAGCAATCACTTAAATTAATGCCGATCTTTTTTACGGATTTAAAAAATTTTATGTGCCATAAATTCTCGCCAGGTAATCGATGCTGAAAAATTTGGAAAATTCGCTTCATAGATTCATGTCAATATGACATCACGAAGTAAAAAATAAAAGAAAAACCGAAAGTATCGATGAAAATGAAGATATTAAAGATTTATTAGTTGAAAACCAAAAACAAAAGAGAACAGAATTTCTTTATACTATTTTTGAAATTGTGTCGAGTATCCTAATTTTTTGTTTATGTTAATATTCACCCTGTAAAATAATCATGGTATAGTTATTGTTTAACATAATTTACAAAAAATACTTAAGTCAACTTTATTTAAAATTTTAAAAAGGTTAAAAAATATAAAATGTTCTAGTAAATAATTTTAATTATTGGAGTCAATAGACCTAGAAAATTCAAAAATCCTAATTAATTGTTGAAAAAAAAAAACAATTTTTATCCATTTTGCTGATTAGTGAAGTCAGCTAAAATTTTACCTTTACTTGTATGTGTTTAATGTCACCCTGTAAAATCATCGTAAGACTTATTATTCTCTTTTTTGTAGTTATAGTTAGTTTGAGGATTAAATATTACAATAAAAAAACTGCATTCAAAAATATTGACTGGTTCAAAAGTTATAGATTTGTGGACAGATAACAGCTCTAAAAAGTGCACTGTGCATCGTACAGGCGCATTAGAGCACTACACCAAAGAGGTGATGAAAACTATTTTAAGAGGACAGTACACACCTGAATTTTCAAAAATTTACATTTTTTTAAGATTAATTTTTGTTCAGAAGACCTCAAGACATCTATTTTTAATGATAAAAAAGAAGAAATTAATTTCTGTTTTAAATGTAGAAGGTTTTAAACACAGTGCGTCAAGGCCGTATAGTCGGTGTTAAAAACTTTAAAGCGCCTTTTCTAGAATTCACATTTTTTGAGTGATAAAAAAACTACTACACTGATCGTGTAAGCTGACCCTACATTATCTACACTATCTGACACTAGCTTCACTGATCCAACACATTGGAATAGGCATATCGTTTCCTTCTACTGTGCTCAAACTCATCCATCCGAGCAAGGAAACATTGCAGTAACCCCAAAGTTTTTTCCCTTGTCCATCTCTTGCGCTTACAACTAAAAAAGCATTATTTAGGCGTAATTTAAATTATAACTTAAAATATAGCAAACTTAAGCTTATAATTAACATTTTATTTACCTTTTCTCTTGAATTTCCATTTTATATGCAGATTTTCTGAATTTTGTAACTGATTTTTTTAAGCTTTCAATTGAATTGACAGCTTTTGTTGCATAATTTTTCATCTTTCAAATATTTACAACTCGGTTCTCAAAAATACCCGATACCCAAAAAGTTTTCGCAACTTAAAGCTTGAAAAACCAATTGTATATTTTCAGCAATGAGTATATTTGATAAAGCTTGTTTATCCTATTTATTTAATAATACATTATTTAGTATTTTATAGAAATGTTGATGAAAAAAACATTTTAAAAATTTTGTTCTAAGTATTGAGTACAAAAGAGTTTCGACTTCATGTATCATTATTAACTGTCAATTCATCATAGTTGCCACCTTCATAGAAAAAGTACGCAATAATTGAAACATGACTTGGAAGCACTTTTTTTCGTTTGCTCGCTTAACTTTTAATCCACTTACAGTTTCCTGTGTTATTTAAGCATGTGATCATATAATAAGCGTGCGTTTTTTACAGCTCGCTTGGTAAAAAACACAGCTATTGTTATTTAAATCATAAAGAGATAAAATTTATAATTTTATATTTAGTAGTATTTATTATAAATGGGGGCGAACACATCAAATAGCAATCAAAACGTACTGTTGCGCAAATAAGCAGAAAAAAATTTGGGATGGTGACCTATGATTTGAAATATGAGCGTTTAAAAAAACAAAAATTGTGCTTTTCGCAAAATGCAAAACCATAGGCTTAAAAAAAAAAAACATAAAAGGACCATCTTATAGATTTGACTCCTCTAAAAAATCACCACAGGGGCAATATCAATATTGTCTTCTCTTCCAGAATCTGTTGTTCAAAGTATGTAATTTTGAAAAAAATTTAAAATTTTTGAATACTGACTGCTCTTGAATATTGGTTTAATTTTATAACTGTCAAACGAGAAGTCAAGGTTTTTCAATAATATTAAATTTTACATAAAACTTTCATTTTCAAGAAATAGGCTAGATTTAAAGATTAGTATATGTGTCTCTTAGACATTTATTGTTTGTGCCATATGTTATTGGCAAAGTACTATGTATTTTTAATAAAAACAGTTCACTGTTTTAGAGTTTGCCAATATATTAAATAAAAAAAAATCAATCTGTCACAACATTCATGGAGTTTCATGTCAAAACTTTCCAATATCTTGTTTATCTGAATAAAAAAACTTTTTGACCAGTATAAGTTGAGATAAAAAATATAAAAAACATATGAACTTTTTACTGTTCCTGCATAAGCGGCGAACACTTGTTTTGTTTATACTAAGTTTTCCTCGAAGTTGTCAGCTTGCTGCCTTGACTTATTTATGCTATTGAATTTATTAATGTAAAGCATGTTTTTCGGACAAGAAAAAAATTTTGGCCTTCTTTTACTTAAGTGAGCAGCTGATGATTCTTTTCGAAAAAAATTCTGACGCCAAAAAAATCTAGCGCCCATATATAAAGTTTCTAATTAAAGATTAAAGTAATATCTAAAAAAGTTTGAGATGTTTATTCATGATGAATTGCCACAAGTCAAATGTTACTTGAAAAAAAAAACTAATAACAAGATACAAGTAAGAACAAATTAATGGCTAACAACATTGCTCTCTTATAAATATTGATATGACTGTGAAATATTGAATGCGGCATAACGAAATTGTTTTTTTGTGTCATATTTAAAAGGTGTTAAAAAAAATCTGGAACATTCTGTATATTAACTGGGTAGTTTGTATGTTGTTATTTTATCTGTTGTTTTTTCTCATAAAAACCGTTGCTAATTGCCGCCAATTTGTTCAGAAAGCTGCAGTTTACAGCATTCATACTGTTGTTTTGTTTCCTTTTTGAATTTAATTTTCTTTACGTAACTTTGTTTTGGTAAAACGTTTCCAAATGATATAATAGCGAATGACAAAAGTTGCCAATTACATTTTCTGTTATACACTTTATTAAGATTTTTTTTAAAAATTTATTTATAAGTGGTGTTTTGCTCTTTGCTATAGTTTAAGAGAATGACAAATTTTGTAATTTAAGTTTTGCTTTTCAACTATTTCAGTGAATCTTAACGTTTTTGGGGAAACGCTGCACATTTAAAAACATAAAACTTTCCTTGAGCTTTTAGCTAAATACATCTAACACAAGTAATTCGGATTAAATACGGAAATATACAAGGTTTTTCATTGATTCAAATTGCAATAATAACAAAATCACAACTGCAAAAAAGCACTGCTTCTAGATTTTATAGTCGATCTTAATCGGTACAACGGTTGTAAAGAATAAAGCATTCTCAGGTTTTTAAAAGCACGTCAAAATTTTTTGGAAATAAAGTACAAATGTTGAAATATTCAATAAGATTTTAAAATCGGAGTTCGCTTAAAATCTAGAGAATTTTAAATAAGTTAAAATAACCAATATCGACAGGTCTTTTGTTTCTGTGGTCAATTTGGCAAGTCAATTTGGGTTGAAACAAATAATACTCATTTTGTATGCATTCGGAACCATTATAAAAACACTTTTGCTGCTGTATTTTTTACTAGCAAATACCCGCTGCTTCGCCTGCTATAAAAATACTAAATACCATGTAAAAATTTTAAATCTTAAAATGAAAGTATTTGTTGTATTAAAACAAATTCAAAATATAAAAATTATTATGTTTGTTTTGTTTAATTATAAAAAAATAGTATATATATTAAGAAATTACTTTACTTAATTTGAATAACTTATTAAATTTACCTGGCTTTTTTTTTTTTACCTTTGAAAAAGTCCTGCATAACAGCGTTATGAAAAAAATTGGGTAAAAAATTTTTAAAATTTGTAATAAAAAATGTAATTTTTTACATATATTCTGAAAATAAATATATTCTTCTTAAATTGTTGTAGTTAATCGGCCTTCTTCAGTTATTAATTGTTGTTATTGGGCTTCGGCCAAACAACAACTCTTCTTAAATTTAAAAAAAAACCGATATAATGACATCAAACTTTTGGCGATATCTCAAAAACTATAGAATTTCTCAATGCATAACAATGCATTCTTGTATGGATAGTCATTGATTAATAATATTAACGGTAATTTTCTTTTCTTTTCGGAAATATTTTGTACGGATATTAGGTATGTTTAAAAAACCTGTTATTATGACATTAAAATTCTTGCGATATCTCAAAACTATAGATTTTCTCAGTATAACTCATAAGCCTCAGAATGAGAAAAAAAAAAACGATTGAAATTTCCTGTTTTGAATTAGCAAGCAAACATTTCCGCAATTTACTAATCGATTTTCATGCAATTTTCTTTGTTTCAAAGATCAATTAAGTAAATTGGGAAAATGAGAAAAGGCTTACCGTTACCTCACCAATGCAATGTTTTATATTGTTTTCAAAAAACCTCTAAAATATCTAACTTGTACTAAACAATAGGCCAAGAGTTGCTTTTGTTGTACATATTTTTTTAGTTTTAATTTTTTTTTTAATTTTAATTTTCCTTATTCTTTCATATAACATAATTTACCTGCAAAAATTGTTCTATTTTGACAGAAACAGTTTCTATCATTAAAAATCATGGGACACCTACCCCTTCCCTCTCTGATTTTTTGATGAAAACTAATTTGCTTAAAATGTTGATATATTTTTTGCAATGTGTTACAGCTTAAAAACGAATTTATGTGAAAAACATTTTCAAATATAGCTTAAAAAATAATTCTCTGAAAAAAATTTCAAATATTTCAAACTATTCCAAAGTTTTATATACATAAATCTATGTTTCAATCTATTTCCTTATAGATATATTCATAATTAACGTTATGTTAACGTCATAATTAAGTTATAATAAAATTTGTCCTGACTCAATTCAATGAATTTTTTGTGATGGTTTTGTGAATTTGTAAAAGTGTATATTGACCTTCGAACAAAACATATGCTCGACGTTTCCGTTTGAAACATTAATGCATGACGAATTTTTTGATATATACTGCATTCTTATTGATGTATAATATTGCCCGGCAGACGTTGTCCTGCCGCAGACCACCTTACTGCTATATACGAATTTTCATGCTGTTTGATAAAAAAAAATTTATATATTCTGGGCGGTAATGGGGGTGTGGCAAAATTTTTTCACTTAAACCATCTCATACTCGAAACAATAGAATGCCAGAATTTCAGCTCAATTGAGCTTAAACCTAGTGCGCTTTGCTTTACTCCAAGCTTATCCCCCGAAAAGTGGACTTAACTAAAATTGGTCATGCCCATTTTTAGTAAAGTTAGCGAAAGTAAAAAGATTACCAAATTCTGGTCTCATACGACCAAAATCGTCTGAAATATAGCATTTTTTTGCAAAAAGTGGGCATAAAAAGTAGACGTGGCAAATCTAACATAGCATACTACGATAAAGTTGGAATAACAAATCGTTTGATACCTATGTCGTGTTAATCTGTTCAGTGGTTCTTGCGTGATTGTCAAACATCCGTGCAGTGTCACAACGCTTTTATATATTCGTATAGATAGACTAACACAATCTCAAGTGGGGAAAAGCTGGCTGGCAAGGCTGCAAGACATAATTAATGCTGATAACTAAATTCTGGCAACTCCCCTCAATACATTTACAAAGAAAATTAATTAACACTGTATGAAAGCAAAAATCTCCCTGAAAGTAAAGCTGGATTCACTGATTACCTTCAGAATGTTTTGAAAGTTTTTTTCATATGAAGTTTTCGTTCAGAGAGAAAAATTTCTGCACGCTCTCAACTTGATTAACATTATTTTAAAACACACAAAAACATGCTGAAGATTATCAGTGAATTCAGCTTAACTACACAACATGGCTGTCGTGTTATATTGAGAGAAGCTCTTTCGACAAAGAGAGGAAAGCTTTTTTGTTTGCTGTTATATTGTGCTGCTGGCTGAATGTAGGCATCAAATAAAATGCGTGCTTTTGAAATAATTAAAGAATACATTTTTCGAAAACCTTGGTAAGCTATAACAATCTATATTATCATAGGAATCGAATAAAAAAAGAATTATCAAAATCGGTTCAGCGGTAACCGAGCTTATTCTGGATCAAATTCGTGAGTCTCCTTTTTTATAATAGTATAGATACCGAAAAGGCAAATCAACAAAAAGTAAGATAAGAGAAGCAATCATTTGTTCCATACAAAATGCTATTACTTCTCGTGTTTTTATTGTCGATGGTTTGCACATTCGATATACAAAATAATTGGTAAATTTAAATGCAAACAAAAAATGATTCCAACATTTTCAATTTCTCATAGAAAACTCCATATTGTAAAAAAACTAAATTAAGTTTAAAGGTAGTGAAAAATCTCAATTATGGTTTTAAGTTATTTAAAATACATTTCATAAAACATAATTTTTTTATAAATATGAATTTTCTACCAGTAAATAACGTAATTTAATAGTTGTTGTATTACTGATTTATTTTAAAAAAATTCTTTAATCCGGTTGATTAATTTAATTTTGGTAAACTTAAGCTTCATTTGACTTTTGTCAGGACTTATACTTGCTTTGTTTATTTACTTTAGAAAGAAAAACTAGTGTATAAACTTTTTTAGAACATTTTAAGCTCATTATGCATTTTGATGTGTTACAAATGACTTACTACTTACCCCGTTTTCTTAAGCAACGTACATTTAGGTTATATTTTATCACTTTTGTGAGGAAAGCCTAAAATCTTCAGCACATGTTTTTACTGAAATCGGCGCAGTTACAACTTTGAGATTCACATACATTTTTTTACTAAAATTTACATTTATTTGAAAATTTGTCAATTATTCTCCAAATTGCTATAAATTTTCCTTCATATCTATGGCTAAAAAGTAAAAAAATTAATTCAGGTGAATATTTTTTTTTCTAAAAACAAAAAAATTATAGAAAATGAATAGGTTGTGTCCTGCAATCTCCTGCAAAAATCTACTGGCTAAATGCTCCACCTCCGCTGTATCGTCCTTGGTACCAACATTTTTAGCCGAAGTGTGAAAAAATCGTGATTTTTGTTTAATAGTCAGAATTTCACACCCCAAAACTTGTCCAGAGACAAAAAGTAATATCCTGAATTTTTAATATGTGATAGACGGTGGGAAATTGATTATTTTAGTCCATAATCCTAAAATTGCAATCTATCGTTTTTCATACCGTAAAATGGCCTAGAATTAAATTACAGACAGTTCAAAAAATTTTTTTTTATTAGAACGAAAAAATTGATAGATGGTGAGTGAAAAGGTTCCGTTCTGCATTTCTGTTGAAAAATGTATTTTTATATGGAAAATCGAATGACAATATGCTCCAGTCAAATCCAATTTAACCCAAATTTGGGCTAAAGTCCAAAAAATCGTGATTTTTGTATGAAAGTCGGAATTCCACACCCAAAAATTTGTTACAAAATAAAAGGTTCCATCCTGGATTTTCAAAATGTGCTAGCTAATGGAAAACTGATGATTTAAATTTTTAATCCCTAAATTGATATCTATCAAAGTTCAATTTTGAACTTGAGCTTTGTTTTAAAGAGAAAGCAAATTTACCAAATTTTAAGACGCTAGCCCAAAGACTACGGCTGTTATCGTATCCACAGACGGACATACAGACAAAAAAAGAGACGGACAAACGTTGTGACAAAGTAAATATATCATTTACAATGGGATGTGTGTTGATATAAAAAATTTGAACGTATTTATATAATAATTTTTAATTAAATAACATTTATAAAATTACTTTTATATAAAATTTATGTGAAAATTGAAAGTAACTTTACTCCAAAAGTACTGGACCGATTTTTATGAAAAAGTTTTAAAATATCGTATTTGTGCTACGTATTTATTTAGGGGCATTTTTCTTTCGAAATTTTAATAATAAGTATATTTAATTGAGGTATTAAGTTTTTTTAGAAACTATCTCAGCTGCCAAGCATTGTTTATTCGTTGTCTTTAGACGCGTTTGTGTTGCGAGAGTTTCAATAAACTCCATGTTGCTCATTATTTTTCTCTTTCTCTTCATGCTCATCTCAGTGATGCCAGATTGAGGGTGATTTCCCTTTTTGAGGGATTTAACAATCGTCTTTTGAGATAAAAGGGTAAAAGGGAGGCATTTTGATTGATAGGAAATTTTCAAATGGAGAACTTAAGGCGTTATTTTGGTGATTTGCGATCGTAAATTAATATATTTACAAAGTAGTTTTTATAATAATTTTTTTTCATGAAGTTGAGAAGTTCACAAAATATCATATAATTATTTCTTGTCCAGACCTTTTTGTGCATTCACAGTTTTGATAAGTAGCTTTCGATATCATTTTATACAAAGAAATCCTTGTAATTGCTAATGAATTTGCAATTGTCAATTTCTGTAATTAGTAGTAGTAGTAGTACTATATATATTGATATGTATATTGTTTTACTTTTTGTTTTGTTTCGTTACTTTTAACAAAATGTTTAATTAATTTAAAAAATACAACATATTTTTATTGTATTTACTTAATTTCAAATAATTTCTATGGAAAAGATTTTTTTATAACTAATTCTTATGTATTAATAACAAAATATAGTTTTTAAAACAGTCTCTATATAATAATTATTTTAATTATAAAAATTTTTATATGCTTGTGTTCACGAAAATGTGCTATGTTATTTAATACTTTAATGAAATTTTGTACTTAAAACCTTATACCTAAATAAAGTTAGGTTTGAAAGATATTTTATAGATTTTTCAGATCTAAAAGGGAAAAAACGGAAATTTTTCATGTGCTTGTGGAAAATTACACATAAATATACTGGAAACACTGGCTCAGCTAGCACAGCGCAACAAAAAAAAAAAAAAAAAAAAAAATAGAATATAAATGAGATACATATAAATGCAGAGCGGCGTTCCAATACAAAACAAAAGAAAAATTTTTTTATTTATTTATTTACATATATGCATTGTCTTAATCCAATAAGTACGATGATGCCATATGTCATCACTAAGTCGGATGTCGCAAAACTAACCGTATCACATCAAAATTGGTCAAAATCAAAATTAAGTAAAAATAAGCACATGTGTGAAAAAATTGTCTCGCTTTTAAGGCGTTAAGGCCTGTTAGTTTCATATAAATTTTAATTAATTTTTACTGCTTTGATGGACCCTTTGCTTACACATAATATAGAAGCCTTTTACGACTACAGTAGTTTTTAACACTTAACTAGTTAGAATTTAATAACCTTTAAGATTGCATTAAAATTTTTTACACTCTGATACAAATTAATTTGGAGAAAATTTAAAATAATAAAAAATACTCAATAAATAATAGCGAAAAAATAAGAAACAACTGGGACAGACATATTCCCTGGTAGAGTCTTAGGCTTGATCTAAAATACATTTTGTTTTAATTTTCGTATGATAAAATGGCCGATGAAAAAAAAAATTTTTGCGAATTTATTCGAACAGGTGCCAATTCATACAAGTCTTAAACAGTGGGTTGGTCACAGCTTAATCACTCAATACTACTAAAGAGGGGTGTTTAGCCACTCCCAGTCACGTCCGCAGTGTAGTAAAACTCCACAATCGTGCATTCATTTTACTATCACTGTAAAATTCAGCAATAGAGCAGTAATATTACTTCTATTTTTGTAGTCACACTTACGGCCCTGTTATATATATACAATAAGAAAATTTTTCGTAGTCTGTAAATTCATTTTTTATTAGGCATTCAATATTTTAATTATAAAAAGTATATGATTATATAAAAGCATATAAAAGTAATTTGCACAGCATAAGTAACAGACTTAAGATATATAACTTTGTATTTTCCAGATCAGATGATTATCTTCAAAAATGCCATGAACAATTTAAACGTAAAACCCACAGTTTTTACGCTTTAAGACTGTTAAAGTCTTAACAGTGTAAAGTAGATATTTGTTACTACTTTGACTAACCGATTTCTTAAACTAGTTTTATTGAAATTTATAATAGCAAAAGCTCTCTCAGCGCATGCACCGCTGTGCAGAAGAAAAAAAATTAACGGTATCAATTTTTTTTATATCTGAAAACATTTCAATTGTACGACAATACAAGTGAACATTTCTTAATAAAAAATTATTGATATAATTTTCGGCTATGATTTTCATACTTAAAGTATCCATAGACTAAGATTGTGTATACAGGTGTTGAATCGCCATATTTTTTTTTACTTTTTGCTTAACAGAAACTGAAATATATTCTTGATAACCAATATTTCAAGGATTTGTATTTAACCTTTCCATACATAGGATTTTTAATTTCTTTTTAAACTTCAGTGTCTCAAATAGACTTTTTCACCAAAAATTCATGTTAGTTCTCTTTTTCTTTGAGCCTTGTTTTTCCTCTTTACAACCCCATTTGAAATTTTAAAATTGGTTGTTTAAAAAAAAGTTATAAATTTTTACATGAATTTAATAGTGAACTTTTAAGATCAAGTAAGTTTGAAGAAGGCAACAATAGTAACAACTACTCTGCATATAGTTACATATTTTTTTTTGTTATATGACGGTTTTACCTTTTTTTAATACTTTTAGCTATTTAAATCGATTTTTCACCTTGACAACTCTTTTCTTTCTCTTTACTTTTATCTTTAGCGTAAAAAACAAAACAATTCCTGCTATATACCTGCTTTCAAAGCGATTTTACGAAGAAGAAACCGGGGTAAATATTTACGCCGGTTTGTAGCTTACAGATAGAATAAATGAGTTTGTAGTTCTTAAATTAAGACATGATGCCAAAAATTTTGCAAAACTTGTGTAAGTTTATTTAATAAATCTATATTTATTAGTGATCTATATTCTAAGTCGATATAAATTAAGATTTTTCAATTAAATAGGAAAATAACGGAATTTATGAAGAATACGTTTTGTTCTTCAGAATGATAGGATCCACAAATGTGAAAATTCTAAATGCTCCGCCATCGTCCCAGAAATTAAATCTTTTAAAAGCTCTCAGTTTTATTTACCTATTTTCCACAGTTTGTCAAGCAAATAAATCACGCTGAACACAAAACAAATTACGTTTCAGTTTACAGCTGGTTGAAATTGAAATGATTTTAAATTAAGTACACAAGCTAATAAAATAGTAATCGCATTAAATTAACAGCCCTATTCTGGCAGCTTAACTAAGCTCACCACATTAACAAAATAGTTAATATTAACAATTTGTTAAGGTTTCGTATTCTGCTGCAAATTTAAAAGCTCTTTTCCTTACAATTTTGTTAATAACAAAAAGAGTCTTAACAACGAATGAAATGTATGTGCTTAGATAGAAAATTGTTGTGAAAATAATAAAAAAATACAAATTATAATATAATATTGAGTTTAAATACATTAAACTGAAAAATGGAAGAATTTTTTACTTATTTTAAGTGTTGATAATGATATCTTTCAGTAGCCGTGGCAAATTTTTCAAGCGCTTGCAAGGTCACAAGCTGCACTCGAAGCATCTGTTTATATAGCGCATCTCTTCTTTCAATAGGCATATCGATTTTCACCATGCATGGTGAACTTTAAAAGCTTTTTAAGCTTTTATGTTGTTAATGATTTTTAAGAATACCAACATTTACATAACATAACAAGCAGCTTAACAAGAGCTCCTTAACTATTTCTTGTTAAGCTAACAACCAGAATAGGGCTGTAAGACTATTTAAATACAAGATGTTAACAAATTCATAACATTATTTGTTGACTTTGTAACGAAATTACTCTTGTTGCACAAAAACGCTGTCAACCTCATTTTCCCCGTTTTTAAGAGTGTTATTCCAGTTTTCCCTTTGGGATTGAATATTCCCGCGAAACGGGGAAAATTCCCTTTTCTGGCAACACTGAGTACAACACATTATAGTTTGGAGCATAGTAGAATTAGGTAAGGTAGATTTTTGAGAGACAGACTGCCGGAACTGCCAAAACGAAGTTGACAGCCCATACAAAATCTGAAAACGATGAGAATTCGATAAGAAAGCAAAAATAGACAAGAATAGCAAAATGCTTGAGTTTGACAATTCTGGCTATGAGAAAAAGAGAGCAGTCTGAAAAAGTTCTACCCCCATGGTTTGGAGTCAGACGATGTTCGTTTGCTAGGCGTTCACATGGCCGTGTAATATGGTTGTTGTTATATTCTCAAAAGTTTTTGACAGTTTCGCAATGGAAGCAACAACAAAATTAACTGCTCGCCTAGCAAACGAGCATCGTCAACTGTTACTAACTCCCAAAAATATTTGTCCCTAAAGCTTTAGTTGAAAACTCCTAAAATCGCTAAAATTACTTGGGAATGCCCCCCCCCCCCCTCAAAAAAAAGGTCAATTAACATTTTCTTATAGTATTTAGTTTTTTTTATTTATTACTTATTTTTTTATTTATCTATTATTTATCACAGAATTAAAAAAAATACAGAATTACAGAAAGAAACATAATAAACCAATATCGACTTATTCTATACTACCCTCCTAAGTAAAAAAAGTCATATCTCCATTTGAGTAGTTCTGAGATATTTATCTTTTACGTTTTTATCTTACTAAGAAACACACTAAAAGTGACCACTTTACTTAAATCTTACAGTCATTTGGAGTTGAAAAAGGGTGATCTAAGCTAACTAAAAAAAATCAGAAATTCATTCACGGTTCCGAATCTGCCTTTTTCTACATTTTCGAATTTTGGCGTTTGTGAATTTCTTTTTTAGGATGACAGTATAGTTCACTAGGAACTAGAGGCGAATAAAGTTGTATATTAAAATATAATAATCGAAATAATCAAAAAAATTAATAACAATTTAAAAAATATTACAAGATTAAATTCACAATGACAATGGTTAAATTATATAATAACAAATAATAATATCATGAGATTATGAAAAAGGGTAAAGGACATAAAGTAAAATTAATTAAGATTGCATATTAAAACAATTTTTATTACTTATTATTAAAAAGTATTATTAAATGTCTATCATCAAACCGAACCGAACCGAACCGAAGAAACAAACCGAACAACAAACAAACTAAAAAAATACGAAATGAACTTAAAGAGACTATAATCAGAGTGTAAACAACACTAATGCATCAATATCTGAATAATTAAATTCTAAAAGCCAAATTTTTATCCTTTTTAGAAAAAGAGATTTAACCCGAACAGATCTTATTTCAAACGGAAGGCTATTAAAAAGCCGTGGAGCTACTGAAGCAAAAAAGTTCAAAAAAATTCTCAAGCTATGAGGTGGAACAGCAGCCTTATTCTGACTATTAATTCTTAAATGAAATATGTCTGAGCGTTGACTCACCAAATACCCGGAATTGTCGAAAAAGAATTTTAAAGCTTTATAGAAATATAAATGTTTTAACGGCAGAATGGAAAGATTTTTAAAAAGTAACAGACTTCTACAGAATCTACTTTTATTGCAAATAATGCAAATGGCATGCTTTTGTAAGACGAGAAGAGGAAAAATTTTATTTTTGTACGTACCACTCCAACAACTTATCCCATACTCAAGTTTTGAATGAAAAAGTCCAAAATAGAAACACTTAAGAAGAAGAGGGCTACAATAAGCTCTTAACATATAGAGATGTTTAGTAGCAGCCATAAGATACTTCTTTAGCACATTTATGTCAGTTAATCAATTCATATCACTATCCATCCAGACACCTAGATACTTGAAGCAACTAACAATTTCAATAAAAAAACAACCTGAAGAACAAGACTCAATATCAAAGAAAGTTTGAGTACATTTAGAAGAAGAACATATATTATTACTCAAACAAAAAATTTTCACATTTTCTGCAATGAAAAACGAAGGAGTCAGATTCGAATTTTCTTTTATTAACATTAAAAAACATAATTCTAGTTTTATCACTGAGTACTAACTTATAAATCATAAACCAGTGACTTAAAACAGCCAGATCATGGTTTATATCTACAGATAAATTCAAAGGAGAGTCACAGGAGAAAGCACAGACCATATCATCCACAAACGCATAAATAGAACTACAGAATTTAAGTTTAAAAAGCGAATTTACAAAAATTAGAAACGAAATAGAGCCTAAGACTGAGCCCTGGGGAACAACTAGAGGAAGAAATTATGACCTGAACTGTAATAATTTAATATTTTGACACATTGCCTTCTATTTTACAAGTAAGACTGAAACCAGTCAAAAACAAAACCCCTAAATCCAGTCTTATACAGTTTATCCAGCAAGAGCTTATGATTAACAGTATCAAACATTTAAGTAATATCCACAAGCATTGCTGCACTGAACTTTTTATTATTTAGACTCGAACAGATGTTTGAACAAAAGTTTAGTAAAGCATTTTCTGTTGATAGGCCTGCTCGGAAACCGTACTGAAATGGACTGAAAAAACGATATTTATCCAAAAACTCTACTATTCAAACCTTCATTTGTTTTTCAAAAATTTTAGAAAAAACTGGAAGAAGAGAAATTGGTCTGTAGTTGATTAGATGGGACTTGTCACCTTTTTTGAATAATGGAATAACCTCAGCCATTGTAAGCTATCAGGAAATATACCACAATAAAACTTTTATTAAAAATTTCACATAAAATATCACAGATCAAATAAACTATTTGCTTGACAAAATTATTTGATAATTTGGCAAAATTAAAAAATTAGATGATTTAATATTTACAAAAAGAAATTCGGTTTATTTGGTTTTTATTCGAAATAAGGTGGAAGCAATTTTGAATTTTTGTTGTTAAAATCAAATACAAAAATAGGCAAAAATGAAACAAAAGCTATCTACACACTAGCTTTTATTTAACATATTGGGTTGGGGAACAAGTATTTGGCGTTTTCGAGTTCAGTTGATTTCAAAGTATCAACAACTCTTTTTTTTCTTTTAACAGAAGACAAATCAGCTGATTATTTGTGATCATTTATTGATAAAAATTATTGCAAAGCAAAATGAGTGAAATTTCAAAAAAAAAAACGTTAATTTTTTAATTTTACTGTGATAAAGGGAAAAATGCGTCACAGGCATGTGAAAAGATTTGTGAGGTTAATGGTGAAGGTACTATATCCCAATCAACTGCCAGGAAATGCATCCCTCGATTTCGTTCTGGAAATTTTGAATTCAAAGATACTCCTTGCTCTGGTCATCCCATCACCAAAAAAGCCGATTAAGTAATGAATACGATTCAAGAAAAAGATCGACCAAAAACAGTTTTGAGCTATTTGAAGAAAGTTGGTTTAAAAAAATGTTTGGGTGCCTTATGAAATTAATGCAAAAAATGTAATGGATCGAATTTCTCTCTGCGGTTGTTGACCCTACAAAAACTTAAAGAATTTAACTGGGAAGTTTTGGTGCATTCACCGTATAGTCCTGACATTGCACCGTCAGATTATCATTTGTTCCGATCTCTTTAACACTCCTTTTCTGGGAAGAAATTATTCTCAAATGATGATTGTGAAAACCACCTACAGTGGCTCACAACGAAAGTTGGGCAGGCATTTATTAGCACTTTCGCATTGGTTTCAGAAATGAAAATGTAAGAAGAAACTTGGAGTAAATATTTTTTTCAAAACGTTCTTTATTGGTGAGCAAAATTAAACAGAAACATAGTTAAAAAATTAGAACATAACGGTAAAACAAAATTAAATCACACCAAAGCTTTAAAAACGAGCTGATATTGAAAGTTGGGCAGATAAGAAATTCAATGCTAAAACTAAAAACTTAATATTTTGTTGCCAATCCTTTTTCTTATATGACTGCCTGCAGCCTTTTTCAAATGGTTGCAACCAAATTTTTAAAAACTTCAGCTCCAATCTGATTCTACTCTTCACTAAGGAAACTTTTTTTTGGGATTGAATCTTTAGTTGCCCATCTCTGATTTTGCACTCAGGGTTCAAGTTCATCTCATAGATGTAGAGTTTAATCTGGGCCTTGTGAGGTTGTTTTTTTTTTGATATTTGGACAAATATTAAGTACAAAATTCTTTACCAAGAGCGTCGTATATTTCAGGTCATTGTCTTGGTATAACTAAAAATGGTCTGCAATTCCTTATTTACCTGCTTTTTCTTTTACTTGCGTCATGAGAATGTCAAGGAACATATTTTTGTCCATTATACCTTCAGTAAAATGAATCCTTCCAATATCAGACGCAGCCCCAAACCATGACTGATCCTCTACCATGCTTAATCGTATGCTTAGAGTTTTTATTGCAAAATTCTTCATTCGGTTTTTGCTTTCCATCTGAACGATATAAATTAAATAAACTCTCATCGGTAAACAAAAC
Source organism: Dichetophora obliterata (assembly GCA_963920525.1). Classification (NCBI taxonomy): domain Eukaryota; kingdom Metazoa; phylum Arthropoda; class Insecta; order Diptera; family Sciomyzidae; genus Dichetophora; species Dichetophora obliterata. The sequence goes on along the minus strand of OY986436.1, from coordinate 43,902,077 downwards.
CTGTACTAAAAGTTTATTGTTTAAAAGTGCTAAAGATCCTAATGTTTTCTGTTTTAATAACCTTGCTCCAGAATAGAATGTTTTTGGTCATCTGCTCATGCACGAAATTGGGGCATTCTATTGCATTTTTCTTTTTAATACAGTGCTTTTTTCGTGCCACTCCTCAATTTAAACATTTTTTCTCGAAAATCTTCAAATTGTTTCTGAGTATACACTCTTTTTCAAATTAAGTTTTAATTATTACCTCTAGTTTTAGAGCAAAAAAAAAATGGGTATTTTATTTTTTCTCTTAAAAAATACTTTTCATCTTTGGAGCTAAGTTTATTTTTAGCTACTGAACGTTCTTTATTGCATATTTTCTTATCTTGTATATAATGCTTGATTATTTCGAGCACTGTTAATTTACTTTTTAAGGTGATTTGTGAAATTTGTCGCTCGGATTTTCCTTTCAAATAATAATCTATCACGATCTGCCTTTCTGCCAGTGTTGATTGATTCATTTTTCGATATTTGTTTATTTTTTTAAGCTTTGCATTTGACTGAAGTTATTCCTACAGTAGTAAAAAGTTGTAAGTAAGAATAATGATGTAAGGACCACAATTTGCATTTTTTCTTTACTTGCCCGACTTTCAATGTGAGCTCGTTTTTATACACTCAGAAAAAAGCATACTAAAATCAAAGAAAATTTTACTTGTTTTAGCGCCGAGGAAATTTTTTTTTTGAAAGAAAGAAATAAATTTCCAAACAAAAATGAAATTATTTCTTTCAAAGAAAAATTATTTCTTCTAAAGAAAAATTTATTTGAAAAAAAAAATTTATTAGAAAAAAAATTTCCTTGGTGCTAAAACAAGTAAATTTTTTTTTTATTTTAGTATGCTTTTTTCTGAGTGTAGGTTTGTTTCGATTTAAATTTGTTTCACCGATATGTTATAATTTTTTAATAATGTTTCTGTTTAATTTATTGCACCAAAAAATAACGTTTTAAAAAAATATATATTGCAATAGTTTTCATATATTTTCATTTTTGAAATCAATGCGAAAGTACTAAGAAATGCCTGCCTGACTTTCGTTGTGAGCGGTAAGAAATGCCTGCCTGACTTTTCAACGATAAAAGCCCGGAATTTCGCATTAAAGGAATCATGGTCTTAACCCAAAAATGGCAGAATGTAGTTGAAAAGAATGGACAATGTTTGGATTTATAAAATCATTTTTAGAAATAAAATTTTGTTTATTTTTACTAAAAAAACGCCAAATACTTTTTCCGCAACCCAAAAATAGTTCCAATTTTCAAACTGTTTGAGTGTTATTGTTAGTTAGTTGAGTTGAGTGTTATTGTTAGTTAAAATTAAATTTTTTTGGTAGCAGTTTAATTGTTTTAAATGTTAGTTATTCTTTGCTAATTGCAAAATGAAAAGTTACACTCATGTTTTAATTAAATTGTTCAAGTTTAAATGTAAATATATTATTTAATATTTAAAATCTAAAAAAAAAGGTTCACAGATGCTAATCCTTTGCGCAAAAGAAAAATTTGCGCAACGTCGGAGGAAAATAATAACGTAATTAAAGTTGTTTTATTCTTCTAGCAAACATTAATTTTTAAAAAAGCTAATAAAATAAAAACCCCAAAAAAAAATAAACAAAAACACATTAAAATTTGTCAAATAATTAAAACCACAACAAAAATATAAACATTTTTTTAGAAATTTTACTAAAATAACTTTGCAATGGCATCTTACTCATTAAAATCGTATAGAAAACAACGAAACTACTTTTTATAGAAAAAAAACCTCATTTTCAAGATTTTTGCTTTTGAACAAAATTTACATATCCATATTTTCGCGACGAATAGCTCAAAAAAAAGCAACTTAAGTTTTCATAATTTGAATACTAACTTATAGCCAAAATTTCAGGCAATCAAAAGTTGTGAGGTTAACATTTAATTGCATTTGGCTTGGAATCGCCGCTTATATGGATATCGATATAATTTATATACAAAAGTCTTACAGTTTTCTCTTGACATTTTTGTGAGATCCATTTTCAGAGACCGATCTGTTGACAATGAAATAATTTTTTTCCTTTTGTTTAAAAAAATCGATATTTATTGTTCCAAATGAGCGTAATGCATTTCCCATTCAGTCATAGGCTTTGAAATTAAGCGATGGCAATTAATATTTACAAAAATAATACCAATAAAAGTACAGCACTATAGTAATAGCACCAATTCACGGAGCACCGGTTAAGAACCACTGACTATTTTATCGTTTTTCCACTTGAAGTGGTTCCTTTTATATTCATTTGCAATGGTTTTACTGAACATTCTGTGTTGTTTTGTTATTTTGTTGTTGTTTGTGCTGTCCATTAAACATAAACAAAAACGAAAAACGAAAAGGGAAAATAAGAAGTAAAACTCTTTTGTTTTTCGCAGCAAAGCACCACTCAAAGTCGGATGCTTCCGTAGAAAGAATTTCAAACTCGTTACACAAAAGCTGGATTAAAGCGGTTGTTGGCAGGGAAACGCTGAATGAATAATCTGCCTTCAATAGCCTTCTTAAATTACCTTTTAATTTATTTCAAAAACAAAACTAGCAGGCGAAGTTGTGGATTGAAGGATGGATGGAGCTGTAAGAACTATTCTATCACAAAAGATTGTCGTCAAAGAATCTCGAAATTTGGCACTTCTATGTGGAAAGTTTGCACGGCTTAAGCTTTATTGAAGTAGGAACAAAGTTAGAAGGAAAGAAAGAATGAAGTTAGTTTGCGGTAAGGATAGATTGTGTTATTGCTGGCTAAAAGCAAAAGAGTTGTGGTATTATTTCAGGTATTCTATTTAATCCTTAAGAAAACCGTAGAAAACTTCGTAAAGCAAAGCCTTAAAATCTAGAAACTACACTAGACTACAAGGTTTTTATCCAGATACCTGAAATATTTTTCTAGAAGAACTTTTTACGCTGATCCTACGCCAATACTCAGGTTTTCCCTGGTAGGTCGAATTTTTGAGATGATGATTGTGATTTGCATTTTTTAGACTTTGATCCAGTTATTCTACTATGGAAATTAAACTGTTTAATGTAAAGCAATTATTTGCATGCCATCAGACTGAACATAAAATAAGCTATCCAATATTGTATTAATAATTTTTATGCCATGTTTCTTCTCCGAGATATTTAACCCTAGGTTGTGCGACTACCTAGGAGGGTTGTGACCCTACTGGGCCTCGCGAGACCCATAAATCAGGGTCAGCTGTCTTTACGAATTTCATCTATCTAGATTTCCTATAGCCAGCTGCTATTATGTAGAAGCATTGTTAGAAACTACCTCTGTGTGTGGTTGTTATGTTTAGGTAGTTCCTTAAGGGGTTGGGGGTTAGGATGCCTTAAAAAGAGAAATTACTTTTTTCATGGCAAAAGTTAACTTTTGACTGAATTATATTTTTTTAAATACAAATTTACAAAAACTAAAAATGAGGTAACGATCATTGAACTATTGTGCTGAATTTATAACTATTCAGCAGCGTAATTATGGCACTAACAAATTTTCTGCGTGGTGTCGTGTTCAAGGCACATGAATTTCTTTGCATCTTTGCTCCTCTTTTTACCGTTCTTAGCATTGCACGACTCACAGTCTTTCCGATCCATATTATTCAGGGTAATGCAACTGTGTATGTTTTAATAAAGGTAGAATTACGAATTTATAAAATATTTTTTTTATAATCATTGACAAAAACATTGAATTAAAATTTGAAGTTTCCATTCATTGTCCTATTTTTCATGTGTGAAGTAACAAACTGGGATGTGAAAACTATTAGACATTCACGATGTTTATCCATTTATAGGTTTTTTCCACTTTTGAAAGAGTACCAACTGAGCATCTGGTCCATAGTGCTGACACCTGCTTTATTTTCATTGTAATCCAGAAATTTATAAGGCTTGTTTTTCCGAAAGGAAAGTCTTCTTCATTCTTTAGTTTGTTAGTAAAAAAAAATAAATGTGTAATGTGACCATATGCACACAAAAGCTTTACACATATAGCAGGGGTGGGCACGAGTGAGGCCAATAAGAGCCACATTATGATTTTCAATACCACTCAAAGAGCCACACCGTCCTTCAAATAAAAGAAAAAACCCAAACCAATTTTAATAAACTCAGCGAAAAAAATTAAGGGATCAGAAAAATTTTTAATTTTTTTTAAGTAATTTTTGGAAGGCTGAATCTTCCTAAAAAATAATCGCAGTAGATTTTTTAAAAAAGTAGTTGAAAGCTTGAAGTTCTTAGATTGACAGACAACCTCGCACAATCATAATAAAAATCACGGAACAAAAATTTTAAAACTTTTTTTCTAGAGTCCATTTCGTTTAGCTTCAATTTAGTTTCTTTTTTATTATTCTAAGTCAATTTTTTGCAGAGATTTTCGACTTTAAGTCGAAAAGTATAATTTTGTCTTTGATCATCGAGCAATGATCGCACAAAAAATTTAAGTACATTTCTGATAAAAAAATAAATTTCCTACAAAGCTATCGATTCTTTTTTTTTCAATTTTGAAACCTTGATTTCAGTTTGAAAAAAGAGCAAATAATTACTTTTTCGGTTGTTTTGGGTGTAAGAACCTCCATAATTTTATAATAATTGCCAAAACTAATTATGTTTCTAGGTTTTTTTATATTTTTTCATACCCTAAAAGCCCTTTCTATTTTAAGTCCGATCGGTTGAGCGGTTTTTCGGCCCAAATCGTCAAACCTTTACAACAAATTAAAGGAGCACGCGTATTGCTTCTTAAATATCAATTATTGATAATTGAAAAAAAAAAAATGTTTGTCCATTATTTTTCTTAAAATTTTACATCAAAGAATCGAAATCTCGAAAAAATTTAGAAATTTCAAGCTAGACTAGAAAATCAAACTAGAAACTTCAAGCTTTAAAATGCTCTTCTAAAATCCTGATGCGATAATTTTTCAAGAGTAACAAGCTTTCATAAATAACAAAAAAAAAAAAAATTAAAAATTTTTATGTCTCTTAATATTTTTGCTGAGTACATAAATAAAGGTACTATTATTAAAAAAAAACAGGAAATTAATATAAATATTGTACATAACATATCGCACTTTAACTATAATAGGGTAATAATTAAAATTTTAAAAAAATCAAAATTTTGACTTCTTCATGTAAAACTATTCGATTATTTTCATCAACTGGCAAAATTGTTTACATATCTGCGATGTGTACACATCTTTTTATTGCAATCTATTAACAAAAATAAAATAATTAATTTAAAGTTATTTAACGTGAATAATATAAAAAAACAGAAATGAGATTTAAAACAAATCGTTGGCCAATATTTTAAAACTTAGTTCTGTTTTGGTTAAAGCCGTTAACGCAACAACAACAACCAGAAAAAATACAATTCGAACAGCTGATTTTGCTTACCTTAATTGTATTATGGAGAAAAAGTATTACATACTTAAAGAGAACGTCCAGTAAATACAAACCGGATTCACACTTTCAAATTTTTCTTCAAATCGTTGGTCAAACAATGATAGAACAACATGGAATTTGGCGAAATATATAAAATTTCTCAATTTTTTTTTCTCGATTTTTGATTTTAAAAAATCAACATAAAAAAGAGCCGCACTTTAATTAACAAAGAGCCGCATGTGGATCAATGAGCCACATTTGCCCACCGTTGACATAGCGTAATAAAGTCATCGAACGTGATCGATTGCGTTTGAGCATATTTTGTTTAGTAGCTTACAGACATTTCGGATGGGCCACTTACGTTCTTATTATAAAAATAGATCACTTTGTTGTACGAAAATAATTAAATTTTTTTTTAGTTTGTTTTGTTACGTCTAGAAAACATTAGCTCTAGTTGGCATAAAATATTTCGGCACTCAGAGCCACGAAAAAAAAAAATTGACGACTTTTCAAAGTAAAAATGGGTCTCGAAAAGCACAGTCGCACATCCAAGGGTTAAGTCTAAAATGAAAATTTTAAGCTATTAGTTAAAAATTTTGAACTTTGACCGTCTTCTTCATAATGTCTTAAAATTTTTTTCAAATATATTTTAATATAATGTTTTTTTATATTAAAATCCTTTTTTAATAAGCAAATAACAATATGATAGACTTACGAAAATAATTAAAAACTATAACAACTGTTTAACCCAAAGAGCATTTTGTATGTAAAAAAAAAAAATTATTGGGTATTAAGAGTTAACCGCACATTAAGCTATTGTTTTTGTAGCATACTATTTGGCATTATATCTTAACATTGTAACTTGTGCCAGAAGACAGATTATTGTATTGCTGCATACGTGAAGCCAATAGTTCTGCTTCTTGCTCGGATAAATAAAAATCACGCTCAGCTTGTGCCACTGAATGCTTTTCATAGGCATCGTTGTATTCACTACAAATACTAGCAACGCCTTCGCTGACAGAGTCTTGAATTTTCTGAAAGAACATCGGTATATTTCACAGTTTTTCGGGTCTTAGCTTTTATACCGGTAATGTTTGTCAAGCAAAAGTAACAGTCAGTTTAATAATTTACCGGCTCTCTCCAAATTACTGGAACTTTATTTGGTAAATAGACTTTTTAACTTGTTAACCATGGATAAAAGCGACATTATGCAATTATGGAAATTATGGCAAATCTTTTTTGGTACCCAGTCTTTCTCTAGGTTCTTGACAGGATACCCAAAATAATTTTGAATACGCCGATTTCAGCTTTTCTAAGATTTTCGATGAGTTTTTGCAATTATATATTGCCCACAAACATAGCACAAATATCTAAAATCACTTTTACACAATTTTTCGACATTTTTAAAGAGTGAAAGAAATGCTTAAGCTTATATATAAACGTCAAGATTTGTCTGTCGATCTGTTAATCTGTCTGTTACCAACGCTTTTTCAATAGTTGCAGCTTGCAGCCACCAGAGTAAGAGAGTGCCCAATAGTATGCTACACAAATAATAACTAAATATGCGGTATACTCTTTCTGCTTTATTCTGTATAACGCAAATGCACACCAACGACAAGCTGGACACGAGAAGCAATAAAATTTCGTATAGAAAAAAGTATTACTTCTCGTGGCTTGCTTGTCGTTGGTGTGCTGCTTCGTGATACAGAATAATGCAGTTAATAACTGAAAAATTTGCTTTTCTTACAAACAAATTGTTCTTTGGGGTTAAACTGGTTTTAATTTTTATCCTTACTCTATTATAATGTTATTGGCATATTCTTTAAGGGAGTTGAAAACATTACAAAACAAACATAATATAAAACATATTTAAAAAATATTTAAAAACATTATGAAAAAATGGCCAAAATTCAAAACTTTTAACCAAAAACTTAAAATTTTAACTTTAGGCTTTAATTTATCAGAGACGAACTATGACATGCAAATAGTTAATACATTATTGGATAGCTCATTTAATTATCTGTTAGATGACATACAAGTGAATTCTATGCATGAAACAGTTTAGTTTCTATAGTAAGAAAACTGGATCGAAGTCTAAAAAATGCAAACCACCTTGTATTTAAAAAATTTGACCCTTAAGAGAAAAACTGAGTATAGGCGTAGAATGAACGTTAAATCTTCTTCTAGAAAAGCATTTCAGGTCTCTGGATAAAAAAATTTCCAGAATTTGTAGAGCAGTGCTATTTAACTATACATTCTGATGCCAGTAAATAAGAAAAAATTTCTTTAAGAGCACATAAGAATTTTGAACATATACAAACAAAATTTGAGGACATGAATTTATGAAAATAAAATTTTTATAATTTTTAAAGTAATTGTTTTTTAATGATAAATTAAATAAATTGAAAGGAAAAATGCTGTTTATTTTGTAATGTAAAACTACTTAGATGTTTATAAGCCCTTCTTTTGTATTTTTATTGACTTATTATAACAATTCTTGAGCTATGGTACTTCATGGTAGACTCGAATAATTTAGTATTCATTATATATAGAAAATATTTATTAGTGTAGTAAATAGTCAAATTAGCATATACAAATTTTGAAGGTATTAAGATTTTTATATTGAAACCATCAGAAACATTGTTTTGACCCTTCGATAAGCATTTACTTCATTAAAAATATTAACCCTTAAATGCTCATGAACGTCGATTTTGAAGAAAAAAATTTAATAAAGTGGTTAATGATTAGAAAATAACAATTGCGTACCAGGTTTTCCGGAAAAACTTTTTTTTTGGAAGTTATTTAGAAAAAACTGGTTGTATCTTAAAAGATACAATGAGCAGTCATCCGCATCCTAATTTGAAGAGATATTATACACAGAAGAAGTAAATAAAAGATCTAATTTTTAGTTTTAAATTTTTTTTTATTTATTAAAAACTATGCAAATCAATATTAATAAGAGCACAGAAAATTAAATACAAAAACAAACAAATACATAGATAATTTAATTCAAATTATTATTATCACAAAAATAAGGTAAGAATACAAAATAAGATATCTTTTTCTTCAGTTTAATCACGAAAAGTAAAGAAAGCATACAAAATAAAAATCTTTATATGTGATGATAATCATAAAAGCAATTTTTTTCAGAAGTTAAACATAAATTAATCTTACACTTTGAGCAAAACATCCTTGTTTGTCCAGAGCAGTTTGGCAGCTTGCATCTTCCTTTTTTGTCCATAGTAGTCCAATGATCGATCATGTCTAGTCTGGTGTCTTTGGGTGGAGCTGGTTGCACATTCGGCTTCCGACGTTTTTCTTCGATTTCCTTTTCAAGAGGTGGACGACCACGCACAGGAGCAGCTTTTGTATTGCATGAAAACAATGCATCAGCTACCTCCAACTTAAAATCCACCAATCTCATATCTGATTTTTTTTTATCTTTGTTTATTCTCCTGTGTAGAAGCCAGGCATTTACACAAGTCATGTCAAGAAGATGATAAAATAGGCGGTGTGTTCACTTTCGGCTTTTCATTAATATTTTGTGGCGGCCCATCGAGCTGTCCATTAAATCCACACCGCCCATATGACAGCTATAATCTTTTATGATTTGTGGACAAGGAATATTTTTGACAGATTTTTCCTTTTTGTCAAATCGCTTCACTGTTAAAGGTTGCGTCTGCGCATTATTGGTGTCAATTATCGGTTTAGTCCCAACGTAAGTGGACACCAGATTAACAATTCTGTTGTCTTTCCATGAAAGTGTTGTTACATCGACACCATAGATATTGGAAATAAATTCCTGACTCGAACCACGTTCAAATTTCAACATTACTTTCTCATCGGGGAGCTTGCAATTTTTAATCCTATTGCGTCTGATAGTACCTATAGCTAGTATACCCTGTGTTCTCAAATATACTAATAATGGAACTGTTGTATAAAAATTGTCAAAGTACACTATATGGTTTAAGAAACAAGGAACTTCACGAAGCAATCTGACAACTATATTTGCAGAGGATTGTAGATCAGGTTCTTCTTCAGCAATCATCTCAAAAGATCCGGTATATACTTCAAATTTGTAAGCGTAACCTAAAGTATCACACATTACATAAAATTTAAAGCCCCATTTTTTAGGTTTATTTGGCAAGTATTGTTTCATATAGCTTCCAATTTTTGTGGAGCACATTTGCTCATCCACACACAATCTGTCTAGTTTTGGTACACTGCCAAAAGTTATATTTAGAGCATCAATAACTGGTCGGATAAGGTAAAGCCTATCGCGAGTAGGATCAGTTTGAGCAGGTTGTTCAGCTTTATCATTAAAATGGAGTACTTCCCGAATTTTTTCAAATCGTCTCCTGGTCATTTGATTTTTTATAACATCTACGCAACGGTGATTATTTTCTGACCAATAGTCTCTCGAGTTTGGAAGCTTATGATACGTCATATAGAAGAGAATTCCGATAAATTTACGCAGGTCGAAAACATTGAAGCTGAATGCTTTGTCTATTCCGGCATATTTTAAAGTCTCTTCAACAATATGTTCCTCCAAAGTCCGTGGAAACAAATAGCACCAAACTGTGTATGGAGTTTCCAAATTCTTTATATTGCCTGGAAGACTACTATCACCTCCAAATCGAACTTGTTGGTCATTAAACTGCAGATTACCCTTCTTCCATAAAACCCTTTCAAATTCAGAAGATTTGGGATTTATTATAACATCACGAAACTCGGAAGCAAAAGAGCTCCAAATGTTTGTATGACTGACCGCGTTACAGGTTTGTGAAACAGAAGTTGATGGTGTCAAATCAAACGAATCCGTTAGAACCTCTGTCGACAATCCCTGATCATTATCGTCGTTTATCATTTTGAGAAAAGAACTATGTACGGATGCATTCAGATCAATTTCATCCTCAGTCTCATCGTCGGTATAATTTTCGTTGATAATCAAAGGCATGCTACCTGCGCCTTGGAAATTATCCAAAATTTTATTTTTTTTTCCTAATGGATTTACATGAAACTCATCACTATCAGAATCGCTATTATCAGTGCTATTGTAAGAAATATCTTCGCTATTGCACAATAACTCGCACACTTCTTCATCAGTCATATTGACTCTACCAACCCTTGTAAAACTTGACATGACTCTTTTAAAAAAAAAATTAAGTTTTAAAAATACGTTCATATATAATTTAGAAATATTTATAGTATTACCAATTATCAGTATTTTCTCAAAAAACAATGAACCTGCTCCTTCAAAGCATAAAGCGTAAATGAAAATGAACACAAATACAGTGCAAATTCAAAAGCAAACAAATGTAAAATTTGTGGGGCAAGGCTCATTGTATCTTTAAAGATACAACCATTTAATGACGCCTATTGGCCGGGTTTGGAAAATAATTTTTTTAAAACTTTTTGGATCACTACTAGATAAATCATTACATGCCCAATATTTTTTTTTTACCTCAATTAGAACCCTGATCTGAGATTTTACACGGTAAATAATTGGTTTTATTTAAATCTGCTCCATTTTATTTTTTCAACTTTTATCTTCAATTAAAGTTTGACAAATTTTTACATAAATATATTTTTCAATAAAGTGTTTGGTTCTTCTTAATGCGCTTTTGCAGTTTAAATTATATTTTAAATCAAAATAAAAGCATGCGAATTTTTTTAGTTGTTGTATCTTAAAAGATACCAGGAGCATTTAAGGGTTAAGAAAATGAAAATGGTGACATTCGTAGGTAAAAAAACCCAATTAACAATTAAACTTCCAACAGGATCAATCTCAAAGATTCTCATTGGTTTCATTACCTACCTCGATATAACTTTTAAGATAGTTGTGAATATAGGTAACATACCTATATGACACATACCTCTCTAAAACTTGGAAGGTACTTGGTACTCTCAATATTATAAAACTAAAAACCAAAATTTCTTACAGACCTGCATTATTCATAAGATCTGTATGAATAAAAATAAATTTTAAATAAAATATATCAATTATGAATTTTTAAAATTAAATTTAAATTTTTACATATAAACTCATTTTTTTTTTTAATTTTATTTGATCTATTCTGAAATTTAATTGACTTTTTTTTAATGTTAAATCGAATTTCTGAATAGCAGTTCAGTTTTGCTTAGCCTGATCTAAAGTTTTCTGAAATTCAATTTATCTGTTTTCAATTTTAGTTTCTATTTTTAATATTAATTGTTCTTTTCTGAATATCAACAAATCTTTTCTTAATATCAATTGATATTTTCTGAATTTCAATTCATCTTTTCATCTTTGAATATTCATTTTTTGTCTGAATTTCATTTGATCTCTTGTGAATTTTAATTGATCTTTTATTAATTTTAATTGATCAATCAGTGGATTCCAATTGATACAATTGAATTCCAGTTAAATTACGAATGGAGTTTCTGAAATTCAGAGGGTTTTTTAATTTAGAACAAATTTCCTGAACATCAGTTGATCTTTTTTCAGTTTTAAATTAAATTTTCGAATTTGAATTAAGATTTTACGAAATTTAAATATTTTTTTTTTAATTTGAATTAATGCATACTAAATTCTTAATATAATTTTTGAATTGCAATTGGTATTTTATATATTTTAACTAATTTTTTCTTAATTTCAATATAACTCTTCTATATTAAAATAGGAAATTGTGTTGATGAAAATTAATATTGAAATGAATTTGATTTAGAAAAATTATCATAAATTTAAAATTAATTACTTTTTTCTTAGTTAATATTCTTTATTTATTACAGCATTTATTTTATAGCAACAGCAGTTCTCGTGATAGTTGAAATCATCTCATAATGAAAAGCAGCAAACAATTTACGCTGTAAGATTAACAAAACGCAATGCAACGCAAGAAGCCATACAGATGCACAAACAATAGCAAAAACAACAATAACAACTACAACAATACCAACAGTAAAACGGCCAACGTATGTTGATACAACAATGCAGAAAATACATAAGCAAAATTATTGCATTGACTGCAACAACAGCAGAATCAAACCCAACAATAACAACAAAAACTACGACTACAGCTATGATTATAATTATAGCGACAGTTACAACAATAATGTTAGGGTAAACAACAACAGTCATAGGCAACGAAAAGCAACAACTGCAGCAAGAGAAACAACAATAAAACGAAAAACAATGGCATTTAATGACACTTCCGGTGCAGCTATAGCAACAGCTGTTCCTGCCAACAACACCACGTCCGGCAATAATTTTGCTGCTTCCAATAAGCTTGCTGGCGTTTTGAATTTGTTTCTCCTAAATGTAACGCTACTGACGGCCGCAGCAACAACAACGACTGATTTGGCCTCACTCATCGATGTCGATGATGATGTCGATGTCGATGCCAATGCCGAAGACTTTCAACTGGCTCTAAAAAACAACAACGTCAGTGTGGGCAGCAGCAATAATTATAATACAACAACAGTAGAGCTGAATGAACCACACATGGAGTATATATTCGATAATACATATATAAGGATTCTCTTCATCGTCCTGTATACGTTATGCTTCTGCTGTTGTGTGTTTGGTGAGTATTTTACAAAATTTTACACATTGAATTTTAAATTATTTGTAATTAACGCGTACAATTGCACAACTGAACACTTGATCCTAATAAAACAACTCTGAATATAAATGAAATAATTTGCAATTGTGCAGCATGATTTAATATATACGAACTAATATTAACTTCCGCAACAGGCAAAAACACTATAGTCTTGAGATATGAGAGGCAGCAACAAAAATTTGAGACAAAATCTCGATTGAAATTTTAGGTAGAAAATGCATGTTTTTAATAATTTCTGAATATCTGCTGGATTTTTTCCAATTTTATAGAATTTTCAATACAAATTATTAGAATAAAATTCTCTTTTGAATTCAAGCATTAATATTTATTTATTTATTTGTTAGAAATACAATTATAAATATCTTTTTATTGATATATGCCTAAAAATTTTTATAGTAGGTAGGAAAAATGATTGCTATTTTTTGAATTCACGCACCTATATACACAAAAAAGTCTACGAGAAACATTATTATTTATTTGGAAACTAGTAATAAATAACCATAAAATAAAAAAATTAAAAAAGCATCGCCTCTTCAAATAAATATAAAAATTTTGTTGAAATTAATTACAAAACGAGACAAAAAGCGTATATAAATGTAAAGAAAATAGTCTAAGATTTGTTTATGCACGCCGATCGTTGTTCCTTTTTGTTTCAAATTTTAAAAGCATACCTAAGCTTAGAAAATTTTAAAAAATTAGGGTGTGATACTACTGTGATCAAAACAAAAAGATCTTATAATTTTGGAACCTTCTATTATTTAATATTACGCTAATTGTGTTTAAGAGGAAACCAAAAATTTTAAATGTTTCTTTAAAGTAGCATTTTAAATTTGAACAATAATGTCAGAGATAAAAAATTTTCGCAGAGCATAAAAAAGTTCTAAAATTCGACCCCCATAACATATTGTAATAAATAAGTAAAGGGTGGTTTTTTATAGAGTAATACAAGTTTAAATCATAATAAAACACAGCAATATATTATTAATATCAATGAAACGAGCTTAATTGGATAGAAAATGTTTATGGCATTAATGTTTAAATAGGATTTCGGTCATGTAGCCGCCACGGCTGGCGCGTACAAGGCGCAGTCTGGAACACGAATTTTCACAAACTTTTCGCAGCATTTGCGGCCGTATCTCGCCGATAACTCTTCGAATTTTAATTTCCAGGTGTTAAATTGTTTTTGGTTTATCGACGTAGACAAGTGACTTTACATAACCCCAAAGAAAATAATAAAATGGGGTTAAATCAAGCGATCTTGGGGGCCAATTAATTGGCCATTTTGTGAAATTATTTTTTCATCAAAAGTTTCCTTGAGTAAATCAATTGTAGCGCCCACTGTGTAGCATGTGGATCCGTCCTGTTGGAACCACATATCAGCAAGATTAATGTCAGCTTATTGAGGTACGAAAAAACTTCAAATCATATTCCTATACCGTTCTTGACAGTAACATTCTGACCATCATCGTTTTTGAAGACATATGGGCCAATGACTCCGCCAGCCCATAAAGCGCACCAAACAGTAATTTTCTGTGGATGTAATGGTGCTTCAACAAAAGTTTGTGGATTCTCCTCACTCCAAATACGACAATTCTGTTTATATACGTACCCATTCAACCAAAAATGGGCTTCATCGGAAAATAAAATTTTCCATGGAAATTCAAAATCAATATTAATTTGTGCTTCAGCCCATTCGCCGAATTGGCGGTGCATGCGATGGTCGTTTGGCTTTAATTCCTGCACAAGTTGAATCTTGAAAGGTTTTAAGCCAAGATATTTTCGTAAAATCTTCCATAAAGTGGAAGGACATAACCACAGTTACTGAGAACGGCGACGAATTGATTGATTAGGATCATCTTCAATGCTTTCCTGTACAGCGGCTACAGATTCTTCAGTGCGTACTGTTCGGCATCTCACGAGATGTAACAGTAAATGTGATCCAAAAACGATCTATTTTTCTTCGAATTAGCAGCTCTGAAGGACGATTTTGTACGCCATAAAATAGACGAAGTGCACGATAAGTTTGACGAACAGAACCATTATTTTGATTAAAAATTTCCACACTTTGCACGCGTTGCTCTAATGTAAGTCGATCTATAATAAAATGTCAAAGCAAGTTTAACAAAAAACAACTATCAACTATTAAATGGGTGGTCAAATAAAGCAAGTGATGTCAACTGAAAGTTGTATCACTCTATAAAAAGCACCCTTTACTTAATACCAAGCGCGTATGCAGAGGAGAGTTTTGGGGGTTAACCACCCGAAATGAACGAATTTTAACGAGCACTGATAGCAACTCGCAGCACAACATGGCAGCTGTTGTGCGTTTATGGTCACTACAAATAACTTTAGATTTAGTAGCACATTAGAAATAAAAAATAAAAAACTCAATTTAAGTATTTATTGTGAAGAGACTATAAAATTTAGAGACTTAAAATTTTCTTACGTAAATAATATAAAAAACACTGGTGGCATAAAAAAATTGTCCTTTTCAGTGGGTGTCAAGATATTTTGGTTCCAATTTTTTGGAAACAGTAAAATCTAAGAACATATTAATAAGGATACTTGCAGCTTCAACCTTTACTAGAATTATATTATTAGGCCCAATAGGAAAAATTTAGCATTACTTTTTAAGAAAGCTGTCATTTTCAACCTTTTCGTTCCCCTTAGCGGGGATAAATTGAAAGCAAACTTTTTAAAAGTAGTTAGGGTTGTAGCGACAAGTAGTCTTATTAATATGCAGTCTGATTTTTTTTTTATTTCCAATAAATTGGGACAAATCTTGAATTATAACACAGTGTGCCAAAATAAAACAAAACACAACACAATTTTATAGAAATTCTGAAAGAGGGACATGTTTAGAGTCCATCGAACCTCTCAATTTCATCACCATTTTTTTTATTTATTTTTAAATTTGAAGTGTTTGAATTTTGTTCTGCCGATATTAATTGAATTTTTACAGCCATTGTCCTTGTTGGAAATAAAAAAATTCATTTTTTTTTAAAACATTTACGACATAACATTACAAAAATTATTTGCACGTAAAAATACTTTTTCATTGAACTTCAGAACATCGAAATTGGTTAAAAGTACGCTAAATGGCGAAAAAACGTTACTTTTTGTTCATGAAAAACTAATTCCTACGAGTATGTATATGTTTGCTACAGTAAAAGACGCTCTTATTTCGTATTTAAATGTTGTAAAAAATCTTATTCCTTGCAAAATTCTACCCAGAAGAAATGAATCTGTTTTTCAGTTTTAGCAAGTTAAATAGCTTTAAATTTCAACGAATTTTGGCACAACCAAATTCGAACATTTCAAATATAAAAATAAATTTAAATAAATTATAATGACATTAAGAGGTTAAATTATGTGCAATGGCCTCACAACTTCTATTGTTTTAAATTATTAAGTCGGCTGTTTGTTTGATCGTTAGTGTAAATATTAAAGTATTTCCACAATAAATATCAACGTAAGTTGAATTTGTTTTGAAATAAGACTGTACGCCATAACTTCTGAACCCTTGAAGAGCACACTTTTATTTTATACTAGCTGATATACCCGGTGTTACTCGAGAGTCACTTATATAAACATTTTAACATACACTTCTCGATTAAATGTTTTTTAAAATCGGGAATAATGAAAAACATGTTGAATTTTATTTGAAATATTTTATTTAATTTTATTTTATTTAATTTTATTTATCTACCGTTAGAAAGGTAATTGAACGAACATTAATCCAAAAAAGTTTAGGAAAATTTTTGTTGTTGGTGTTTCCATCTCTTGCGGAGAGCTAATTGAATTCAAAGAAGGCGTACGAAAAACATATTTTAAAAATTAAAAAGAATTAAAAGTAAAGTTTATATTTACTTAATCTTAAAGCAAGCACAATTACCTTTTCAACAAAATACAAATTATGGTGGGACTCATGTATAGAGAATTCTAACACAAAACTAATTTTTTTTATTAATAGTCTGGTATGAAAAAATAGATTTTTAGCCATAACTTTTGATTGGAAAGAGATATTGGGGTAATTTTTTCACAGAAATTATTTTTGAGACTTGACTTTTTTGTAAAAAATATAAAAACAACATTTTGGAAAAAATAAAATTCGCTAAAAAAATCAAAGGGGGTACCCTTGTTGTTTTGATGACAAAAACAGTAAAATAATTTTTGCGTTTAGCTGGAAGAATTTTTGCAAATAAATGCTATGTCATATGAAAGGTAGTCAGATTTGCTGTTTTTAATTGATTTCATTTTTACAACAACAACAATTTTTGAGTCATTTTTTGAGTAAAAAGTCAATATTTTGGACCTTTTTTGGCATACTCATAAAACTTAACGGTACACTGACTTAACGGTACAGTTCAACCTATTTTTGTGAAGTGATTTTATTGAAATTTTGAACAAAAAAAATATGAATGAAATATATTAATGGACAGCGGAGATATTTGCATCGAAAAACCAAACTTTGATTTTCATGTCGTTTTTTTCTGATTCTTAGGTAACGATGTTTTATGAAAAAGTCGTTGTACTGGAAATTTCTCCAATTTTAAAGATTTGTGAGTGTTTTTGATGTCAAAATAACAAAAAATTTTTAAAATTATATATACAAAAATCTCCGATCGTAAAAAGTTTTATAATAAAAAAATTACCGTTAGTTGAACAATTTCAGAGGGGGCGTGGCAAAAACTAAGTATGTAACATTTTAAGTTGGGATAAACTTAATATGTGTACTTAGTTCGAGCAAAATCCGTTGAGCCGTTTAGATTTGTGTAAAGGCCAAACAAACAAACAAACAAACAGAAAATGAGTCTTATTACTATAGATCGTTGCAATTTTTTTTAAATTTTCATATTTTTCCCTTAAAAAAGATAAAACAACCATTCTAACGATATCCTACTAACGAAAATCGCATTTAAATTGACTGAGCTACGTTATCTCAAAAAATGACCTATTTTGGCATTCACATGTCTGTGGGTCCATAAAAAAATATTAAAATCGCAAACTCCGATTTTTTTTTGTTTTTTTTTTAAGATCAAAGAGTTAAGGCATGCGCCTTATACAGACAGGGTTTGGTCTTTGATCTGAAAGGAAAGTGATAGATTATTTAGAGGAATTGATTGAAATCATACGTGAATTATTGATTAGGCGAAACAAACGTGAAACACAATTTGAATTGCATTTAACTGAGGTTAGTGTTATGCCTTAACCTCGGCAAGAATTTCCAGCCCTTAGTTGTTCTTGTCCTTTAATTCCACATTTTCCAAAATTTTAACTGTGGATTGGAAACAAAAAACCTATGTAAGAACAAAGTTTGAGCCAAATCGAATATGGTCAGTGTAACTGATATTACCCTTTAAGTGAAATGGGCTTCCCTTTAGTTTAAATATATTGAAAAAATATTGTTTCTACTTTGACGAAATTTGTTTAATGCAAATTTTTTAATTACAAAATATGGTTTAAAAATGTTTTGAAAAGTTTCTTAAATTTTTATGGAAAAAGACGCAGTTTCGATAGTATCGTAAGTATAGACGCTTTTTCAGTTATATTTTTCAAAACTATTTTACAGCATTTCATCTTCTAAAAAAAATTATTCAAAAACAAATTTGCTGTTCTTGTTCATTATTTATGTTGGTTAAAACTTAATGTAATTCAAAGTTATGTTTAATAAATAGATATAAATGTGGGAAATAATTGAATTGAATATTAATTTTTCCTGTATTAAAGAGCATATACATATGTATATGTATATTCTACAATTAATTTAAAATTGAAATTTTAGTTAACAAAATATATTTTTAATATGGAAAAAATATAATTCATAATATAAATACATAACTCAAATTTATTATGGTATTTCAAAAATAGATTTTCAAAGCAAAATGCATTCTTAGTAACGCATGCGCAAAACTTGCGTAGTAGTAATACATACATACTGGCTCCGTAGCTACCCAATAAGCCATACGAATTCGAAACGAGTCCGCATTCTCGGACATTTTAATCGATGACGATTATTGTTTTTAAATACGCGAAAATCACCATTCGCTAACGAGTCCGAGAAAACGATTCATTAATGAGTCCAAGAAAACAATTCGTTAACGAGTCCGAGAATGAGAATCGATAACGAGTCCGAGAATACGATTCGTTGACGAGTCTGTGAATACGATTCGAGAGCGATTCGTTAATTAAAAATATCGAATACTTCTATTGCCTATAACATAAGATATTTGCCAACAACATTTTTTGCAAAAAAAAAACGCCTTTTTAAGATTTTAAACAGCATCTTATGAGAATTATGATTTTAAATTGGCAAAAAACTGAAAAAATTATTATTATTAACATTAAATTAAATTGAAAAACGCGGAGATTTGAACCTCGGCCGCGTGATTGTAAGTCCATGAGGTTATTCCATTCGACCATAGAGAGCTAGCCTATGGTCGTGGGCTCAAACCCCAAACGGGACAGACAACATTTTTTTGTTGCGCTGTTTTAAAATATTAGTTTTTGTATACAAAATTTTTTTTACGAAAGTCCAAAATGTTATTTTTTTATAAAGTTTTTTATAAACTTTTTTTTTTTATTGATATATAAAATTTTTTTTTGCTTAAAACATGTAATATTAACAGCGAACTAAAAATAACTGATTTTTTTTAAATGTTTTAAAAAATTTTTTTGCAAGGAAATGAAAAAACGAATACGAGATCTTGGATTCGTCAACGATCTCGAAACGAACACAAGATCTCGGATCCATACAAAATTATATCAAAACACTTTGAATTTTTTTATATAAATTTCTTTACAGAGACTTTAAAAAAAAGTCTTTTTGAATAAAAAGTGTTTTTTTCATTGTGGCTGCTTTTATATGAAAAATTTCACTTCAGAATTAAAAAAACTTTTTTAATTTTAATTTTTTAATTAATCTTATATAAAAAAGTGAAATTTTTCATATAAAAATTATATTTTTGCTTTTATTTTAGTTAACGTATGCTTAGCAGCTTACAATGGAAAAAAACTTTTTACTCAAAAAGCTACATACAGTCACACAAATATATATACGTACCCCCCTCAAAAACTTTTTCTGACCAAAGTATAAGCTTTCCTTACAAAAAAAATTATATAGGATAAATCTGTACTTAAAATAAATTAAAACGATAAGTAAAAATTTCAGAAACAAACGATTTATTAAAAAAAAAAAACATAGATTTTCATTTTTCGCTACACAGAAAAGTATACATACATTTACAATATGTTTAATGGAAACAAAAATTAAGAAAAATTTAGTATTTTGTTGGTCCGCCATTGCTCTCTAAAAGTGCGCTCAATATGTTTTTCATCGAAAATACTAGTTTTGTTGTTGTTTGCATTGTAATTTTCGACCATTCTTTCACAAGTGCATTTTTAAGATCATGTTTGTTTTTTATTGTCCTTTTTCGAACATGGCGGTCCAACTCATCCCACAAATTTTCGATGGGGTTCAAGTCTGGCGACTGGGGAGGAGAATGAAGCTGCTTTGGTACATTGTACAGCAACCACTCCTTAACAACAACCGCTGTGTGCTTGGTGTCGTTATTTTGTTGGAAGTATCAGCTTTCCGTAAGACCCATTTTATGCACCAATTCCATCAAACTTTGTTGGAGTAGGTTCAAATATACGAATCGATCCATGGTTATGTCAATAAACACTAAGTTTCCTACCCCAGTTGCCGACATGCAACCCCATACCAATACCGATCCTCCTTTATACTTTATTGTCGGAATTAAATTTTTCGCAAGGAGCGCCTCGTACTTTTTGCGCCATACCTTCTGCTTGCACAAACACATCCGAATAGCTTGAATTTGCTCTCATTGCTGAACACAACGGTCTTCCAAAATGTTTCATTTATATCAAAATTCAGCTTTGTAAAGTTAATACGTTTTTTCATATTATTAGCACTAATAAACGGTTTTTTCGTGGAATGCGGCTATGAAATCCACTTTTCCTTAATACACTTCGCATTGTTTCCGGGTGTACAATAACAATTTCGGCATTTTCCATATCTTTAGCTATGTCTATTGCTTTTTTTTTCTATTTTTTCGGATTTAAGTTAGTATATGTCTTTTTAAACGTGTATCAATTTCTGGAGGGTGACCGCATCTGGGTTTGTTTTTCAGTGATTTGGTTTCATTATAAGTTTTAATCACTGTTTGTACACTCGACTTTGGACGTCCAACTATATTTGCGATTTCCCGTAAAGATTTTCTATTTTTTTATGCTTAATAATTAGTTCACGCACGTCAAAACATATATCCTTAACTTTTGGACTCATTTGCAAAAAAAACTAATTAGCACTTGAAAGTGGTTAATATAAGATAAGAAGTCATAACTGTCCATTAAAAATATATACATTCATCATGCAATCGCTTTCTCTTTAAAAAACAGTTAAATGAAACTCTCGTATGTATACTTTTCTGTGTTCCAAAAAATTATGTTATATAAATTTAAATAGTAAATGACTTACAACCAACTATTTTCCAATACCTTTTATTCAAGTTTTTTGCAAAAAATATTCCTGAATTTTTTTTTAAGGAAATTTAAACTTTGGTCAGAAATGAGATTTTGAGGGGGGTACGTATATTTATCTGTGTGACTGTATTTTCATATAAAAAAGTCGAACTCGTAAATGAACACTAGATCTCGGACCCATACAAAATTATGCAAAAAGACTTAGAATTTTTCATATAAATTTCTTCATTGAAAACTATATAAAAAGACTTAGAAATTTTTCATATAATTATGAAAATGTTTTTATTTTAATTAACGTATTTTAAGCAACTAACAATTAAAGTATACTTTTTATTAAAAAAATTATATATTTTTGTATAGAAAACTCGGACTCGTAAACGAGCTCAAAAAAAAAAAACACTAGATCTCGGACCCATACAAAATTATACAAAAAGACTTTTTACATGTAAAATTTTCTAATTTTAAAAGTTATTATTATGTTAACTTTCCATGATTATAAAACAAATTCTTGTTGTTTGATAGTTTAAAATCGTTTTACTGAGCTTTAGGTCAGGTTAAAATAATTAATTGCTGTAACGAATTTTTTCCAAAGAAAAAACAACAACATTTTCAATATGAAAAGGAAAGCATCACTAGCTGGTTTTATTGTAATTTTGGCCCTGCTACAGGCTTCATCAGTGGTGCAGTGCGCTAAAATGCGGTGGCACGGCGACCAACGCCCGGGCTCGATTCTCGGTGGTGGCATCATAAAGATTTTTTATGAAGCCTGTAGCAGGGTCGAATTTGCAATGAAATCAGCTAGTGAAAAATTTTGTTATTGTTGTTTCTTTGGAAAAAATTCGTAAGAGCAATTAATTGTCTGAATTAGGTCATATAAAACTTTTAAAATTCATAAATTTTACATGAAAAATTTCTTAATCTTTTTATATATTTTTCTATGAAGAAATTTATTTGAAAAAGTTCTGAGTCTTTTTGCATAATTTTGTATGAGTCCGAGATGTCGTGTTTGTTTCAAGCTCATTTACGAGTCCGAGATTGCGAGTCCGAGATCTCGGTCTCATTAAAAAGCTCGTTTACGAATCGTTCTTTGTTTGGTGTTTATTGGGTACACGCATCTATAGTCTCTATTGAATTTATTTTGCTGAAAATAAACAGAACCATTAACAAACGACAAAAACGAAAGCATCTAATGTGTATTTATATATAAACACTGTACATCTATATTAAAAACAACATTAAAAGTAGCAAAAGAACAAACGAAACCATGACTAACCGGACGAACAACAACAATAACAACAGCACAAGCAGCTACTGAAGCAGCTTGTGTATTTTTCATACGAATATATGATTTTTTTTCTTCTAAGATTTTTCTGTCTTGTGACTTAATTTTAGAAGTGACAAAATCCATAGAGATATTCATTTTATTCGTACTCTAACTGACATTTTCTTTGTGTGATGAATATTATACAATGTAGCTATACCACAAATTGCCAACTAACATACTTAAATACGCTTGAACAAAATTGTAAAAACGACCCTCATACAAGCCGTGCTGTAAGATATTAAGGACATTGTGTTGATTTTTAAAACGTGATGATTTTTTCAGTGTACGTATTGATTTTGACCAACATTTTGTACTCCATATTTGTAGGCACTGCTTGACTCAGACAAACCGAACTGTAACTTTTATCTCATACCTTCATTTTGCTATCCAATGATATATCCATCAATAAGCCGATTCCTGAAGATTGGTGAAACGTTACCGGTTTCAGTTGCTTCAAGCGAACGCTCGTTTTCATCACTTTGAAAACTCAAAACATACATGAGAAGTAAAATTGGAGAAGAAAGGCTCCATGGGATAGCCTTTCTAAATGTTCACAGGGATGTGGAAGTAATCACGGAAAAAATTTTAAATGCACTTGCCCGAAATAAAATGAGACTAGACATTATGATATAAATATTATTTAATAAAAAAAATTGGAATAAGTCTAAATAAAATAAAAAATTAAAAATCATTCCCGAAATATTTTTCTGGGTACACGCCTGCTTAATACCAGACAGTCATAAGGAAAATACCAGTAATATAAATGGAACCAACAATAAAAGCTTCATAAAATAGGAAAAAAAATATAAGCTGAACACAAAAAGCTGGAAGAAGTAGTAATAAGGAAAGCACAGAGAAGAGAGGTAGTTTATGGAAAACAAATGAACATCATAAACATCACATTACTGCTAACATAAACACTTTTAATATACTATTCACTTCATTTCCTCTCATTCACTTACTTACTTATTTTAACATTGACAAGGTTAATTTATATAAAACATCAAATATACATTTTCACTTTAGTGGAAAAGAGAAAAAAAAAAAAATACATGAACAATTAATCTGGTAAAATTATTTAAGGCCGATAAATTATTTAATATTTTCCAGAATAAAAAGTAGGTTCAGTGAAAGTTAACTAACACAATAAATTGATTCATTATTAAACACTTTAATTTCAGAGAGTACAAAAAGTAATTCATTAATATATATTAAAAAAAAAAAATTTTAAAATACAAACGAGTTTTAGCAAGTGATCAACATTAAAATATCGGTTGCAAAAATTATTACCTTTAAGAGGTATGAAGAGTGTAAAACTTCTAGATTACTATTACACTATTAGATTACACCCCAAGGAATATGTATCTCAATATTTAAGTGAAAATTCGAACTTTTAGTATTCGAAAAGAGCGCCAAATGCTGTTATGCTATTCGAGCGCTCTTTGTGCTTCTAAAACTTTAAAGTCGTGTACTCAAAATCGCTTTTTTTACCTGGTTGCCAGCATGACTAAGACAGTTTTCGTCCGATCGATTTGATTCAAAATAGGTTTTGTAGAAAAATATGCCTCTTTAGCCTTTTCTAAAAAATTTTCTATTAAAAAACAAGTTAAAATGTTGATTTATTTTTCCAAATATTACTATTTTTTTCCTAAAAAATATTTTTAAAAAGCCGCTACGTTCAGCTTTAGCAAATAAAATATTTTTTGAGAATCTTTTTCGTTCAATGATCAATGTGAAGGAACTGCTGTCAAATGTCACTGTGCCCAGATTCAGGATTTTACCATCATCAAAAAATATGCCATTAAAAAACATAAAATGCAATTTTTTGAAGTACTTATTAATGTTCTAGGGATGTATTCAAAGTTTGATATGAATCCATCAAACTCATTTCTGTATATAAAATAAACAAAAAACACTTAAAATCTAGATGTTGATACCCCTTAATTGATTTTTATAATTTATGAAACTTTTTTATCTCAAGTTCTCAAAAAAAAAATTTTTTTTTTTCTGTAAAAATATGTCAAAAATAAAATTAGTTGCATTATATTACTGAAATTTACTTGGAGAATTTTAACAAACCACTTGACACTTTTATTTAAACTTATTTACAAGGCAAACAAGGCAAACAAATGGCATGTTCAAAAGTTATCAATACTTTGAAGAAAATTAAGTGTATTTAAGATTAAAAAAGTATAACCAAGAATTAAGGAAGAGTATTAAGAAGTAGAGAGCATCATAAAACTAATCTACCAGGAGTAAGGGAAAATTATTTAGAAGTAGAAAAAGCTAATGTAAATAAGTTTATGGATTAGAAATTTATGTCCTGTTTGACTTTGTCATCATTAATTAGCTACAATCAAACTATGTATAAAGAAGATATAAAGGGAAAAGTTTTAATATCCATCTTTCTTTTTATGGTTTAATTACACTGTATGGCAAATTAAAACTTCTCTCAAAGTACACACTTTGACTTACTAAGTTCGATAGAGACACGAAGAGAAAAAAAAAATACACGTTTATTGGCGCATAAAAAAAATTTCGCCTAAGTATTTTCAATAAAGACATCAAGTTAACACTAATTTAAGCAATACACTTAAATAAAAAATAAGAAAACTTCTAGATAAATTCTTGGTTTTGAATACTTGAGATATTAACAGAAAGATAGCAAAAGTCTTACAAGTAATAATTTTGTAGAATATATAAGCTCTCGTGCCGTCATGTTTGAGTAGTGTTATGGCTAAATAAATCTTTTTTACCAAATTTTGAGAAGGTTTTATTTTATAGTTTCTAATTTTTAGTTTGTATCAATTTTTCTTAGTTTTTGTCATTTGTTTGATTTTGTTCTAATATTTTTTTTTAATTTATAATGCCAACAAGTGTTTAAAATAAATAGATTGTATGTAACTCAAAATTAATAGTTAGCATTTGAAGTGGTGTCCGTAGCCTAGTGGGTAGAGTGCTTGGCCCCTAAGTTAAAGAACCGCGGTAGCCCGGGTTCAATTCCAGCTCAGACAGAAAGTTTTTTCAAATGAATTAATTTTTCTTTTCGGTTGTCACCTCTCTGCAGACAATGGCAAACCTCAGAGAGTAAAAACTGCCTTGTAAAGCTTCTTGAGAACACAAGCTGTTTGGAGTTGACATAAAACACGTAGGTCCAGTTCTCGATCATTTGTGATCAAACATTTAATAACACGTACAACACAGTTGATCAATAGAAGCTAGGTCAAACTCCTTCCAAGGGTTGAAATGCCCAGTTTATTTTTTTATTATTATTTGAAGTGGTGACCGTAGCCTAGTGGGTAGAGTGCGTGGCCCTTGAGCTAAAGAACCGCGGTAGCCCGGGTTCAATTCCATTTCAGACAGAATGTTTTTCAATTGAAATAATTTTTCTGTTCGGTCTCGGTTCTGTTCAGTTCTCGATCATTTGTGTTCAAACATTTAATAACACGAACAACACAATTGATCAATCGGAGCTCGATTGAAGTCCTTTCTAGAGCTGAAATGGCCAATTTATTTATTTTATTTGAAGTGCAACTACTTTCTAAATCCTTTTAAAAATGTATTCTCACTTTTTGTGACATTCTTCCAATGTTAGATATTTTAAACAATAGTTGCAAAGTAGTGTAAATTTTATGAAAATTTAAAAAAACATATGATGAAAAATATTAATAACATTTTTGAATTTAAATACAAATTCTAGTTGTTTGATAGCTTAAAATCATTTATTGAGCCTTAAGTCAGGTTAGAACAATTAATTCTAACGAATTTTTTCCAAAGAAAAAACAACAACAACAAAATTTTCAATATGATTTTATTGCTGATTTTATTGCAATTTCGGCCCTGCTACAGGCTCCATCAGAAATCTTAGTGATCGAAAACGGGCGTGATCACTATACCAGCACATTTTAGCGTACTACACCACAAAGGCGATGTGATTTCAGTGTCGATTTCTCAGTGTTTCCCCTTTTCATACTTTTTTGTTGCTGTTCTTTTTGATTACTTCAGCTTATGCTGATGTTATTGTATTTGTTGGAATTCGCCACAAACACAGCATAGTTACTGAAGTTGTTTTTAGATTTGCTGAAAAATCTTACGTTAATAACTTAGTACTTAATAACATAAGCATTAACTAAAGTAAGCAAAAAGAATAGCAGCAAAAAAATAGGAACAGAAAAAAAACAGAAAAATTGACACTGAAATCTCATCGCCAAATTGGTGCAGTGCGCTAAATGTTTCACAAAGATTTCTGATGAAGCCTGCAGCAGGGCAAAAATTGCAATAAAATCAGCTAGTGATGTTTTCCTTTTCATATTGAAAATGTTGAACTGTTAAACTTACAAACGACTAGAATTTGTATTTAAAATCATGAATGATTTAAACGATCAAACTTTAAACACAGAATAGTATTTAAAACACAGAAAATTAACATAATAATAAATAATGTCAGATAGAAAATTTTAAATTAATAAAATAGTTTGATGAAAATATGCATCAAATGAAATGAAAAAGTTGACACACAGAAATTATATTCTTAATTTGCCTTAAAAGAAAAAGGTTTTACCTATTATTTTCTCAATATATTTCAGTACAAATGCAATTTTTTTTGGCTTACCAGAAGTGAAGTGATTGTGTGAAGTCTGATTATTTTGTGTTGTTGTACTGTGTTACTGTTAACTTTATGTCGTAAATTAAAGCCTTTTAATGTTTACAAAACAAATAAGTTATGTTTGTTTTGTTTATCGCCACATAAAATAAGATTTTTATGTAATCAAAATTTAGTTCTCACAAACATTTTTATATCCTTTCAGCTTCATTTAAAGTTAACGAAAAAGTTATGTTTTCTATAGCAGTTTTTATATGTAGAAATATCAGAGAGCTTAAGAGAAACTCAGGCATTTGAAAGCTAAAAGTTACTCCAAAGTTACTGTGTTATCTTTATGTTATTTTTATTGTTGGTTTGTTTGTTTTGTTTTTGCATTCTGTAATTTGCTGCCTAGTTTATTTAAGCTTATACCTTATATCAGCTTCTTCTGCTTCTTAATTTATTCTTTTCAAATTCAAGTAACCCAAAAAGTTTACCGCTTAATGTTTTTACAGTTGTCGTTTTTTATA